>JAPFBL010001924.1:9776666-10510000 GCA_026182355.1 Hermatobates lingyangjiaoensis | reverse complement strand
TTTATTACCAGTGTTTATATTACGCAAATATTAAATTAAAAAAAAATATTTTTGTTGTATTTATTTATAATACATTTGCACTACTGTCATCGACGAGCAAGCAAGCTACTGGCTACCCTGGCTAGATCCCTTTACTTTATTACCATTTTTTATATTATCCACATTTTAAATTCAAAAAAATATTTGTTTGTTACATTTATTTATAATACATTTGCACTACTGTCATCGGCGATCACGCAAGCCACTGGGCTACTCTGGTCCCATACCTTATATTATTACCAGTGTATTTATTAAGCAAATATGAAATTAAAAAAAAGTTTACAGTTATATATAATACATAGCAAACGTACCCGTCTTTGACGGAATCAGAAGTTCCGTCATTTTTGGTATTCCAAAATGTCATTAGAAATTATAGAACAGTAGAAAATACCATTATTACTACAGTGTTAAACAAATGCCTCTAAATACACTACATTAGCTGTCTGTCCTTCAGGTTCATGGAAGAAGAAAGAGTTGAAACCTCTGACCCTTGAGCAAGTAAACTACATTTGACCATGTGAGAAAAACTTGGTTTTGCTACCTTGTATTCGTGTTTAGATTAAGTCTCCCTTTGCGACTTAGTTAACGTCATTGCAAAATAGACTCTGACCGGACTTTGCAATCATTTCAACGTAAACAGACAGTGGCTCGGAATCAATGGTATGTATGGTATACACACAGACTCCCCAATACCACATCCAGTCATTATGTCCGCCTCTATAGCATATCTGTGTAGAGCACGAACTCAGAGTCGTGTCCCGTTGCACAGTTTTGGGGCACTCATGTTTCGTAACATGAAATTTGTTACTCCTACTAAATTGCAGCATGATTGGTGCTCCTACTTTAAGTGTTTACTCATGAGCAGGCAGTCCAGGAGAAATAAATTCAGAGTCAAGAAATTCAATTAGATAATGAACTGCTTCTTCATCACTAATCCAATCTCTTTACTGACTTGTAAGGTCTTTCCTCGGTATGATATAGCGTAAGAACTTGTTCTGTCCGTATTAAGAGTTGAGAATTGCTCGTTTACAAAACTATTTATTCGTAATAGATAGTACATCCTCAACTCTGGGAAACACTTTTTCAAAGATGTCAAATACGCAATATATTCATATGCTCCAATGAAATTAAAATCAACTAACAATACCTACTTGCTTCACCTGTGTATTTTCAAAACAAACTTGTCTGTGAAGTTAGGAAAATACTCTTAAAGCCCTATAACTTCGTTTCTGTACTTAATTATGAATCTATTTATACATTGTAGGGTAAAAATCTAATGAAATGGTCTCCACATATAAAACTTTTAATGATATAAACAACGCGTTTCGAACACGTAGTGTTCTTCTTCAGGCATTAACTAAAAAAAATACAATGACACCAGAGAGTTATCTATAGTACAAAGTAAATAAGTACAAAAATTAATATAAAATAAAATAAGGCAGAAAGTACGAACCTAATGGTGAGGGCCTCTGAATAAGACTGACTGGAAATGGAAAGGACATGGGTGGGGGTATATAGGGTACATCTGTTTCTTATTAGAGCAGGTAGAGTTTTCTCTAAAGTTAGGCTGAGCCTTTACATTTTCTTTTAGACTAAGTGTAGGAAACATATTGAAAAAATAACACACAATATGTTTCCTACACTTAGTCTAAAAGAAAATGTAAAGGCTCAGCCTAACTTTAGAGAAAACTCTACCTGCTCTAATAAGAAACAGATGTACCCTATATACCCCCACCCATGTCCTTTCCATTTCCAGTCAGTCTTATTCAGAGGCCCTCACCATTAGGTTCGTACTTTCTGCCTTATTTTATTTTATATTAATTTTTGTACTTATTTACTTTGTACTATAGATAACTCTCTGGTGTCATTGTATTTTTTTAGTTAATGCCTGAAGAAGAACACTACGTGTTCGAAACGCGTTGTTTATATCATTAAAAGTTTTATATGTGGAGACCATTTCATTAGATTTTTACCCTACAATGAGTAAATACCACATAATAACAGATTGCACTACATTAGAATCTATTTATAGCCCATGTTTTAAGTTAGGCATACACAAATCCAGTGTCAAAGTTTCAGTTCGCCATGTCTTATGGTGGCTGAGTTTACTTGTGACAAACGTTTTTGCTTTAATCGTCCATAACTTCACTTCTAGGTTGAATTTCTAAATAATTCAGAGCCTATATTTTAAGTTAGACCTATCCAAATCTACTGTAAAAGTTTCAGCTTTATATGTCTTATGGTAGCTGAGTTTACTTGTGACAAAGTTTTGCGGACAAACAGACAAACCGACAAACCGACAAACCGACAGAAATTTTTCTAAGGGTGGATTCGGTTTCTCCAATGTATGAAACGTAAAGAAAACTTGAATTGAGTCAGTTCTAAGCAATGTACAGACAAAATCATTATTTTATTTATATAGATTTTTATAATTTATTAAATTTGTATAATAGTTTGTAATAATATTATAATAATAATAATAATAATAATTTAAAAAAATTAATTTTAACCAATGGGATGAAGTACAAATAAATGAATAATACCATATCTTTAAGTGATGATAAATTAAAATTGCCCAGTAAGGTGTTTTACTATACTGTCAGGTAAAGTTCAAGTGATTTTTTTTAAATATACATCATCATTTTAAAGATATCAGGGATCTAGTTTCCAAGAAACATGATTATGATTGTTAGTACATTTTCAAAGGATATATCTTCAACTGTTTGATTCGATATATTACTTTTTGTTAGTGGTGGTACGCTTATATGGAGGGGAAAAATTTTAAAAACTTTTTAAGTGAAAAACTTATTGGTATATAACACGAACTTAGGTCACAATATAATATAATGTTCATTGCTATGACTTTGCTGTGTAACTAACAACTGACTTTCAAAACAAAATTCCGAAATAGAGGTTTTTTTATATTGGTTAGGGTGATTTCACTTCATATCCGTACATAAAAAGGCGTAATTAAACAAATAACATAGATATTTTAAGCTTCATATAAAAAATATTTTCCATTTCGATACTACAACAAATAACATATTAAAGTTCAAATCTACTTTGACTATCTTAGTATGTTTGTATGTTATTACACTTCTTATCACAGTTATACAATGGTATTATAATAACATTAATAATAATAATAATTATAATAATAATAATAATTCTATAATAATAATAATAGTCATTTATATCTAAAAGGTAAATTTACAACTAGTGAATAGAAAATAAAATATCCATTCTGATATACTAACATATGAAATAATACTACCCATTATAACTTTTGTTTTTGAAGTTAGGCCCACTTCTGGGCACCGGCCGCTCCCAACTTGTCCATCTCTCCTTCTTCAGGAAACTCTGAACCACATTCGTCCAGCTGTTGCTTTAAAATATCATCCCAGCTTTTTCTTTGTTTTCCCATTCGTCTTCTTGTTTCATGGGAATGATACTCTCTAATATTCCTTACCTATTTTTCACCCTTTATCCACATATATATCTATATATGTATCCATATATATGTATACATATAATGTATCCTAGATATATATCCTGCCTACAACCATTTCAGTGCACACATTAGAGTCACAATATTTTAAATTTCTGGCTTCATATTTTTTTTATTCCTTATTTTTTCCTGTTTTTTCACCTTTCTAATATTTTTTTCTTCTCGTATTATATTCTTTAACCTTAATAATTTTTATAGTTAATTCTAACGCTTAATCTAATTTCTTCATAGGAGTAATTATGGTTATTCGACCATTTAATCCTCTTATTATGTAACTTAATTTCTTCTTGCTGGACATTTCCCTTTAAGACAGCGTTTTCTAAGTTTATATCAACAACAGTTTTTTTTTTATAGCTATCTATCAATCAATACTTTTTTCCAGGTCTCTCGAGTTTGATATTAAGACAACAACGTCAGCAAAACTCAATTCTCTTAGGGAAGAAGTATTAATCTTAATGCCCTCTTGGATCTATTTTCATTGTTTCGAAAACTTCTTCTAGGATGCTATACACATCTCTTATTATGTTTTTCAATGGGTTATGTATGCTTTTCTAACAAAAGTGTTGAATTTAATCTATGTATTGAACGTTTGAAAAAAAAATTATATCCGATATGTAGTTTTTGGTATTTTTAGAAAAACTCTATTGTTTTTGAGTAATATTGAAACAAGGCAAAGGTAATTTTTCCTTCTTTATGACTAAATGGCTCCTAACTTTAAGCAACTTCTTCCATGATTTAACAAAATTAAATTTTTTAATAAGTATAGTCATAAAAATATTGTCCACTAATATTTCTTAATCAGAAATCTTAGAACAGTATCATTACACTAAAAATGAAAAATGTTTTGTTGTATCTAAATAGCTTCATAAGGGTCAAATTGCTGGTCTGAAGTTGGGGTCAACAAAGTTAGTTCCAAATAAATTAGTTGAAATAATAAAAACTCCTTAGATTTTGAAAGAGGTTTTCACTAAGCTCTTTAGAATGCAATGCATCTGAAACCATATTTAGATGAATTAATTTTTTGACTATAACATGGATTACAACATGTTTTAACTCAATAACGACAGTCAGATTGATCAAAATGTTGGTTACATCACAACTTTCCTCCCTCTGTGTCACTCTGTCTTTTCATCCTCTCTATTTTCTCATTCACTCCATATAAATACAATTCCTTTATTAACCGCAATGATACTCAGCTCATGTACAAAATTAATATTCCTGTCACTATCATTCCATATAGAAATTTCACACACTTTATCTTTATCTTGGGTATATCCATTCACAATTTTTTTATTTTATAACCATTATTTCGTTTTCCAATTTCCTGTAGAATTAATTCAATTAATATTATCACTAGTAAAACTAAATTACATGGTCTCAGGTAGTAATTAAGGTAATCAAAGCAAACATTTGCGTTTAGTAGTAAATATATGACTTTTTTTTTTATTTAAACCGATCCCTAGCGGATCCTACGTCAGGTGATTTTACAAATTCTACAATGGCAGTCCTAAATTTTACCTAACTCAAATGAATTTCGAGTTGGGATCATTCACGAGTATCTGACATTGTACAGGCTCAGGACCGACGGCTTAACATCCTCTCCGAGGGATGACGTACTAGATTTATTCACTTCCCGCTTGAATAAATCGAGAGCCAGGTGGGGATCGAACCCCGGAACTACCAGTTCAGAGGCGACTGCGTTAACCGCTGAAATAACCTAGCCCCCCAAAAAATATACGACTTTATAAAATCTAACTATTCAGATTTTTAAAATAACTAATATATATATATATATATATAAATAATTATTAAATATCTCGAATTATTGTTGAAATTTAATAGTTAAATACTATAACAACATTTAGCAACTATGTCACAACTATGAAACAACCTAAAGGTGCTATAGTGTGATATATGGATATTGACACATGTAATCAAATACCTCACAGTATTATTATTCATGAAAAAATTACGGTAGTTGTATTATATTCATTAGCCATAATCTACTTCTATAGAATGCTGACAGTTTGAATTGTACTGCGTCATGTTGGTAACCCTGTCTAGCCTACAGGTATATCAATGTGGTCCCGTTATAAGACCACATTGATTTAGCTTAGAAGCTATACAACAGTGGAATCATTTTCAATTACCTAGTGGCAAGCGAATGAGCTATCACAGTAATATGACTAGGGCAAAACAGTGTCCCACTATGACTTAATAGCTGTAAATATCAAAGCTAGTGTAGTGTAAGAAGCACACAAGCATATAAGAGTAACGAAATTATTTTCAGGATGATTAATAGCATGCTCTTGAATATTGAGTAAGTCAAGCAGAATAGTTGAGAAGCGGAGATGTTATTTCTAGATAATTAGTAATATCTGTTTGAATATTCGGTAAAAAATAATATAACTAGTGCTTAACCTGGTGATACAGAATAACTGAACATAAAAAATCAACATTTTTTACATCAGGGATTAGTTGAGTAAGAAGTTAAGATAACGGAGATGATATATGAAGATGATTAATGTGAGATGCCTGAATATTAACAAGGATTATGTGTGTAAGGAAAAATCAATGATGGTATTTGTATATAATCATCTGAATTCCTTTGATTATTAAGTAATGCATAGTGTATAGGGATTAAGCAGTAATGTTGTTTCAACACATCTATTGACATCTGGTAAAATTAGAAGTAAGATCAGCTGGTTGATGACTGCTTAAGTGGTTGACTGGGATATCTCACTAAGGGATGTGGTTGGAAGGTTCAGGTATGCATAAAGGCCAACAAAGGTATCCTACTCCCTGCCAAAAATATTTCTTCATTATTACTAACTTGCTCATTTGCTCTGAAATAGGTTCAGAGTTCATCATTTGATATTAAAAGAACGTCATTATTTCTAATAGAAGTAGAGCATTGCTCAATAGACGTGTCAGACCTGTGAGTGCACTGGTTAATGATACCACGACTGCCTGTTTACGCTATAACATCTTGATATGCTATATTCTCTTGAATACTTTCCCGCAGTATATTTTTTGCGCCTGTAGAATATTTTTTCAGTTTCCTACAGGTTTACGGTTGATGAATGGAAAGCTAAGGTACTAAATGTTAACTGTATAATAAAGAGAAGATGTAATATGTAAAATTATCTTTTGACATTTTTGTACCATTTAAAGTAACTGCTATTGTTGTTCCCACAAGTGAGATTCATGAAATTTTAACTTGTCTTAAAGTTTTAAGTATCTTTCTGGTGGAGGTGAGAGAAGATTTAATACTACAGTCATTTTACAAAATGTAAGCATTTGATAACACTTTCACTACTGCTTGTAATACAATATCCATCATATTAATATCAATTAATTAATTAAGATGATTATTAAGGAAATCTATAGTATATTTCATTGTTTGTTTTAGATAATCACACAACTTTTATTTTAAATTCAATAAAACAATAATAAAGATATTTATTTTGAATAAATTGTTCAAAGAACTGTTTTCCCATTAAGTCCCAAGCTATATTAAATAATTTTCAATTTTTAACAACTATTAATTTAAGCACCCTTCAAACACTATTATTCGCTCAAGTGAAATATAAAATATATTAATATAAGTAATATATCAGTAAAATATATATTAAATAAAATATTAAAAAAAATAAAATAAAATATATATAAGTAAAATATAATTAATAAAATGTTATTAATTATAATAAAGTAAATAAAATAATCTTAATATCTTACTTTTAGATAACTTCAGTTATCTAATAGTTTTACTGAAACACAAGAATCATGTTTCTTCAAACTTCCATGGAAATTTAAAAATAAAATTAAAAAGTAAAATTAAAGATGGAATATTTTCTTAAAAAAATATTAGAAAAGATTCAAGACAAATTGAATATTGTATGACATCGTGCTGCTGCTTCTGGAATAGAATACAGAGTAGTGGTTTTTAATTTAATGTGTACTTTGGATCCCTATTGTAATTTAGAGTTAGTTTTCACTACATATAAGTTTCCATTTCTTAATAAGTTATTCCGTCCTAGGTTACATCTATATGTTGTGATAATACTAATAATAATATAATCTCAGTCAATAATCTAAAGTATAAAGTATAATAAAGTAATAAAGTGAATTTTTCTGAAATTTGACAAAATGAATGTTTTAGACTGACTGCACGTTTTTTATTCTTTGTTACCAAGATGACAATCGTTTATTGAATAACACTGTTATCGAAATTCAAGAAGACAGTGATAGGTGAGAGGAGGCACATTGACAGTTGAGCTAATTCCGCTCATAAGAATGGAAAAGGGCTTTATTGATCGAACGCACAAAGCATTCATCATTATCTTATTTCAATCAGCAATAGGCCTCCACTTCTCATTCATCTCATTTTTCACCACTTACCACTTGTGAAAATAAAGTGTGGAGATCTGATTCTGAAGTTCATATTACAAGTTGATACGAATTTATGAGTCAGGTATATATTATTATTATGACTATGAAAAATAGCAAATTTATATATAGATAATTAGTAGATTATTAAAGTTATGAATATTACATAATATTTTTGTAATTATAGATGTTTTTTTTTATTATATTTATGTGTACAAGCCAAATCTAAATTATTAATGTAAACATCAGGAATTTAATGTATTTAAACATGAAAAATTAAAGAAAAAAATTTAAATATCTGAAACACTTTTGAAAAGTTGGTGACATAACGAGAATATTATGTACACATACGAATCTGACATATTTTGTGAACCTTTGTTCAAACACCAGACTGGTTTCGATCATAGTGTATCTTCAAGTGTCAAGGAATACTGGGTATAAATGTCTCTAAAACAAATGATGTCAATATAACCCTAACATCCTAATTATTAATATTATTTTTTTTTTACTTTTTATCTGAAAGTATTACTTTATAATTTAAGCCGTCATTGTAACGTATAGCCAGTCTTCGTTTCAATTGTATTATTGGTTTAAATATCATATTTGTTTAGTGATTAATTCGTACATTTATTAAATTATCTATTTTGTTATACTTATGTCTTTCAAATCCCTCTATTATTTACTCTTTAGTCCGGTTATTAACAAACGTCTTTGTATATACACGTATTTAACGAGGATTATTTGCTTGACTAAAGATATGTATGAATTTATCAAGGACTGATTGAGTTTCGTTTTTTGTCACTTTAGAGAATACGATTCCAATGTTTTTTTTGTTTCGGGTGGTCAAAAAATTGTGTTAATTTTTACGCACTGTAATAATACAGGTTTGATTATGAGATGAACGATTTATGCTATTCCGCGACGAGAGGTCGATTCTTGACTGTTTAGCAAGCTTGACGAAAAGGAACAATTATTTTTTTTTTATTCTTCAGAGCGTTTTGTGGGCATACATTGATCTATAATACATGAGTGGTTTATCGAACTGTTAGTGGATCAAGTGTTAGATTCTACGAATTTTTCATTTAACCAAACTGTGTACGAAGATGCAATAACGAGACAGGCTGAACTTCTCTACACTAGGTAGAATCGGTTGTTTGTACTGTTACAAGAAGGTTCATGTGATTGTTTCACATGAGAGAACCTTTATTTTTAATCTGTTAGTTCAACTGAGGTTAGTAATATTAGAATTAGTAATAATACAATCCGTCATACCTCGTAAAGTCTCAGAAAATCTTGACCGGTTTCGGGTCCGTCTGGATCCCATCTTCAAGACGGACCCGAAACCGGTCAAGATTTTCTGAGACTTTACGAGGTATGACGAACAGTATTATTACTAATTCTAACCTTTATTTTACTCTAAAGACATTACAGTCACCGTTTGCATAACTGAAACTTACTGTTATCTTCTCGGTCCTTGTTTATCTAAAAGTGTAATCTTTTGTTAATTATTATTTTTTTTAAATAATTTGTTAGGTGTAATTGGTTTTCTGCATAAGATAATTATTATTATTATATTTAGTTTTTAGGGGATTTCTTTACCAGTCTGACAATAATTGATACAAAGTAGCATTGCTATGAAATACAGTCAGTACATTTTAGGAAGTACGAAATACATTTTAAGATCTTCGGTGTGCAACAATTGTGAATTACTGTATTATTATTTTTTTTATTATATTACAGCGCTTTAAACATTATTAGACAATGTATTATTCTAAATTGCAAAAATTTACAATTTTTAAAAATACATATTTAAAGCTAAACTTTATTATTCATGTCTATCGATTGTTAAAGATGTATATATTGATGATTAACTAGTAACTTTGTTTATAGGTTTACTGAAAATTTAAAAAGTTAAAAATACACATCCCAAGAAACTAAAAAGACTAATATACCCAAGTGAATATAAAATAAGTTTAATGATTTTTTCAATCATAATATTTTTAGAATAATAGATATTAATAAGATTTAATATAAATAGTTTTCCAGTTGTGTGTAAATATAAGAAATATATAATCTAGATGATTGGCGGAATCTCTGAGTTATATGTGATACAGAGTGAGTGGTGCTCAGGAGAAAGTTGGAGCCGTTGCATTATTCAAATGGAAAGCTCCTGGGATTATCTATTATTTACTTGACTTCAGCCTAGCTATTACTTACATCACGACCTCCTTCCTGCACCTTAAAATCAACACATCAAATTAACATATTAATAACACTTTGTAATCACTAAACCCTGTAAATTCAAAAATCAACACCTTAAATTTCTAAACTCACAATTTCACTTTTTAATCAGCAATTTATGAATAATGTAATCCATTCAAACAATTTTTAAAAGCATTGATTTGGCATTTCAGTTAGTCAATATTTATTTTATATTTTATTTAGTTATAACACTTCAACATAATGTTTGCGTTATTATTACCTACTTAGTTAATACTGAACGTTTATGCAATATAAAAAAAAAAACAAGAGCCCTTTTAAAATCTGGAAAATATTTTAAAAAAGAATATGTTATTCATAAATTACAGGAAAATCTTTGTTTAGTTTGTAATTCAAGAACACACCCAGATATGGGAGAATACACATTGGAAGTTGAGCTAATTCTGTTGATAACATTGAAATAGAACTTAAACGAACGAAAACTGGAAATACTAAATGTTAAAAACACAAAAAAGTAAGAATATTTTAAAATAAATATAAAAAAAATATAATTGAAAGAATTTATTTCAATGTTTAACTAACACTTTAGTATTCTTAACATTTTCACTGTATTTGTATGAAAAAAAAAACAGTTCTGTAATTTTGATTTTTTTATTATTACTAGACCACAATCTGGAGTTTTTAAGATAAGACTACAATTTAATATAGTTACTTGGATTTGACATACCCTTGTAGTTAAGGTGATTATATCAGGAAGGAAAGTTATAACATTGTTCTTGAATTGTTAGCTGAGTTTGAGTCCTTCGGTATCCGTAAAATGTGAACAAAAGTATGTACGTTTCCCTTAGACTGGACATTACATGATGTTTTATATAGTGCCATTAAAAATCAAGGATCTAAATACAATTAAATTACGTAAATGTAATGCATAATTATTTACCGTGGAATCAAGTAGGGCGTGGTATTTTTGGCTCCAACAGAAACGGTGCATAGGGTATTTTAGTGTTTGCTTATTCATTGAACACATAGTGTTACAAAGGGCTATTAATCTTTGTAACATCACCACTTCAAGCAACATCAAAATATAGTAATAAAAGTTAAACATCTGAGAGTTAAGAGTAAAAGCCAAAAGCCTAAAATTGTATTTTTGTTATAAAAATATGAACAACCATGATCTTACATATATAATAAAAGTAATTATAAAATAAGAAATGTTCATAAAACCCATGGTCTTGATCACTAATCCACCAGATTAGTGGTATTCTTAATTTATGTACCAGTGCTGATAGGTTCTAATACAACTTTAAATTATAATTTATGGTTCATTACATTGAACTTAAAATCAACCGAAGCTATTCTCGTATAGCTTACAAGTGTATTGCAAGATATGTAATACTGATACAAGTCAAGAAGAATTCATCGTTATTAAAGTTATGGTAAATAAATGTATAAAAGAGTTATTTGTTACTGTTCTTTTATGATAAACTAAAAGGCTAAATAGAGAGTTAGTTCTAAACCTTTTTGATTTGAAACACTTTAACTCTTGAAAAGACATTTCATCATTAGAGTGAAAATTGCATTGATGAAGTTGTCTGTAGATGAAAAACGAGGAAGAAGAGGCAATGGAATATCCAAATGAAATTTATTTATGACAGTGGCAAGGAGAGATTTACTTACTTTGATCTTGTTTTCAAATTCAAGATAATGACTCATTGTTATTGAAATAGGTTAGTACAGAAGAATAAGTAAGCAAGGGCACTTGAAGTGGGGAATGTTTTTACAAGGACCTAATCCAGTCTTAGTATAAGAAATAAATCTCCAGACCACATCAGTGTTGTTATAAAAAGAGTCTACTACAACCTATACTCGTATATATATATATATATATATATATATAATGATTTGTGTTCTTGACCCAATATTTATATGATGTAATTTTTTGAGGGTTGAGGTCCAATGATTTTAAACTAGTCATATTGCCGACGTTACGACATATATTTATGTCATCTTCAGGACTACAACATGATTGCTTTACAATTAGCACTACTATTACTACTATTTGGTAATTTATTACATGTAATTGTACTTTATTACCAAATAGTAGTAATAGTAGTGCTAATTGTAAAACGATCATGTTGTAGCCCTGAAGATGACATAAATATATGTCGAAACGTTGGCAAAAGGACTAGTTTAAAATCATTGGACCTCAACCCTCAAAAAATTACATCATATATATATATATATATATATACTTAAGTCTAATTTTAATCTCCTTAAATACCAAAATATATTATTGGTATTTGAGGTATTTATTGCTTTTCTGTGCAAAATATTTGTCTTTTTGAAAGTAGCGTTTGATACAACTTTTTTTTTTCATGCACAGCAACGATCCAGTGATTGGTGGTAAGAGTAAGTGTTATCGTCATGATATATGATAGAATATAAATAGGAGAAATAATAATAAATATCGAATATATCAAGTAACAAAAAATAAAAAATTTAAAACTTAAGTAACCGAAACTGATATCAAAACTTAGATTGAACAAATAAATAATAATAATAAACAAATTAAAAAAAATAACTAACGCATTAGATTTAGTTTAGGAGTTATTCTAGCCCCACGAAGATGAATATGTGCATCTTCAGAAACGCTGAAAGTAACCATGATGTTTTAATCGGGGACTTCTTTAAAATTTTGTACTCAAAGACAGTTGAAAGATGTCAGTTCGTGAGAGTTTACGTGGATAGAAATATTAAAGGTACAGCGCTGACTAATGGAAGCCTGAAGATTATTCATACGCGGGTACAGCTTTGTAGAAGGCAAACCAACCTGAAAAACTTCAGAATAGGTGCAATCCAGTGGGTAGAAACAGTTTAGGGAAACACAGAGAGTTATGAAATTTATTGGGTAGGTATAATTCTTAGATTAGGGAGTGAAATAGGAAGTGGGATTGATTGTGTGGCAAGTTTGACTTTTGCAGCGCTCACACAGATGAATGACATGAACCACATAAGAAAGGTGGGTAGAGATATGGGAAAACGTACACATAAGGTAAAGAATTTTACCGTAGATAATTCACTAAGAATTGATGACGTAGAAGAGGCGAGAGTAGGAAGGAACTCCTTCATAAGAGAGCCCAAACTTATGGACGTTATGGTACATTTTATGATTTTATAAGACGTTTTTTTTTACTCTAAACTGAGAATTATAAAAAAATAAAATTTAACCAAAAATGTTATCTTAGAATCAGTAGTCTATATTAAAATTAAAAAAACTTTGCAATTACTCCAAACAGCATCAAGCATGAAAAATTAAAACTGAACTTGGAATAATGTACAAACTGCTGTACTTGTTGGATTTGTTTGCATTGATATACATAGACATTTTTTACCAGAATCCACTCAAACATAATATTTATTTTAAGCTTTAATAAAGGAGATTAGAAAATATTTTAATGATTTAACATGATAGGCAGTATGTCAATATGTATAACATATAAGAAATCTTAGAATCATGAAATCCAAAGCCAAACAATCATATAATATCTAACATTCTGCAGAGTTATGGATAATAGTTTAGAGTAAGTCTTACTATAAATGTACATGTTCCTTGCTTTTACATATACGATTGCTAGACATATAGTTCTTGTTGTGTTTAAGAACAACTCTTTTTTTAGTAATATTGAATCATGAGAAAAGGAGATTTTTTTTATTCACAACAATATGAGTATCACTTTCAGGCTACATGTCTAACAATTTAAGAAACATAAAATTTCTTATTTTATTATTATGGTATTATATTCATACAAACATTTCATGAGCTTACAAATTGAATGAGTAATCTTGCACAAATGATAAAAACTATTAAATTCTATGTGTAATAAATAAATCATAAGGTATAGTTAAATTAGTATCGTCATAAAAACCACAGAATTAGCTTTAACAACTTTAGTTTTTACAATAGAAAACTTTTTAAGTCGTAAAAGAATCACTCTAAGTTAATTTTTTTTATACTAAAACAGTTTTGATAGTCCGCTTGGAGCCCATTGAATCAAAACTACTTAGCAAATGTTATCATAAAAATCGTTGAAATGGATTACAAAAACTTATCGCAAGCATATACTACTTATTGGTAATATACTCCTAGAATGTAGCATAACTGAAATTAATTCCGCTAAAGGCTGTCATCAGTGAAATCTGCCAGTACCACTTATACGGTGATTAGTTATGGATTACCTTATGGATATTCTAAATAATCAAGGTTACGATATGAAATGGTCTTTTTTCTATAAGAAGAAAAATGGTTTCTGGTACTGAGCTTGATCTCATATAGCATGTATTACAAATTGATAAATAACAGATAGAGGACAAAGTCCTTAATATAAATCCTAAAACACTTTTTAAGAAAAATGAAAGGAGCTTGCAAAAAGTTATCATTAATAACACTAAACTAAAACTCTCAGATATATTTAAAACTGATAAAGCCTCATTAGATAAAAGATTGAACTTGTAAAGCCATGTAACAAAGATATCGGCTAAGGCATCTAAATCAATGTTCTGCTGCAGGAGATTGTTTGATAAATAGTAGAAACTTAACCGCAAATCTACATTCATTGTTCTACAAGTTACTTTTACTGCAGTGATGAAAGTTATCATTATGTGTATTGGTTGTAAAAAAAAATCAGACATCTAAATTTATCTTATTGGACTGCTGAAGCAAGTCTGTTCAGTGGCAATAATAGGACGGACCTATTATATCTGATATCAACCTCGAGTATTAAAAAGATACTCGTATAAACATATGATACTTAGATTGATACTGTTTATATTGATACTGATTAGATTGTAGATACTGTTAAGAAAAAATATTCTGTTTACTTAGACTGTAAATCTAAGAAACATTTTCAGGTATTCATTTAGATAAATACCTCAAAGGGAGAAAATGTTTAAAAAAATTAGAAGAAAATATTGTTTGTCTATACGCTGACAAGTGCAAATTTATATAATATTTTACATATGATGTCAAAATGGTCAAAAACTATTAGCTGATTTGGAAGCTACCTGATTACATGAAAAGGAATTTAGTCTGAATATTTTGAGACAAAAATTAATAATAGATAAAATAAGTCAACTTTGATGTGGGTAATGGACCAAAGGAAATACATAGGTATGAAAGTGTGCAGGATGGAAAGTTTGGAATCAAACTTACATCTATTACGTCTGTTTTAATAAAAACCTACGTGTACGTAATAACCTACGTATCTACGTACGTAACCTACGATAGTAAGGTAAAACATACACTCAATTGATTGACAATGAGATTAATATTATGTCTATCTATTGTAAATTTGAGTGTACGTTACTCTATTTTTTTCCGATTAATTATTTGTTATTATAAATTAATTTTTAGAACGGTCTGTTACTACTGATACAGTAAGTTGCTGTAACCAGTTTCTGTCTGTTGCAGAATAACCAGTAAGACCCATCTCCAGGATATTATCAGTTTGTGATATTACAATAATTTAATTTTTGTTGTAGTTGAAATATAGATGAAGGCACATTAAAATAATTGAAGTCATTTAGTTGATGTTAATGGATGCTATTATAACTTCTGGTAAAGCTTTTTAGAATACGTTTATATTGTCACATTTAAATGAATAATTAAATTGATAGTTATTAACTTTAACAGTTGATTTACTTAGAATAAAGTGAAGTGTAAACCACTTTTCATTTTTTATTATAGAATTCTCACATCAATAGAATACTGAATATGAAACTCCAAGTTTTAAGAATGCCAGTATGTGCTGAAAAGAGTAGTGCTTTTCTTAATATAAACTAACATAACATAATATATAGTGTGTTTCCATTTTTCAATATTTGTTGTTCCGCATCCTTTTACAGTCACACACCAAAGACGATAAATCAGACAAATTTCATTAAGATCTGTCTCGAAGTACTACTTTTAGAATGATTGCAAAAGTTTCTACACTCAACCACCCAGCCACTCGAATATATCCAAACATCATACTGAAATATCTAAACTGATTTCAGAAGACCTCAATACGGAATGCCTGTAAGGCAATTAAAATTACAAAAATCATTGTTTCTTTGTTTAATCACTGATTTTAACTGTAGGAAAATGATAATAACATTAAGTAATATTAAATATTACAACCAATAATTTAAAAAAATATATTCATACTAATATAGTTGACTTGAAACCATGAGTTTACTTAAATATAGATAAGATAAACTTATAATAAAAACACAAATTATGAGAGTTTTAGAAATAAACAATTTTTTAGGTGTTACAAATTTACTAAATATTTCATTATGGCTGTTTTTATGTGGCTGAATAAGGCACAATTTTTAAATAAATCATGCATTTATTTCAAGCCTCAATGTTTGACGGATCATAACAAAATTTGACAGATGTATACATATATATGAATATATACATTAAAACCTTTGAGAAAAATGAATGTAAAACAGAAACTAGGACTCTTATTCAATATTTCAACTCTTTACTAAAGAGATAGTCATTCAAGTATGTAGGAATAAATAATAAAAAACTGGAGATAAGTAGTGGGCAGATGAATAATCCTTTCATTCTATATCAGCCTTGCGTTCAGATTTATTGAGGGATTGGATGTAATGTAATAACGACCAAATTATATTTTGATTGTTATCTGCTGCAATGGGGTGCATTTTGTTTTACTCTGACATCACTAACCGAATCATGTCCTCTCAACCGGAATTCAACATGTCCTATTCTATCAAAATCTTTTAATGATTCTAATTACAATGGTTCAATCAAATAAATTTTCATTAACAAATATTTTATTAATTTCAAATCAATTAATAAATAAATTATTCTATATTTTAATAAAGCATCTATAAAATCTATATACAAACTAAAGAAAAAACGTTAAAAAAGTAAATTAAGGTACAATTTTGTGCAAACTAGTAGAACTTCAAGAGCAGATATTGCAATTTTTATTTTGGGTGTAATTTATTCACAGAAGAATGGAATGCATGAAAAAAAATGAAAGTCCAATTTGGTAGGTAAAATGACGTCAAAATTAATAAGATCACTCTTCTGTTTCGATGAAACGTTAAACTTGCATAGCGCTTAAATGCTCCGCCTGGACTAGTTACTTTACATGGAAGGTAAAAGTCGATTCAGATTTTTCACAGTAAATTCTTTTATTTTGGAACACCAGCTGCTACAGTATATGTAAGAGGTGGTAACCTATAATATAAGCTGTAGTGAATCACTTCACACCCAAAGTATTATTTCATTTAAAATATTAATATATATCCTCTATACCTACTTCTACGCTTTATGGAGTTCAACTATCAGATTCCTGTTCAATGTCTTATAAGGTATATTGTGTTATTTTTTGTGATATTGAACTTCTTATTTAAAAACAGGTTTCTTCATCAATAAGGTGATATAGATTCACAAATGCAGTGTGATTAAAGGTTTTGATACCTCATTAGTACATATAAGATGTCTGCACAAAGTATTTTATAAAATGCTTTTGTAATAAAATTTCTGAAATGTAATGAAATTTATTGACTAACTGACTTATTATCTATATACTTATAAAACTCTGTTACCTTCGTTTATATGTTTTTACAAGCTCAAAATCGAATAATATGTTTGAAATTTGGTGGGTATCGAACCCAAGTTCTTGGTATACGCCTCAAAGGCTTTTGTAAAGCAAGCTTACAAAACCGTATATAAATGATTTCAAAGCATTACATAATAATTTTTCGACATAAATTATAAGGATTTGGTTATAATAAATTCAGAAAGAGAGAATTTAATGAATAATCTACTATAATATGAAATAATTATTTAATATATCAATAAATGATATTTATTACAGTTTACAGAATTTTAGAAATTATCAAATTAATATAAGATAAATATTAAGAGCACACAATTATATCTGTAATAAAAAAACACTGTTATAATGCCTATATTTTATTCTTTTGATATATCTATTTCAATTTTCCATATTGGAAAATATGGAAAAGATGTTAATAAAACTAATTCTCTCTAAATTAAGGAGTTCAGGACTAATTGAATTGGCTGTAGCCTCTCAGGAATTGACGTCTTCCAGTTGTCAAGACAGGAACTGATACTGATATCTATAATGCTTGAATCAGTCTTACATATGGCACAAGTTTACTAAATTCCATTTAACTAGCAAAATGAGTGTTCAAAAAGAAGATGAGAAATACTCTAAATTTCTGATAAATATTGGTGAAGACAGACTTGAAAAGATTGAAAAAAAAAAAAGGAAATTATTATTGCCCGAAGACATGTTTAACCGTGCACATAATATTGATTAGTGTATTGAATACATTTGCTCTTCATTTAGCAACTAACAAATATTGTTCACAGAAAAATTCTACATAAGTTCTAGTTAACTAGACAGACAGTGAAATTAATCATAGGTTTTGAATAATTTCCAGAAGAAATTAAACAATATCTGTCATACAACTCGGTTTGTGTAGGAACAGAACCTACACATTAACTTCAAGAATTGCTTGACTCAGTTGAGTTATCTGGATTTCTCCAACATAAGCTCAAAAAGGAAGCATCTATCATGTGTATGTAGGAGAAACATTAATCCACCGTGCTTATGTAATGGAATGAGACTAATAAATGAGGAGCTTTATGATAAAGTAATGGTTTATAAAATTTTAGCATCATGGATCAATGATGAATATTTTTAATTCCAAGATTCAAATTTCTTTATCTGAAGAGGACAACATTCCTTTTTCAAGTATTCAATTTCAAATTCAGTTAGCATTTGCCATGACTATTCATAAGTCTCAAGGAGAGAGTCTACAGAAAGTTTTAGTTCATTTAATGTAAAACAGTTTTTCAACATGGCGAATTACATGTTACTCTTAGTAGTGTCAAAAAGAAAGAAAGCATTAAAGGTTTTTTTTGGAAAATTCAAATTATACAACAAATGTAAATAAAAGAAAACTGTCTTTAAAATATGTGCCATTATCCTCTTTTTTATAATTTAATTAATTTAGAGTTTATCTGCATTTATGTGAACATGATTGCATTAAAAATGAAAGTGATGGATGACCCAACGGGTCAAGGGTAGTCTAGTGTAACTGTAAAATAATAAATAATATTACCTATCAAAAGAATCAGCACATAATAAAAAACAAAGATAGGTGATTTTTTTTAACAAGACGAAATATAATACATAATTATGTATATTCGTTAAAAAAACACGGTGAAACAACCAGTGATGATGTATAATATTGGTCAGACGTACATTTACAAAAATAGCTAAAGAACATTTTGCAGTAAGAAATGAAGATGACTCATAGCGATGCATAGAGAATAAGAAGGCATGCCAGTAGAATAAGGCATCTTTTCCGTAATGGAAGAATAAATCTTCCATTAATATTTGTAAAATAAAATTTAAGGCTCTTACTAAAAAAAAACAGATGTTTTTGTCAGTAATGGGATACCAATATGATGCATTTCGGTTGTCCATCATTAATGAAGAATTATATTATGCATGCTACTAGTGGTAACCTTAAGAATAGTTTATAAAGAGTATCAAATATTATAATATACATAATAACAAAGGTTTTCTTGGTATTAGTAAATATGCCATATTTAATGACCATTTCCGCTTTTTTTGTTATTAAAAATATTAATGAAGCTAATTAAAAAGGACAATGTGTAATAGAGACATCACCTTGTGGAATGTTTATATTATGAAATCTATGTTAAAAGACTTTCATTAAAAAGGTATTTTTGATTAAGTGTTTTTTTAAGTGTCAGAAACATTTTTGGAGAGAATAAAACCATTTGTTTTTCTGGTAATATAATCAGCATTATTGTACCTCTTTTGCTTCTTCCTCGGCAAAGCTACATTTACATATTCACTTAAAACCAGAAATTTGCCCAAAACAATGACTACTTGTAATTCAGTTTACATGTAACTTAAAATGAAATACTTGGATGGGTTATTCCGTAATGTTATTTTTTTTTAAATAACATATGTGACAATTCTGTACGAATGAACAAAACAGCTATTCATTTTAATGCTAATGTTGACTTATTGTGTTTTAAGTGAATCAAAATGAATGTTTTCAATTGAAGGAGCCTCTCGCAACCTCCTTCGTGTGCGTATAATGAAATATCTGGAGTGGCCTACATTCAACTTTACTATAAGTAAACTTAATACCAAACTTGCTGGATTTATAATATATAATGTCCCATACGGACATAATATAAATGTCTAAATAGGTGAGGTTCAATAGTCCTTCTTTTCTGGAGTTTTCCAGATAGTGATTGATTCACTTATCAAAATATATGTGCTTATTTTTGTATGTCACACCACAGATGCATAATATATCAATAGTTCAACTACAGCAGTAATAACATTTTTAAAAAGTGAAAGTGTAGATGTCGTGTAACCAAATAGTCTCGTACATGAGAACCTGGGTTTTGTTCAATAACCAGTGGATGTCTTACATAGTTTATCTAACATCCCTATATATTGAAGATGTAAGACAAAGTTTCCCTATTTAACACTAAAAAATATTCCTATTTTCTCTCAAAAATGTATGAAACGTGTAAGAAAGAATGTCGTTATAAGATACTTTTTAATTTAAGATGTAGGATAATTTCATTTACTATTTTTCAATTTTTTTTTTCAATTTTAATTAAGTGTTACATTCTTTGTCTTTTATAAAATTATTATACTAGAAATTTTATGGCATGCTAGTGTTGTTCTAAGGAAGGACTTTTCATTCCCTTTGTCAAAAATCATAAAAATCCAATATACCCTCAGCGAGAGTTATCTTTTTCCTGCCTGCTGTACTCCGTTATAAAACGGTTTTTCAGAAGAACTTAAAACTTAAAGGCAAATATGTGTAAGTGTCCATTCTTTACACTTCAATATTACCGAAAGTTTATTAATATGGTAATATGGGTCATAAGCAAAAAAAAAAATACATTATATTAAGCTTTGTTCGAGGGTACAACACATAGATTGATTAGAGCACTTTGTGAGACAAATCCATCATACCCTGGAAAACATCAGAATTATATGTTTTATTGGAGTTGATTTTTTACATGAAAAAATTGTATTCTTCTACATCTCATATTAAGTTATTAAATTATTTAAAAGTTTACATCAATCCTCCAAACATCAATTTAATTTCAGTGGTTTCACTCAGAAAATTTCTATGACAATGTAAAGAATGTAAATAAATATAAACGAATGCGACAAGATAGCAAGTCAACCATTAGTCTAGAATCAATACTCAGTTTTTTGTTTTACTGTTCATTTCCGTAATTGTAAATTCATAAATTTTTTTTATAAATTGTTAAATTCTCTGTTCAATTTTTTGGCAAATTTTTATGGTTTTTATGTGAGCCGTTTAGCTTCAAAAAGAAAATTTTCTAAAAAAGAAAATGTATAGTAGCGCCCCTTTAGTGAACATAATTTTGGAACATTTTATCTGGACTTATTTCTCTCAGAATGTTCTATTTTTTGGTATATTTTCATTTTGATACATTACACAGTATGGCTTGCATCGCTTTCACAAGCTTTCAGATTGAATGATAAGTCAAAACTTTTACATTTTATTGAAAAAAAATATTTTTTTTTGTTTTAAAAATCTGGTGTTATTATTTGTTTATTTCTTTTGTAGCTTCAAAGATAATGCCACAATTTGAAGACTCTAGAATTAGTAGTTTAGGAGAAAAAAAAGTAGTCTAAAAACAGGCTTTTGGCAAAAAAAGCAACTTTTTTATGATGCATAATTACTGCCATACAGTAGGGCTCATTGAAACTATAAGACCCATTTCTGAGTAAAATATCAAGTCGATCCATCAAAGATTCTGGATCTTAGCGTGGCCACAAACTTTGGATACATACTCACCCACCCACACACACATACACACACACACACACACACACACACACACACACACACACACACACACACACACACACACACACACACAAACACACACACACACACACACAAACACGTACAAACACACACATACACACAGAAACACACAAACACACACAAACTCACACAAACACACACAAACACCCACAAACACACACAAACACACACACACACACACACACACGACATTAAGCAAAAAACTTCTTACCATTTCTGGGACCTCAAAACATGTAATTCTCTCAAAATTTCGAGATCGAATGTTCTCACAATCACTGTACTTTACTTATTTTAAAGTAAATATGTAAAACAAGACGATATACAACGAACCAGAAGTGGACTGTACTTTATAATATTGATACAAGTTAGACTTTTACCAAGGGCTGGCTTTTAGGTTTTCTGCAACATATATCCATGACATATAACTACCACTGACTTAGAACTGCACAAGCAGCTTCCCCTACCACTTGTCCCACTTTTACTCTTCAACAATATAATGTGTACAAATTCAACAATACAATATTCAATCAAAATATACAGAATACCTAACACCAATTTTATTTTAAAAATATAGTGGTAGTAAATAGTATTCATGAATTAGGGAATATTGACCTTAGGAGTCATTCCTACAAACTCTTTAGGACTGCTAAGAACTTTCAAGTGGTCTGTGAAAACCGAGAGGTTTTAGTGGATTGCTGGAGAAGAATATTCAAACAAAAAATTAAAAAGGACAGGTTTTTGTAGTTGTAAATTTCCAACTTATCTTAATTTATTATATATTTTATTATTATGATCTTGATTTATTGTCTATTACCCTTGTTACTTTATTACCATATTGTCCATAGTTTCTAATACCAATCATTAAAATTTGTTTTCTTTACAATTAATAAAATTCCTATGAAACAATTATGTTATCTTTCATTTTAACGGTGAGCTAATAAACACTTAGCTTGCTCGAACTGCTTAGATATCCACCTTTCCCAACCATGGAAATATCGAAATACCACGAAAAATACCAAAATGTAAATGCAGAGCGATTTAATTTCTAATTACAATAAGAGATTAATATTCATTTTTAGATCATGAGAAAAATATTTTCACACTTAACTGTAACTACGACAAATTACCAATTATCTGTCAAACACTTTTAGTTTGAATAATATACAGTAATATATGTCGTAAAACCATACAGTAATATGGAGGCTCAAAACTATAAGTTTATGAGCACCAGGTTTAAAGATGTCTGCCGTTAATAAGTTAACATCCTGAAAAGTAAAAATAAAACTCTTTCCGATAGAGATTTTAATTATATAAAATGAAGGCAATTGTTAGATTGGTACTACTGTTTTTGTAGGTATTTATATCCTTAGATTCTGTAAGCACGGTTAGTTCCATTCGATGATACAGTTTATAAAAAGAGGTCATATGACTCCATCAACAAGTTACGAGGTTTGTCGGAAGTTTATAAGAACATTATAAGTTTTGGTCACGCGACCATCCATAGATGATTAACCAAAATAGTGTATGGTTAATCAGAGCAAGATCGACTGGTTTATACAATATTTCAGGAAGGTCTCTGAAGGAATTTTTTCAATAAGAATAACACAGTGATACGCAGCTTTGATGAATACTATCTTCACTATGCTGTGTGTGTGTGTGTGTGTCCGCGTACTCGTGCTTTATATAGAGAGAAAGAGAGCAGATTAATTATGACCTTTATGATTTTACTATCAGCTGCTAGTCAAAGAACTAGTTAGAGATGGAAAACAAAAAAAGTTTGTCCCTGCAAATCCAACAACAAAACAAATGAAACTCTTCAGTTCTTTATTCTTTATGTTCTTTACAAAGTCTTTGAGATATCTGAGTAAGTTGTTTGCTTTAAAGCAGTTTAATGAAGTTTGCTCGTCTTTGGAACATTTCTAGGACAACCTATTCCTGTCATTTCCAGGTGTTCTAAGATCTCTCTACCAAGTCTATAGTCTCTTGCTGTATTTTCAAAAGAATTTCTTAATTAGGAACTATTTCGGCCACACAGGAATACTTTGATTATAATATTAATTTTTTTGTAAGTTATGATTTGTCTTACCTGTAACCTAAAACAATCATCTAGTTCTTTTATTAATATAATATAATCATTTGTTTAATCAGTTTCAAGTTTTGAAAAATGTTTAATTATACCAGCTAGAAAGTGACATTGTCGGTAGAGTAAAAGGAGAAAATAATAGTTTTGTTTTTTTTTGCTTTATATGCATGAATTCATTTTCATTCAATAAAAGCTTAATTCAAAATTCGTAAACTTCAAGAATATATAATTTTATATACATACATTACAGAACATATATATGTATAAATAGTGTATTGTATACATAATATATGATTATCATGTACATTTTATATATAGTTAATGGTTAAGAGCATTTCTTTTTTTAGGAAATAATCTTTTGCACTAATTTATACTCAAGACTTTATTATCGTAGCATTTTCAGTTCCTGGAGACAGATAGTTTCAATTTCATGATAAAGTGTAGAATTACAAGTGTAATGAATTATTTCATTAACATATAAATAAAAAGTCTAACATAAGTGTAAAGGTGCATGGTAATATTCGACCCTACCAGAAGAACTAAGCATATTTTAGATCCTCTTGATATTTATCAGTATGAGGTTCCTAATTACAATTTATCTTCATTTTATTTTGTAATATATATATGAGTTCTCTTAAGAACCGATGACTTACTTTCATGATCTGTTTAACCTCTAAATAATACATTCATAAGAATATTAAATTCTTCTGTGGACGAGAAACGATCCATCTCTGCACTACTATTAACTAATGAAATATAATAGATAATTGTCTTACCTATACAAGGGGATTCCTTCCTCGTTCCTAAACCAAAACACCATGTACACCTTATCGTGACCTGGAGGAGTGACATTACACGCTAGCTCGACGCTCTTTCCTTCCACTGCAGAAACGTACTCTGTTACAACTGAAACAAAAGACAAAAGTAAAACTTCTGACTTGAACATAATCATTATTCATGAAAAAAAATTCTATGGAATTTCTAAAAAAATATTCTGTTAATTATTACAATTTAGGTAGAATATAATCGTTTTCAAACGGTTTATGAAAGTTTTTGAAATCCATCCAAATAATGTAAGTTTTCATAATTTATAAACTATTCAGTGTTAACTTCTATCACATATACACGCACACACACACAACACGCACACAAACACCATACCCAGACAAAATAATATTTAACGCACCTTATATATGATATTTTAAATCTTTTTTTGGTACAATGAGGGGTTCCTGAGTCCTTCGACCATACTACACATTATATCATATCAAGCCAGTGCCTTTTGGTGTGGATGCTTTGGTCACCATCTTACAGTAGAACCCAATTCGGAAGTAAGTTTCCGTACTTCAATCCACCAGGAGTCACGGAGGTAGAGGTGAGGTTCCATGATCCCACACCATATCCAAACTTAATGCCAAATTAGACGACGACTAGTGAAATTAAAGCGGTAACTCAGCTATCAGAAAGAAACTACAAATAAAAGTAATAGTGGTGCTCCTACTAGTGTTTCTCATCTTATAGAAATTATAGGATATACATGCTTTGTTAAACACGAGAGAGTAGTTTCTGTCTATGAGCTTCTTCTCGAGAACTTCGATTTGCCGAAAAACAGTTTTTTCGTTGTTAGAACAACGGTTGAGGTGGTCTGCAATTGTAGTCGACGCGTTTCGATCACTTTCCGTGGTCATCTTCAGGACATCAGTAGTGGTGGGGTGGGTGGGATGAGGGTCTTATATGTTGTAGAGGGTGCAATAGTCGAGCCAATGGGATGATAGTATTGAATATTGTAGTTTTATTGGCCCTGGCCCCAATCTCTTAAGAACCGATGACTTACTTTCATGATCTGTTTAACCTCTAAATAATACATTCATAAGAATATTAAATTCTTCTGTGGACGAGAAACGATCCATCTCTGCACTACTATTAACTAATGAAATATAATAGATAATTGTCTATTATCTATTAATTAATTGGCCCCAGGGCCAATAAAACTACAATATTCAATACTATCTTCCCATTGGCTCGACTATTGCACCCTCTACAACATATAAGACCCTCATCCCACCCACCCCACCACTACTGATGTCCTGAAGATGACCACGGAAAGTGATCGAAACGCGTCGACTACAATTGCAGACCACCTCAACCGTTGTTCTAACAACGAAAAAACTGTTTTTCGGCAAATCGAAGTTCTCGAGAAGAAGCTCATAGACAGAAACTACTCTGTCATGTTTAACAAAGCATGTATATATATATATATATATATAGGTGTGTTCTCTAATCGGGGTTCGGTCAATTTTCCAGGATAAAAAATCAAACTCTCGTTGCCAACGTTTCGGTTTTATTTAAAACCTTTTAGAAGGTTTTAAATAAAACCGAAACGTTGGCAACGAGAGTTTGATTTTTTATCCTGGAAAATTGACCGAACCCCGATTAGAGAACACACCTATTCTATCAAACGGTCGATATATTATTGAAACTGTTATATATATATATATATATATATATATATTATTATTAGTGCATTTTGCCAGCAAGTCTTTTTTTAACCATATTTTGTTAAAATTTATAGTAGATTCCGCGTTAAAGACTGCGTAAAAATTGGCAATTTTACTGATTACTTCTATTTGTCTCACGACCTTCATTCACAGCCAGCTCCCTCGTTATTTTAAATCGAAGGTACCTTTCATTCAAGAGAATAGATGTATAGCCCTCTCATCAGAGCAAACAGCAGAGGAAATCTAAATTCAATGAAACCAATAATTTGAAGGGGTCTCTATGTGAAAAAGTTGGAGTCGAGTGTCAACATATTTGAAATTAATGTAGTTTATTTAGCAGCTATTATTTTAATTAGGTTTATCTTGTGGTTAACGCTATTATAATATTGCAATTGACTGAAGGTTTACTAACTCAAGATTAGCCAAAACATCTAGTATGCAATACATTTTATTGTCACATGCATAATAAAGTTTTCATAGGATTTAGGCATTTTGGTAATCTGGCATTCAAATGAATTTGTAATAAAAAATTTTGTTAAATAGAATCATAAATGTTTCAGTACCTCTAAAATAATGTTGTAAATATCTGGAGTGGCTTACATTGAAGTTTGTTATTACTAATATCGTAATATCAATTATAATGACTATTATAAAAGCATGATATAAATTCGTTTATCGTGATTTATGATTTAGTTCAACTTTAATCTGGTTACCATGTTGAAGATCATCAAACTTTCTGGTAAACTATTATCAAACTTATAAAAATAATCAATTCAATGAATTCATTTGTTTCCATATTGCTGAAGGTATTTTGTCAGTTTTAAACAATTTAAAAGAGTTGTTCTAGAATTTTCTGAACAAAATCTGAGTTCAGAATTATTACGATGAACTGTGAGGGGAGAAACAGACGACTCCTGCCCATCTCTCCCCTTCTGAGTAATTATCCTTCTCTTTTTTTTCTTTTTACTTTACTGTAAGTAAAGTATAGTGATTGTGAAAAAATGAGATGTTGAGATTTTGACATAATTACATGTTTTGATGACTGATGACTTCTAAGATGTACAGTACCTCAGACAATGCCATGCCGCAAGACCATACGACCACGAGTATGACTCCCTCTCTTGAGAGACTAACGTCCTCATACCCATCACCGTTCCCTTCTAAGATGTACAGTACATCAGACAATGCCATGCCGCAAGACCATACGACCACGAGTATGACTCCCTCTCTTGAGAGACTAACGTCCTCATACCCATCACCGTTCCCTTCTAAGATGTACAGTACATCAGACAATGCCATGCCGCAAGACCATACGACCACGAGTATGACTCCCTCTCTTGAGAGACTAACGTCCTCATACCCATCACCGTTCCCTTCTAAGATGTACAGTACCTCAGACAATGCTATGCCGCAAGGCCATACGACCACGAGTATGACTCCCTCTCTTGAGAGACTAACGTCCTCATACCCATCACCGTTCCCTTCTATGATGTACAGTACATCAGACAATGCCATGCCGCAAGACCATACGACCACGAGTATGACTCCCTCTCTTGAGAGACTAACGTCCTCATACCCATCACCGTTCCCTTCTAAGATGTACAGTACATCAGACAATGCCATGCCGCAAGACCATACGACCTCGAGTATGACTCCCTCTCTTGAGAGACTAACGTCCTCATACCCATCACCGTTCCCTTCTAAGATGTACAGTACATCAGACAATGCCATGCCGCAAGACCATACGACCACGAGTATGACTCCCTCTCTTGAGAGACTAACGTCCTCATACCCATCACCGTTCCCTTCTAAGATGTACAGTACATCAGTCAATGCCATGCCACAAGACCATACGACCACGAGTATGACTCCCTCTCTTGAGAGACTAACGTCCTCATACCCATCACCGTTCCCTTCTAAGATGTACAGTACATCAGACAATGCCATGCCGCAAGACCATACGACCACGAGTATGACTCCCTCTCTTGAGAGACTAACGTCCTCATATTCATCAACGTTCCCATCCTTGTCAATGTTTACTGACTTTAACAAAAACTCTAGGCAGAGAATTTTTTAGTAGTGGGCTTCTGGTCCACAAGTGCTAATTGCGACGTGCACTGATTTGAATGGAAATATTCGTTGGTCGTTGGAGATTTACTAGCTATAGGAACAAAAGCCATTTTGTCTTGTAAGAGATTATTTAATAACACAAAATTCTCACTTTGACTTTACAAAAGTGTTATTAATGCTGTTGGAATACACATGCTACCATATGAATCAATTGTGTGATATACAGAAATAACTGCATATATTGATAACCAGTACAATCACTATCTGTACAACCTCCAGAAATGAATGACTAATAAACATCTCCCATTTAGATATTTATATTATGTCTAAATGGAAGATTATATACCCAAGAAGTTTGATATTATATTTACTTATAGTATAGTTCAGTGTATATCTCTCCAAATTTAAAATTATCTGTGTACTGTAATTCTTTTCATTGAACTTTATAATTGATACAAGGTACTTTATAATCAGGATAAGATAACTTTACAATTGATACATTCAGATGTTTTGTGCATTTTTTTGTATATTGTTAATTGCATCGTGCATAAGTAATTGTTAAGCATACAACTTGTAGTTTGACATTCAATATACATTTATAAAATCCTTTCTTTGAAGATATAGTATTTTTTTACAAATTTAAGTTCAGTTGGAATGAGTATTTAAACTTAATTAGACCCGGTTGTTGCACCCAACATTAATCCGCTTCCTACATTATACATTCATCAATTGCACCCTTGAGAAAGCTAAGGGTCCAGGTCACAGATGGGGTTTGTTTGGCTCCAACCTTTTCCAACCGCTCCACTGACTTATTTCAACGTATTCCTTTGTTTCCAGGAATGGACATGAGTGTAAACTTTATTTCACTGGTTTCATTAATGTTTATTGACCCGTCAATATACCAGAGTAGATACTCTCTCTGAAATAACGAAACCTTTTATCTAAGCGATTAGTTGTGATCACTTTGAAGACCTTGTAGAATATTGTATAAGAGAAATCATATTTACTAATATACATACCAAATTATATTTGTTCTATTTCATTAAATTTTTGAAAATTGAATCCTCCATAGAATTTTCACTATTTAAACCGGTCTTAAATAGACCACAAGATAAACATTATTTCTAAAATATCTACGCGAAGGACACATAGAGGAGGATTGCTCCTGTTCATACTAGACACACTTGTTTCCATTTCAATACGGGTACTTTGGGTAGCATATATATTTAACATAAATACCCTGCTATCGATTCGTATGTTACCATTAGTTTGACAGCAATAGTAACAAAAATATTGTAGAACTACAATGGAGATATCCAAATGATCCATAGTGGGAGTTTCAAGGCGACAATTTCTACCAAAGAATCTTTTACAGGAGAAAATTGCTTTTTTTGCTCTTAGAAAATCCATCTGGTACATGGATTTTTGTACATTTTTTTATCTATAGAGGCTACAAGAGCTTAGCTATATCTTTGGTAGTTCTAGACTAATATGTTTATGTAGGTGTTTCTCACACTAGTTTCTTTTTCCTTGACAATAATATATCTGGATATGATCGTTTTAGCTGAATTCACTTTTACCTGTGTATCATTACCATAAAAGCAATACCATCAAGAATTCGTTTTCTCATGATTATCTGCATATCCTTGCGTATCATCATATTAATTAATTAGAGTATCCAGTAAGTGATCTATAACTAATCACCGCAATAGGTATAATTGGACACTTCTCTCAGGACAGTCTTTGGCGATCATAATAAAAATTGAGCTCATGCAATATTTACACTAATTAATCCATTACATTACGTAATCCATTCTGTAGTTCATCGAGTAATTTATTTATATATTAGTATTGATGAATACATTTGGGAAAGTGTGTGATATGTTTTTTCCATATCTATGAAGCAGTTCAGAGTAATTATTTTAAGGCTTGAAGATTTTTTTTATTTTGTTAACCAAAAGTTTAGGGACTGATACTGCCAATTAGCATTTGTAATAGGTATGTTGTCCATTGTTAAAATGCTGGTGTACCATAAATGTTCACAACATCATTGTAGGTTATTTAATAAATTTCAAGTAATATTAGTCATTTAATATATATGGTCATGAAATATTCGATTTACCTTATGTTTTTTTTATTAATTAGAGATGCGGTTCAATAACAGTAGCCATATTATCAGAAAGAACAAAGAAGTACCTTTGCTGTACTCCCATATTAATCAAGGGCCATGAAGGACTTAAACGTACTGAGAGCTATATGCATCACAGATAGAAAAATTACAAAGTGTAACCTGTAGATTAAATTCAACACTTTTACTAAACAACCATAGTTCATCCCGGTGAGCATCATAAATTATTTAGCCTTTTATAGTTTCTTTGTAGAATTAATTCAACTGAATTGATATGATATCAACACATCAAAATATCCTCACCACAAAACTAGAATAATGTTTGACCGGATTTTGTTAAGAGAATCAATGAAAAATTGATTGATCCGAATTGAAAAATTGACAAATCCGAAAATTACAGCGTATTACGCGTTATAAGCCACATTGCTTTTTACCATAGTTAGAGTTTCTGGAACATATTATCATCGTGACCCACTAAACTTACGTGGCATTTTTTACATAATTTTATAGATTAGGTTGCAGTGGCAGTCCTACAAGGGAACACACGTAGGCCAAGCATTGGCCCTTTGTGATACCACACAATGAAGATTGATTCTACAGAGGGGGTCCTAAATTTTGCCTAACTCAAATGTATTTAGAGTAGGGATCTTTAACGAGTTACCTGACATCGTACAGGCTCGGGACCGACGGTTTCACGTCCTTCTCCGAGGGACGACGTGCTCAGATTTATTCACCTCCCGCGTGAATAAATCGAGGGCCAGGTGAGAATTGAACCCCGGTCCTATCAGTTCAAAGGTAAGCACGTAACCACTGAGCTAGCCTGGTAATTGACTAATAATTCACGTAATATTGACTAATAAGACTCAGCTAGTCAACTGGGCTTAATTTTCGGCAAAATACAAATTCGAGTGCTTGTATCCTATCAACATCTTTTTCACACCCACCCACCAAACGAACCACACACACATACATACACATACAAACACAAATACAAACACACACGCATTCTCACACACTCACTCACCTACACACACACACTCTCACACACTCACCTACACACACTCTCTCACACACTCACCTACACACACACACACACACACACACACACACACACACACACACACACACACACACACACACACACACACACACACACACACACAAACTCACACTGAGTGATATTGCAATAAACATCAAAAGTGGATATTAAGGACCTTAAAACATTTAATTTCAAGAAAATCTCCACATACATTTTTTTTATGAATACTCTACTCTATTTAAAGTGAAGTAAAAAAGAGGATTGTTTATCAGAATTAAGAAACATATATTTTTGGAAATCGAAATAATTAATATATAATAAACAGAAATATCACTTCAAAAGTATTTTTTTAACATATAGTAAGTCAAGTTGAAAAGGGAAGTTACTTTAATTTAACTGTAAAGTATTAAAATATTACCTAATTATAAATCATGAACCCTGTGAGATAGTAACTATCAACTGATGATAAAATATATTGAAGTCGTTTCAGGTGTGTAGAGTTTATAACAGAGGTAACTACCTCAAGCTACCGTAGAATAACTTTAGTCGAACTCGTCTTAAGAAGACTCAAGTATCAAGTGTGATATAGAGAAGTTAAGATAATTTGAATTTAGATACATAGTTATTAAAGTGTGTGTAGCCTTTCATGTGGATGTTCAGTCATTAATTTGATCATAAAACCAACATCATAAGTGCATTTAGATAATGTTGCATCCTTATGTCTTGAGTACTAAGATGCCAGATATATTAAATGTCTACCGAAACTCCGTAACAGGGGAGCTACATCAACGCCTACACTAAAACTTTGTCGGCTGAATCATATTTAAACAAATGTTTCAAATATTAAATATGAAAGCAAATAATTTTAAGGACCAAATATTTTGTATAAGTAGTAAACTATTCCATTTATTTTATAAAAAATCATTTTATTTTTTTAGTTATAAAAAAAAATTTAGTTACTTGCATTACAAATATATAAGTTAATAAAAAAGATTTAAGAAGAATTGAGTATTAAACACTAAATTATACAATAATACACACTTTGTTTCTTTGTAATATAATGTACACGTATACACAGACAGACATAGTACACCAAATATGTCTACATCAGAGGTGGTTTAGTGCTCTGACATCTTTCACGTTTCAGGTCTTGTAAGAATATACCATACTGAGCGAATTCTTGAAAGGAAGTACCGGAAGAACAATCGCTGAACCTTTTGAATACACTTATAGTCTACCATATGATAATACACTTATAAATGTGTGAAGCAAGATCATGTGGCAAAGTGAGATAAAAAATAAAAAGACGTATCAACGTCCAAACTACAATAAGAAATTAGAAAAAAAGATTAAGATTTCTCAACCGTAACAAGCAGGTTTTCGTTAGAGTCAAATCCCTCCCTCAGATTCAAGAGAATATGACTCTGACGAAAACCTCTTGTTTCGGTTGAAAGATCATAGTGTTTTTTTCTGAATTTTTATTGTTGTTTGGACGTTGTTTATTTCACTTGTTTACTGCATAATCTTGCTAAAGAGATTATGTATACAGATATATATTTATTCAGGAGTTAAATGATGCATTTGAACAATCAAATGAAGGAATAACGAATGTATGATTAGATCTACTACAGCTAAATTTGAAACTAATAATGGCTTTTCTCCGTAAGCCATCCTAATACCCCTATTGTAGAGATCAGTATTTAACATCTTATTCGATACTTTAAATAATCAAATTTACCAGGCACAAAGTTATGTAAATAAAAAAATTATTGTATGAATTGCCGTACTACCTTTGGCTCTATGCAGAATTTTCTCCAAGTAGTTAAAAGATGAGTAAAGGGAAAAGATCTGGATATAAATCCTGCTAAATTGGTGATTATATCTTTCTCAGAAGAAAGAAAGCAGATGTTTAAAACAAATTCATTGAAAATATTAAGCTAGAAAAGACTTGAAGGCATTTTAATTGAAGGAATAAACTGGAATTGACTATAACAATTACATTTATTAATTGTAATTTAGTAATTACAAACATACTGTAAGCCTTTGGCCTTTAAGAACATGGATTCTGAAATTCAAATATACAGATTTGTTCTCTAAAAATACTAATACTTCGGTGATAAAATAAATAGAATTATAAGTATTGATCATGAGTTATTCTAGGAAAATGAAGAAACATATTCATATTAGACTTAATAAACTACACAGACTAGCATATCAAAAGAGAACCGGCATTACATGCATTAGATTTAGCGTTTAAATTTAGTTAAACATTGCAGATTATTGAAATGTGTATAGAACGGATATCACCATGGGAGATACAACTTAAAAAATCATAACAGAACGGAACATTACTAGTTAGGTTTGTATGTTACCAGATACACTGCCTCTTAGAGAATATTTCAGGTAATTCAACGGGGTCTTTTTAGTCTGAAGAGCTCATTCGAAATGAAAATGAATTTCTTTATAATTTAGAAAACCTTAAAAGAGTGGATTGCAGAATATATGTAGAATATGTATGATCAGATATTGTCCTTTTGTCTTTCACTGATTAAAGCTGTAATGAACATAATATGAATAACGCGTTCTCTATTTTGAAAAGGCTTTGGAACATTTGATAACATTATATGAAAATTCGAGGCAAACGTCATTAAAATGTTATATATTTTTTTGCAAATCATATGTAAATCTAATAGAAGTGAGAAATACTTCTCTGAGGGCAATTGTAAAGTTCAAATTTTATGTTGATTGTTGAAACGAGAAAAATAAGCACAGTTTAAAAGCTGGCAGAGGTGTGTACAAGTCCCATGAGAATCTGTGACTCAGTTTAGTATTAATAATAATAATAATAATAATAATAATAATAATAATAATAATAAGAAGAAGAAATAAGGTTCTTTGAAATCAATGTTTTCAAGCTTGTTATGAAAAAGGAAATAGATATAACCCATGGAAAGATTGAATTGATCATCTCCGAATCGAATTATGTAATAATATCTACAAGAGAGTTTGATATTACTTTTACACTATAGCTGCATTACATTAAAACCAAAGCTACGTTGATTATTGACATGTTTATACATATACTCAGTTTACTGAATATCACAGGAGATTATTTTTCTTGGAAAAAAGTAACAAGAAGGTACATCATTTTTCAAACTTAAGTCTACATGTACATAGTAGGGCAGTACTTAATTAATGATACTTAATTATTTAGTAACGGCTATATTGAATCGACTATATTTCATGAAACCTTTAGTTTCAGTTTAGGAAATACGAAACAATTTGGTTTTACGAGGGACTGTGATCCCTCCAATATCTGTCATGCCGGTGGAAGTGTCTTCATGGAACAGATGCACTGTGTGAATGGCTTCTATTAGAGCCGGAAACGTTAAGAAAACCGAAGAGAAAAAGGAAAAACAAAAATGCCAAGCAAACAACAGAAAACTGGAAAATAACAAAAAAAAGGAACAGATTGTCATAGAGTAAAAAATACAGAAGCCCACATTATAGAAATACATGAGCGAAATATTCAAGTCGGAAATAGTGGTAACATTTTAACGTTATTTCTATTTAATCAAGCTCAGGAAAGGCCTTTTGAGTAAATCCCCGAAACTACTTAGCCTACTTACTACCAGAATTCAGGAGAGGTAGTCTTATCCTCTTATCCTATCCATGGACTTTATAACTACTTAAATGTATGTAAATTTGGAATCACGATCATTTACCTCCTAATGATGAGCGGTGACATTTGAAACATGTCGAGTTTTGAAAATATATTTTCCCTACCTATTAATAATAATAGTAACATTATTATTAATGTATTATTTAATAAAAAAAAGTAATAGTAATAATAATCATTTACATCCAAACCAGTGAAGTTAGTCAGAAATGTGACTAAATTCATTATATTAATTATAGTTGGTCCTCATAGAGTAATTAATATTTACTCAAATTATTGTATCTATATTATGCAAAAGTTATTAGTTATTTGTTTAACAATTCTTAGTTCAATAGTTAATGTGTAGTGACGGAAATGTTGCTTCCACTAATGAAGGGCCATTGTGAACACTATGGGATATCATCACATATCATTTTTTGGACCAAAATTTTTGAAATAACAGCTGACGGCACAAATTCAATGACAGGTAAGATAAACTGACCAAATTCACAAGTTAAAACTACTGAAGGAGGATAGTACTAAATAATCTATTAGGCTGTAGTGTACTATCATTTAGCTGTTCCTTAGCGGTAGATCGAAGAAGGAGAAAGGAAGTTACTTTCTTCCGAAACATAGGGAGCCTGAATGGACATTATCAATGATGGTTTATGCAGATTCTGCAAAGAGGAAGAACACCGTTGCACCTGCTGATAACTTGTAAGGCAACTTTGCTGCAGAGAGGCAGGTGCTTCGGGACACTCAACAAACCATATAAAAACATTTACCGTTGGAACCAGCAAAAGTGCTGAGCTTCTTGGAGGCGTTGAAGCTACCTACTGGGGTACTTTAGTACAGACGAGTGGAAGTACAATAGTTTTTTTTAAGACGCAGTGCTATAGTCACCCTCAAATAATAAAAATAAATAGTGGTAAATACCTGAAGTTTCGTAATGAAGTTTTTGTAGTTGGAAAAGCATAAGCCATATGACATCCACAATTTTAAAGTAGAGGCAGTTTCACTTTTTTATTTTAGAAAAATAATTCCGCTTATGATGATATGTTTGACTTCATCGAAATTTGGTAGGTTAGGCGAACTATCAAGAGCAATTATTTTTTTAATAAAGAACAGAAAAGATAAGTAATCTAATATATGACATATATATATATATTCTTTATTATGCGACTCAAGAAAATTACATCATATATATATAAAGCTTTCACATAAACACGTGAAATAACAATCAATGATCAAACCACAATAAGAAATGGGAAAACAAGACTAAGATCTTTCAACCGTAACAAGCGGTCTTCGTCAGTTGGGTTTTTGACTCTGACGAAGACCGCTTGTTACGGTTGAAAGATCTTAGCCTTGTTTTCCCATTTCTTATTGTGGTTTGATCATATATATATATATATATATATATATATATACTTTAACACATAGAAAAGAACACAGAAAGACACTACAGAACTCACTTCGATATTTCGACATCCGTCGTCATCGGGAAGAAGTTCGAAGTACTCGCGTTGAGAAGCAAACTACTACTGGCCTCCAGAGTAACTCGTGGAACCACCGCAATGCTGCTCCCCAGCGGAGGAGAGGAAAAATAGAAATCCTTCCAATATTTATTTAGAAAACAAGATAAAAAATATATAAAATACGAAATAATAATAATAAAAAATAAATAATAATAATAATAAAATAGTAATAATAATAATAATAATAAAATAATAATAATAATAATAATAAAATAAAAAATAATTAACGGTACAGGTTGAGACCAGGAGGAGAACGAGCCCCAAGGAGGCATATGAATGCCTCTTCGGAAGCTCTAAGGGTGACATGGGAATTAGACTCGGGGATTTGTTTGAGGATTTGTACCCTGAAACAATCATTGAAAGGGAGGTCATCATGGATAGCTATGGGTAGGTCTCTGCGCTGACCAACGGACGCCCTGTGATTGTTCATACGCAGGCTCAGCTTGGTTGAAGCCAAGCCAACGTAAAAAGCATCACATCGAGTACACTCCAAACGGTAAACGCAGTTACAGGAAGTGCAAGATGTATCAGAAATATATATATATATATATATATACAAAATATAATTAAAGTTAGAACTAGACAACAAAACAATAGAGACTAACACGATTCAAGATCATTTCGGCATTCTTGCCATCTTCAGAAGAGGAGAAGGAGAACCACATGTTTGGAGAAATCAAAAGGTTCACCAACCGATACAAACTGACACGTTGTAGCTAAAGTACCATAGTGGAACAGTTGAAGACAATAAGGAATGAATAAATAAAAAGAATGAAAATAGATAATTGAAAGAAGAGAGAAAGGATAGAGAGGAAAATGGAATAAATGAAGCCACATATTAAAAATGTAAAGAAGTCGTAGGTGAAAAAGATGAAAATGTAACAATATAAAAAGTAAATATTGGGGTGATGAAGTGTAAATATTAAAAAAAGGAGATTTTATAGAAGTTATAAAAAAAATATACAAAAAATGGAAACACAAAGCAACAAAAAAAATAGTAAACATTCTAATATATAGAAAGTTAAATTTTAAATTAAAACGGGGGACATTTCTAGCACCCAACAAGCAAATGAGTGCTTCCTCAGAAGACATTGAAGTGGTTCGGTTATTGACACTGGAGATTCGTCTTAGAAATTGGACTATAAAGCAGTCATTGAGAAGAATGTGGTGAATATTACCGTGGCTAGATGCAGGACCATGCTGCGTTGACCTGCGGATGACCTATGTCCATTCATGCAAAGGCTAAGTAACGTGAAAGTCAGACTCACGTAGAATTAGTCAGTTTTTGTGCAGTCAAGGTGATAAACGTAGTTGATTGTTGTGCAGGAACTGGCAAAGAAGAGGTGATGTTGGTTGCTGACAGTCGAAGTGATATGACAGTTAGGGTCTCGTCAGCTGTCATGATATAGCAGGTGAATCAATTTTGTCGGCTTCATTGATTCGTGGCAAAAATCTCTGGTGTAGGATGACAGTGTTAAATTTTTGTTGAAATGATGTTACCAATAGAGTGCAGTGAGGGGGGGGGGGTTTAAAAGCGTTACGGGGTGATTTAGTGAAGATATTGCATGTGATAAAGGTTGATGACTGGTGGGGAAAAAGTTCATTGACAACCGAGGTTAATAATTGATTGTAGGAAAGAATACGGTGGTGAGAAAAGGCTATTAATGACAGAAATACAATCATTAAAAGGTGAATGACTGACTTCAACCGGGATCATCATTTGTTAATACGATGTTTGAGGTAGCCTTATTGGAGAAATTATTGTTTCATGTAATTAATTAGAGGATGCTTGAATTGAATATTGCGGCGAATTCTATGAATGCGGAATGAAAGGGAACGCGGAATAAACTTATTTATATGAGACAGGTAGCAACTGCTAAAACAGAGATATTTTCGGTGATTGGAAGGTTTCATTTATGTAGAAGTGATATGACTGCTTTTGTTAATGGCAATATTAAGATAAAAGAAATTTGTAGATTTGTCAGAAACACAATGAGTAAAAAAAAATATAAGGCTAAATATTCAAAACAATTCAGAGAAGAAGTCCATTCAGCTTCCTTATAGATACATAAAAAAACATTTTCGTTTATGTAACGGGTGTAAAAAATGGGAATTGATAAAAGAGCACTGTAACTGATAAAAGTCTCGTTCAGCTTTGCTATTAACAAAACAGGCATTATATATATATATATATATATATATATATATATATATATATATATATATCAATGATCAAACCACAATAAGAAATGGGAAAACAAGACTAAGATCTTTCAACCGTAACAAGCGGTCTTCGTCAGAGTCAAAAACCCAACTGAACACTAGATGCAGAAAACATCTGGTGAGGAAATTCCTCACTGGTCCGGAAATTCCCTGGTCAGGGGGGAAATACCCCCTGACAGCAAAGACTTCACACTACGAGCCTCCGAAGAAGCCCATATTTGGCTATTAAGTGCGCGCAGTGCACCTGGCCTCAATCTAAAGCGATAATGTCTAAAAGTTCCTTGCCTTTTCACATTTTTTAATAATTTATTTCATTTGTTATTATTATTTGTATTCTTAGTTTTATTTTACCATAGCTTAGTCAGTACTTTTGTTTATGTATCAATTTCTCTGTATCAATTTCCCTTATTTTTTCAATTTTTCTTTTTTATATATTTATTGTTTTCATATTCCATTAATTTAATGTAATTATAAATTATAAATTAATTATAAATTGATTCCTGTCTACCTTATTTTCTGTGAACGGGCGCGCATGCGGCAACACTGTTGGTCTCCAACCACCTCTGATCCAGTGCGCTTGGTTTCCCTCTCTTATCTCTCCTGAAGACGGTTCAAACCGAAAATTAGAGACTGTAAGTGTGTTCTTCTGATTTCTCTATGTTTCTTTGTTTATATTGAACTATATTTGTCCGTTTTGGATCGTATTTCCAACGAAAAATAGTGTATATATATATATATATATATATATATATATATATGCAAGCGAGACCAATTTTTTTTTACAAAAGTTATTTTCAAATTGGAAATGACATTTAACCACACATAGCTTTATTAACTCGATTATAGTGTTGGTAGGAAGGGGGAAGGAATAATTAACTAATTCCTCCTGGAGTAAGCTCAAGAGATCAGATACAGTTGTATTGGTAAACAAGGACTTTACATCAAAACTAATCAAGCTATATTCTTCCTTCATATTGACGCCTTTGAATTTTCTGATTAAATCTAAATTAATTAAGTTATGTGTGGTTGATTGCCGTTTGTAATTTGAAAATAATTCTAATAAACAAAAATGATATCATCTGATAATAATGTCCATCTTTAGAAACTTAAGAAATGATTTCTAGAACTATAGGCTCTCATCCTACTTTTCAAGCATGGAGATTGGTTCCAACAACAATGTCTGTTCTCTCCAATTCCGTTAGTTTTCATCTGGATATTTTAAATGATCAAAACAAACTGAACAAGAAGTTATAAGACTTAGGGAGGTTGTCAGCGCTGTCTACAACTAAGCATGAGTATTCTCTACAATATATAAATTACAGATATCTCAGCTGGTTTTTCCTAGGATTTTCTCACTTTGTACGCTAAACATTGATATCGTCATAAAATTATATGTAAAATGTATGTTAAAATTATTGTAAAGTTGCAAGAGGAATTTGGTGACAGGTTTGCTAACATCAAAACTTAGTGGACTATGTTTGATATGTTCTCAGATCACTTCGTCTTCAATGTGCAACGCCAATGTGAATGTACTGAGATTCAAATGGTGAAAATTGCATGTGATGTGATTAAAAATTTAATACTGTTTCATAATTATGAATGAAGAAGGAGATATACTGGGAAAATGTTTAACATTCTTCCCCATACTCCTGTGTTTTCAAAAATATTCAATAAAACTATGTAACTATTTGTGAATGCGAATTTACGTAAAAGCTCTTATCCACTATTATATTAATAATTCAAAACCTATATATATATATATAAATATATATATATCAACATCCAAACAACAATAAGAAATGAGAAAAAATTCTAAGATGTTTGAACTGTAACGACCAGGTTTTTGCACAGTGAACAAAAACTAACCTAGTTTTGAAGGAGAAGAAGAACGAGTTTACTGTTAAAGGATCTTTGTTTTTCTCATTTCTCATCGTTGTTTCGACGTTGATTTTGTTTTACTTGTTTATTTTGAAATACAATACCATATATATATATGACTGTGTCGGTGGGTGGACACATCCACGTCTCCACTCCTGTGTTCCCTTTCCTTTTCCTACCTTTCCTGAAGACGGCGTGATAGCCGAAATGATCTATAATAGCAAGTGTTAGTCTCTTTTTTGTTTTCTTATGATAACTTTAATTATATATATATATATATATATATATATATATGATTCGTTGCGATGTTGACCAATGGAAGTGGAGTTTACAGGTCCATGCGTAAGGTCCCAGTTGCCCGCTGTTCAGCAAAAAGCCTCAGTCGTTCTGCCAATAGGTATAGAGGTTTCACAGTCCCTCTGTGTTAAATGATGTTTGGCAGAAAACATTAGCCTCACTTTACAGTGAACTCCTGTTCCCTTTCTATTTTTGATTTTTGTGGTGGTTGGGTGTTGTTGTTTACTATTTTCTGTTACGGATATTGCTAGATTTTTAAATGATACTCTCGGTTGTTTACTGCGAAAAGCAGTCTTCATCTTCATGCCAACAGGGGTAGAGGTTGCACAGTCCCTCTTGATTATTAAAAGATGTTGACACTGGATTCCAACTTCTTCTCGTAGAAACATCTTCAAGTTGTAGGTTTTGTTTACTTTCCTCTTCGGTTTCTTACGTTCATGTTTTTTCTTCAGTTGAATGTTATTGCTGCTATTCATGGGTGGCTGGTAGGTGATGAAAAGTTCTGCACTGTTGACCTGGTGGTGGTATTTTCGACAAGTTTCAACCATTCTCTGGTTATCTTCAGGCAAGGAAATGGCCCAGACGTTGGTCCTTATATACAGTTTTCTATGAGTTGTCCGGGGAAAGCAATATGATTCGTATATATATATATATATATATATAAAGTTGTTTTTCACAGCTGTTTCAGTGCTGACGACCTTCTTTCCGGTTGCGCTGGGCTGGTGGTAATTTCCACAATAAACTTGTCAGAGACAGATGTACAAAGAAAACAGACATAGATATCTTTCGTGAAACATCCCCTACAAAGAAAGAAAACTCATTGGGTTTGCTTCTGTCCAATATGCTCACGATTCTCATTATTTATATTAGAAAAAAGGACAAGAGATTATTCGTTTATCATAAATTTGTATTGGTATAATTTGATAAGCTTTTTAATGTTTTATAGTCTCGCCTCTTTATATATTATGACAGAAATTATAAACAATGTTATATATAGCACTATACTCTAGTTTTGGAGGACGGTTTCTAATCAACAAATTTCCAATATTATTACCACGAGAAACGTATGTAAGACATGGTAGCATGACGTAGATAAATATCATAAACGTGGACAACTAGCACATAACTTACTCATTTGTGATTTAACTCATTTTTATACCATATCTTGCATAGCAAGACTTTTTTTAAACTTTCCTTGATATTTAGTCTTTTAAAGTGCTACTATTGTCTTTCTTCCTTCTCTGTATCACGCCCAATGTCATTATTTACTTGTTTGATTATGTGGGACACTCTGGCGAAGATTATTTGTTCTAGTCCATAACGTGAAATCATGTTTATATATATATATATATATATATTATATATATATATATATATATATATATATAACAGATTCAATAATATATCGACCGTTTCATAGAATAGGTGTGTTCTTTAATCGGGATTCGGTCAATTTTCCAGGATAACAAATTGAATCTGGATTAGAGAACACACCTATATATATATATTAATTAAAAGTACTAACGAATTTGAAAATAATCAGGGATTGAACTTAATATTATCCTACGTTCCATATATATATATATTCGTTTCAGTGTAAATGATTTACCGTGAAACGTTTGTTGTCCTTTTGGCTCGTTTTCCTATTTACAATATATATATCATCAAAAATATGAAATGAGAAAAAAGACTACGATCTTTCAACCGTAACAATTGGCCTTCGTAATAGTAAAAATTCAACTCACTTTGGTTTTGACTCTGACGAAAACCGATTATTACGGTTGAAAGATTTTAGTCTTTTTTTCCCACTTCATATTGTAGTTCGATCATTAATTATTATTTCACGTGTTTACATGAAATCTTGTTATATATATATATATATATATATATATATATATATATATATATATATATATATTAGGAGTATGTACACAATAAAAGTTCAAAACTTATCGCTTTCTCACTTCTTTGGTTTTGAACTCGTATATATATATATATATATATATATATATATATATATATATAAACTGTTTGCACAAAAAAAACACAAAAATGAAACAGGAACTGACTACTTTTCGATGGCCTCGTTATCAGGAAGATGATATTGAGACCATTCAAATATAGTAGTGAGTTTCTGTTTCCTTCCTATGTGTTCTTTTTTGTGAATATAGATTATTTAGTTCGTGGAACCGTTTCACTTGATTGTTTATATGGATATATATAAATATATACTTATTTTCCAGCACTTTACCATTAAAGCACATTTTTGTTTTAAATAAAATGATAAAGAAATTATTTTGTTAATTAGTTCCTTGTCATTGCATTTGGGTTTTATGATATTTTTTATTACCTGATATATTTTTTATTTTTATTATTCAATTATTTAATGATTTATTATTGAATAATTTTATTTATTTAATATTATCATTTGTATTCTCCATATTATTTTATGTTTTATTATATTCTTTGTTATTAAAGCATAGTCCGTAACTATTATTTATGTATCATTTATTCTGTTCATCCCTCAGTTTATCTTCTATTTATTTATTATTATTTTTTCATATTTCCTAATATAGTTATAAATTGAATCTTGTCTACCATATTCTCTATGACCGTGGGCGTGTGCCGCAACATTTTGGTCTCCAACTGTCTCTGTACCAGTGCAATTGGTTTCCCTCTCGTATCACTCCTGAAGGTTCAAACCGTTAATTAGAGATTAAAAATGTGTTTTTAATTTCTTTATGCTTCTTTGTCAACATTGAACTTTATGTGTATACATATAAACATCTTTGCATGAGATTTAATTGAAAGTCGGCATGTTATACAGGAATAAAAATGAAGAACGGTAAATTATAAAGAAGTGATATTGGAGAAAGGAGAGGAACGGGAGAGTTGAAGGAGAGGCGTGTCTGTCTGTTATAGCTGGTAGAGGACACCTGGCACAGACATGCGGCCCTCAGATTTATTGGCTCTGATTATCGAGCCTTCATCACATCACTTGCACCCATTCTAACCTGTACCCGCTTCCTTCCCCATCAAATGACAACCTCATTCGACTCAAATTCCCCTCTTATTCTTAATATTTTTATTTCCATATTGGATTATTTTTCATTCATACTAATTGTAACAAAATAAAAATAAAATCTTAAATAATGGCATATCAATTATTAAGACGATAGATGGTACAAAATAATAGTTGCAACAACTGATGTATTCAGCAAACATAAATTTATTAATATTTTACAAATAAAGAAGTCATGATAAATGTATTATCAGCGTGGTCATCTTTTAGTGTCCCTGATTTTTATTTTTAATTTCTTTTCGATAATATGTACGTTGTGATAAGGGGAGGTAGTATGTTGATAATACCTTTTTTTGATGTATAAAAGTCATTCTGTTTGGCGGAATACAATAAATTTAAGAAATTAAAAATTCATTATATTCCAAATTGCATTTAGAAATTTAGTTTGGAAAGTATAATTGTAGTCTTAATACAGATGTTTTCAGTTTTTTTACTTCTACCAATATAAATGCTACTTTATATATTTTCTGTTTCCGTGTCGGGTATTTCCAGGAAATAGGATGTGGTTTTTTAGTGGGTCGGGACCCCCAACCCCACATACCCTAAGCAAGATGTCCTGCTAAGGGATCTGATGATCAGATTTTTTTCCACATCCTACGACGACAAAAAAAAAATCTGGAGTGGCCTACACTCTACTTTACTATAAGTAACTCAATGTCAAATTTCTTGAGTATATAAAACATAACGTCTCATTTAAGCATAACATAAATATCTAAATGGGATATAAATATTAGCATTCGTGAGGTAGTACAGATAGTGATTGAAGGACATATCAATTTATAAGCTTATTTTTGTACATCACAAATAATTTATTATTTGCAAATAATTTCATTAGTATAACTACAGCAGTAATAACATTTTTGAAAAACCAAAGTGAACATTTCTTGAAACGAAATATCCTACAAGTGAACATGGCTATTGTTCAAATAGTTAGTAGATTTCTTACATCGTTTACTTGACATCCTTCTACATTGAATATTAAAGTAAAATTTTCAAATTTAAAACAGGAAAATACTCTTTTTTTCTCTGAAAAACATCTTAAACAGCGAAGAAAATGTTGTTTTAAGGTGATTTATAATTAAAGATGTACGATAATTACATTTATTAATCTCTAAACGAAAGATTTCAATTTTGAATTGTCTTTTACATTTTTGGTTTTTAACAGAATTATTATACTGGAAATTTTATGGCTTAGTATTTAATAAGATCATTTTCCTTCCCCTTTGTAAAATAACATATATACGAATTTTTTCACACAGAGTGTTATTATTTTCCTGCACAATATTATTCCTCTTACATCTCATATAAGTCAATAAACAATTTAAATTATTCCTTTATTAATATCAATTTTACCTCAGTGGATTCGCTCAAAAATTTCTAAGTCAATGTAAACAATGTAAAAAAATACAAAAAATTCGACAAGTATAGCAGGTGATCTCTTAGTCTAGGATAAACAAACAGTTCTTATAGCGTTATTGCTCTTTCCCGTAATTGAAACTTCATGATTTCTTTTTTATGAATTGATAATTTTTTGTTCCATTTTTGGTCAAATTTTCATTATTTTTTAATGAGCCGTTTAGCGTCAAAAAAACATTTTCTAAAAACAGTAATCGTACTGTAACGCCCCTTTAGCGAATGTAATTTTAAAAAAAAATATCTCAACTCATTTTCCACATAATGTTCTATTTCTAGGCATAGTTTCAGTTTGATCCGTCAAATAGTATGGCTTGTATCGCTTTCATAAGGTTTGAAATTGAATTATAAGTCAAAATTTTCACATTTTATTAAAAAAAGAATATTTCCCGTTGTTTTAAAATTCTGAATTTATTTTTCGTTTGTTCCATTTGTAACCTTCAAGATAATGTCAAAATTTCAAAACTCTAGGGTTATCAGTTTAGGAGAAATAAATGTTTTCTAAAAAACGGTTTTTGGCAAAAAAAGTGACTTTCCCATCATGCATAATTCTTCCCAAACAATAGGGATCTTCGTCTTTATGGGGTCCATTTTTGTGTAAAATATCAACTTGATCCATCAAAGATTCTGGACCGTAGCGTGGTAACAAGCAATGCTAACACACTCACCCACCCACCCACACACACACAGACATCATCGTAAAAACTTCATAAAACGACTTCTGGGACCTCAAAACATGTAATTCCGTCAAAATCTCGAGATCGAATTTTTTCACGATCACTATACTTTACTTATAGTAAAGTAAAAACTCTATATATTTTCAGTGTATTTAGATATCCATCTTTAGCTTTCTAAGGTAATTATGCTGACCTCTTATAAGGGTTTCGTATGCCAAAAATGTGGACATCTAAAGTGATTTATGCTGATAATATGTTGATTAATACATCACTTCCCTTACAGCTAATGAAAATAAAAAGCTGTAGAAACAACTTCGGCAGAGCCTTTTTTCTAGTGCTGTCAATGAACCTTTCTCACATAATAAATCCACTCTCTGAGTTCTTTGAAAGTGAACTCATAAAGAACTTCTATGGAAATATAATGAACAATAGTCCGGGACTTTACAAACTAGATGAAATATTGATAAAAGAAATAAGCAAGCAGATCAAGAATCCTTCAATTTTAGGAATATTAAATATAGACAGGGATGCCAGCAATCCTGAAGACTTCAATCAAGCAGGTTAACTTGTTATTATATTATTAGTTTGTTTCATTTAGCTCTCTGATGATGTTGTAACGAAAGGCCTTAGAATATATTAATAAACAAATATTATTTATTGTGGTATTTAATTCATATATATTGTAGGATGTAGGTAATGTAGTTATACAGTAAAGCTATCTAGTGGATGGTTGAGGTAGTAGGAGGAGGCACTATTAGGGTTATAAGGACGCGTTGGCCAGTTAGTTATGTTTACCATTAATTTGTTTATGTTGAGTTTTGAGTGTAATACAAACCTTATAAAATAGAAGTTGTTGTTATTTGTGTTACTTACAATATATATATATATATATATATAAAGTTCACTTAATAAAAGGAAACATGATCCAAACTGGACACAATACGATTTCAACTCGTGTATATATATACTTCAAATAAACTGTGACACATAGACTGAAACGTAACAAAGACTCACTTTTCAATATTTCGACCGTAATGGCGGTCGTCCTCTGGAGAAGAAGTGAATTGATGGAGGGACGACAGTCAACTCACTGTATATAATATTTAATATTCAGTCTATGTGTCACAGTTTAATTTAAGTGTTATCTGGCCTGCCGGACCGATTCTCGTTCATCATGGTATATATATATATATATATATATATATATATATACGTTTCAAAGTAAACTGTAGGTAAACAGTAAAAACAAACACAGACTTACAGTCACAAATTTTTGGTTTAATCGTCATTAGGAGAGAAAAAATAGGGACGCCAAGAGCACATGCGAAGCGACTATTGGAAACCAACAGTGTTGTCGCACGCGTGCCTGGTTCAAGAGAGGAGAGAAAAATAAACTAAAAATGTGAAGAACTGAAGAATAGAATAATTAATATGGGACTGCCTCTTACTGTATTTTTATGACAATAAAGATACTCGTTGTAACCACTTACCTAGCGATTCAACAAATTTAAAGTTTTGAATCATTACATATTGTAATACTACTGAATATTCTATGATATTAGAATATTGGAAAAGTAATATATAGGTATATATATTAGAAATGACAAATGTTCTATCCATTTTTTTGGTAAATTATGATCTTAATAAAGGAAAAAATACTATTAAAAGGGAACAGCTCCTATTGGAAACCGTTCCAAATATTTCATTAAAAAAATGGTAAAATTATTACTGTTTAAAAGAATTTTCTTGGACTTTTTTCATATAAAAAGAGCTTATGATAACAACTTTCTGCTATCCATTAGGTAAGAAATGATATATAAATTAAATAATACAGTGGTTCAAACATGAATTATGACAATGCTGGAGCAAAGAATATCTAATGTAAGGATAGGATACATTTTAGAGAAATTGCGGTTAGTCAGGTACGTTTGCTGATCTTAGCTAAATGATGTACTAGATACGCTGGACAATCATGGTTAAGATACGCATGAATATGAACAACAGTGTACTTGTTGGAACTATCCATTCACAAAGACAAAGAAAGTAGTGTTGAAGACAATTTCATTAAAACTTACTGTAAAACTTATAGTGGTAGTTTAATTCACTTTTGATGACTCAACTGGAAGAACCATATAATAGATACTTTGGTTAAAGCCATTAATGAAATATTCGGTGAAACAGATTTTTTAATAGAACATGTCGCCTTAATTACATCTTCACGGCTCATTTATACTGCTGTCATGCAATTGATAGTAAGATATGCATTACTAGTTTGATATTCATTGCTCAGTGAAAGAGTTAACTAAACTAGCCTTAATAAACTGCTAAGGGAAGTATCACTAGGAATAACAGGCCCATTGGCCACCTGCTCTACCTCCTTAGTAGAATAACTATTAACCCTAACTGCTTTAGACATTTTCAACAAGAAAATGGCCATCTGCAGTTTATTGAAACTACTTGTAAAAGAAAATATCTTTATAAAGAATAATATGGTCAAAAATTAACAGAACAAAACATTTATAAATTGGTTTATATGTTGCTAGGTAAAATATCAAACAAATCAATTTTGAAGTTCACTCCTTAATAATAGCATGAATTGATATCATCCTAATTTTTGAAAGGTTCTCTTTTTTTTTATAATTGCAGATAACGTTTCCACAATTTTAAAGATCTAGTAGGAGTGACTATAGCTTTACTGGCTAAAATACTTGTTATCGTTATTGGCGGATTTAAAAATTACGTCTCCATACAAAAAAAAGTTTCATATTAAACTTTTTTTTGTGTGGAGACGTTATTCTTTAAATCTCACAATATGAGTAAATACCACACTGTAACAGACTGAACAAGTAATGCTTTTTATTTATATCTGTAATTAACATATTCGAAGAAATTTCCGTAACAGTTAAAGATATAATATTCTGTTTTTGTTAGCTTTTTATGAAGGGTTGAAAGACTGACAAAGTCATCTCTCTGATGCCGATTCCTGAAGAGAATGTTGCATTTCCTATTTTTTTCGACTAATCCCTGTCAGATCAATCCTGAGTCTCTTAAGAAGCTCAAGAGTAGCCCGACAGGTGTTTTGCTTATTTTGTTAATTTTAGGTCTTAATCCTAAACTTAAAATCCTGTTGTGAGCTAAGGCTTTACATTCAAATAACAAATGATATGCTATTTCCTCTATCATGCTGGATTTTCTTCAGAAAGACTTCTGTAATACTCGTAATCCCCAATCTATGTAGATGTTTCTAAAAGAATAGTTGCCTGTTAGAAAACCCACCATTTCTTTGATTTGGCTTTTATTTAGCCTTAATAGATCAATTGTTGTTTTCATGAAGGTTTTTAATTAGCAACCTTGCATGTTTCTGGTTGATAGTTGAATTCCACAGTTTTTTTCATATTTTTCAGCATCGATTCTATCCACATTCCCCTTTCTCTCATTGAGGATAGTGCATTCCTTAGCCAGGAGTCCCCGTTTTGAGGCTCGATTTTACCGAAGATTTTGTTAGCGGAGAATATCGGCAGTAGTAAACAAGTAATCAGAGGTAAACAAGATATACTATTTACCAAACAGGCAAACTAAACCTAACAATTTTAAATTCATATTTCTTAATTCCAAAATCAGTTTGAAAATATGTGGCTATTCATGAGAATCTGAACAAGAAAAAATAATTCTCATTTGTGTACCTGGACACATGAGAATTCAGGATAATGGTGGAATCGGACAGCGGACCAATTTGAAAAGGTTAACCCAGACAAACAATCCTGTTGCACTAAAGGTTCTTATTCACACCAACAATTAGCTTCTTCTTTGATGCAAGTAGTGAAAGCATAAGAAAAAAAAAAGAAATAAAAGTTTGCTGAAGCAACCAGCTTTAATTCAGTCTAATATGTTCAATCCAACTGAACTTAAATTTGGGAAGGAAATTATAAATCTTTTAAGGAATGATTAAAAATGTATGTATAGTATCTAACTGTGTATTATCCGTTTAGCTTTGATGTTTGCAAGCTGAAATTAACATCATAAGAAGAATGGAAAAACTATGTCTGGAAAAAACTGAAACCTTTGAACACATTGTACGTGAAAACGAGAAAAGAGCTTTTAAAAAGTAAATGTTTCCGGCATATAAGAACTAAAGAAAATATCTGTGAGAGATACTTATCTAAAACAATTATGAAGTTGACTAAAGAAATTAAACTCTACAGTTTATTTTAGAAACAACAAAGGTATACGCACAATAGGACAAATTTAGCCACGATGAGCGCTATTCTAATGAGTCTTCCCTCAATACAATTATAATAAAATAAAGGCAATTATTTCTCAAATCGCTCTACGCCATTGCTTTCATGCTACTTATGACTAATAAATGATATTATTTTACCACAGTTATAATTATTAAATAAAGAATAAAGTTAATTGATTTTGAACGAGTGTGATATTGTTTTTTTTGTAGTAAAGTATATAAGATATCGCATTTTTTTTGCTTTTTTATTACTGTTCGGGTGTAACAGCTCTAGTCGTTTAGGAGAATACGACTCTTTCTTAACTCGTTCTGCGGCTGTAATATTTAACGCTCGGTATAAAATAAATAAATATTTTACATTATGTATGAGATTTTTACTTACAACAGAATAAGGAAGTAAATAATGTTTGAATAATGCCACAGAATAAATTTACCTTTATAAATTTTATAATAAACTAAAAATATCCATCGCATTGAAAACAGTAATATTAAGAATATTTTATGATTTATGAATAGCAAAATAGAGGGAAATTGCAGATACGTTTAGTGTTATTTTCATCAAAATAGTATTTAAGACAAATAAATGAATAACAACGAGATATATCATAAAATCACATTTCTTAGAGTTGAGCTCCTTTCATGATATGTTTATATCACATGCAATATCATATCATATGTGACCAAAGACATAATTTCAATGGCTGTGTTGAACTATTGTTCACCAATATCTCTTTTCTTGGATGATCCTATGAGAAAAAGTTATTTATCCTTCGTTACTTCACCATTTTCACCGACATTACTAAAACAACTGGAGTGGTCTGCACTCACCTTCACTATAATTAAACATAATATCACACTACTCCACAAAAAATGGTTTGATTTATTTTATTTTGTCTATCATGTAGACGTAATATAATATCCTCTAACAAGTATCGCTGCAATTAATTTAATTACTAAATTCATAACAACAATTTAATGATGTCCTTTAGTTTTATTGTTGCTATATCTATTTTATCTATTCCAACTGATTTTTGAAATCATAGATCTAAAAAAACCTGTCTGCTATTGTCATTATTAACCTGGAAACTTCGGTCAATATATCTGGTACATCCTTTTTCCACTTAAGTCTTTTATCTAAAGAAACTTCAAGGTATTCACAATAAATGGATTCAGACACATTAAAATAAAAGAAATCATTAGACTTGGTTATTTATAAATTTGATAATTATTTATTTAATCCTTTAGAATTGAGTGTATACTATTAACAAAAAAAACCCTTAAAATGCTTCTAAAACTTGATTGATTGTGGTCTAGCATTATACAATATTAACTTATAGTGATCTAAAGTAAATATCACTCTATTTTTTTTTAATTTTGAAAACTAATGTTCATCAGAGAATTAACAAAAAAAAACCTCAAAATGCTTCTAAAACTCGATTGATTGTGGTCTAGCATTATATAATATTAACTTATAGTGATCTAAAGTAAATGTCACTCTATTTTTTTTTAATTTTGAAAACTAATGTTCATCAGAGAATATTACAGCATATTCAAAATTAATTGAAATAAAAATGTTCTGGTTAGGTAACATACTGATTTGTGCCTTTTTGGCTACAGTATGAGCTTTTTCAATGTGTCAGATTGCAGTAGACTTAAATATCATTATTTCTTTTCAAAGTGTATTTTCTTTTCATATAGTTCTTTTTTATAATTTTTGTGAATTCATTGCGTTCTTTTGCTTTTAAAAAAATATTGAATATAACATTAAGAATAAATTATACTTTTTATTATGTAGTAAATAAGTTTATTTAAAAAGCTATCCTAGTATTAATGTCTCATATTTTTTTGCCAAGTTCACCTTTTTTATATATGTCTCACAATAGTGCTACATTCATTGAGGTTACAGTAATCGTTTATTGTACAGGTATCACAATTTCTATAATAAATAATAACTGAAATAGTTTTTACTTATGGGTCTACAACACCATAGAGATATATAATAGAAATTAATATTCATTGTAGGGTAAAAATCTAATGAAATGGTCTCCACATATAAAAATTTTTAATGGTATAAACAACGCGTTTCGAACACGTAGTGTTCTTCCTCAGGCATTAACTAAGGATGAGTGCCTCTGAATAAGACTCTTTATTCAGAGTCTTATTCAGAGGCACTCATCCTTAGTTAATGCCTGAGGAAGAACACTACATGTTCAAAACGCGTTGTTTATATCATTAAAAATTTTTATATGTGGAGACCATTTCATTAGATTTTTACCCTACAATGAGTGAATACCACATAATAACTGATTGCACTACATTAGAGAAATTAATATTGTTGTTTTAATATAGCTTTTGATTTGCCACGCTAAGTAATATTTTGGAAGTATTAAAAGGAATTGGAACTAATATTCAATGAATAACGTTTTCTGGTATTTTATTACAAAAAAGAAGAAAAGTAAAAATAATTGAATAACTATTACGGTTTTGCTGCTAAAACAAATATTAAATATTGAATCAGTGATAATAATCATATGGAAGGTGAAAATAATGAACAAATAAAGGTAATGGATTTGATATCTAAAGGGGCCACACGAACGAAAGTGCTCAATATGCCGAAAGCACTAAATTTACCTCCTTCTTCAAATCTTGATATTAAACCTAATATTGCTAACCCCCAGAGATATCGCAACTTGACTTGGCTCCCAATACCGCGATATTGCTTCAATAATAACCTCAGATAATTTATCACTTATTTTTAGCTTTCATATGGAAAGAATGATGACGTTAAGAATTGGCTTCTCTTCGTGCAATTGACTTCCCTGGAAAACTGTTTTCATATTTCGGGTTGTGATTTTTTTTTTTTTTTTGATATGTGTTTCACTGCTAATTTATATTTGTTAATTGTTTCAATAAGCAGAACTATTACTTTCTTAATAAGGTTTAAAGTATTACAGTTATGAACGCTAACGGAAATCAAAGGTATTAAATGTAGTCAATAACAACGACTAGGGGTCCAGCATTAGAACCCTCGTCTCTTTGGTCAGGGCAAGAAAGTTATCTAACCGACTAAAGTAGCTAGGGAGCTTATCTCATTATTAGTTGGGCTGCTATACTTGTACTTACTTATTCTTTTTCAGTGTTTTTAATAAGTCAATCCCTCCAATAATATTTGGTTGTGTGTGAACACATCTAAGCAGGAATTACAACTAATCATACACGGCCTGTTGCTCTCACCTTCGTAAACTTTACTTACTGTATTGTATCAGCAATGAGACATTCTCGAAGATTTGTTCTTCTATGATTACTCTTATTGAATTCCTAGTAAACCTAGTAAAGTTAGAAAAATGGGGTAAGAAAATAGTGAACAAATAAGCAAAACTCATGGCTATACATACAAGGGAAATTTCCTGGAAGAAGTATCACGCTAAAGAGACCTGTTTCTGAGTCCATAAAGATCATCCCCTCTTAAAATCATCCCCCATCAAAACAGAAACTGAAAAAGTACCTAATTTACTAAATTGATTACTAGAATGCTTCAAATACTAAAAGTAAAAACTTAATTTCAAAGACAAATTATATCCCTACTTGTAACATAATAAGGCCTAAAAGTGAGATGTTTTTTTTTATATGAGAATATAGTATCAATTAAATGCTATATAATTAATAATTATTGATTATTAAATGTTATGACAAATGAATATTTTATTAACAACAAATTGTTGCAAAATATCAGGCTAAAGTGATAAACATTCACAGATGTTCTTCACCACTCTCCAGGTCATTTTATCCAGCAATCAATATAAGTTACCTTTTTTCAACCTATTCTTCAAATCCTGAAAAGATGGTAGATGGTGTTTGAAAACCTCTTCCTTTATGTATTATCATATGAGAAATGACCCAGACTTAAAATCTCGTGACCCTGGTTAGCCCACGTCTTCCCTTAAAAACGGGTAGGTAAACCTGTGTGAGTAGTGGACGCTTCCTGACAAACCCACACAACAAAACCACTACTGACACCATCATACCCAAAAAAATAGTTACACGATCGTACCATAGTCGACAAGTGGGTACTAATAAGTTATGCAAGGGATAAACTAGGGCCTTTGGGTAGCCTTGGTGGTGTTATTAGCACAGCAGTAAAATATTCTGTTTGTTTACTTGAATGTTATACTATTAAAATAAATGGCTTGGTGAACGAGCAATTCTCATCACATACTAATGAAAATGTTGGAAAAATCAATAAACAAGTTCTTATGCTATATCAAGACGGAGAAAGAACTGACAAATAAATAAACAGAGTGATTAGTGATGAGGAAGTAGTTCATTATCCAATTGAATTTCTTGACTCTGTGACTGCTCCTGAAACTTTGCTTAGAGGCACCAATCATGCTGCAATTTAGTAGCAGTAACAAATTTCATGTTTCGAAACTTGAGTACCCCAAAAATGTGCAACGGGATACGACTCTTAGTTCGTGCTCTGTAGAGATATACTATATAATTAATGTAAAACTGTCAGGTGACCTTTCGAAAACAATTTAAGAAGAATAAGGATTTTATACATTTCTAAAAACTTTTTAGTAATTGCCCCACTGTTTAACTTGAAAAAATTTATAAGAAATAAGATGAAAAACCAAAGTACTTTCTTTCCTCTTAACTATTCCATTTTCAAAATAAGAAATTAATACCAGATATCGATGGGGTCATCTTTAAACTACAAAAGTACTTCAAAATACACTAAATACGGTTTTGAATAAATAAATCAGATTTTATGTACATTGTGAGTAAGTTTTCAGTCTAATTTATCTGTTATTTAACTACGAGTATGGTATACAGTTAATTAAAAATTGAGTTTTTAAGAAACAAGAATCTATTTCTGGTTTTTAATAATTAATGTTAAATATAAATTTTATAAGTCATATTAGATTCATTTTATCATGTTAATGAATAATTCACCTGCTAAAACTAACAGCTGTTCAAATAGGAAGTAGTAATTTTTTTGTGCCAACAGTGCTATCAATATTTTCTTTAAATAATAAATTCAATCATATTCTGATTTTTAAATAAATGGAATGATTTATGTTGACTCATCATTCATAAAGAAAAATGCAAACTACATTGTGCACTAATTAAATGAAATTCTATTTCCATTATATGTTTTAAAAAAAAATGTGTTTATAAAACCCTGTCCTGATAAATAGGATAGAGCTCCTATAATAATGAAGTAGTAATCTGAGACGCATAACGAAGTATAAATCAAGATAGCTCTGCATTTATGAGCAAATATTGGAGGAATGGTGGTTAAGGCTTATACCTGATATTAACTATGGGACTAGCAATTCCACAACTGAATTTCAAACGACTCCTGCATGCAGAACAAACCAATGTCTCACCAGTGACTTTTCCTTGTACTAAAATTTAATACTTTAATTACATTTTAACATATATTTCATACATTTTAATTTATATATATATATATATATATATATATTGTTGTGTTAATAAAGCTTGGAAGACTTAATTTGTAACATTAGTGGGACACGACAATGAGAAAATAATTAAACTACCCTCTAATCAGTAAAAGAGTAATACAAAAGGAAGATAATAAATATCATACAATAATTAGTACCAATTATCCATGTTTTATTTGAACGAATTGTTGTTGTAACAGACAATAATACCACTTTACTTTGTATTGAATATAAGATATAACACCATATTATTATCAAAGCTCATATAGATTGTGAATTGCTGTTACAGACACTCACTGGTTTCGCACGTTGTTGATCTAAAAGGTGGAAGATTCACAAGATGCGAAGCTAGTTGTACGGCTATAACAGCTATCCACGGACTTAAGACAATACATAATATGTACATAAGACCGTACAATAATATGACATTTACTAACCTAATTTCAACATTGGTTAAATTCGTTACAGCCAAATCTCCAGAATAGTCAAAGAAACCTTTACCTTGTTTTAGATGAAGGTTATGCATCTTCTTTTGTAAATTATATTTACTTTTATTAAATATAGACTCTTTAAGACTATTCATTGAACTAATATAGTTTTTAAAATCTTTTCTGGTAATTTTCTTCGAGCAATTTCTATACATTCACTAATAAGTCTGTTTACACTATTAATACGCCAGATGGTAATTAAAAGAAAGCCCTCTGAAAGAAAGGCTTTACCAGCATAATTATTCAATAAGAACAAATAAAAGTAACGCAACAGCATTAGCTGGCCATGCCATAAACAAAGGTCACACGTTCGATTTTGAAGATACAACTATAATAGAAAAAGAAAAAGATGAGCAAAGAAGGAAGGCACTTGAGATGTTATATATTAAAAAGGATTTACGTTTGATTAATCATAGAAGTGATATTACTAATTTAAGTAATATTTATTCTGGCTTCAGTGAAATTTGATTTATTTAGTTCCCTTGAGTGAACAGTGTTGAGGTTATTTGTGAAGTTTTCTTATTAGTCTAGTCGAAGGTTTTATCCGGTTAATATTGTTGTTCCTTTAAATAATCGAAATTTCATTTTCTTAATTAAAAAATTCATACTTCTGTAAGTAATATTGTTTTATATATCTCTGACATACTTCTGCGTGTAATATTCATAAACTGTAACAGTCCATTTTCATATTGTGTATATGTTTCATGTTGATATGAGATTTCTTATTATCTTTTGTTTGTAGGCCTATGAAAAAGGTTTTAAATAAAACCGAAACGTTGGCACCGAGAGTTTGATTTTTTATCCTAGACAATTGACCGAATCCCAGAAATTGACACCTATATATATATATATATATATATATATAATGACATTTCCGTAGAATGAAATGTAATTTAGACATTGTTATACTTTATCAAACACTGTAACATACAAACAACAATAGCTTTGAGTATTGGATCAACTTTAGGTTTTGCCATTCATTAAAATCAAATCGTTCTAAAACTGAATAAGTTTTAAGAAACCGTTACAATATTTAGGAACATTCAGTGAAGTTATATACACACTAGACTCGGCCACAATTGGATGACTACCTAGCATGCACATTGTTTGTCGTGAATGTTCTAAGTTCAAAATTTTTTATAACTTTTGTCCCCTTATAATTCTACTGTATTCTTTCTGAAATATAGTGATACCGTGAGAAATCTATTTTGAAAATTTAATAAGCATATTTTACGAATGCCTGCGTCATTATTTGATATTTTTAGCATAATGGTTAGGTGAATGTAGATAGTTATGTATCATATATTTGCAATCAATAAAAATGTCCCACTGTTTCAAAAATGTTGATGAAGTTCGTCTGATATATAGTTCTTTCGGTAGGATTATGCCCTGTTAATATTGGTTGATCCCTGCATTTCGATTAATATATTATTTTTTCACTTATATGTATATTTTACTTTCAACGAGTATTTTAAATACATAAAGTGAAATTTAAAAACATGCTTCCGATAAAATATATAATCTAATTATTATTGAAAACGTAAATTCAAATATGTAAAAATAGAGAGATCATATTTTATATAATTCTGATATTAGTAAATGTCAAAAATCAATATCAATATTATTAGATTGTCTAATCATTTACTTAACACAGTATGGGATAGTTTTAAGTTTTTAAGGGAAGTAACTAGATATAAAGAATCCAGAAGAATGTAGGGGAAATACGGTTGGGTAATGAGTGACCCAATGAGGAGCACAGTCTAAATAAAGCCGGCCACTGCCTAACTCCCCTCTATCCACCCACCCCTTCGTTAGCACTTAATTTCTCCACCACTTTTTCCTGCCTGGATGCCCTTTTCTTTATTTCCTACCTTTTTTTTCAAACGTGTTAGCAAGGTGAACGATGAGTTCATTAGCGCTTATACTGGCCTTTTTACTACACTTCTCTCTCTCAATGAGTATGTTTGTTTCATTATAACTGATTCTAAGTTTTACGATCAAGAAATATATATATATATATATATATATATATATATATATAGAGAGAGAGAGAGAGAGAGAGAGAGAGAGCACTGAAACATGTCGAAGAATAAATTCAATAAAAAGAAATATGGAGAATTAATTTATGAGATAAGAAACCTAGAGGAAAAAAGAGTTTTAGAAAATTAGAAACATTTTCTAACAAATTAAATAGTGTGAAATCGGACATTCCTTTTTAAACGGATATATATATATATAGTTCAATATAGACAAAGAAACATAGAGAAATCAAAAAAACACACTTACAGTCTCTAATTTTTGGTTTGAACCGTATGGTCTCCAACCGTCTCTGAACCAGTGCGCTTGGTTTCCCTCTCTTATCTCTCCTGAAGACGGTTCAAACCAAAAATTAGAGACTGTAAGTGTGTTCTTTTGATTTCTCTATGTTTCTTTGTCTATATTGAACTAAATTTGTCCGTTTTGGATCGTATTTCCAACGAAAAAGTATATATATATATATTCATCATGATTTGTTTTCTTGACCCAATATTCATATGATATAATTCATTCGAGGGTTGAGGTCAAATGATTGAAACTACTTCTCTCTCCGATTTTTCGACATACATTTATGTCATCTTCAGGGCTTCATCACGTTTTTTTTACTATTAGCACCATTACTACTACAATTTTGGTTATCCTTTTCATTTAAAATTCTTACATGAAGAGTTATAGAGAGATAAATTTGGTATTAAAACTATGGATTTTCATATTGATTTATGAATATTTTTTATTATTATTATTTTTTATTGATTTTTGTCATTTCAGAAGTTACCTCAGAAATTCGTTCCTTTTTAACATTTCTTCCTTTACTGAAAGACACGGTTTATAAATCCGGACTACTGTCTATGTTTGTTGGAGGTTGCATTACTGTTGCGTTCTGTTTTGAATTTTGAGCACCAAGTGTTCACATTTACTCGTATATTGGGTTTATTGGGTTCACATTTTTGGAAAGTAACCCGAAAAGACGGTACAGGGATTTGATTAAGGACTTGGACACGGAAGCAGTGATTAAAGTCCAGTCCATGGGAATTAAAGTGGATAGCAATAGGAAGGGTTTTGCGTTGGCCAACGGAATTACTGTGGCCATTAATACGTAAATTGAACTGCGTAGAGGCATGCCAACGTAGAATGCATCACACTGGATGCAGTTCAAACGGTAAACGCAATTTACCGAGGTACATGAGGTGTGGGGATTACAAGGGTAGTTAATCTTGCTATGGAGGGAAGTAGAAAAAGGATTAGGGTTGATGATATGATAGGTTTGGCATCTGCTCCGTCCACACTTTACCATTTCCTCCCAAGCGTAGTGTTCAAGGGAGTGTGAGGGGAGAAAATGCCTCTGAGGTTTGGTGGTTTGCGATATGATAAGGAGGTGGCTTCAGGAAAAATAGATGAGGTAGAAGGAAAGGAGGAGAGCAAAGGGAAAAACTCCTTAATGACAGAGCCGTGGGATATATGTATACCACAGGTAAAATAATTTGGAAACAATGCTCCAAGGCCTTTAGTCAACGCATCGTGTGAAAGCGTGTGAACTGAAAAATAATAAATACTTGTTAGCCTGGTTTATTGAAGTCTTTAGAATTGTTGGTAACTCTGAATGTGTTTAATGATCCTATAACTGAAGAAGTCTTCATCTGTTCAATTATTCCACCAATCAATACTTCATCTAATTTATAAAGTCCTAAGCTATTGTTCATTAATTTCTCATAAAAGCTCTTTATAGGTGCACTTTCCACAATATATCTTTCCGAAGACACAAATACTAATTCATTTGGTTCATTCCAATTGATCACATGATTATTGTTTCTTATATGCATCAACAAGGCACTCATTTCATCTTCTCTTCTGATCGAATACTTGGGTTGCTTTATTCTTGTTAGAAAACCTTTGCTCGTCTATCCAATGTTAGATATTTCGCAGTCAGTACATGGTATCCTGTATTCACAACAGTCTTTTGTTATTGCCTTATTATTGAAAAGCCCGTTAAATAAGTTACCATCATGGCTGAACACAACAGAAACGTCCAACGTTTTCATAAATGAGAGCATATCTTTCAAACATGGACTGTATGTAATGACTAACAAATTCTTTCTGCTTTAAATTAAAAACTATTTTTAATTTAAATAAGAAGCATGATAGTAAAAAAAATCGTTTCCACACTCTACTACCATTGGTTTTCCTAATCGTTTGCATTAATTATCAGACTGGTGTAATCGTAATATTGCGGCTCAAGATAAATTGAAATCCAATATACCACCCAATCATTAAACCTGACGGATTTATAAGTACTGAATGTTGACATTGAAAGCAGAAATTTAAACTAAGCAACTGGTCGGAGTTTGATGCGATGATCAAATATAGTTGTGATTCCAATTTAACCATAATTAATGAACAAATCGCTGATTTGCTGTAGTTGAGATTAATCAATTTAATTTCATGTCAGCCTGTATTCCTGTTAACCGCCACACTTTATAACAACTAAAGTTGTAAAAAATAATAATTTTAAGTTCATGTAAAATGTACATTTATAACGACCCGATGTACTAACAGTCAGATTATGTATGATCAAATAGAAGAACGATATCGTTATCAGATGGTTTCAAATGCAGGTGATATTACTGAAGTCAATTATTATAAAAAATAAAATGTAAATTACTTACTCGTAAATGCTAATTTAGACTAAATAGTGAATGATGATAAAATACGAATTATCTTGTCATTGATTAAAAACAATGAAGATATATTTGCTTAAGATGAATTCGATATGGATAGTGTTCGATCGAAAGAAGCAGAGATAAAACTAATCATATAAGAATATGTTACCTATCGGAAGTACACATGATTAATACCGGATGATACTGAAATAAGAAATCAAATACAGACTCCATTACAAGAGGGTATAATTGAAGAAACTGATTCTCCCTTTGCTTGTCCGGTTTCGGCATATAACAAGGCTGAGGGAAAGAAGTCTCATCGTGGTATATATTTTAGAAAATTAGGTAAATTAGTTATTTCAGATTGTTTTCCTTTTTCTGATATTCATGATGTGATCTAAAGTTACAGTTTATACTACATTATGGTATATGTAGTAACTGTCTTCAATAAGTTTCGTTGTCAACGAGGTATTTCCTAAAAGTTATTAAAGTTGTATCCAGTAAACAGTTTCCTAAAATTAAAGACGCTTTCTCTGAAGTAATATATTTATTATATAAACTATAAATATTAATTACGTTTTAACAGCAGGTGCTGCTCAATTGAAAACTTTCAAAAGTACGTGTAAATTACCTTCAGTTTTTTATCAGAACGACAATATTAAAAGCATACAATCATATTCAAGTACAGATTTTATACTAATCTAATGAGTATCTAGGGTGTACTGACTCAAAAATAAGATATAACTAAGCATTAATGCAGTTTCTAGAGTAGAGGAAGAGTGAAAATGAGTGAAACAGAGTGAGAGACAGACGAAGCGAAAGAAATGATAATTAGCCGATGAGAAGTGATCATCCGTTAGTCTAAATCACAGTGTGAAAAGTATATGGGTTTCTTCGTTCCTGCACCCTCAAATCTGAAGTTATTTTATTTCCAAATAAAACACTGAAAAAGAGTCAAAACTCATAAGCTTTTGCATAATTTACGAGAATTATCCCAAAAGTTGGCAAAGAAATTCAAATCAAGGAAAAGAAGTAACATCAGCATGGTGATGACTCTATTACTCTTTAAACTAGCTACTTACTCCCAAATGCATCTCCCACTGACATAGTCCTATTCAGCCCCTCTATTGCTAATTCAAATACACCATCGCACAGCCAGTCACACAATCTTATAACTATTCCAAAGTCAGTGAGCAATCTCCCTCCCTACTAGCATCAACATTGAGGCTTCACAAAGGTATTACAAGTTCCATGTACCAAGTTTAAAAATGGCTCTTGCCATTATTTTACCGACGTAACATACTGACATTCATCTCTCGCTGATGGAGGTTTTCTGACCAGTTTCCTGTTAATTAATTTTCACATTAAAGTACCATAGGTAGAATTAAAAACAGTCAGAGACTATTTTTACCGACTCTTTTAAAATTTCTTGATACAACCATCCATTCATGATAATATTCCTTTAATATGATATTATGATTTATATACATTAATATTTGATAATTTATTATTCAGTTATCCTGATTCACTTGAATTCAGATCATATACCATAAAACACAAAACATCTACACTAGTACATTAAACCGAAAAATATAGTCAAACTAATTGTTATTATTTGCCCTTCCGTGCGAAATAAAGAATGACTTACTAGAATGGAAAAACTTCCAGAAATACAACGTCAGAAGAAAAACTTCCATTTCAGTAAATCATTTACTAAGTAGAATTAGAAAAAGTCATTTGTTTAATCAGAAGAACAGAAAAGAAATGTTTTTTTTTCCTATTTTCAGTATGAATTGTTTTATAGGTGCATTTAAATACCCAAACACATACACACACACACACACACACACACACACACACACACACACACACACACACACACATATATATATATATATATATATATATATATATATATATACACTTTATCGATGAAAATACGATCAAAAACAGACAAGTAAACAAATTATAATAGCAATGCTTATAATTATATATAAATAATAAAAACTTTTTCTTCTTCTTAGAATTTGGTCAGGGTTAATATAAGGAATCACCTTTTCGCCAACGTTTCGTTAAACGAAAAGGTGATTCCATATATTAACCCTGACCAAACTCCAAGAAGAAGAAAAAGTTTTTATTAGTAAATTATTGTCAGGAAAGCATTACCTTATTATATATATATATATATTGTTTTATGATGTAATTAGAGCGATTTTGTAAACACCAAATTCATATGCAAGCAGATGATAGCAGCATTCTCTATAAAATATTTTACTTTCAGAGAAACACCGAATTAAAACTATGTAATACTGAATCCTCAACAATTCAAATTTTGGTACAGCATATATTTACCACAGTAGCAGGTATTGACGTTATTTTTATTTTACTATTAGTATTGTGATCGCGAAAAAATTAGATAATAAGATTTTGACGGAATTACATGCTTTGAAGTCCCCAAAGTCGTTTTATAACGTTTTTTCAATGATGGAATATTCAAACGTAGAAATGAATATTCTCAATTTTTTTAGATGTTTCATTCTATGATGGTACTAATGAAATGAAGTATTATTAGGACAAAAATTATTCCCAAAGTGCATTAATGTTATATATTTTATTTAATGAATTATGTTAAAACATAAATATTTTAGATTCTATAAAATTAGATTTCATCATAGTAAAATGTTATAAATAATAGTTGTGGAGAATAAAATGCGTAGCTGACGATCTATTTTAGCTTTCTCATCAAAGTTAGTATTTTTAAAATATTTAAATGAATTCATTATTCTATTAAACATTTATATATCTTGTAACAGATTTGTAACAGATTAAATCGTGAAAACATTCTACAAATTATCATTAAAAAACATTATAAGATGTAATTCATGGTAATGATTTGGTTTTTTCATACCGAACAAACAAGCAATACTAAATTATCAAATAGATAAAAATCAGGAAATAGTTAAAACGATCAAAAATAGTACTACATAATTCAGGTACATACAGAAAGCTAACACACACTGACACACAGATCAATGAAGACAAATTTTGGAAATCTACTTTATTGGCTCAAGTGAACAAAAACATGATTTTCTATTCAAAACTTTACATCAAAATTTTGACCTGTAAGTAATATTTTAATATGAATATAAATCCAGTTTTTAAATATATATATATATATATATATATATATATATATATATATATATATATATATGGAATATTATAATATAATGGATAATATAATATATAGAATATTATATATATGGATATTTATAATGCATAAGACAATATTCAATTATTTAAATAAATAGGAAAAGAAGTAAGTTAAATATTAATAACGAAAAGAAAACATTCCTTTATTAAGTCTGTTAAAATATATAATAATTTATTCAAAATAATCTTTTGAATAAGTTAATGTATCTTTTTTTTAGCAATAAATTAACACTACTGTAGACGTGAGAGTCAGAAATATAAACGGAGTTATGAAAGATGTTATTTAACATTCAATGAAAGTTCTTTGTTCTTATTACAAAATGGGTATATTACTTTTGAATGCATATCCAATTATTGTTTGAATTTTTTTGCATGGTAGGATTTCATTTTTATACAGTTTCCAGATCTCTTGTTTTGTATATATGGAAGAATACTTTATTTCCAGTAACTGAGATACAGTGCGATGAAATAATATCATGCTTTATAAAACACAGTCCCCTTTCACATTTTATTTCTACATAAATACAAAAGGATTTCCAAACAGTATTCGTTTATTAAAAATTATCCCGCTGATAAATATTCACCATTCAAGTAATTTATCAAATTAAATTAGATATTATGGTGTTTATGCTTTTGCATAATTATTGTCAAAACCTTTCTTTCATATTATAATAATGTTGTTATATACTCGACAACTTGGTCAAAATATAATCATGAAATAAATAAAAATTCGTTTTAACTTATTTTTTTTTACCATTCATATTAACATATTTCATAAGTCAAAATCGCTTATGTTCGACTGAAAGTTTAAGCGCACTGGACTTTATGTATTAATGTCAATTGTATCTTAACTAAAACGTACTGGACTTGTGAAAAGATCAGTTGCTAATCTGAATGCCCAGTATTGGTCTTCGGTGCTGATATAGGTCAGAAATTGTGCTTAATATATCATTTGATACATATTTTTACTATAGTCTAACCGACTTGTTCCATTAATTCTACATCGAGAGATAGTGTTAATTCTTCTGAAGTGCCTCTGTCATTTCTACTTACATGATAGTTCCCATGAAACAAAATCTTCTACGGTAGAAAACATTCAAGTGAATTGGACCACAATCAGTGTACTTTCATTTTCATATCATGTTATGGCCTTAAAAAGAAACATAACTCAGTCAAAATTTAGTTCAGATATTTTTTTTTAATTATAATAAACTACATAACTCTCAGTTATAATTTAGTTAATATATTTTTTTTTATTTATAAAAACTACCTTGTTTTTGTGAAGACCGAACATGTTAATGAAATAGTTTCTTTCCTTAGAGCTTACGAAAAGAAGTGCTTTAGTGTTATTAGCTCCATCGGATCAAAATCATTTATCAATCAATGATCTAATAAGAACGGTCTATTAGGAAGAGTGATTATAGGCAAGTGTTGTAGCCATTCATCTTGGGCACAGGGAGTTTGAAGAAAATCCTAACTGGTCAAGCAGGCATCAAGAAGATACCTCTCACCCTTCCTCGCTCAAAGCCTTTTCATTAGCCAACCAATTAGTTTACGACTTCACTCAGTCAACCAATAAACATTATTTTTTTTTTATTTTTCGAAATTATTTTAATACTTTCATTTGTATTTTTTATATCCCATGCGAATGTATTAGTGCCTATATCAATTATAGTAATTATAATTGAATGAACCTTGAATATGAAATCACAATTGAATTAAATATTATACCTTTATTATTATGAAATCACTGTGGTCTACCATGATGGGAAATATATCAAATCAGAATATAAAAAATTGTACCTCATTAGTTGTGCAATCCGTAATTGTGTGGTATTTACTCATTCTGAGGTAAAATGGATAAACCAACAAAAGTCTCCACACAAATGAAGTTTTATTCAACGCGTTTCGAACACTTTGTGTTCATCATCAGGAAGACACTATAATACAAATTATATCTAATCAGTTACAAAATTTGCGAAACACCTTGTCACACAAAATCACAGTTTTGATCCAAACTTGAACCTTACCATCCTACATGTGAATAGAAAGTTTAAAGAAATTTGTAATTTGGAAGCTATTGAAATAAACAAAGCCGTCATTAATAATCCTTCTGCCTCTCTATGTCTTAATGATTAAATTCCAGGGTGTCCAAAATTTCTTAAACTGTTCCTAGAATCACAAAGAATAAATTAAAAAATAAATAAAAAAAAAGTTTCTTTCCTCTAAATTAGTGGTTCTGGCCTTCTGTATTTCAGTTAACGGTTTTCAAGCATACCCGACGCCTTTGTCACCTTATCTCCTAAATGCCTATCCCCACTCTTTCGCAACGGATCTGTTTCATACTAGTTGTTTTCACTGGACCAACCCGTCAGTACCACATCCTTGGGTATGTCTTGAATTCTCTTAATTAAATTTTATTATTTCACTCTAATTTTGTAACTGATTAGATATAATTTGTATTATAGTTTCTTCCTGATGATGAGCACAAAGTGTTCGAAACGCGTTGAATAAAACTTCATTTCTGTGGAGACTTTTGTTGGTTTATCCATTTTACCTCAGAATGAAAAAATGTACATTATAAATAGTATTAGGCAACACTGTTGGTTGCAGTGGCCTACAGTGTTGAACATTGGGCCCTTTGTGATACCACACAATGAAGATGGATTCTACATTGAGAGTCCTAAACTTTATAACTCAAGTTTATTTAAAGTAGTGTTCTTTAACAAGCATCTGACATCAAACAGGCTCAGGACAGATTGCTTAACGTCCTCTCTAAGGGACGATTTGCTCAAATTTATTCACTTCTCATGTGAATAAATCGAGGGCCAGAGTGGGAATGAACCACTGACGCACCAGTTGAGTGGCTAGCACTTAACTATTAGAGGGGTTCGTGGTGATGAACAATAAATAAATTATTATGATGAAATTTTTGGAATGCGTTGATGATGATTATGATGTAAGTATTGAAAATCATACTAATCCAAGTAACAGAATTGTTTTATAAATGCAAAGAGATAGTAATTAAAACTCGTTCATAAAGGTAAATTATATTTAGAAAAGTATAGTTTATGTAAAATAAATAAACAATAAAAGAGATCAATGAGTTCACAAAGATCAAAACAAATTATTGGGCAAAACCAAGTTATAGGGCTGAATTATTACTTTGGTTAGAGTCCAAGTTTACTTTAATTTAAAGTGTTCTTGATTACCAATAAATTCAATTTGCTTAATTATTTTCCCAGTTAATAAATTTTTCCATGTAAAAATTTTTGATCAGAGATTCATAATTATTTTTGATCAGAACATTTTCTAGTGTTAACACAATACTAATAGTTAACATGCTACATATATTATGTATATTGCGTACATATTGGGTTTATTTAATTTTGACTGGGAGGGACTACTGTGTGTTCTAGAGTATTCATTGTTACTGGAATGTGTATTTTTATATATTTTTAAAGAAAAAAAACAGGTGAGGTTTTGTTGTCAAGTGACCTGTGCTTCTGTCTTGTTTTGAGTTAAATTGTAAAAATATAAAACTTTGCTATTGTTAAAAATAGTTTACTTAAAATTCCAAATACTTTAACGAGGCAATACATAGAATATGTGTAAAAAAGTTTTTACAATCTTTTCAATGTACAATATACTCAAATCTCCACAAGGATAAATATATTCACAACCTTCTTTTTACTATCTCTGACGGTTGTTCAAAATCAACTTTTTCTTAATTAATTCTATAAAATATTTTCCTACTCTGTTCTATTTAAATATAGTTGCTCAATCATAATTTATAGCGAGAAACCTTCAAGCAGTTAAATATCCTTAAAATGTTAAAATAATGTTTATCATTTAATCTAGAAATCACAACAATTGGACTTTTGCGTTAAACTTATTCAAATTCAGCAGCATGTCATGCTATATATTTTGTGATGCTGTTAATTTTCCCTGTCTACTAAAAGGTTGTGTGAGAAATTCATAGAATTAGTTCTTCTAAGTTTTATTTCTTCCCCACAGTTTTTTCTTGATATTTGAGTTAATTGCGGCTCTGGCCATCAAAGATGACATAGGCTTGTAATACTCGCATGCAATGTTCCATGAAAAGCGACATCTCAAATACATTCATTTCTGTTTAAATTTTTTCACCTCTACATTCTACTGTTGTTATCTCTTCTTGTTATTCTGGGCGAAAAAGATATGATGTCCCTAATAATAAATAAAAAATTTCATTTAACTCCTACACAGTTGAGGTTTGTGCTCTAAGTTTAAACATTGATAATATTACTTCTGAATTCGTCATGCTTTCCTCTTTTGTATAGTTAAATCTCACGCTTGATTACTATTTTGTGATTTCTCACAAGAATAACAAATTTGTAAAATCACCTACAAGTAATGTTGTTGCAGTAGCAATCAATTCTACGAATGATTTCTCTTTTTCCTAATTGTTCCCAAAACTGCTGCAAGATAAATACATCTTCCTCCATTCTACTTCTTCTTTCAAAAATATCATCTATTTCTGTAAAGCCATTTCCATCGTATCTTGATCAATGTTCTTTTCCTCTTCTCCAACTCGTTTTCTCTCCCACACGTTACAGATATCATCAAAGTGAATACAATATAAATGAAAATTTTCTCTTGTTATTCCTAGTGACTCTAAAGCTTTCAACTGGGCCTTTAAATTATCGGAAAGAAACACTTCAATTATTCTTCCTTTCCTTTTTAGTCCACTGTAAGACTATTTTTAACATTGCTATAATAACACTTTTTTTTAATCATTTATCTTGGCCAAACTATTTTCCTCAACTATCAGTAGTCTCTAAACAATTTTTCGACAGATGATAGAAATCATTTAATAATTTTCCTGACTTGGAATCATCCTTGCAGTGACTAAATTAAATATTGGAACCTGCTTTTCTCCAACATTTCTCCATTATCGAGAATTCTCTTGAAATTTTCCTAAAAACCAATCCACTTTTTTAATATGACCACTAAATTTACTAAATACTAATTATGGTTGTAGCAAACGTTGTCTAAATATGGAAGTATCTCTAATAAACTGTGCATCCTTTTTGGAGTCACTAATTTTCCATAGTTTATCTCAAATAAATACTTTTATATAATCCTTTTTTGGTATTATTCCGCGCACCCCTGCTTCTTCAGCAATATTGCGAGTAATAACAGAACAGATTGATGCTTTTTAACGTGAAAGCTCTTACGCCGCATCTCGGGAGCACCAAGCCCTAGCCGAGGATAGAGGCAATGCCAACCTCCGAGATATGCCCGAGGTGGACCACGGCTTCCATGACCCTAAATCACCTATAAAATACAAAAAAAAAAAAAAAAGGAAAAAAACAATTGTCCTGCGCAGTATTAAACTAAAATAATAACTGATAGCGGCACTTCCAGTCAGCTGGTTCTTCATCACGGGTCAGCTGGCTCTTTTATATAATCCACCTAAGACGTTATTCTTCATACTTATCATATTCCTGGGCCAACTTTACTGCCCTGGAACTTTAAGATAGAAAGACTCCTCTTCCCCTCCCCCCAACCAAAGACCACCATCAATCAACAACACTCAGGCATAATCGAAGTAACATTAAAAAAAAATCGTTTTTGGGACCTGTAAAAAACTTATGTTTGAGTTTGTTCTTGATTATTAACATTATATAGAGTAGAATAAAAACGACCTATGTGTAGATTAAGGGGTGATACGTAATTCTTTAAGAATATTTGTCAAAGAAAATTCCTATAACATAACCATATAGCAAACTGCTGTACTTATAATATACTTATATTTTAAATCTATTACTATATATATCAAAATTTTTGTATAATTATATAAAAATGTTTACCCGTATTGGGAAAAGAAAAAAAAATGATGTTAAAGAAAGAAAAATTGTTTCTAAACTCAAAAAATGAATTGCAATACACCTTCTTCATTAAGTAAATTTGACCATCAAAAATAAATGTTTTTTTATATGCATGTATATATTTGCAGCAGATTTTCTTGTAGTCATATTTTGTTATCAAAGGCAGCTGTCACATTCACAATTTTTTTGCTAGTATTTTGCTAGTTTTCTATCTGGTTTTCTTCGGTAGAGTGAGAGTTCCTAAAGGAGTTGTCCCAGAGACATAGAAGAAATAAGTCTAGAAGCTACGATATAATATGTATATTTAACTCACGAGCTTTCAATTTCTCAGAAATCATCATCAGATGAATAACATTAAATAAACACTGAACAAACATTGAATAAAGTTACATAACGATAAAACCATTAAATTAAGAGTAAACAATAAAAATAGAAAAGAATTTTGAAAACACATAAACTGTAACAAGTGAAAGACTAGGACTTGTTATAGACATTGACTGAGACCTGTCCGTGTAGGCATAATAAGTTTATAAGAACTGTCTAAGTATTTATAACTTGAAATTATGCATACACTGTTAGACTGGATGTTCATGGAAGGTTGAATAGAGCCTCGAGGATCAGAAGGCGATTGTCATTATTTTCCGTTCTTAAAATGGTTATTCCTTATTCTAACGTCTCTCGTTAATGTTGTGTAATGGGTATTTTTACGCTAAACAACTGAATGATTATACAATTTTCCTACAACATCGTATAAAATATTAGTATTTTTAGGACAAATAAAATAAGAAATTTTCATAACGGTAAAATGCAATATAGCTCTAACAACTGAAAAAATTGAGTTAAACAAAATTCTTGTTTTAAGTTTTAATATATAAAATTTAATGAATAAGTGTTTAATGATTCGTATTATATGTAATAATAATTTAAAACTTAAAACTATATAAGTATACGACAAAGAGCCAAATGAATTATGATACTATCCAGGGTGTAGGATTATTGTCTAGCTAAAATGTTGCAATCAATCTCCATGTTGTACGCTTCAACATACATATTTTCTTTGTGTGTTTTGAACTCTACTGTTTTTGGGTAATATAGGAGCAAAACAGAGGTATTTTTCATTTTTATCGCAGTGTAGCTACTATTTTGAAGCTACATCTCGGGTGATTGTGTAAACTGAAAATTTTAAATAAGGTATGGTCATAGCTTATATATATATATATATATATATATATATATATATACATATACACACACACACACATATATATATATATATATATATATATATATATATATATATATATAACAAACACTTTTTCTTTTTCTCGGAGTTTAGTCAGGGTGACCAAATTCCCTGACCAAACTCCAAGAAAAAGAAAAAGTGTTTGTTAATATTTTGTGGTCAAGAAAACAGTACCGTATATATATATATTATGATCATACAATGTTAGACCAATAACATTAGAGAAAAAATGAAATTAATTGCATCTATATCAAAACTATGTTCTATCTATGGAAATATGAGAGGTTAAGGAAAAAATAATTTTCATAATGCACAACAAATCTATCACAAGTTCACATAACAGAATCAGTCCAATCATTTTAGTTGAGAAAATAAAAAAATATTTATAGATTAAAAGAATTACACTCGAGTTTTTGGGTATACAAAGATCTATTAATAGTACAGCTTTGCTATCCGTTGAATCAGCAGGAATAGATAGATGGTTTAGTCCAAAATTTTAGTAATAGATAATACAATCAGAAAAGCGAATAATTAGTGTTGTTATAGTATAGTACAGAAGCCGTCCAAGTGACAAACTGACGGACAAACACTTGGTTTTTAAAGCTGTATATAGAACAGAAATTCACAATTTTAAACTTTTATAGATATTTTGATTAATAGCCAAACTAAAATTTATTAACTTTCTATTCCTTTTTTTTTTTTTTTTTCTAAAACCGTAAGACATTCTATTGAAGTAGAAAAATATTACTGGGTGTGAGATGCAAATATGACAGCAGTAGATTCAGCAAGATTTGCATTTGAAATAGAAGAGGTATTTGCATGTGGAACTGATACGTGTATTTACTCATAATGTCCTACATTATTCTATATTATTTCTTAACTCTCTTTCTCAGCATATATCAGAACCGGTGCTCTGAGTCTACTTTATCTTAAAATATAGGTTCTCTCAATGTATTATACATGAAATTGACCAGTTGCAAATGCTTTATGGAGAGTCACTACTAAAACAATACATTTGAAATAAATTAAAATAATTGAGAAATACAAATAATAAAGAAGCATTAGTTTTTGTAATCACTGAAGAAAAGAAAAGCAATATTATAACTCAGAAAATATAAAATTAAAAAACATTATGTGAGACATTTTTTTTTAGTTGAAGCCATGTATCAAATAGAGAAATTTAAAAAATGCCTCGCTTATAATGAGTAAACATTTTTCACTTTAATATATATGGAATATTGGAATAATGAAGACAATTATTTCGTTCGGTTGACTTAATTACAAGCTTGAAGGTCCCTTAATCAATTCAGAATGTTTTATTTTTAGGTATAGTTTCATTTAGGGCCGTTAAAAGTTATGGCTTCTATCGCTATTACAAGCATTCTGATTGAATTATAAGTTAAAATTTTTACATTTTATTGAAAAATAAATATTTTCTCTTCTTTAAATTTAAAAACCTCAGAATATTTTTCTTTTACTGCCATTGTAGACTCAAAGATAATGCCAAAATTTCAAGACTCTAGAATTATGTTAGGATAAAGAAGTGTAGTCTAAAATCAAGTTATTAGTAAAAAAAGTGTTTTTTCCATCATGCATAATTGATCCCAAACAATAGAACTGTAGCGTGCCCACAAGCTTTGGGTACATACTCACCCAGCCACATATACACAGACAACATCGAAAACACTTCATAAAACAACTCCTGGGACTTCAAAACATGTAATTCCGTCAAAATTTCGAAATGGAATTCTTTCACGATCAATATACCATACTTATAGTAAAGTATCAATATTAGAGGATTATAAACAATAATATCATTGTACACTTGAAAATACAAGTTACCATTCCAGAACAAATACGTTTGAAGAATGCATTTCGTTATTTAACATACATATGATCACTTTTTACATTGTAATAAGTAATGTATTACAACTATGAATAATATAATATTTATATTATAAAGCATGGATTTTATCATGTTTACTGATTTACACGTTTTTGGTTCCTTGAGTCCATTTTTAAAACTGCTTTTGATCATATCTGTGTGAATGTATATATATATAAATGAAAAAGACAACAGATAGAAGAAACGAGAAAAGTTCCTGGATCGATATTTCTAACTGAAGTTCGTCGTCAGGAAGAGAGTAGAAGAGAAGAAGAAGAGGTACGTGCGTTCACGTGTACCAGAGGAATGCGACTGAGTGTTCCAGGCAGTAGTCTCAAATCAATATATATATATATAGATTTGAGTAGATTTGAGACTACTGCCTGGAACACTCAGTCGCATTCCTCTGGTACACGTGAACGTACGTACCTCTTCTTCTTCTCTTCTACTCTCTTCCTGACGACGAACTTCAGTTAGAAATATCGATCCTGGAACTTTGGATATATTTGAAAATAATTATTATATACAAAAATTTGGTCTTGCTATGGGTAACTGTTTATCCCCCCTCCTAAGTAATTTATATATGGAGTTTTTTGAGAGTAAAATGTTAAGCTAAATTTTGCGCAAAAATGTTAAATGGTATAGATATGTTGACGATATTCTTTGCATTTGTCCCAATTCTTTAAATAAAGTTGATTTCCTAACAAAATTGAATTCATTAGTGCCGACAATCAAATTCACAATGGAAGAAGAAATAAGTGGTAATTTGCCCTTCTTAGATGTCCTGATCCATAGGTTACCTAATGAGTTACGCTTTAGTGTATATAGAAAACCTACGAATGTACTTGCATACGTTCATTTTTATTCATCGCATCCAAAAAATGTTAAAATTTCTGTTTTTAGAAATATGTTTTTGAGAGCTTTAAGAGTTTCCTCTCCTGAATTTCTTAATGAAGAGATTAATAACATTAGGTCAATTGCCCTTTCATTAAAATACCCCTCTTCTTATATCGATTTAGCTTTGAAGGGTGCTGAAAAAACTTTCTCTAATACTTCAAAAGAGCCCCTTTTATTATCAAATTCTATAGTTTTGCCATACCACGAATCATTGGACCCCCTTCCAAGATTAGCCAAACAACTTGATTTTAATATAGTGTTTTCTAATCGTAATAACGTGGGTAATATGTTATTAAAAAACTCTCCAAGCGAATTGGAGTCCGCTGGTATTTATAAAATTCCGTGCAAAAATTGCCATAAAATTTATATTGGTCAAAATGGTAAATCATTAAAGACACGTGTAAAAAAACACCAATATAACGTAAGTAGACAGGAAAAAAATAGTGCCCTATTCTTGCATATAAAAAATGAAAATCATCATATTGATTGGACAGGAGCTAAATTTATTACCTATGAAAAATAATGTTGTTAAGAAATATTATTGAATCGTCTCTAATTAAATTTAATAGATCTAATATTATAAACATTAGTAACGGTCTCTTCAAACTTGATACTTTCGTCACGAGGGCAATAGCCTCTTCAAAGAGGGTTGACAGCTAGCGGATAGTTTTTTACTTTTTCTTACTGTACTCCTTTGTTTCGCCAAACATCCCTTTCTGGACATTAGTCCTTTCCTGTGCTTTCACCCTTTTAAAATACCACTCTTCCCTCCCACTCTGCTCAACTCCTCACCAGATGTTTTCTGCATCTAATGTTCAGTTGGGTTTTTGACTCTGACGAAGACCGCTTATTTCCCATTCTTATTGTGGTTTAATCATTGATTGTAGTTTCACGTGTTTATGTGAAATCTTTTTTATATATATATATATATATATATATATATATATATATATATATCAGTTCAAAAATGAAGAAAAGCAACACACAGAGAAAGAGACACACTTTCAAACTCATATTTTCGGATGATCCGTCTTCAGGAGAAAAGAGAATGGGCGACAAAGCACGCCGGAAACACAACGGCAGGAAACCGTCCCAGCAACCCATTCCGGCGTGCTTGGTCGCCCATTCTCTTTTCTCCTGAAGACGGATCATCCGAAAATTTGAGTTTGTAAGTGTGTCTCTTTCTCTGTGTGTTGCTTTTCTTCATTTTTGAACTGATTTGCGTCCAGTTTGATCGTTTTTTCGAATTTTGAGTGAATATATATATATAAATATATATATATATATATATATTAGTGTATTTCGGCAGCAAGTCCTCTTTCAAGCATATATTATTGAATTTGATGGCAGATTCTGCGTTCACGACTTTCTTACTTATAGCTTCTATTTTCGTTACAATTTTCTTTTGAGAAGGTGATAATTGCCAAAGCAAACTAGCATACGACATTCAGAAGGCTGGAAATAACCACTTCACTGGGGATAACTATATTTAATTAAACACTACACTAGATTAAACTAAGATAACAACAAGCTTTCGGCCCCATGGGTCATCATCAGGTTCTTGAACTACTTATATTAACTAAATATACATATTACTGACTACTTTGGCGTTTAAATGCCAACTGAAAACTGCTTTCTGTCGAAGTGAAAGTTGGTGGTGAGGGTGGAGTAGGGGTGAGTGCAGGTCAACAAAAAACTTATGGCCCTTCAACTCAACCGAACTCGGTCATCGCCCTCTTTTCTGACTAATTTAAAAAAAATTATCTATATTCTTAAAACTAGGAATTACATTGAAATCATTACATTGTACATTTAAACTAGGTAAGAAGTCTTTAATATACAGAGCTTCTAAGATTTTAAGTCTATTGTAATCGCTATTAACATGTAGGATGGTAGTAACCTCAACCAGGTTCTGCCTAGACAGGGGAATACCATGTGCCTCTTCTGCATGGTTCCTTGGTGCTCCTGTCGTGAGATGGAGAGTCAGACTAGGACGAAACTGCCAAGACGTCTGACTCTCCTAGTTCTCCTAGTTCAAATGTCGTTTGCTAGTTTTGCTTTGCTAATTATCACGTTCTCAAAAGAAAATTGTAAGGAAAATAGAAGCTATAAGTAAGAAAGTCGTGAACGCTGAATCTGCCATCAAATTCAATAATATATATATATATATATATATATATATATATATATGTGTGTGTGTGTGTGTGTTTTGTGTGTCGATGAGTGTCTATTCAAAAGTTTGTAGAATTGCAACAGGTTCCAGGGTTTAATGAATTATATTAAAAATGTCGTATGCAAAAGTAGCTTTTATAGTATAGATAACTGGTACTTTCTTTTGCAATATTACCTTAAGAAAACTTATTTAATTGCCCATTATATGTTTTTAAACACACTTATATGCTCTATAAGTTTGTTATTGCCGTAGTAATTATTAAACTGGTATTACAAAAACTGAAAAAAATATCAGTGTTCTGATAAGAAACACGTCAGTTTTGAATAAAAATATACAATTTTTAATGATTCAGAACACAACAGTAGTCAATTTTTTCCGACTTATACAATAGATTTAAACAATTAAATATTTGTTTATAGAAAGGTTAACTGTATAATCTACTGATGAAATTATGAAAAAACAGCCCGTGGTGCAGTTTTGTTATTTCGTATAGTGGATACAGGAAGGTATTAAGTCATTCATTTACCATAGAATTAAAATTATTAAGTCATAAAAAAATGTACTTTTGTCCTCTGGAAGAGGTATTATAGTCCTTAAAACGGCAAACTGAGCTTAAATTAAGGGCCATTTATTGTATTTCTCATATTTGTTAAAATTAATTTAGAAATTTATTTATCGGAACTCAACTGAAGAAATGAATTTTGAAATATCTAAATAAATGGTTATTTGATTTAAATGAGCATTTATTTTAGTGTGAGATTGGGAGCCAGATAGAAAGCTTCACCTCTGACGCTGCGTTCGCAATGGTATGTTGCCTAGCTGAAGTGTATTTTGAGTAGGGATCATTAACTAGTATCTGCAATCAAACCGTAATCTACCAGTCCAGAGATGAGCACAAAATATTCCAAGCTACCCTTACTCCTTGAAACAAGATAATTTGATTTCATAAGTGCGTAATATAATTAATATGTTGTTGGAAGTACTTGGTGGAATTATAGATTTCAGCGTACTATTACAGGTTGTACTTGTATTTGACATAGAAGATACCATTATTTACGGTATCTGTTTGAATAAATAGTAAAAGCGTAATCCATAAATCTATATAGTACATATTATATTATTGGTATGATATAGCCATGGCCCAGGATACATTTATGGAACAAAATAATTAAAAGGTTGTTATTACGTTTCTCTGAGTACACATTATCATCTCTTCTGTTGGTTACGTAGAGTGTATTGATCATTAAAGGGGTATATTTTGTACATTTACAGAATTACAGGTCTCATGATCAACAATTCTTGATCAAAGACAAATAATATTGATTTGCTACATATGAAGAAACTACTAATATTTCACATAAACATAGTTTTTGGCCCATTAAACAACCTTATTGTTTTTGAGCAATATTAAAAAAAATCTTTATCGAAATTGATGCGGAAACGGGTACTTATTTTCACCAAATTTCCTGTGAATATAAAAAAAAAAATTTTTTTATTAAATATGTTAGAATAAGAATTATTTGAAAGTCTAAACTTCAAAAACCTTGCAATATGACATTTCCCAATATGCCACAAACGGACTGTCCTACTGTAAGGAATTGATGGTAAAATGGGGTCTTAAACACCAATGTTTACATTGAATTTACAAAATTACTATTATTTTTTTCATTAACCTACAAGTTTAATATGCATCGGTTGTGTGATATACTAAGATTAATAAAAGTATATATATTAGCCTTCACAGACAAGCGTCGAAAAGATAAGAGAAATTATTACCTTTACTTCCTTCGGTATGGAATAAGAATTAAACATCTTCATATTGTATACTTTTACTAATTTTCAGATGATTAAGGTTGGTAAAGAATGGAATTTTCTATTTTGATTGTAAAAATAACAAAAATTTAATACAAAAAATGTTATTAGTTCGGCCTATACGTTGCCAGATACACTGACTTTCATAGAATATTTTACAAATGCCATAGCACAAATAGTCACCTGGATTGGAGGTTAATGAAGCTATAGTTTTAAGCAATAAACTTAAAAGGTAAGCTTAAGGAAATAAATTTTGGTGATAATTTAACAAATCTTTTAATAATTAGCCTAGTATCTTATATAACATAACTTTGACTTTTTTTTTAAAAATACTTTCAACATTCCTATATATTATATTTGTGACGTTATATGCTATATAACATATATGATATTATCCTTTACCACATATTTAAGAAATTTTAAGTCATCAGTGTGCATTTTTGCAACACATGCATCATTGACTCCAGATAATCACTAATGATTTAAATATCCAGCATTAACTATTGTATTAATGTATTTCAAACATTAGTGTTTAACAAAATCTGTATTTCATGTTTCATTATTGCTTCAATTATTTTTAAAATAACAGAAATATAACATTCCATTGTGAAAAATCAGCAATTTCGGTTATAATCCTTCAATTTCTTTAAAATTTGAAGGGTCAATGAATTTCATTTGGATATAAAACTTTTAATAGTAGTCTAAAGTAGTTTTAAGCAGTAAATTGTCAATTTCATATGTCAAGAGTATATTTTTATAGGAAATCTCCAATAGTTGGTAAAAAGATCGAATGTTGTTTTTTTAAAAGTGATATTCACCCTAGGGTAATTTTCTCTTCATCCCTCTTTAAACTATTATATTTCTCTCATTAAATTCGTAAATGTGTTTCCAGTTCAAAACATGATTGAAAATCAACCTTAGTTTATTTTCCTATACATTTCAATATATTGATTATTCTGTTCATTTGAAATCGCTAGATGAAACTTAAAGAACCACTATGTCATTAATGTAATCTGTAACTGGAACCACATCATATCTAAATTTCTTGTTAATTTGTCTCAAACGAATAACTATACTAGGTGCTATGATACTGTGTTACATGCTGTTGTAATATGACCGGGATTTATACTGGCAAAATAAGAAGGGGAGGTGAGAGCCCGAGTAAAGAGGAAGAGAGATGATGGGAAGAATACAGCAAGAGTGGTGACTGGAAAATGTCATATTTAAAAATTATGTTCTCTTCAAAAAATTGAATATTAATCCTCACTTCATACATGCAGAAACGATGAGTGCAAAGGAATAACTGCTGTTTCCTAAAATATATGGATCAGTATCAAATGTAATGAATGAAAATTTATTGGCTTACTAGTTTCATATTTAATAGGAATCAAATTGGTTTTGATTCTTAAAAAGTGTCTCATTGTAGAATGATTTTTATTTCTGAACCTGCTATATAATAAGAGGAGCCATTCAAGAAATATGGATCCTTTGATTAATGAAATGAATTGTCTAATTGGAGCAGTTTTTCAAATGGAAAGTAGTTGGATGTAGGGGTTGTTGGTTGAATCTATTTTTTGGTGGAAGAGGAAGAGGAGCTAACTAGGGCCTTTGTCGGTGCTGCTAGCGCTGGCTGCGGCACTCGGTGTTTAAGGCCTTCGCTGTAAAGGGTCCGACCCAGTACGTGTCTCGAATACACTGTTACAAACCACCCCACACTCCTCTCCTATGGATCCCCTTTGAATTGTGCATTTAGATTCAAATGCCCATTTACTACTTATATTGCGTGTCCACTAGTTCTCAACTAACAGCTTTTACCTCGCACACCATCTATCGAGACAAACAAAAAATTTTTGCTTACATTTTTATTAGTAATAAATTAATTGATGGAGGAAAAATGTATTAACGCTTAATGTTCTCTATTAGTGAAATAACATTATAAAAATAAATAAATAACACAATCCTATGTACAACTAACACAATATATCATTCAGAAAACTAATATCCTTTAATATAATAATGAATCAAACATTTAGTAATTAATATGAAGATTAAACTGGTTATAAGAGGTTATAATTTACTATATACTGGTTATAAATTAAGAAGACTAAATTATATACTTATAATCGTATTAAATAACGAATATTTAAATAATTATTAAATATTAAATTAAATAATTATTAAATAATTTCAATAATGATGGAAAAATAAGTTTTGAAATTAATTAATCTTGTATTATTCACTATGAAATAAGAAAGACGATCCAAACTGAATATATACAAGTTCGAAATCGAATCGAGTATGGAATCACACTTACGAACTCAAATTTTCCTAAAGACAGATTTTCTGAAAATTTGAGTTAGTGTGTTTCTTTACTCTGTGTCTTAATCTTGGCATGTTATATACAAATCATGACAGACTGGGTGATGATATAGAATAAAGAATTGATTGAATCTTTATAAGAATCTTATCGAGTGATTTTAAAAATCTCTAGACTATAAAACAAATGTGCACGCTTTAGAATCAGGGAACTCATTAGAGCTGGAAACAAAAATATTCATCAACACTTACGAATGGAAATTAGAAAGCAGTTTACAAGCGCTTAGCAACCTATGAAGGCAAAAGTGCTCTAACACAAGCGTAACTGATGGTAATAGACGACTCGATCTCTTAGTTCACTCATCTTCCAGTTAACCACAAAAATGACTAAAAATATGCCTTTTCATTAACTTTCATAGTAACTTGATGTGACAGTCTTTTATAACATAGCCATTGTAGTTGTTAGTTCTTGTTTCTATACAATTGTATAAATAAATAGAAATACGAATGGGGTGGTCCAAATCGATTTATTAAAAACTGCAAAAATCAGAGATAACCGAAGAAAACTTTTAGTACGATTTCTATTTTGAAGCACAGTTTGTGAATACGGAAATATCAGAAATATCATACAGGCAAGGGACGTTTCTCATGTTGTCCTGTATATGTTGGTGCGGCTGTTGGCATTGATTACGGTGAACAATATTCGAAGACTCCCAGATATGCAAACATGATAAACGGGTAAGAACCAGCCCTCCTTCATCCCCAAAAACTATTCTTAGTCCAGTCAAAATAATTACCTTTTAATTAACAAAACAATTTAGCAGGACAACTACTTTTCTTAAAAATTATTACATGCAATTGTCTAGAACTTGCAGACTTTTTTAAAAATTCAAATTTCGCCTATTGCTTCTGAATTATTTATTTTGAATGAAAACTTCTTATTTAAATCTCTCATCCACCAAAATTTGATTTTGCTTAATGACTCATTTTAGTTCTCAACGGTGTTGTGCTCTTACTTGCTTGCTTGAACTATCATCGCAGGAAGAATAAGAATTATTACTTTTTTTTTATTTGGAGAAACTTGTCAGGTTAAGCAAATAGGCTAACATGATTGTTAGTTTAATAATTAAGTCACTGATTAATTAACAGTCATTATTAAATCACTTTGATTGAGTTTGATTTTTTAACCTAGAAAATTTGGCCGAATCCCAATTAGACAACACACCTATTCTATTAAACGGTCGATATGTTATTGAATATGTTATATATATATATATATATATATATATATATATATATATATATTCATACTAAATTTGAGAAACGGTCCACAAGGGCTATAAAACTTTAAATTACTCAAAGCATGACACAGAAAAAGGAATAAAAGCACCACACTTACAGACTTCTCAATATTTTGAACTGTTGTTCGTTATCAGGAATAGACTAGAAGAAAGGACGAAGTGAGAAAGATCTCCCCAAGTGGAAGGACGGAACTCGAAACTCTCTATGTATAACAAGATTTTACATGAACACGTGAAATAACAATCAATGATCAAACCACAAAATGAAGAAGGAAAAAAGACTAAGAACTTTCTTTCAGTTGGGTTTTTGACTCTGACGAATACCGCTTATTACGGTTGAAAGATCTTAATCTTTTTTTCCCTTTTGATTTTTAAGTTTGATCATATATATATATATAATATATATATATATATATATAATATATATATATATATATATTAGTATGGTTGGCAGCAAATCTTCTTGGAGGCATATTTTGTTGAAATGTACCACAGCTTCGACATTTAAGACTTTCAAACTAAGCTGTTCCAGTCTCCTGACAGTTTTACACTATAGAAGGTAAAATCTTGCCTTCTATTCGTAAGACTGTCAGGTAACTGAAACAGCTTGGTTTGAAAGTCGTAAATGCCGAAGCTGCGGTACATTTCAACCAATTTTTATATATATATTTCTTGTGAAACAGAACAGCCATATTTAATGAAACTATTCATTTAACACGTAATACTAGATATATATATACACCATTGCAATATGTTGATTAAAATAGGCAGCAGATTATGTTCCCAAAATTTCTTACTATTAAAATATAACAAATGGCAAAATACAAATGATGGCTGGTGAAAGGAAATAAGTGTATTCAATTAGTTAATAGCAATAATTTTAAACAAATACCATAAATAAAGTATATTACAACTATAATGAAAACGACAAAACAGTAAAAGTTGGGAGTTTTCAAGTTATATTTTCATCAACGGAGAGAAATAACTGAAAAGAGAAGTCTAGAAACAGTTGGTAAACTGCTAAAGAACAACTAGAAAGCAGCTGAATAATATCTGGGGAAGAGTGTGGATTGATTCATACTTTCTGCTTCAACCATGACCACTGGACCAATCTCCGTCTCATCTCAAGCCCTCAAGGAATAGTTATATTCCTTCACCTCCAAATACAGATGTTTCATCTACTGGAGAGCTATCAGGGATCTCAGGATATACACAAACTGATATCAACACTGCAACTTCATACCTGGCTTTGTAACCTCCTTAGAATGTTTACTGAATTATTGTAATTTAACTTTGTTTTTTTTTTGGATTAATTGTTGTTAAGTATAATAAAATTGATATTTTTGAAAATGGTGTATGGAACACCAAAACATGTAAAATACATATTTGAAAAAAGTATGGGGATTTAATCTTTGATTTGAATAACCTTAAATTGAAGTAAATGTTTCGAAGTTTGGAAAAAAATTGAACAATGCAAAGTTTTCAAAGTGAAATCATACATAATGTTTTTGAATATATGTATTCAAGAAAGATTGCTTCCAAGTTTTACGAATATATATATATATTGGTATAAATAGGCAGCAGATCCTCTTTTAAACAGGTATCATTAAAATTAACCGCAGTCTCGGCATTCACGATCTTTAGACTGAGAGATTCGATCCTACGAACTAACCTCCTGCTAACAGGGTTCAACTGGAAAAGGAGTTGGCCAAGTGACATGTTAATCTATTACATTCATATATAATATATTATATATATGTAATATATAATATTATTAACTTTGTTTTTTTTTTGATTAATTGTTATTAAGTATAATAAAATTGATATTTTTGAAAATGGTGTATGGAACACCGAAACATGTGAAATACATATTTGAAAAAAGTAGGAGAAAAATGTATATAATATATGCTTAAAACAACTGTGACACATAGACAGAAACATAACAAAGACTCACTTTTCAATATTTTGACCGTAATGGCGGTCGAAGTATTGAAAAGTGAGTCTTTGTTATGTTTCAGTCTATGTGTCACAGTTTCTTTTAAGTGTAATCTGTCCTTCCTGACCTTTTCCGTTTATCATGGTATATATATATAGTTTATGTTGTTAAAAGAATCCTTCTTTCCCGTATTTTATCAATGTTTGCAGCACCTTCTGTTTTAACTACATCTTCCCTGATACTTTCTAACATCCCTATTATTTTGCTGTCAGTCGCCGGTATTTTCTACAGTAGATTAGAATAAAACATATAATTCTAGGTGAAACACTAAATTAAACTGGTCAGTGACAAATTACTATAATGTTAATTGCAATTTATCTCAGACTGGTTTAATTTTGTACTTCAGCTAGAGTCATATGGCTTTTCTTAATTCACTGTGGGAAATACTGGTTAATCATTGCATGAAAGTAAAGGTATTTTAAAGTATCAGTAAAAAGATAATCAATGCAAAAGCTGTTGAGAATTTTACATGAAAATATATCCATTTAAATGATATATCCGTTGTTAAAATGGACTAAAATAATTGAAACTTGGTCACATTTTTAGGTTCGAATACATCTCAGTTTGTATTTACAGCATTTTTAATAGTCTTATAACAAGATGTAAAAATTATACGACGTGTATAATAATAATAATAATAATAATAATATAAAAAATGTACACATGACCAAAAACGGATTATTACGATGTGTAGAGTAATAAAGATAAAATAATTAGTAATTAGTTAGTAATAGCACTTACAGCAGTCATATTTATTGAATTAGAAGATCTAGGAATACTTAAATTACCGTAGTACTAACGATGTTAACAGTGCAAAATCTTCCATTAAGCTGGTGATAATATAACAATGATAACGATTATCAATTGCGACGTCAGCGCTATCTGGCGACAGTGCTAAGTTAACATAAAAATAACATTTTTTTTAAACATCTTATATTTATGACAAACAGCAAAAGAAATGATAAATTAACAAGGGATATTTAATAAAACCTATCACAGGTCAGCTTAATACATGTGAAGAAATATTATTCACATTTTATATATCCCTTCTATAATTTATTGTCGTTTAATTTTGTATAATATACAATACAATATTTCCAAATTTTATTCGATTTTATTTGTGAAAATTCATTACGAGTTGTAAACGCTATGATCTCTATCGTGTTCACAAGAATTTAGAATGTAACACAAATCAATTAAAACTTAAAATTAAAAAAAATAATCTCTCGGAATATATTAAGTATTTTCTGGATATAGAATCTTTGAGTTTTATAAAAATCCCAGATTTTAACGTTCTAGAAGTAACAGTTTCAGAAAAAAAAAATCTAAACATACAATTGAGTAAAAACTGTATGTTTTACATTATGCAATATTCCCCTAAAAAAAAAGGCCACATTTACACAAAATACATCAAGTAGTGCGGCCTGTAGTGTAGTATACCTTCTTTCAGACAGACATGGGCACAAACACCCATCATCGCAAAACGTTAAGAAAAAACTTTGCTGACATGAATAGATGTAAATCCGTCAAAATGTCAAGATGATTTGTTTTTATTATTGCTGTGCTTTGCTTATAGCGAAGTAAAAATGTATTATTACAATGTGCGAAGCGATACCAGTTAAAAGAACTGAATTTGGAAGAGCATAAGTAAATTACAGAAGTAAGGATTTATTGAATAAAAAAACATTATAGAAATAGTAAGATAATATTTTTAAGATTAATCGATAGTCATTATTTTTATAATAATAATATATTATTTAATAATAATTATAATGTTAGCTTTAATTTAAATTAAATTATCAGTTACCTTAAATATAACCACTAGCACTATATATGACCAGAATACCAAAAAAAAAAAAATAATTTTTTTTAGCATCTCATATGTGAATTTCAGTTCGCATAACTATTTTATTTATAAAATTTCTGATTTTTATATGAATAAAATAAACTGTAATTTATAAAATTAACCCTTTCACTAGTTTTGCCATCCTTTTCCCCCACCTCGTCTAAACACAAAGGTTCTTATTTCGATGAGAAATATTAACTTTAGATTAAGAGTACAGGTGTGGGTATTACAATGGCTTCTTTTCTTGTTACCAATCTTTTGATTGCAAAAGTTGAGAATACTTTCTACATACCTGTTCTCTTGTGTCCCTTTTTTATACTCCTTTTTTTAAAACTCATCGTAAAGCCGAACTAAATTCCTTTATTGGTTATTTGAAGTCCTCTTGCCCTTTAATTATTTTAGATAATCAGGATTCCTCTAAATCTATATAAATAAAACAATTATTTTATCTGTACATTGCTTAGAACTGACTAATTTCAAGTTTTGTTTACGTTTCATACATTGGAGAAAACGAATCCACCCTTAGAAAAATTTTTCTCCGTTTGTCGGACACAAATTGTCGGACTTGTGACACAAAATATTGTCACAAGTAAACTCAGTCACCATGAGACATATCAAGCATGAGACATATGACAGTAGATTTCTGTATGTCTAACTTAAAATATAGGCTGTGAATTGATTGGAAATTCAACGTAGAAGTGAAGTTATGGACGTTTAATGCAAAAACGTTTGTCGCAAGTAAACTCAGCCACCATGAGACATAGTGAGCTGAAACCTTAACACTTGACTTGTGTAAGCCTAACTTAATAGATAGGCTCTGAATGATTGATAATTCAGTGCTTAAGCGAAGTTAAGGAAGGAAGCGAATTAGGCGAAGGAAATGTTTAAATAAATACATAGAATGGGAATAAAAGAAATAAAAATAAATGTATTATTGACTAGATTATAATAATTATTTAAGTATTGAGAATTAGGTAATATTTTAAATATGTTTCCGTAAAACTAATTAAAGATATTTTGGAGAAATCATTTCCATATAATCTGAATCTGTAGGTTTAAAATAAACTAAATCTTAACAGTTAAACGCCATGCGCATGAGCGCTTTAGGGTCCTAGCCTCTGCTACAGAAATCCTCAATGCCAGCTAGTTAAATATTAGCTGTTTGGATGGCTATACACTGTATGCTGTGCAAGAAAGCAATCATATTTGCCTTCTGGCTGAAAACGTTGAAACAACAACAGCCTAAAACTTAAGAACCCTTGAGGATTTAGTGAAATCTTCACATAATTTCTGGTGAGGTCATTTTTTATATATATCACTGCAATATTGCAGTTTGGAATCAATGTATACAGTTTTAAACAATTTATGACAACAATTTCACATACAGTTATCATTTTTAACATTTTCTAATTATCTTGTTTATTCATTTGTGGTACTATGTATATGTATTATTTGAGTCACATAACAACTTTAAACAATCTACTCTCTTAGTTTTCTAATTTATAATAATAATAATAATAATAATAATGTAATTCGTGGACATCCATCACTTTAGTAGTAATACTTTCCAAGCGTGTCAAAATTTTAAATGTTCTTAAAATAATAACGTCAATTTCATCATATAAAAAACACTTAATGTATAAATACCACGTGCCATTTGTTTTCCTTAATTGTAACAAACTTTAAATACTTTTAAACATAATAAACTTTAAATTTTCAGTAATTTCATATGAAATAAACGGAGAAAATGATTATAGGAGAACTGGAAAGATTTAAAAAAAAAAATTTAGCAAAGATTTAAATAGAACTTTATCCAAAAAAGTTTGTTAGTGATATGCACAAATTAATTAATGAGAACAAGTTTTCCAAATAGGCTATTAAAGGTTTATTATTACACTCTTTAATACCGGCTAAACGAGTGGATCTGTATTTTGAAGTTAATTTGTTTAAGAATCTATGTAGCTACGATTAAAGAAATTTTGTGAAAGGAAAGATAAAGCACTAGAAGGCCATGTGAAATGGACTGCGTTAAATTATGTGACTAACAAGGTTTAAGGAAGACATGAAAGTAAATCTGAGAAGAAATGAATGTTCTTTTAAGAAGACTGAGGTGTAGCCGTTTAATGACACCTGTGGACTGCATCCAACAACCCTAGTGCCGGTGGCCCCCCGGTCACTACCCGGCATCCATCATGCCCCCTTACCAGCGCATTATTCTCTAATATTTATTACATTAAAACTACTGCATTATTTAATTTTGTCACTTAGACATACTCCCAGTAATACAATTTCAATCAAATATAACTTAATTTATGACATCGCATTTGTTACTAGCTATTATTATCAATATTCCTACTATGCTACAAAAAGTGTAAAACAGTATACTAAGTCTAATCAGCCTAATACAATACTGTTCCATCTAGAATGCTATCCATCAAAGCCATAACATTGTAATTTTATTTTACAAAACATTTTATGTATATCATCAACGAAGCTTAGATAAGATAAAAATTACTAATCCATTTTAAATGGATCAATAATAAAATTTATTATTTTATCCATTATTAATTTATTTGTTAATTTCCTTGGGATAATTAATCCTAATAATAGCAATTATTTCCACCCAAACAATTCATATTAAATAAGTTCTAGAGAAAAGACATTTATTCATATGCACAGAAGGAGTTCTTGAGGATTTTGGTCATAAACATACAACTCCTGATTATATGCCGACTTTTCGCCAAAAGTTGTTTGGGATTTTCAAGGCTAAAAAACAATTTATTAACAACATAAATAAAGCAAAACAAATACATCCACGGAATACCAACCAACAGAAAACAAACCAAACACACAAAAAAATCAGTAACAAGAGAACCACAAAAGGATCATAAAATACCCAGTGTTATTATTCATTATTTAAAAACAGACATTTGTTGTTTAAACCTAATTACTTATTATTAATTATTCAGACAACAAAACCCAATTTTCAAACAGATAAGCACACTATTACAAAACTAATTCTGGGAGGATACCTCTATACAGAGCATTCAAACAAAACACAAAGATAGTAACAAACACATACAATTACAAAACAAAAAATCTGGAGTGGCCTACACTCTACTTTACTATAAGTAACTTAATGTCGAATTTCTTGAGTATATAAAACATAACGTCTCATTTAAGCATAACGTTAACATCTAAATGGGATATAATTATTAGCCTGTCATTCCTGAGGTAGTACAGATAGTGATTGAAGGACATATCAATTAATAAGCTTATTTTTGTACATCACAAATAATTTATTATTTGCAAATAATTTCATTAGTATAACTACAGCAGTAATAACATTTTTGAAAAACCAAAGTGAACATTTCTTGAAACGAAATAGTATCCTATAAGAGAACATGGCTATTGTTCAAATAGCCAGTAGATTTCTTACATCGTTTACTTGACATCCTTCTACATTGAATATTAATGTAAAATTTTCAAATTTGAAACAGTAAAATACTCTTTTTTTCTCTGAAAAACATCTTAAACAGCGAAGAAAATGTTGTTTTAAGGTGATTTGTTAATTAAAGATGTACGATAATTACAGTTATTAATCTCTAAACGAAAGATTTATATTTTGAATTATCTTTTACATTTTTGGTTTTTAACAGAATTATTATACTGGGAATTTTATGGCTTCTTAGTATTTATTAAGATCATTTTCCTTCCCCTTTGTCAAATAACATATATACGAATTTTTTCTTAATGAGTGTTATCATTTACCTGCACAATATTATTCCTCTTACATCTCTTATAAGTCAATAATATATTTTCATTTTTCCATTAGAAACATCAATTTTATCTCAGTGGATTCGCTCAAAAAATTTCTAAGTCAACGTAAACAATGTAAAAAAATACAAAAAATTCGACAAGTATAGCAGGTGATCTCTTAGTCTAGAATAAACAAACAGTTTTTATATCGTTATTGCTCTTTCCCGTATTTGAAACTTCATGAATTTTTTTTTGTGAATTGCTAATTTTTTGTTCCATGTTTCGTCAAATTTTCATTATATTTTAACGAGCCGTTTAGCGTCAAAAAATCATTTTCTGAAAACACAAATCGTACACTAACGCCCCTTTAGCGAAAGTAATTTCAAAAAAAAATATCTCAACTCATTTGCCATATAATGTTCTATTTGTAGGCATAGTTTCATTCTTGTCCGTTAAACAGTATTGCTTGTATCGCTCTCACAAGGTTTGAGATTGAATTATAAGTCAAAATTTTTACATTTTATTGAAAAAAAATATTTCCTGTGGTCTTAAAATTTTGAATATATTTTTCGTTTGTTGCATTTGTAACTTCAAAGATAATGTCAAAATTTCAAAACTCTAGGGTTATCAGTTTAGGAGAAATAAATGTTTAAAAAAAAACGGTTTTTGGCAAAAAAAGTGACTTTCCCATCATGCATAATTCTTCCCAAACAATAGGGATCTTCGTCTAAATGGGGCCCATTTTTGTGTAAAATATCAACTTGATCCATCAAAGATTCTGGACCGTAGCGTGGTAACAAGCAATGCTAACACACGCACCCACCCACGCACCCACCACACCCACCCACACACACACAGACATCATCGTAAAAACGTCATAAAACGACTTCTGGTACCTCAAAACATGTAATTCCGTCAAAATCTTGAGATCGAATTTTTTCACGATCACTATACTTTACTTATAGTAAAGTACAAAAGAGTCAAAAAATAAAGTAAATTAAGGGAAACAAAAACCTGCAAATATTATTACCTTGTTTTAAAGGAAATACTATTTAACGATCCATGCTTATGACAAAATCCTCATGAACCCCTTGTGTAAATTTGAAATATCAGTGGTCAAGAAACTACATCAATATTTAAATAAAAACCAATGGTGGTTTTTATTTAAAAGTCTGTTGTACCGTTTTATTTAATGACTATATCAATATTTATTCATACGGTTGGCAATTATTGGTGCATTTTGTAACTTTTGGTATATTCAGTCCTTCCTGGTTTCGCATTGGCTATCTTGGAAATAAATAAAAAACATTTAAATTCCGATATAATATTATAATTGTTTTTGATAATGTCGCATCTAATATATTGTGGCTTTTATTTCAGAGAAATATTGTCTTGCCTCTGACAATATGCTTATACATAGGGTCATTACAGATCAAATTTCGATCTGCAGTATCACTTTTTCAAAAGATTTTTAAAGAACATAAATCTGAAATATTCTTTGCTGTGTTGGTATACTACGAAATAAGAAAAATGATTCCAAGCGATGAAAATCACAAACACACTTTTAATATAACTGAAAGAACCGTATTAGATACTGAATTAAGTATTTCCTATTTTTCATTCTTCTACTTTCATTTCTTATATTGAAAAGCATATCACTGTCGAAATCAATTTGCTGATCTTCATGCAAATTGTCGTTATGTCCATTGAAGGAAAAATAGTTTTTCTTTTCCGTTTTGTTGTTATGCGAATGAGTATATCTATTTTTCCTGAAATCCCCTCGTTATCATACCTGTTTTGTTCGCTGTGCTCCCTAGCTTTCCGGCCATTTACACCAAAAGATCAAATCAGGCCGACGATTTAACATGTTGCCCTTTTTGTCACCTCCAAGTTTAGCCACCCAAACTTGGGGTGTCCCAGGTGGACCTCGCGGAGGCGAGCACCACGATTCTACGTCATACATTAGACCAATATAAAAGTAACTAATTCACGCAATTATACCAGGGGGCGAAAACAACAACACGACAGTTAAACTCCCGGTACAAGGGTGGCTCTATTATCTCACTACCAATCAAATATCTTCGTACCAATTTGTGAAAACAAATAGTAGCCATCATGTAAATAGGTATGCAGCAACATAAACAGATTTCCAAGCCCTGAAGATGACATAAATTTATGTCGAAACGTCGGCAAAAGGACTAGTTTAAAATCATTGGACCTCAACCCTCAAAAAAATTACATCATATATATATATATATATATATATATATATATGAACTAAATTCACAAAACATTTCACACATATAAGACAAAAAAAATTCACTAATATATTTCGACTGTGTCGTCATCAGATGAAAGCTTGTGAGTCACTCCAAAGACAAGTGAGGCCTGCAGTGAAGTTTCATTGAAGTGGCTATATCTATATTTGTTTAGACAACTGACGGATGAAAGAAACACAGGGATAAATAAAAAAAATATAGAAAAAATAAATACATGGATAAAGAAAAACATATTAAAAAATTGTAAAAATCGATAAAAAACGAACTATTTAGAGACAAAAAAACCTTTAAATTACTACAAATTTGAACACAAATGACCAAACAAACATCAGTAAATAACGAAATTGACCAGTTAGAAAAAAAATTTTCCTACTGTGGTTACCTTCTGTGGTTATACCCGAATAATCGTATATTCCCTGCTGATTCTCGTCCAGGAAGAAATGTCAGTGACTTTTCTTTTCTTTTAACCGCTTATTTCCAGGTGCTCTTGACTAATTCCGTTATCCAGGAGGTTTTTTTCGTATACTTTCTTCGTCCTCCTGTACTTCTTCAGCGCCTTCCGTTTCTTATTATAAGCCTACTGATCTCAGACCTAACTTTGTACATGTCAGTTCTCCAAAGCCTATCATCGATCTTATATTTCAATGTCGCTGTCATGGCTGTCTTATTTGCTCCATTGACAAAAGAAAATTACTGTAAGAAAGGAAAATTACTTCCTTAGCAATCACTCACTCACTATTCTTCATAAAACCTCCTGTACTTCTTGAAACCACCTTCATCAATTGAACTCACCCATTTTAATACTTTTGATGTCGTTTTTACTTCCACTTAGCTTAGGATTTGTATGAATAATCTCAGGTCTTCAGTTGGTAAGCGCAATTACTTTCCCGTGTCATTCATGCCAGTTCTCACGGACCCAGTTTTCTTGCTGTGTCAGTATACATGTTTCTAGGCAGATTCCTGATCCCAACAGCAGTATCACTTTGAGACCCTCAGGAGAAGCACTTATTTGTTTCCTGGGAGCTAAATATGCTCATGGACTTAATATTAACCTTAATTATTCTTTATTATGATTTTTCTTTTTAAAAAGTTTTGTTTTTTTTCATTTCAAGTGTAGTATATTTTTTAAAATATTTTTTATTTATTATTTTATCTCTAATTTGTTTAACTCATCACTACCTCCCTCCCTTGGTGTGTTGGGTACACCTATTGAATTCCTCTCCGGATTTCACTTCAGTTCTAGTTTGTAAAGCTGTGTTCATATAAAAACTTGATACGTTTAAAAATGTTTCAACATTACTTTCGAAAGAAATTATTTATTAGTCATTAATTTTTGGAATTTCCATCACTATTTTTATCATGCTATTGCAACCGTTTGTTTTAAAACTGATTCCTAAGTGAAAAGTAATTATGAAATCAAAACTAATTTTGACACAATTTATAAACAGTTTTTCGGAAAAAACATAAGACCAGATTGGGGACAATATATATTTAAATGGTGCTTGAACGTGCTGGAAGACCGTCTCTGACAGAGACTAATGGTTCCTTAAGAAAGGCTAAGAAAAATCGTGCTCCCTCCAGAAGAGAATTGTTTCTTCTGCTTTTCTTTTATTAGAAGAACGATTTTAATGGAAAAACCATAATTAATTGATGTTGCATAGTCGAGATGGGCAAATGAATGGAGTTTATATATCATCTGACTTCTTTTAAATTACAAAATATAAAAAAAATAAAAATCAGTTCCCCTTTTCAGTAATCACTCTTTATAGTCTGTTACCTTTTCGAACTGACTGTACCAATAAACTTCTAATTTATTGGAAAAATAATTTATTTGATTAATATAAATAAATAAAAAATGCTTATTTTTGTTCTAAATTATAAAATCTTTTAATTTTGAATTATATCAAATATTGTATACATGTTTTTATGTCCTTTTTTTCTATATTGTATTGTTATTCCTGTTGTTATTATTAATTACATTAGCCCTCTGTATGAAATATATTCTAGCGATAGGGTCTTATTTATTTTCTCTGTGTCTGTGTAGATGTTTGTTTCTGTGTGTGTGCGTGTGCCTATGTGTGTTTATGTGCAGTACGGTATCTCGAAGAACATGTAATTTTCAAGTTAATAATTAATTACTGTTAGCCCTGAAACTGAACAGCAAGCTTAGAGCAGATAATGCACTCTTATATTTTACTGTATTAAAGGAAGAAACAATTTTTTTTTTGTGATTTAATAGAAATATGCTTCAAAGTTTCGATTAAAATCAATTATTTTTTCTTGCTTTTTAGTTGATATTTAATATTTAGTTGTTACAGGCTGCAATGGGAGTAAAAACAGCTGCCTCTAACATTCATATTTCTGGGTCTAAGATTCACAAATGTATTTTTTAATAATGATGAATTCATTTTTAGGATATGCTTAATATGATTTAATTAAAAAGAAAGACAACTTACATATTAAGTAAGCAATTAATTAGAGATACGTATATATATTTAAGTGTCTTACAACTTAACTAATAATTACATACTTATTTAAATTTGTAATATTTAATAGTATTAAATCTTATCCAAATGGATTAAGGTGATAGAAACGAAGATTCATGCATTTCTTAGGATAGTGACAAGTTTAAATGCTTTGTGACATATATTGTCCACTAGTTTCCTTGTGTGCTATCTGGACAGATTACTTCCCATAAGGAACGTGGCTACTGCAGATCATTTTACGATTTATTCCATTATGATGCATTTTGAAAACAATAATCCGTACAGATAGTTGTTACATCACTGAATAACTTATAGTCATGATTATAAACCCCAAGGTATCCATTCTTTAGTGAAAAGTGTACGTCAATTTTATTATATTATAACTTGTTTCATTGTTTCCAATTCTCTTTTAAAATTTATGAAAATCACCCTCATAACCAGATATACATCAATAATTGCATGAACAGCTTACTTCGAAATATGTCTTTCATCTATATACTATATGTGGATACGACGAAACACGTCATAGCATGATATTATAACAAATTTTAAAAAGTTGCCAGTAACTTCGGTAACAACCTCCATTCACATTTTGCTCAGTCCTAGTTCTAATCAAAATTGTTAATTACATCTAAAATTGAGTTTAAGATTGTATGATAAAAGATTTCTAAAAGAAATTACTTAGGAGAAATTTGGAACAAAACATTTCTTCTCTACAACTAAAAACTCCAAAAAAAAAGCAGTAAAAATATAAAGTTAGTGACATTTCTACATTCACTAGTCAGCAATACAGGTATTCTCACCTATTAGTTAAGTTTTTCTCATATTAAAATTTAAAAATGTCTCATACATTTGAACTTTTTTTCATTGGAAATTTCATGACTTTAGGATATTTATAAGATATGGTTTAAGTCATGCAAGAAGCAATAAATTTACACATGAATTTTTATCTCGCTTTTTTTTTGGTAATAGTTTAAATCATATTAATTCAGATTCACAAATACATAGGTTAAATATTGCATACTGTAGAAATGAGAAAACAGACGTACCAGCATTTTAAAAAAATGCCATTTATTTTTTTTCAATATTATGGTTATTTTTACCATTATAATTTCTCCACTCGTTTAATGCTGGGACGTACTGAAAGTTTACAATCATGTGTACTCATTTGCTGCTTTAAATAGGGTTATTTACATATACAATTGAAATACTGTACATATTTACAGTATAAATTACAGTACATATGAATTGAATACAAGCCAAACATAAATATCCAACTTTATTATTCTTGTGGAATTTTAAAACTATTTTCCAACAGACCAACCCAGTTTAGCCAGGTAGTAGGTGAGTCCAACCACCCGACTTTAATCCCCCATAATGCCCCGTGTTCCAGGGCGATGTCCTGTGAACATTCCAATAGTAATCCACCTCTGTATATATAAACTAACAATCCTAATATTATTCTCGTTTTTGTCCTGATGATGAATGTGGTACATTCGAAACATGTCGACTAGCAATATTTGTGATAAGCTTTATAGTTTTAATGAAGAGATGAGGAAGGAATTCTGGAAACTGGAGAAATTGTGTAAGAAACAGTTACAAGCCAAATATGGGGCGTTATTTAACAATATACAACTGATTAAATGATATTAGTTACATTGATATTTTAACCATTATTTCCATTCTACTCCTCTAATTTTGCTGGTCCAATCAAGAACAAGTTTTTATTTATTTAATTAATTTTGAATATTACATAACTGTATGCATTCTGGTGTTAAACATTTTATTATTGACTACCCAATATAATAAAGTTGCAGGGTTTGGTGATTTGTTTCTTGTCGAATCGAATTGAACCAATCTATTTTGAAATTTATTTGTCTAGCTTGTGATACAGGTAATTTCAATCAAACATTTTACACAATACTAGAAGTTGAAACCCCAGCGTTGTAAAGGTAACTTTTGCATAATATTATTCCCTTTTCCTCCCCTTTCAATTGAACTGTATATCTGCATCATATAATCTTCCTGTCTCGCATACACTAGGATTAACTGCACTTTACCCGAAGGCAGTATTTAGTTAATTTATGTTTTTATAAATGCAAAATACAACAATCAATTAGAAATGAGCAACAATAATGCAATATATGTGCCTTAAATTTCATCAAACTCTGCATGTTTCAATTTTCATGGGAGTCCTATCTCAACCCCTCTGACATCTTTTAATATCATTATCATCCGCCGACATTGTACCGCTTGCTATCCTCTGATGTCTCTTAAGGTTACAAATTGCAAATGAAGCTTTAATTATTTTTTCTTATGTGTTATATCATATATATGGTAATAATTTTATCAAGGTTGGATGCATTTTAATATGACTGGAACTTACTTGACTCCTTTAGGTTCCTTGGTGGTCTTTTACTCTCCTGACCAAATCAAGTTGACTTACTTTCCAGGTTCATCACTAAGAGATTAATAGTCTACATCCTTTTTTCTATCATTTTCTATTGTTTTTTGAGCCTATAAGGCGACTAAAAGTACTTTTCCCACTATTATTGAACATTAAACCACAAAACATTCAGTTGAACATCAGTATTTCAATAAACATTCTCAAAAGAGTTCCGATTACTTGTTTGTTTACTCTGTAAGACATTTGTCAGTTTTAACATTAACAAAATATGCTCAGATTCTAGAAAATTCTTTTCATTTTATAGTTTAAATTTCATCAATTTTGGATAAATTTCGATTTTAATGAGAATTGTTTGGCTCCCAGTGTCTCCTTTTTCTAGCCTATTGGATTCTCCACCCACTAAAAAAAACCTTCAATGAAAGGTCAATAGTGTACAGGATATTTTCCAATCAATTTTAATCAATTTTCCAATCAGTGGCTTGTGAAGGTATACATTTTTTTTTAGGCTATTTTGATCCACTTTCCTCACCATTTCCTTATCCAGTTATCCGCTGCTCTTTAAATCTTTACTGGAAGTCACGAAAAACAAAATTAAAATCATTAAATACAATGCGAATTGTTAGTTTGAATTTGAAAACATACAAACAAACAAAGTTTTTATAAGTAAGGAAAAAATTATCTTTTTTTGTAGCAGTGCCATAGTTCAAAGAAAGAATTCTACTTAAGAATCGTAATTTCTTCAGTATTTTTAGAATCGAATGTTCTCTCACGTCACACACGTGCACAGCATCATTTAAAGAATACATGCTACATAATATATATATATATATATATATATACTTCGAATAAAATGAAAGGTCCGTGTGGACAATAAACACTTTAACACATAGAAAAGAACACAGAAGGACACTACAGAACTCACTTCGATATTTCGACATCCGTCGTCATCGGGAAGAAGTGCGAAGTACTCGCGTTGAGAAGCAAACTGCTACTGGCCTCCAGAGTAACTCGTGGAACCACCGCAATGCTGCCCCCCAGCGGAGGAGAGGAAAAATAGAAATCCCTCCAATATTTATTTAGAAAACAAGTTAAAAAATATATAAAATACGAAATAATAATAATAAAAAATAAATAATAATAAAAAATAATAATAATAATAATAATAAAATAAAAAATAATTAACGGTACAGGTTGAGATCAGGAGGAGAACGAGCCCCAAGGAGGCATATAAATGCCTCTTCGGAAGCTCTAAGGGTGACATGGGAATTAGACTCGGGGATTTGTTTGAGGATTTGTACCCTGAAACAAATCCCCGAGTCTAATTCCCATGTCACCCTTAGAGCTTCCGAAGAGGCATTCATTCATATGCTTCCTTGGGGCTCGTTCTCCTCCTGGTCTCAACCTGTACCGTTAATTATTTTTTATTTTATTATTATTATTATTTATTATTATTATTATTTCGTATTTTATATATTTTTTATCTTGTTTTCTAAATAAATATTGGAGGGATTTCTATTTTTCCTCTCCTCCGCTGGGGGGCAGCATTGCGGTGGTTCCACGAGTTACTCTGGAGGCCAGTAGCAGTTTGCTTCTCAACGCGAGTACTTCGCACTTCTTCCCGATGACGACGGATGTCGAAATATCGAAGTGAGTTCTGTAGTGTCTTTCTGTGTTCTTTTCTATGTGTTAAAGTATATATATATATATATATATATATATATATACATGCATATATTTACCCTGACCAAACTCCGAGAAGAAGAAAAAGTGTTTCTTAATATTTAGTGGTCAAGAAAACAGTACCGTATATATATATATATATATATATATATATATATATATATATGGAACAATATGAACTGATTCCATGTTTATATTGGAAATTTAAAGCTATTCGAATAAATTTCTTCTATCAGTTCAATTTATTTTAATTGAATTCTAATGAAGTATATTAATACAGAATTGTTGATTTCTGTATCATAATTTTTGTTTTCAAACTCCTAATATGTAACATACTATCTAAAAGAAATGATAGGTATAGAAATAATAATTAAATTATACATAAGAAAAAAAAATATATAAATTTGATATGACGAATATAAGAAAACTGTACTATGATTAGGTAATGTAAAATTCTACAAGTATTTATGTTATACAATCATCAACAAACAAATAATTACCATCTCAAATTTTACAATAAATACAAATAAAATGTTATCATAAATAAACGTGAGGATCTGTTGAAAAATGAAATAATTAAACCAGTAACCATTATAGGTAAGGAAATAAACAACGCCAATATATAAGTTTTGCTTTCTAATTCACTCAAAAGCTGACACTGACTAGTCCTGGTCCAACGATATATAACTAGACACTAAACATGTCTACATATTGGATTTGTATAAGCATGGTTTATTTATGTATATATATATATATATAATTAATTTATCAATATATATCAATGATCAAACCACAATATAAAATGGGAAAACATGACTAAGAGTCAGATGGGTTTTTTACTCTGAGGAAGACCACTTGTTATGGTTGAAAGATCTTAGTCTTGTTTTCCCATTTCATATTGTGGTTTGATCATTGATTGTTATTTCACGTGTTTATGTGAGTTCTTTATATATATATATATATATATAAGTGATGAACAAAATGTGATCTACCAGGACTGATAACACTTAAAATAAACTGTGAAACATAGAAAAAAAACGTAACAAAGGATCCACTTTTCAATATTTCGACCATTATTGCGGTCGTCCTTAATAGAAGAAGTGAATTGACTGAGGGACGACAGTCGACTGAAGAACTCTCTGGTTCCAGAGTTAAAGCAGTGCTGCCGCAATAAATAAAAAAAAAGCCAAGGAGTCGAAATTGAAAGAAGTGTAAAGAAGAATAAAAGGAAAAATAACAGAAATATGAAAAATATTTAAAGAATTATTAAGAAATTAAAAATATTCAATTAAAAAATCCGTAAGATTATGAAATAAAATAATAATAAAAAAAATAATTATTTACAATAAGTTACTTATAATAACTTTAATAAGTTACAAAAACTAATGGTTTAAATTCAAGACAGCTTTGGAGCCTGCTCATAGAAGCCAAATATGGACTTCTTCAGCAGCTTCTAGAGTAACTGGTCTGTTATTAACAGGGACTTGTTTTCAAGTAATGGGAATGGCGGAGTGGCGACAGGGATGCTGCTGCGTTTACCAACCGAAAACTCTGCGTTTTTCTTAAATCATAAACCCCAGCCTCATTCACCATCTGGTCCAACTAACCGACTTTATTTTGTGGTATAACTATGTTTAATTTGAGGGTAAGTTGTATCTTTAAACCAGAGGTACCATTATGGACATGAAAATCGTTCCTTTTTTTTCAATTTATTTATGGCTAAGCTGGAGCAAAGGTTCCATCCTTCTTGCCCTCTTCTTCTACTTTTCTGTGTCAGGTTTATTGATGTCATCTTCCTTATTTGTCCCACGGTGAACATCTTTTAGAATCCTTCATGAATTCCTTCAAAGATTAGTCTACCTCTGTTTCTTTTACGCATCATTCCTCCCTCAATAACTCAACTTTCTTAGATGTTGACATCATTCTTAGCGATAGGACCTTTACCACTTCTGTCCATGTTAAGCATACCAAAGTCCAAAGCTACCTCCATTACAATAGCTATCACTCTCCTCACATTAAAAAAATCTATGCCAGGGTCTCTTTGCATTCGTCTTCATCTCCTATGCAATAATATTAGATAACGAGAAACTAATATTCAGAAACATTGAAGTAAATTCACTGAGCATGGTTAAGCCCCTAACTTCATTAATAGCCGGATCAAGACTGGCAATGTTAACTTTCTCACCAACAACAGAACAGACCCTAATAGTACTGTATCACTTTTAACCAACTATTTCCCTAACATTCATAAATTAAGTAGATACATAAAAGATCCTTACCTTACCATTTTTCATTCATCTATTACCGCTTCAGTTTTTAACCAGTTCCCCCGTATTATTCATAGATGAGCTCCTAATCTTGCTAGTTTATTCTCCCTCTGAGCCGGTAAACATATTCAGAACCCTGAATAAAAATGAAGGTTTCAAGTAAAGGAGTTGACACTTAAACAGGTCAACCAGGATGATAATCATCAGTTACTAAGGTTCAAACGTTTCTGGAATGTTCTGTTCACTTCTATAGATTTTCAAAGTTCATAACAATGTCTTAATACTTTAAAATTATTACAGAAAATATTTGAACAGGTTTTTCACTTTGAAAAACAAAGACGAATCATTAATCTTTGTTCAACTGATTTGGAAAATTCTAGGAGACAGGATATCAATAACTGTAATATGAAAGATATAAGTAAACCTTACTTATAGGGCATACATCTGCATTTCATCAGTTTTACCTGAACGCAAATGATGTCTAAAATCGGTTTGGAGAATCTGGGATAAACATACTTCGTCAGACGGTTATTACAACTATTAAAATGAATTATTATAACCTCAGTTAATGATACTGTGAGTGCTTTATTGATGCACTTGTAAATTTTTAGTCTTAATTTTCATTAAAACATTATTTATTTTGTTCAAATGATATATCAAAATAATTCATTTTGTTATAGTGTCTGATCAAATGCGCTCTGGAATGACCAATTCTAACAAGTTAGAGAAAAAATAAAGACGATTTTTAACTGCAAGAGGAACAACTGTTTACTTGAGAAAATAAAGAACTATGTAAGCTCTTAGATTGTTGTGAGTTATCTGATGACCTACTTTTCTGTTTGAATGGTTGTCTTTGACTGAACAGAATGAAATGGTTTTGCGGTAGCAATCACCAAATACTCTGCCCTACTTAATCTTATTCATAAAACTGTCACCTCTTCTAGGAGATATTGATAATCTTATCGTAAAATGCACTGTATTTGTCTTCTATACAACACTATTGACTCTAATATTTACCTTCTCTCAGTTCCATTTGAACTCAATAGCACGTAGTGATAAGAATAAACTCAATTATTCAACTCGAAAAAATGTTGTTATATTGTCACTTTAAGGAAATTGGAAAAAGTTTCAGTAAATGATATTGTAGTTATCACATTAGTTGGGGGTAGATGAAAAATCAAATATTATTGGCACGACAGTCGTGGCTGTTGACTCTATTCTCCAGAGATTGATCCTAGAGGTTGTGAACATTTAGATTGGATAAGCAATCATAAGAAAGACACGTCAAACAACTAGCCAACAGGTCATTCCCTCTACCAAGTGCAGAAATACAGACCAACAGATTTGATTCTACATTGAATGTTTGTCCCGAATCCTTATATACCCAAATTTATGCACACTTCAGTTAACTAATGAGTACCTGAAACCACACAGACTCGGGAACGACAATTACTGGATCTGTTAAATAAATTAAATAAAAAAAATCTGGAGTGGCCTACACTGTACTTTACTATAAGTAACATAATGTCAAATTTCTTGAGTATATAAAACATAACGTTCATTTAATCATAACGTAAACATCTAAACGGGTTATAATTATTAGCCTTTCATTCCTGAGGTAGTACAGATAGTGATTGAAGGACATATCAATTAATAAGCTTATTTTTGTACATCACAAATAATTTATTATTGGCAAATAATTTCATTAGTATAACTACAGCAGTAATAACATTTTTGAAAAACCAAAGTGAACATTTCTTGAAAGGATTTATTCTCCTACAAGAGAATGGCTTTCGTTCGAACAGCCAGTGGATTTCTTACATCGTTTACTTGACATCCTTCTACATTGAATATTAAAGTAAAATTTTAAAATTTAAAACAGGAAAATACCTTTTTTTTCTCTGAAAAACATCTTAAACAGCGAAGAAAATGTTATTTTAAGGTGCTTTGTTAATTAAAGATGTACGATATATACATTTATTAATCTGTAAACGAAAGATTCCAATTATGAATTATCATTTACATTTTTGGTCATTTATACTGGGAATTTTAATCTTTAAAATAATAATAATAATAAGCTTCTTAGTATTTAATAAGATCATTTTCCTTCCCCTTTGTCAAATAACATATATACGAATTTTTCTGAGTGAGTGTTATTATTTTCCTGCACAATATTATTCCTCTTACATCTCATATAAGTCAATAAACAATTTAAATTATTCCTTTATAAATATCAATTTTATCTCAGTGGATTCGCTCAAAAAATTTCTAAGTCAATGTAAACAATGAAAAAAAATACAAAAAATTCGACAAGTATAGCAGGTGATCTCTTAGTCTAGGGTAAACAAAGAGTTTTTATATCGTTATTGCTCTTTCCCGTAATTGAAACTTCATGATTTCTTTTTTATGAATTGCTAATTTTTTGTTCCATTTTTGGTCAAATTTTCATTATTTTTTAACGAGCCGTTTAGCGTCAAAAAAACATTTTCTGAAAACACAAATCGTACTGTAACGCCCTTTTAGCTAATGTAATTTTAAAAAAAATATCTCAAGTGATTCTCCACATAATGTTCTATTTTTAGGCATAGTTTCATTATGATCCATCAAACAGTATGGCTTGTATCGCTCTCACAAGGTTTGAGATTGAATTATAAGTCAAAATTTTTACATTTTATTGAAAAAAAAATATTTTCTGTTGTTTTAATATTCTGAATATATTTTTGGTTTGTTGCATTTGAAACCACAAAGATAATGTCAACATTTCAAAACTCTAGGGTTTTCAGTTTAGGAGAAATAAATGTTTTAAAAGAAACGGTTTTTGGCAAAAAAAGTGACTTTCCCATCATGCATAATTCTTCCCAAACAATAGGGATCTTCGTCTTTACAAGGCCCATTTTTGTGTAAAATATCAACTTAATCCATCAAAGATTCTGGACCGTAGCGTGGTAACAAGCAATGCTAACACACTCACCCACCCACCCACGCACCCACCCACACACACACAGACATCATCGTAAAAACGTCATAAAACGACTTCTGGGACCTCAAAACATGTAATTCCGTCAAAATCTCGAGATCGAATTTTTTCACGATCACTATACTTTACTTATAGTAAAGTAATACTTATAGTAAAGTAAAAGTCTGCAATGAACTTATGGTCAACTGGAACAATATTCCCTCATAAGGCTTCTTTACGATGATGAACAAGTAAATAGCATTCGCACAAAACCAGGCAGATAAACAAGTACCGAAACATGAAAATAATCCAGCAGGATGATAATTTTTCGCATTTATCGTAATGTAACCTACTTAATATTTTAAGTGACCAAATAAATCAAGGACAGTCGTTCTATAAGCACAATTTGTTTCTTAGTACTGAAATCATGTTACTTAGAATGTAAATGAATATATTTGATTCACTACTTGAAGTATTTCCTTAATGTATATATCTCTCTCTCTATAATGTATTAACGGCTTAATGATGTTTTTAAGGATGCTTTGGGTTTCTTCGTTATTTCTGGTGTTATTAATATAGTAGGTTTCCACTTATGACACAAGTAGAAAAATTACTGTTTCCGAATAGGTGTTTGACATAGAACTTCTGCAGGAAAAGACATTTGTTCTGTTCTGTACAAATCATTATCACTTCTTCACTCTTATACCAGCAATGCAAAATATTTGCTATAAAAGGAAACATCTTCCAACAAAACATGTTCTTCATATTGATAAAACCGCAAGATATACTTCCAGTATAAATAATGCAGTACGGTCTCCAACTTCATATTTGGAAATAATCTACAAATAGAGTTGAATTTACAAAGTTAGAGCAATAAATAAGTGGATATATTAATGACTGTTTTCGTCCAAGCATATATAAAATATATAAAAAAGTATGAAAGCATGTTTTTGAAATTGTTATTGTAGAAATCATATTATGCCACACCATCCCAGCATTATCTGGTATTAAGTAAAAATACTTAAATTGAAAGGTTATTTCTTTAAATTACTGGTATCCCAGTTTTGGTATTTTTGTATTATAGACCATCTAAGTTAAATTTGTGGTGTAATGGAATTAATAAAACAAACTCCTACAGATAAAAGTATATAAAATTAAATGATTTAGACTAAATGCAGTGAGATTCAGTAGCGGTTATTAAATAATTAACGAAAAAATATAGTTATTAGAAAAAGCCAGCAACAAAATGTTTATGTAGTATCCCATGATACTGCTAGTTTCCACATGCAATCAAATGTCATGTGCTTGCTGGCCTTTTTCTACTAAATCAGCAAGACTTTGTTCATAAGTTTATTTTGAAATATGATAAACTTTCAAGAGAATTAAAGATATAAACAGCTTAGAGTTTTTGGAATTGAAGTTCTACTGTAACTCTCAAGGATTCTTCATTCATTGCATTATATTTCCTCTCAATTATAGAATTTGATTCCTTCTAGTAATATTTAATTTTCTTGACAAAGAACCAATATCAAAAATATTCAACATGAATGCAAAGAAATTTGGAACTAGTTTGTATTTAAAGTAATTTTATAGCAATTTAGCCTGCATTTTTTCTTGTTTAATTTTCTTCTTTTTTTCCATGTTGTTACCAACATAAATTTGATGAAATAAAATAAATATGCATTTGTTAGATCTTTTATTGCATACAATAGGAAATATTTTTGGTAAAGCTGTCCCTCATTTAATAATTTTCAGTTCATTAACTATCTGTGGAAGTGAAGTGCAAATATATGTGTAAAAGTTGATTTCATTATTTTCATAGTTATGATAATAATTCTTGGTATTAATGTTGCTTTAATATTAATTGTATTGTGTTTAAGAAAGTTTGGTTTGAATAGATTCTTAATCCAAACGTAAGTCCGTGAAATATTGTATACAGCACAATAAGCCAGATAACAAATTCGTGTGAACGTAAATGCCCATTAGGATAATTTAGTGACCCAGACAGGAAGTCACGATGCAACAAGTTGCATTCAACAAATCTGCATACACTTTATAATCATAATTAGGGTCTACTCTGCCGGGGTATACAACGACACGTGGGCGGAAAAAAGAGAAGAGGACATGAGAAGGATTTGCAGAGGATTTAAAAATGTTTCTTTTGTTTTCTACAAAGGGATGTTAAATATCAGGAAGAAAGCAACTTTTAGGATTAAATATACTCAGTCTGGAAATAAAAGAAAACACTGTTAAAGTTAAGAAAAGATTCCAAAGCAGCTATACCATTAAATAAAGTGATTCTTCATGAGTTTTTGTGAAAAGACTAACAAGATGTTAAGTGGTATGGTAGGTGATCATTTGTAAGGTATGACAGGAAATGAAAAAGAATAATGTTTTGTTAAAAGGAGAATACTCATAAGATATGCAAGCAGTTATTGTATGGTATTCCCTCATGACTAGAGAGGAAAAGAAATTATCATAATAACTTGTTTTCAATAGTATCCATTGACTCCCTAATCAGTGAACATCACCTTACTAAGGCAGGTGCTCCTTTTAGTTATTTTCCTTTATTTGATTTCAAAATGCTTATACATATTTTTTTTTTACTTTACTATAAGTAAAATATAGTGATCGTGAAAAAATTCGATCTCGAGATTTTGACGGAATTATATGTTTTGAGGTCCCAAAAGTCGTTTTATGAAGTTTTTTCGATGATGTCTGTGCCTGTGTGTGGGTGGATGCTTGGGCGGGTGACTTGATATCAGATATTGCCATATTACAAGTTTCTATGAGCATACAATACTAGATGAAATATTGTTAATTATAAATGACAATAGTTTCATCTATTCCAATATAATAATTTTTGATACTTTGCATATTTAGAAGGAAGAAAATAGTAATCACAATGATGTAAGAACAAAATGATTTAACATTGTTTAACAAGGAGGGAAATTATTAAAAATTTAAAATGACTCTAATTTTCTCGTTTTTATCAGGAATGAAGCATTTTCCGTTCTATTCAGACTGGTACGAAATACAAATACCTCAAATGGGGATTACAAGTTACGGTTTATTAGAATGAAATATTACTTGTTGGGTTAGATATCATCAAATAAAATGATCTTCATAGAATATTTTATATTGGTTTATGAAAGATTTTTTTGCTTGTATGTGTTAGGGAAAAAATAGAAATAATATACCTAATAAAACTAAATTCAGTAAAATAATTCACCAGGTTTGAAGCTAAACATATCTTATGATGCACGAAGCAGTTTTGCACAGCTCCTCACTTTCTGAAGGATGAAAGTAGATCTTTTCTGGCAGCTGTGAGCATGATTCCAATTATATTTTGTCCCACGGTTTGATAATAACTGTAGTAATAGAAATGATTGCATGTCCGATTGCTCTAGATCAATGATTTTAAGTTTTACATAACTGCTAAACTGTCTACCGTCACATTTAAATAAATTCCCCTTAAAATTCAGAAAATTTACATTCTTTATTGATCTCAAGATGCACTTTTGTTGATTGCTGGCTTAGATACTCTGCAAATATGTGTAAATTATTCAGTGCATGATGATCATAAGCAATCTTATCAATAGTGGCTTTACAGTAGTTGTGTAATGGATTCCTGGCCACGCTGACGTCTATGGTAATTAGGAAGTAGATACGCTGGTGAGGGAAGGCACTAGCATGCAACAGCCTGACACTAAGTGAATGTGAGAAGCATACCAGAAAATTATATCAAACTAAGTGCGCAGCAGCCAACGAGACTAATGCACACGGAACATCATGACGAAACCTTGTAGATAATAAAGGAAGGCTCTCAGAAAAACTGCCCCGATCAGGTTATGAAAGAATTCCGAATAACAACAGGTTACGACTATCTGTTGGAACACCTCCACTACATGAAGATGTCAGGAGATCCCGATTTCGCATAGTCTGACAAAAAAGAGAAAATGGATATAGCTAGTTCTTACCAACTATTGAAACTCGAATTATACTGGGATGGAAGGAAGCAAATAGAAAAATCTTGGTATTGCTGACATAATAAAAAAACGATTAAAGTAAATAAAATCACAATTGATTACTTGTGACTTTGATAGCACATCTGCACTAAAGCCAGATAAAAATAAAACCAATACTCAGTTCGTTTTCTACGAATTTGATATTATGATTACTTCAGTGTAGTTGAGTGTAATTGTCAATATAGGCATTGAATTCTTGAATGGCTATCATTTAGCAAAATATATATTTCTTCTGCTTTGAATAAGTTTCTTAAGATATTTATTTGTTTTCCTATTAAGGTGACGTTATCCATTTATTATTCTTTCATGAGGCTGGTTTGTTTTGGCTTTTACAATAATGTTTACTTTACTATACATAAAGCGTATACAAAACATGCAGCTCGGAGTTTATGCTGCATGTTCTCCAAATTGGTGATAAATAGGTGAAGGAGAATTATACGGATTTGAGTCTAAATATATATATAACTAAATTTCACAATAAACACGTAAAACCCACAGTAGGAAGTGAGAAAAAAGACTAAGATCATTCAACAGTAACAAGCGGTCTTCGTCAGTCGAATCCCAACTGACGGGATATGGGTTTAGGAAGTTATGATCTGACTATGACGAAGACTGCTTGTTACGGGTTTGGAAGTTATAGATATAGGCAGTAAAACTTCTTGTATACATGTTTGATTGAAACAGACAGCAGTTTCTGTATTGATGATTTTATAGCGGTTTTGTTCTGGTATCCTGACAATTTTCCGCTGCTCAGGGGGTGAAATGGTACAAAAACAAGTTTTGATAATTATAAGAGACTAAATAACAATAGTACTATTATGACTAATATTAAAAATTGTAATATAAAATCTATACAAATAAAAGAAAGGTTTTGTGTTTACATTGCTTAGAACTAACACATTTCAAGTTACCTATACGTTTCATACTTTAGGGAAACCGAATCCACCCTTAGAAAAATTTCTGTCTGTCAGTTTGTCGGTTTATCGTTTTGTCGGTTTATCCGCAAAGTTTTGTGAGAATACACTCAGCCACCATACGATATAGTGAGCTGAAACTTTAACAGTAAATTTGTGAATGTCTAACTTAAAATATAAGCTATGAATGGATTGTAAATCCAACATAAAAGCGAGTTTATGGACTTATAAGCTCATGTCGTGTGTTTTTATGTGTGAAAAGGTCATTTAGTTTCTTAGCGAGTTTATACGAGTATGTTGGTGCTGGAATTTGGCTTACAATTGGTCAAGTGTCAATGATCTGGTCCTCTCTTATTAAATGTCCCTTGGGCAACTGATTTGGAATTTACTTCCTGAGCACCGTAAAATAGCTAGGGAACTGAAAAAAAAAACAGCTATAAGGTCCTCAATGCAGAAGTTGCTGTCTATTTGAAACAAGTATATATATATATATATATATATATATCAATGATCAAACCACAATTAGAAAATGGGAAAACAAGGGAGTAGGTATCACACATGGTATTAATCGATATTATGTGAAATATATATATATATATATATATATATATATATATATATATATATATATATAGTTCAATGTAGACAAAGAAACATAGAGAAATCAAAAGAACACACTTACAGTCTCTTAATTTTCGGTTTGAACCGTCTTCAGGAGAGATAAGAGGGGGAAACCAAGCGCACTGGTTCAGAGACGGTTGGAGACTATGTTTCTTTGTCCGTTTTGGATCGTATTTCCAACGAAAAAGTATATATATATATATATACAATTAAAAGAAACGGTCCAACGGACTTTTTTTAAATAAAATAAATTCAAAACGAAGGAAACACACAGAAAGACACAGACATAACTCACATCGATATTTCGACCACCGTCGTCATCAGGAGGTGTGAAGAGCGAAGACTCGTCGCTGAGTCGCTGTCCTGTCTTCCTGCGGGACTCTTCGCTCTTCGCTCTTCACACCTCCTGATGACGACGATGGTCGAAATATCGATGTGAGTTATGTCTGTGTCTTTCTGTGTGTTTCCTTTGTTTTGAATTTATTATATATATATATATATATATGTACATAGTTATATAAAACCATATATAATCAAGGTATTAAGTAAATTTTTTCTTTTAAGAAATGTTTGTGGGAAATCCAACGATATAGAAAAAAGAAATTGTATACTGTAAATATCTACATAGGTGTGAAATGAGATAACGCAAAAGGAGGGGCAGGCAAAGACATTGAGGGCGATGGATAATAAAGAAGCTGTATAAAGGATGATTGGAGATGAAGTGGGTCGCAGGTAGAAGGGAGATTATTATTTGCAAAACACTGTTTCTTGTATCGTGTCGTCCCCAATAATGAACTGTCTATCTCCATTATTGTGACTGCTCTTGTTTTGTCATCACGGGAAATATTATTAACTCTGCTAGTAAAAAACATATATCTCTTGACTGTCACAAATCCCTTGAATAGTGTCCATATACTACACTGTTTGTAATTGAGACATTTAAAATTAAAGGGAACAAATTACCAAATTAACTAACTCTATTGACTTGGTTATAAATTTCCTGTACAAAATAACTAATTTTTGCCACTGATTAATTTGTTTTTTTCTTATATGGACAAAGAATGGATCATACTTTTTTTTCAGAGCATCATTGCTCAGTTCATTTTAGTCATACCAACACTGAATTGTCATTTTTTTCACATCCCATGAATTCATTCAAATGATTATGGACGGAACTGCGTCAAATTGTGAAAAATACGGTAGCTGTCACAAAAAAGTTGTGAACAAAACTAATCTTCCTTCAATTAAGGTGAATTTATACTACGTTCATGAATAACATTGATTGTATAAATAAGAAAAATATTTAATATGTTTGAATAAATCTTCACCTCCAATAACTTATTTGTATAATTATAACTTATCTGAATATATTATATTATTGATTCATTAGTTTTTCCAAGCCATTATCTGTGTCAATAGTATTCATACTTCGAAAAATTATACAGGAATGAAAACTGAACACAAAGACTGACGTCAAAATGTTGACCCTTTCAACAGTGGTCTCCAGCAAAATAAAACAGCTAAGTGGACAGATTGACAAATATGAGCAGTTTGAATTGAACAAAAAAGAAAAAGGTACTGGGGATAGCTGAAGATATCTGCAGTACTTCGTCTTTTTTATAATAAATAGATCATCAGCATATTTTTATGCGTCATAAAAAGGAAGATATTGAGAAAAAAAATAAAAATAATACGTTTTTAATAAAATATATCATTTAATCGGGTACAAAATGAAGAAATTATTAAATTATTAATTAATTTAAAATAAATTTAAATAGGTATTAATTTAATTAGCCAATGATAGAAATAAATATATGAGAATTATTTAAAAAATATCAGAATACAACTTAACGGATCATGTTGATACCTGGATGTAAACGGGGGATTCTTCATTAGCTCTTAAAGTACTAATGACTGACCAAGTACCTATGATTATAACTGCGTAGTCTTAATATAGACGTTACTAAACCTACATGGGATGCTCCCCACTGAAAATACTAGAGGTGCAGAAGAAATGAGGATGAGGAGAGGGACAGGATAGGATAAATTTCTATTATCAGTTTACCCAACCTGTGAGCTCCGGGGAAATAATCTGTCATGAGGAACTCTCAATCACTACAATCTCCCTCTATTCAGGGGAAATAGGGAGCATGTGCTGGGAAAAATGGCTCTCTTATCATGCTAGAAGGGTAACGACGTACGTTGAAGGTTTCAGTGAAATAATCTGTTTTGATATTGCAGTCAGATGGAGTATTCAGATGGAAAAAATTGCGGAGAAGCTTTTTCTATATGGGCTGGATGGAAACTTTAATAATGTTGATATTATTGGGAGTTGGTAGGCTTGACATGAACTATTCTGAGTTTCTCCTCGTGTAAATTTCTATGACCTTAATTTTAATATGTGTTCTATGTGCAAATCTTTAACTTGATCCCTGATTCTAACTAAATTATTAAAAGCCATTAAGAGAAAGTAAACATTCCTCGTCTTGCTGAAGGATCAGCCCCGGAACTCAGCATTAGATCTCTAATTATTCATTATAATTCTTCTTAGTTTACTGTAAGTAAAGTGTAGTAATTAAGCAAATTTGGAGTGTCCTTACACTCATCTTATTAAACTTCTTGGGCATATAATAATTTCCCATTAAGGCATAATATAAATGTCTGAATGGAGATGTTTATTAGTCTTTCATTCCTGGAGGTAGTACAGATAGTGATAGATCCACTTGTCAATATATTGCTAATTTTTGTATATCACACCACCGATGCATATTATCATTAGAATGACTACATCAGTAATGAGATTTTTGAAAAGTTAAAGTGTAGATTTCGTATTACACAATAATTTCTTACAGGAGAGTATGGCTTTTGTTCCAATAGCTAGTGGATCTCTCACATAGTTTATCTGACCTCCTTTACATTAATATTTAAAACAAAGTTTACGCTTTTAACTTTAAAGTATTCTATTTTGTCTGAAAAATGTCAGAAACATGTCAGAAAGTTACAAAAGCTACAAAAGGTTAAATTTTTAACTGATGATTTGATTTTGAAACCTGGAGATCACACACATAAATTCATGGATTGTAGTGAAGTCTAACTCAAAAATAGCATGTTTTGTATAGATGAGTTGATTAATTTTTTTTAATCATTACACGGACAAAAAGAATTATTCTGGAATATTTTGTGGTTACACAAAAAGTTTGTTTTTTATGGTAAATTCTTAACTGTAGGAAAATTATATTTTCTCAAAAAGCGCACTATAATATTAACACTATATATAAACAAATCACTAAATATTTGATTGCAATAAATCGTAAAAATGTTATAGAAACTGAAAATATAACGTGGACTAATATGTCGTGCTGTAACTTAACGTGCTGAACTTGTCGGGTAGAAATTATTTCTCATAATCCAGTCAAACAGAATATTTGTTTTAGAATTTAGCAGAAGACGTTTGAAGAAAAAATATTCTAATAATTTAATGTACTATTTAAGAACAATAAAATACATAAAACTTTATAAAAAAAAAGCGAAACATCCATATATTTTATGACGCTCTCCAGGATTAAGGATGGTTGTCTAGAGGGAATGTCAGGGAATGTCGCACCTGAACTATACGTCGTTACCTTCAACATATCCAATTCTCACAAATATATTTATTGTGTGTTTACGAACTTTATTACTTTTTGGTAATAGTGAAGGACAGAAAAGGTATTTTTTCTCTTCTTTTTTATGAAAATGCAGCTGCTATTCGTACGCCGTTTACCGAAATGTGTTTTTGGTCAAATTTAAAATCTGAATTAGATACTGACATACTACAAGTTTTCACAAACTTAATATACTCAATGAAACATATTACACAGAAAATTACAACATTTTTATCGATACCGGGGTGACGTAGCAAACACAAGGACGAAACATCAGAATCATGTCCAAAATTCTAGATAACAAAAATGCTTCCTAATTTTCAAAAAAGGAGACTACTGTATGGGATAGTGAACTATAAAAAATAAGTTAACTATTATTTCGGTTCCTGGTAAATGAGTATACAGGAAAATGAGTCAGCCAAACATTTTTAATATGTTAGAACAATTTGAGGATGAAGAATAATGTAGATATAAGGTGCAGAGAAAAGTTGTTTCTATTTTGGTTTAAAAAATCAGTCGAACTCCACACACAAAACACTTCAATGGAAGATTTTATAAATATATGTTAAATATCTAACTGCAGTTTGTTTTCTCAACAACTAATTATGCTAGATGGAATTAACGTGATAGGAATAATGCAGACTCTGTCTGAAAGTTGCTGAAACCAATGATTCCGCTATATCTGAAAGGGGATAAAGAACTTTTGCAAAGCACACATATAACCAATCTAAGTGAAATATAATTTTTTAAGGATACATTGAAGGTTGCATAGACTCCGTAAATATTAGTATACTAGTATTCACTTAACTCTCCTTGAAGTTTACACTATTCTTCACGAGTTTCTTGGACAACTTTTATTTTAGTTATTTCGTAATTTTTGGTATATTCAATAAAGCAGACCTAAAACAATTGAATGCTAAGAGTATCGAGTGTTACTAAGTCTATTGTAGGGTATTATCAACCATTTTTGAAAAAGGATCTACAATCAGTTTTTATATATATGAAACCCTCCTCTAACTAAAAAGAAGAAATTACAATAATTTTTGGGAAGAATATTTTCTAATATATAATATCAATTTAATCCAAACAAACTAAGAAATGACTCTTTCTTTTTCCTAAGTTAACAATTTTATACAACCACTTAATGAAAGAGATGATTTTTCTATCTCCTACCTGAAAAAACTCATTTGATATTGAATTTTCACTTTACAAAACTATCTTTACGCACCCTCTTATCTATCCACACCCGTCTAGTTTCCGCTGTCTCTCTCACTTTACTATTTCTACTCTATCTCTCTCTCTCTCTCTCTCTCTCTCTCTCTCTCTCACTCTCTCTCTCTCTCTGCTTCCTCTTGATCTTCTTTGGTAGGTAGACTTGCAAACCACTTGTAAAGAATAGTACGTACTAATGGACTCCATGCATACATTAATACATTAATAATTAATTAATAATACATTAATTAATACATTAATATACATTAATGGACTCCATTATACATCTAATCAGAGGAAAAATATAAAATATCTTGAACACTGAAAATGACTATTGATCATTTATAGACATAAACGTATGAACAGAAAAATCATAAACAAACATTTCCACTAGGTAGGAAACAAACTCTCAAACCTATTACAAATATATAGGTATTTAGAAACACAACAAAAGGTACAAGTTAGTGGTTGAACACAATAACTGAATGTAAATGGTAACGCTGGTAGATCAATTAGATATTGATATATCCAAACATATCCTTTAGGGTTTTTATAACATACATCTTGGAAAACTAGTTTTGAGGAAATAAAAAGATAATGGTACGAGAAGATTACAATTTGATAATACACGTAATAATATTACTATATTTTAATCGAAAGATACTTCATGTATATATTATCTGAGAATTTTTTAAAGTATTATTATTCTATTACATTTAGTTAACAAGACAAAATGTTTATTGCACAAAAATAATTGTATTATTACAATATAAAATAAAGAATTTTTGTACAGACTATGTAATTAATGCATGTAATACAATCTGGAATATGGCTCAATAAAATTTAAATATGATAAAAATTATGATTAATAATAATAATAATATTTGCAGTTGGGGGGAGATAAAATACATGGTGTTGGGCTGCTCCCAGATAAGCAAGAATACCAACTCAAACACCCCTTTCCTTCCAGGATGCTAGCCTCGAACCGCACATTACTTCAGACTAAGTCACACATTTCCTTATAAAGAATGTAAGGAAGGAATGAAAGGTAAGGCAGCCTTACTTTAGAATTACCTATTTCAACTCATCTAAGTATCGAATAATAATAATAAACTCTGAAATACTGAACACCAAAAGTTTTCTATATTAGTTTAGTATTCAATAAACATACATTTATTTAGGGGAATGAATATTTGATATATTCTAGGTGATATAAAGGTTAAAGAAAGATGAGCATAATATTAGTTTATGCTTAAAGGTATTTGGGAGTGAGGAGATAAATATCCAGAAGAAAGAGGTACTTGAGTAAACAAACATGAAGTTCCAGAGAGAACAATTTTTGAGTAGCACTCAGTCCCTGTAGCGAGGGATCCAATTATATCATTCTGTCAATTCTATTTAATTCTTGATCTTCCTTTCAATCATTAGAGATAAATATTCAAAACAGCTTCGGTTTTGCTTCTATTTTCTTTTTACTTTATTCATCATTTTTTGATTTTTTTTTTATGTTTCCAGCAGAAAATAGAGGTAACCTTGTTACACAATATTATTTGAACAGTTAAAGTCTATTTAAACATCTCTATCTCTCTCACACCCTCCCACTCTATCTCTCTCTCTCTCTCTCACACACACACACACACACACACTTACTTTTTCTCATTCTCAGCCACTAACTTACTCTTTCTTTAACTACCCTCCCACTCACACAGGTGTTACTAAGTTAAACATTGATAAACGTATTTGTTTTTTTTTACCCTTATTATAGTATTACATGTCATTAAATAATAATTTGTATGTATTTTTTGTTTCAATAATCAGAAATCCATAGTTCTTCATCAATGCAGGCTCTATATATCATTTATATTAGATAATGCAATAATATATCTACCTCATATTTGATGTGGTAGTTTCCGGACAGGTTACGCATGGTGATTATTTTCAAGTAAATCTTATCTATAATTACGGCGTGTGAATTACTAATATAGCATACTCTTAAGTAAAGCCTAAATAAAACAGGCTCAGATTTATTTCATATAATTCATTTCGTTATATTTATCAGTTTCTTAAACTATAATTTTGTATTACATTTGCCATAAATATGAAGTCTACCCAATCATTTTTTCAATGTTATAATTGATTTAAATTAAACGTATTTTTACTGATCATTTCCTTAACTTATTGCGTTATCTGTACTTCTATGTTTCTAACTTTTCTAGAATATTAGTAAATCTAGTTTTCAAGAATTAGAAAATTAGAATATAAGTAATTCTTATTGGTATTGAAATCCATGAATTTTAATTTAGAATTAGTGTGACAATGTGTGTTTTCTCTTCAAAATCTACCCGGTATAAATAACTGATTTTCTATATTGGTGCATCGGATTACAGGCAACATGGGCTCCGGACGAGGTGGAAAATACTTAGAACCAAACAATCATCCTTTCTCCTGGAGCCTTTCTTCACATCACACTGTGGTTTACTTAAAGATGCAATTGACAGATACATTGAGATTGAATTCGATGCTAGGTGTTTAGAAATGCTAAGTCTGATTCTAAAATTCATTCTTACTGAACTTATATTTAGAAAGAATATAATACATCTTCAATAAAAGAATTAACAAATCTATAAGAGGATATGTTTATAAATATAGCAACTTAGCTACGACTTATAAAAAATGACAAAAACACCAGATGGATAATTCATACTCCATCTGGAAGAAACGAAAATCTTTCAACACATTTGACATCCATATGAGGCAATAACCATTGAAAGATTATGGATTTTTGGTCAACCATATTTTTAACTAAAGAGTTTAAAAATAATTACAAAGTTCGTTATAGAACTTAAATCTGAAGTTAGTTTTAGAAATCACAAAGGGAATCCAAAAAGACAATTGGCTTCGGTTAACAGGAGTAGTTCGACGACACACACACAGTTTAATCACAAAAACATCTCACGTTACTCACAAAATATTATTACATGTTTAACAACTGATAGAAGGGATATAGATAGATTAAAATAAAGAAAGTCATAAAGTTCATTAGTTGTGAGTTTGTTAAGGCTACACTTCAGAGATTTTTTACTTCTAAACTATATCTACGAGTACATTATAATAAACCCAATGCAATATTGATTGTAATCGTGTTTGATTTTACTTCGAAGTTAACTTCGACTAAAGAGTAGTGTACTCTACTCTAGATTATATATATACTGATAAAAGTATCGATCGTACAATAGAAACAAAACTAAAGTTTATCGGGACTCGGTCAGTTCTTCAGGTTCAAAGTAAACTCTCAATGTCAACGAAAAAAACGTTTCGGTTTTTATTTAAATTTTGGTTTTTATTTAATGAAGAGTGTCACGTGTTTATTCAAACTAGACAGTTATTGTTGAAATTCACAGAATATTATTCTTTGTAAAATAATTTGCAATGTAATACTTAGTTTTTCTGTTTCAAAATTTGTACTTCTGCCTATAAAAATGATTTTTAATAAAAACCAAAATGTTGGCATTGAGAGTATAATTTGAACCTGAAAAACTGACCAAGTCCCGATAAACGTTACTTTGATTATATATATAACAAGATTTCACAATAAACACGTTAAATAACAATCAATGCTCATCACAGTCAAAAACAACAAGTGCAAGTTGGGTTTTTAACTCTGATGAACACCACTTATTACGGTTGAAAGATCTTAGTATTTCTTTCACATTTCATATTGTGGTTTAATCATTTATATATATACATTTATATATATACACCTATATAACTAAAGGAGCTTACGGAAATTGATTTAGTGGATTTATGAAGAGGTGAAAATAATAATCGTTCCAAATCTTTAAATTGATAAGTCAATAAAATAGAAGTAATAATACAAAATAATCGTAAGCATAATACATTTAGGCAAAGGTTAATAGGAGGTTATTTAATACTCTTGTCCCTCGATTTCGTTCCGATTAGCTTCAGGATTCTGGGATATTTTTTTTAAATACTCTGCCGTAATGAATAACAAAACATGTATACCAATATTTTAAGGAAAAAATACTAGCCATAATATTATTATTCCTTATATTATTGAAGTTTGCGAAACATACCTCGATCACGTTGCCGGATAATTAATTACATTTAAATTCCACATGATATGAGTAGCTAGAGTTAGCATGAACCAATAATTGAAACAAGTTCCCAATTTCTGGCTATTAGTCCTCAGATTTCTCTTTTAAAATCACGTCTTTTCTTAATGGAAACCCTTTGTTATTCTAATGTCTCAACAACAAAGCACGCTAATGCACTACTGTCGTCTTTAGTTTTTTTGAGATCAGCTTTTTCCTTAATACAGAGCCGAGTTCTATGAACGCAGTATTGTTAAGTTTAGATGGTCTTTGATGCAGATAGTTTGTTAAATCTAAAAAGACAAGCCGTGTTCCATTTTAATCGACTCTAACCTTCTATACCATAGCTGTGACAATAATTCCTTATTATTGAAAATGTTTTATGTCAATATGGTTATGACCTGATCACTATATTTTTATTTTGTAATATAATATAAAAATCATGACTAATAATATTTATTTTTCTTACTTTTAAAATATTGAAGATACTTTCGCTTAGTGTCAGATAATTTCAATGATCTAATTTTTTTCAATCGATTGGAAAGTTTTAGTTTCAAGTATAAAAATAACGGAGCAAACATATTATATCGTAATGTGACCCCCTGGCTTAATTTTTGACTGGAGGTAGATGGAACATGTTTGTGATATTTTTCTTAAACCTTTAAATAGAGAATATATTTTCAGATAATTAAATTTTTATATTTCATAAGATATTATTATCAACCGTCATACCTCGTCTATCGCTGTTCTAGTCGCCCGACCGGTTTCGGTATTTATATCCGTGATTTTGAAAGGTTACATTAGTCCCATTGATGATGCAGCCATTGCGAAACCAGTCGGGCGACTTCAACGGTAATAGACGAGGTATGACGGTTGATAATAATATCTTATTCACTAACCTCTGTATAAATATGCATGTATTATATTTCACTTTCAGAGTTATATATATTTGTATTGTATAGTGCTCTTCATTTGTAATTAATTTCTGGGGTTTCAAAAGATAATCAATATATTTTAATTTTTCTAGGACTACAAAAAACAACCGTCTTCATTGAATTACTTTATATTAACATTTTCACGAACATTTGACAACATTATATGGCTATAATGTCACCTATTCGCTAGTCATAAATCAAGTAACAGATTTATTTGGTAGTCATCACTTTTGTGCATCATAGAAGACACACTTCTGCATCAATCAACTTTCCAAACATATGCTTAACTTTATAAAGGAAATAGTAAGGAAAAAAAACGTGGTTTCAGACAACAACTTCTGTGACCATAATTTTTGGTGACAACTATTCCACTTTTTTTCTATCTGATGGCGGTAGTTCAAGTCGTTTACATGTCCTCATTTACCATATATTGTATCTTGGTTATTAAATGGAAATGATAGACGTTCTTTCTAAGTGATTTTTAGTCATTAAAAATAACTCAAACCTAAAGGAATTTGTGTTTTTGATTTTTCAATGTAATTTCATCCCTTGAATATTTTCAAATTTTTGACGGGGTTATAACATCTGATAATTATAATGATGGTTTATTTTTTCATTCTACACAACCATGTCCCCTATTTTCATCAAATGAGGATTTGAAAATGATATGGGTAGTGCAGTTTGTACGAAAAAAGTGCCATATTATATCGATGTGTGTTACAAGCAAAAAGCAATACGTCAGTTATTGCTTACATCATAATCAAGCAGTTTGTTGAGCTATCAATTAGCCATTACAGAAAACGTTTATATGTAAGTGTATAAGGCAAAAGAAAACCAATAGAATTATCACTTGTAGATATTAAAAACTTTAAAAGGTCTTTAGTTTAATAAAAGCTATTAAAAGTTTTTAGGGAAATTACACTTAGTAGGACGTCTTCAGCGGGTTACATTCACCGATTTGTGTCTGTGTTATAATGTATATATATAAATATACAAAATTTTACAGAAACACAAGAAATAACAATCAATGATCAAACCGCAATATGAAATGGAAAAAAAAGACTAAGATATTTCAACCGTAACAAGCAGTCTTCGTCCGATTCAAAAACCCAAATGAATTTGTATTTTTTTGACTCTCTAAGGTTATTGAATCTGACGAAGTCTGCTTGTTACAGTTGAAACATTTTATTCCTTTTTTTCTATTTTATATTGTGGTTTGATAATTTATATATATATATATATCCAGTGATATTGCATTTCTTGTGATAGTGTATACCGTCTTCACTGTACTCGGTTTGATGCGTTCTATGTAGGTTTAACAACTACTATGTTGAGCCTACATATGAATATTCATAGTTGTTCTGTCGGTCGGGACTGCACGCTACCAGTTGCTATTCACTCTAATTCTCATAACCTGAGCGTCAATGAGTGTTTCAGAGTTCAAATACTTAAAACAGTCCCTCCACACAATAAATCCGTAACTTTAAGAGGTTCTGAAGAAGCCCATATATGGCCCTTAGGAGCTCATTCAAATCCTGATATCAACCTGGACCGTTAACCAGTATTCAGAGGTAATTTTTTCTTCAATTTAATTTTTTCATAAATCTAATTTTTTAAATGATATGTTATCATTATTTATTATATTTTTTTAATTCTTAGTTTTCTGTTCTTTTGAATTTTATATTTATGAAGACTTCTTTTCATTATTATTTTTTTTCTTATTATATTTTTTTTCTCGTTGCTATTTTTCTTCAGCATTCTTACTACTTATTTTTGTTTTTGTTGTGGCCACCCTGTACATATTCTGTGAAGCTCTCTAGTTAGCTTTCGTGTTCTAGCCACCTGACTTCCTTTCCTGAGGACGACCGTTAAAAGGGTCGAAATATTGAATGTGAATCCTATTTTCGATTTTTCATTCGTGTTTCTTCAGGAAGTTTACGTTTGTTCATATGTTTCTTTCTGTTTTCGTGTTTGATATATAGTTATAAGTTATAATTTTGTCAATTTCTTATTTTATATATATATGAAAAAATTGAAAAAATGCTAAAAAAAAAAGGCTTTTTGGAACTTCAAAAATGTAAATCCGTCAAAATCTTCAGATCAAATTCCTTTTGTTATTACTACACCTTACTTATAGTAAGAATTGAAGGAAGACTTAGAAAGTAATTTCAAATCTTTAAGAAACACTAATCTAATAATTTTTTTATGGCAAGTTAAATGTGAAGTGGCAAGTCAGAAACTCATTGTGTTCAGCATCTCCTTCAAACTTTACCAAACTGAATTGTTCTCAAAAAGAAATAGTAAACAATAGATTTTCTATAAAACATTGCAAATAATTTTTATGAAAGGAAATTCATTACTGTAAGCTTTTTTGAAAAACCTTTTATTAAAACCCCCCATCTCACTGACGACTAAAGCAGGATGACATTAGGGGAGAGAGAGGCTTGGGTGCTAAAAAAACCTCTATTATTCTTTCTCTATTTATTTAGCATATAAACGAGTAAAAGTTGGTAGGAATATTTCTGAAATTCAAATTGGTAGCGTGACCTTTGTGCAGCCGTTTGGAATGAGCTAAAAACGGACGTTGAATATTTGAGTGTGGTTTGATAGGCAAACTCAATCTTTTGCACAACTCTACCGTCAATCTGAAAATTATGAATTTTACTTTAACCTATCTGACGTATTAATTTTCTAGCAATCTTTATCAATCGCTCACTAATTGATTTCATCATGAACAAAAAAAATGTCAAAGAGAAAAACAAACAAAAATAATAACGCGAAACGTTTCTCCCTCAACAAATTTTCTTTGAAATCAAAAGATATAGGCTTTTGACTATGTCACGTTCCTTTGACATTTGGAATATATTTGACCTTTGACAAGTTTTTGATATGTATATGGTGTATAGAACACAATTGAAATACATTAATCTATAAATATACATGCACTTATATTAAACAACAATTGATTATTACAACGTACATAGTGGCACAAATAGATGATTATTTAGGTACCAGTAGAAGTAACCACAGCAAGGAGAATTTTATAAATCGAATAATGGTGATATTTTTCATTACTGTAGGACTAATAGTGTAAACAACACTAAACATTTCATGAAAATGGTGCTTGTGTAACCTTACTTAAACATAAATTGAAATATCCCTCCCTGTCATGTGATGATATGACCAAGCAAACATAGAAATAAATTATTTTTTAACAACCCATATTTTCATCAAATATATTTTATTGTGAGTCATATTTAATAAAATCTACCACAAAGTGAGCTTATACACCACTTAATACATTTGAATATGTATTATTCAAATTTTATATATAAATTCTATAGTTAATTTACATATTGTCCTATTTTATGTATAAAAATTCCAATGTTCTTCTCTTTTGCTTCTCTTAACATCTTATCAAATTATTATTCAAATAATTAAAAGTGTACCGTTTAGGTAATGCCTGCAAAGCATGAACAGATGCTTTACTTTTGCTTGTTTTTATAAATTAAGACTGTTGATATAATCCCCCTTTCAAAAAAAAAAAAAAAAACAAAAAACAAAAAACAAAAAAAACGTGGTATCTCTGTAGTACTGTTTCTTAAAATGTTGATATTTTATAGCAGAAAACAGATTGTTTTGTAAAACCTTTCGTATATTTTATATCAGTTTACAGAAATGTGACTAACTTTTTTTACTATAGAATAGTAGAATTATGACAAGAATATTTTTTTTGAATAACTTTAGAGTTCTGTGATGAACTCTGAATAAATTAAAATATGAACCAATACTTTTTAAAACTTCTAGATAGATAAAATTGTAATTGCAATTTTCTGAATCTTTATCCTTTTGAAGAATAGATTTGACAGTTTCTCAACCTGCAGTGCAAGACGATATCCCCGGAGATGGAAGAAAATAAAGAGAAATAATAGCACATTATTATCATAAAGTATTATCCGCAGAAACATTTGTTTTCACTTTATACGTATATTTCATATTGGGTTGTTATATTTTTTAGATTGTGTAAAAATGTTCTAGATTTACTAATTCCGTTTGACATACCACACATAATGCGAATTGTCGTAATTCAGTGCTCACTTGTTGTAATTAAAATAATATTTAGGTAACGCTTAAATGGCCACGGAAATCTGCGTGTTGCTTTAAGTAACATTGATCTTTTGTTTGTGGAAACAATGTAATTTTTTCTTGAAACGCGATGATTTATTAAACAACTTGTAGACAGTAAACAGAAATAAATAAGCCATTACATTACAATTTATCAACAATCTCTTAGTAGATGTAAGATTACATATTATTTTTTAAACCTATTTTAAGAAAATTATTATGCTTGAATTTTTTTTATACATTTATGAACATAATATAAATTTCAGGAGGTGGGAGGTTCGGATGATCGTGTTATTGGAAAATTTTCTAGGACAATACGATATTCAGGACCTCTGCACTACACTCATATTGATACTTTACCCTACATCATGCACTAAATATCTATAAACTCAAACTGACAAGGAAAATGTTGACAAAAAACACATAGGTTTGCATCAAAACACAGACAACAACAGGCTAATCATAATGGAAGCAATCCAAAACTATGGAACATGAATAATCAGGCAATAAGCTTTTTCAATGTGTACATGGGACAAGTACACTTTAGCCAACATGTGGAGTTGCAGAACCAGGAGACACTAGGAACATTGGAGTGAACTGACTACATTGAAGGCGTGAACCTCATGTAACCTTCCAATTTTCAAAGATTATAGAATTATCATGTTTATAGTTAATATTCAACTTATACAATTTTAATTTAAAATTTGGTTTATATATAATATTGTTATATTCAACTACACTATGAATATGATCTAAGAGGACCAAAACGTTGTTTTTTTTTCGTTTTGTCCGCATTTTAGAATATTTTGAGTTATTGAGTAAATCTTTTGGAGAGTTCTTACACCCAATACATGATGAATGGAAGACAGAGATAAGGAAGTTGGAAAAGTTATCTAGACAGATACTAAGAAGAGAAATAAGTAAACAGTTTAATTCTGTATCTATTCATGATGGTCTGATCCCTAAATATTCATATTACAGTTCAAAATAGAAGAAGTGTACACACGTGTAAGTATACCTCTCTTCAGGAGAATAGAGAAAGGAAGACCAAGCACGTTGTAGACATTGTGCAACGTGCGGTCTCCTTCTCTTTTTTCTCTTCAAGACGGATTGCCGAAAATTTGAGTTTTTAAATCTCTTTCTTTACTCTTTGTGTTACTCTTTTTGAATTTTGAACTCATAATTTGTCAAGTTTGAATCGTCTTTCTGTTTATTAAGTTAAATATATATATATAGATTTCACATATCGTCTTTCTGTTTATTAAGTAATATATATATATATATATATATAATCAATGATCAAACCACAATAAGAAATGGGAAAACAAGACTAAGATCTTTCAACCGTAACAAGCGGTCTTCGTCAGAGTCAAAAAACCCAAAAAACCAATCATTGATTGTTGTTTCACGTGTTTATGTGAAATCTTTTTATATATATATATATATATATATATAGTTAACACAGGAAAGAGAAAACACAAATAAAGAAACACACAAAAGACTCACAACGATATTTCGACAGTCATCGTCATCGGGTAGAAGTAGTCCCTTTGAGTAGCTGAAGCAGTTAGCTTCAGCTACTCAAAGGGACTACTTCTACCCGATGACGATGACTGTCGAAATATCGTTGTGAGTCTTTTGTGTGTTCATAATAACTAACTGCTTCAGCTAGTTATATATATATATACGAGTATATATATATATAAAGATTTCACATAAACACGTAAAATAACAATCAATGATCAAACCATAATATGAAATGGGAAAACAAGACTAAGATCCTTCAACCGCGACAAGCGGTCTTCGTCAGAGTCAAAAATCCAGAGTCAGTGTCAGAGTCTGAGTAAAGAAGTTTAAAATAAAAGAAATAAAATAACACACAGAAGCGTTAACTATTGTGTGTATTTTAAACTTTTTTATTTTTTATTCTTAAATTTATTTTGTTTTTTACGTTTCTTCAACTTATTATTTGTTTTTTATAATTTTATATTATTTTAATTTTATTTATTGTATTTTAATTATACTTTGGCATTGCCCTTTTCGTTTACGACCATTGGTATCTATTTCCTGAATTTTACGCTAGTGCTGTCCTCATCGGTCGACCACCTGTTCCTTCCTTCGACGTAGGGCCATCTCTCTCACTTCGTCATCTCTTCTAGTTTTCTCCTGATGACGGACAACATTTCAAAATATTGAATTTAGTAAGTGTGCATCTTCTCTTTTTTCTGTGCCATGTTTTGTGTATTGTAAATATATATTAAGACATAGGAAGGGTCTGCGTACACTAGAACTGTTAGCAAGCTATTAAAAATTCATGAAGGATTCTATTATCTTCCAAAATTATATATTCATAATTTAAGTCTTATATATATATGGTTCAAATTTAATAAAGTCAGATGTATATGAAATTTAAAGAGTGTCCTGAACTCCCTTGAGTAGATGAACAATTAAAAGAGTCGCCGGCACCCCATTAGCTGTCTAATGGTTGTGCTTAAGGATTTGGGACCAAGTGAAGTGTCTTTCTGAGCGATTCTTTATTTAAGAATCCACTTCTGGATTTTATGTATTTTTTATTCGCATTCAGCAAATAGATCCACACATATGCACTCTCACACAAACGCACTGAAACGTGGTGCAGAAAATAAAATCATTAGAACTTCTGAAAAAAAGTTCATTATTGATCATTTAAACCAGAGATTGCTCAACATAGGTTAAGCAATCTATACTCCAGACTGAAGTATGGAGTAAGGGTAATCCGAAGTTGCATACCAGGTTCCGCAGATATAATGGATAAAGTTTTTCCAAGCACCTCCCATTAGAAGTTTGAATGGTTAAAGTATACCTTATTCGTGTTCTGTTAAATATGAATGAATAACATATAAAAATAGTAAAACTATTTAACTATCTCAAGATTCTGAAACACAAAAACCTGATGGAATCTTCAGCTGGGACATTACTAATGAAAGTTGAAGGACGTTTCTCTGAATTTTAAAGTAAATATGAATAAATGTTTTTCTTATATGTTGGTTGTTATTATAACTCTTGGAACACTGATGGTGGTTTCTTACGACTTTTTTGTGAAGATTGTTACTAGAACTAAACAGTACTGCTTCTACGAGTTTTTTTCCTCCTTTGTATTACTTTTGTAACGTAATTACAATAAACAGAAAGCTATCTATTACTTTTCTCAATGCAAACAATAACAACCAAAATATTGAATGACAATCTCACTTTTTCTTAATAGGCAAAACTTGAAATTTTATCAAATAACAGAAGAGGAGATACACATGCTATAAAAAAAAGTTGATGACGAGTGGAACATAATAACTATGTTGGAACTAGGTTTGTGTATTATACATAAATATTAATGTGTAAAATGCTTAGACAATGTGTTTGAATACAGTTTGTACATTGTCAATTTAATTTAAAGAAGTATATACATAAAGAGTAAGATCGGTTGGAATTAAATATACGCAAAGTGAAATTTAACCATTATGTATTTTTCGCTGAAATATATTTATTGATCAGTACTTTTAGGTTTCTTATAACAACGTATTAGTGAAATAGTAATACACAAATCTCTCTTAAATCATGAAGCAGTGATTCATACCTTCTTCGTTTCGCTCAATTCCTCCAAATCATCTAGTGGGTCTTGAATATGATTGCCAGAAGGAATGAATGAATGAATGAAGAAAAGAAATTAAACACAGAAAAATCCATCCACATTAACTTCAGACTAATTATACTAGCTTGTCCTCCTGTCTATATTAACAACTCCTCTACCGATTGCTAACGTAGTGCAATATCTGGCGATGCACATCGACAAATAACTGACATGAAATCCACATACAAGGCTGTATGAGAAGACAATACAAGATGCTATCGAGACTTCCCGACAAAAGATCAAATTCGACTCTACACAACAAAAGACTGATTATACTAAAATACTCAGGCTATTCGGATTTATGGACTCCCAAAACTGGGGATCAACAAAGTGTAGAAGTATTCAAGGAATCCAAACAGCCCAATCTATAACCCTTCGCAAAATTGACAAGATACTTTTTTAATTTTTCTAACGATACTATTCATAACCATTTGAACATTACTTTTATTCATCAAGACATTCGATCACGATACCGGAAATTTTATGAATATTTACCCACCTACCTAAACCCTTTAATTCAGCAATCATCTTCCCACCAGATTCCACCCAATCCAATTAGAAAATTAAAAAGGTGCTGGCCTCGAGATTTACTCTGAAATGCTGACTGCCAAGTCTAATTTCAAGTGACCAGAGCAAATTATATGGAGTACCACCAATGAGTGCTTTCTCCACTCTATCACCCACTTTTATGAAGCATTTATGACTATTACTTGTTACTCCTCCAAGGGAATTGTAATCTAATCCATATCAATAAAAGAAAGGTTTTCTGTACATTGCTTCGAACTGACTCGTTTCAAGTGTTGTCTTTACGTTGAATGGCCGACCCCCTACAGAGGTCTACCACAGAATCCTTGAGGATTCGGTCGACCCCCTACAAGAGGGAAAGTACCCGTTACCCCGGGATCAAGGGTTGCAATGATTTGACTCCTCTGGGCCCCGTTTTGGTGTCTTTACGTTTCATACATTAGAGAAACCTAATACACCCTTCCAAAAATTTCTGTCTGTCGGTTTGTCCCCAAAACTTTCTCACAAGCAAATTCCACCATTTGCCACCATAACGCATAGCAAGCTGAAGCTTTGGAAGTATGTTTGAGTATGTCAACTTACAGTCTAAGCTTTGAATGGATTGAAAGTTCAAAGTAGAAGCGAAGTTATGGACTTTTAAGCTGTCTTTGGCTAACTTCACAGACATCGTTATTTTGAAAACATGTAGGTATAACAACGAAGATCTAAAACGATTTCTTTGCTAAAATTTGAATAAACGTATAGAATATCAATTCGGATATTTCTATTGGTAAATTAAAAAAACAACTCCCTTTTTGTTATTAATCTAGGGATCTTTTTCATTTGGATTTCTACAACCATGCTTGTTTGATTCAAATATAATTATTGCTCAATGCAAAACAATCACAAAGTCATAAAAAAATGCATGGTTTTTCTTCAATATGAACCAATGAAAGTTGCTATTTTAAAAATGTGTTAACTGGTTTGATCATTGATGATCATCATGAAAAAAATTGATTTAAAAATTTTGACAGATTTACACATGTTTTGAAGTAGTTCAAGTCTTTTTTTTCTAGGTTACTTTGATGATTTCAGAGGATGTGTGAGTAGGAAAGACATTTCTTCCCTCCTAAACTACTAACTATAGTCTTGAAATTTTGAGACTCTGATAAATCTAATAGCTGCAATGAGAGAAAATGTTAAGAATTTTTCAATAACCAGAAAGATAAGTTTTTCAATAAAATGTAAATATTTTGACTTATGGTTGATTTTGAAAACATTGAAAACGATAAGGGTCACACCGTTGAAGTGATTGTAATGAAATCTTTCCCCAAAAATAGAACCTTTTGAGTAAAATAGCAGATTATATTTTTACCCAAATTACATGGTCAGAAATGGGTAATATGATAGATCTTAAGATTCTAAAACCTTTTTTTTCACGTTGAACAGCTATTACAATATTTTTTAACCAAAATCTACATAAAATAAATGTTTTAAGAAAACAATTTCAAGTGATTTTCATTACACTAAAAAGCCATATTGTTATAAACACTGAAAACTCAACATAGTCTCATGTATTATGTGCTTCCTAAACGGAATTGTAATTTTCTAAATCGTTATCACTAGTTTCTGTTCAGATGAGTTGTTCTTCTTTCTCCCTAATATATATATATATATATATATATATATATATTATATATATATATATAACATAAAAAGGATAAATCGGGATGTGGTCAGTTTCTTCCACTTTCAATTAAACTCTCATTGCCGACGTTTCGATTTTATTCAAAAATTTTTTCAAAGGCCTATAATACAAAGGAAATTAAAAGATTAAAAACGTACATTTTTTACATAAACAGAAAGAAGGACATTATGAAAAATCAAATACAATCATGAGTATTAGGAGTAATAAAAATAAACTAAACAGAAGAAACTTATCTAGAAAAAATTACAATGAACTTACGAAAGGAGGAATATTTGAAAATGAACAAACTATTACAAATTACGTTACTAAAACAATATGGAAGGTTAAACTATTCAAATGACAATCATTAATAACCATCGATGTACAGCTGGTGAGCAGGTAACAATGGAACAACATTTTTCACTAAAAACGTTAGGTATCCAAAACACTAGAATAAAGATTAAAGTACCCATTTATATTATATATAATGTTTTCATATTTATGTATGTTGCCATGTATTAATCATGAATCCAGAGATAAGTTTTTTATAGCATGCAATAGAGATTAATGCATTTTGTTGAATAAGTTAGTCGGTCTGTAGTGATCCACATAAACTGTACACAAAAAAAATGTAATAGAGTTGATACATAAATAATGTTGTTTAACGCCTAAAGGAAGCCAGGTTCGGACGAAGAAAAAAAGATTTCTCCTGTAATAATTGATGACTGTTCTTATTCAGAATCCTGTCTCATCTGCAATAATAGTCAACTTTCAAATAATATTTATACATATTCCTTTTAAATATCACAGAGAAAATGTAATTTTATTTCCATAACATTCTTTTATAAAACATTTGTGTAATCTTACTAATTCTCAATATATAAAGTTCGTGAGTTTCATTGTTTATTTGTTTGTTTGTTCACCCATTATCCGTGAAGATAGAATTAAAGATATATTATTTATTATCTGAATAATGTTAAATAAAAGAAAATTATCACTATATCCCCAAAATTAGAGCCAGGGTAGCAAGTGTCTTGCGTGTTCGCCGATGACAGTAGTGTAAATGTATTATATATAAATGTAACAAAAAAAAATATTTTAATTTATTATTTGCGTAATATAAACACTGGTAATAAACTAAAGACATAAAGCGAGGGTTGCCCACAGGCTTGCGTGCTCGCGATGACAGTAGCACAAATATATTAAAAATAAATGTAACAAAAAAATTTTTCAATTTAAAATTTGAATAATATAAACAATGGTAATAAAGTAAAGGCATGGATCTAGAGTAGCCAGTGACTTGCGTGCTCGCCGATGACAGTGGTGAAAATGTATTATGTATATGAAGGTAACAAAAACAATTTTTTTTAATTTAAAATTTGCGAAATATAAACACTAGTAATAAAATAAAGACATGGAGTCAGAGTAGCCCAGAGACTTGCGTGCTCGCTGATGTCAGTAGTGCAGATGTATTATAAATAAATGTAACAAATATATAATGAACTACTAAATTAGAGGTTAAAAATGAATAATTTTAAAAAACAAACTTGAACACAACTGTTAAAGAACAAAATACGAATGCTCTAAGGTAATAAAGACGCAAAATACGAATTATAAAGACGTATTCCTTTCATTAATGATATTTTATGTTAGGAAATAAATTGAATATTTCAATATACAAGTTTGGTTTGTTTTAAATATATTTCATTGTGTATATAACTTGAACTGATGTTTTATTTATTTATATAATAAAATAAGTGATTTTTTTTTACTTTTAAATGATTCTTATTTTCCTAAATATAGTTACGGTGTATATATTTTGAATCATGTTAAGAACAATAGCTTGGGCCATATAAGAATCTGTTTCTGTGCCTTAATAACAAGAAACAACAATTAAAATTATCACTGTCAATCATATTCAATGAATATGATGTTATAATTTCTGAGTGACACAGAGTGTCACGGGTAGTCTAGTATTTACATCAAATGTATTACTCCAGAACAATGTTTTTAAAATAAAATTTGATAATGTAGTCTGCATTGGTCTTTAACACAAAGAAAACATACAATTGATAACAATAAAATTAATTATAAAACAATATTTTGTTCATATTACTTTTTGCTTTTATTTATTTCATTTACTTTTCATTTATTTCATATTGTTATAGTGCTAAAGGAAACATGTCTCTATTTCGTCCCATAAATCACACGTTTGATTTCACTTGATTGTATTGCATAATTGTTCGTGAAAGCAATCTTTCACTTTGCGAGAACCTCTGCTCTCTGCCAAGAAGCTTCAGCATTGCACTCCAGAGTAATTTATAGATGTTTGCCATAAACTTTCTCCACTAAATAATTTATTTATTAGGGTTGTAAATCGTCAAAAGTTAGAACTGGTTCATCCCAGTGAATCAACTTGGAAATATATCTACGTCTAATTGCCTCTTATCACCTACAGGCAAAGATAGTAATAAGGTTACCAATAAATTCAGTTTAATATAATTTAGTTTAGACAAATAAATGATATTCTGATTATTTATATATATATATATACAAGATTTCACATAAACACGTGAAATAGCAATCAATGATCAAACCACAATATCAAATGGGGGGGAAAAAAAAGACTAAGGTCTTTCAACCGTAACATTCGTTGGGTTATGACTCTGACGAAGACTGCTTGTTACGTTTGAAACATCTTAGTCTTTTTTCCCACTTCATATTATGGTTTGATTTTATATATATATATAGTTCACAAAGGTAGGAGAAAAACCGATAAAAACACGCAGAATAAAGACCCACAACGATATTTCGACATTCGTCGTCACTGGGCAGAAGTAGTCCCTTTGAGTAACTGAAGCTAACTGAGCGGACGTTCGAATGCCCCGAACACGCACGCACTCTGCTGGCTGCCCTAGGAAAGCTACTAAGTACAGAGAAAAAAAAAAAAAAATAAATAAAAATAAGAATAACAGAAGGAGAAGAATATTAAATGAAGCAATGAACCATTTAAAAAAATCAATTAAAAAAACCTAAATAAAAAAAATAATAATTTAAAAAAAATTATGGTACAAGTTGAGGCCAGGAGGAGAGTGGGCTTTGAGAACACAGATAATTGCCTCCTCTCAAGCTCATAAAGTAACCCGAGGGGTCAAGGACTTGGACACGGAAGTAGTGATTAAAATCCAGTCCATGGGAATTAGAGTGGATAGCAATAGGAATATTATATATAAGCATGCATTAATTTTTGGATTATACATTCAAGTTTAGAACTCGGAATGTTTGGTTTTATTCTTACTATTTCTTCGATTGCAGTTTTCTCTCAGGTAAACTCAACTTCCTCACTAGAATGAGTAAGAGAGATAAGAAATCTGGAAGAAAGGAAGCCGATGCTTTCAGTCATCTAAATGACAAAAGTAGGGTATGTGAGCCTCCAAACTACATTACCGGAATAGCAACGGTATATTCACTTAAAGGAATAACTTCCCAGGAAGCAAACAACTATTCATCTGTACTTTCTCTAGAAAGCTAGCCAACCGATTATTATCAAGCTATGAGAGAGTGGATCTCTCTCATAGGGGAGTTCAAAAAGGGGAGTTTTTAAGACCCCTTAAAAATATTGGGCACTATGAACGTTTGACCTAAGTTTTTAGGGAAATATAAATAGCTTTCCTTAAATGATAAACATTCCACTTGCTTGATATTTACGTCTAAATGATGGTGGGGTGGTGTTTAAAGGCTTAATTTTTTGCTTTTGTCCCAGAAAAAAAAGCCAAAGACATTCACTCTTTGCCTTTTGGTTAGTTGCTGTGTTACTTGGTTTCCTATGTGCAGATGTTATAAGTTGATTACTTTATAGATTGATGCTTACATCAGGGAAGTTGATTTTCTCTTGGATATTGATTTTTATTTTTATTGTCAATTTGTAGTAGAAACTGGTTTCCAATGCTGATGGCTTTGAAAATGAGTAAGGCATCTTGTAAACACAAAACATTTAAGTTCCTACAATAAATAGAAAGTTTTAATACAGAATTATTTTTAATACTATTTTTGTAATTTGATACTTATACAAAAATTGAAAATATGACTCCCAGATACGAACCCTTAGTAACTCTATATAACTCAAAGTAGAGGTGTATCAAGGGGTTTCTTGATGTATATGGGCACAAAATATCTTCCATAGTATGTCTCCTAAAGGAAGTTGGAGCTATGTTTCCTTTATTCCAATAAATACAGTCGCAAATAATCATGATTTTTTCTACCACTGGGATATTTGTATATACACACTGCACTACATCCAAATATCTAGTCGTTAATTTCGAATTTCGAGAGAGAGAGAGAGAGAGCGAAAGAGAGAGCGAGAGAGAGACAATAATTACAAAATTAAAAAAGATCTTTGGGGAACCCAGAGCATGTAAATCAAATATGCAGATCAATTTTTTGCATGAATGCTATACTTTACTTATAGTAAAGTAATGAAACAATAAACTTTTGCCAAAAATATTTACTTTATGTTGGTATATTATTGAAAAATTTTCAAAAAGTTCCGATTACGCAAAGGGAATACCATAAAATTTAATAACTCAACCTCAAATAATCGATAATCTTCTGTATGTTACATTGGATATCTTTATCTTGCTTCTTTTTTTCTTTTTTTTTTTTTGATAACATTTAATGAAACTATTTTTCTGTTTAATGGTTTAAATGCTGAATTTAAAGTAACTGTAAAAAGTTAAAAATATATATTGAGAAAACAAAATGCTTAAATCTATAAAAAAAAAAAATCGCCTGACAACTAAATAATTTATGATGTTCACCAAGATGAAGGATGGTTGTCTAGCAAAAATGTTGCAATCAATCTACATATTTCATCCTTTAACATAACAAATTCTCAGACATGTAGTTCTTAGTTTGTTTATCAACTCTATTTGTTTTGGCAATACTGTAATATGGGAAAGATACTTTTTCTTCATTAGGATTATATAGCAAATATTTTTATGCTAAATTTCTAGTGATTGAAGAAACATAAAATACCACATTAGATATTGTTTTAATACGAATATTTCTTAACTTTACAATATTAAGAGAATAATTATATTAAAATAGATAAATTTTTGAATTACGGCAATAGGAACATTTTAACCAAATAGCAATCTTTATAAATGACACGTTCATAACACAAGTATAATGTGACAGATTCAGTTCTAATAATTTAAGTTTACAAACTTGAAATACTTTAAGGCTAATAGAATTATTCTGTGCTGTTTCTTGTATATAGAAGCACTCACTCACAGCTCGTGATACACGTCTTTTGACCATATATCACCACTGATATATAGATAGGAACTATAAAATTGACTATAATAATTACATTGATGAATAATTATCATTTTATGAATTTAACATACAACGATAGAAATTGCGACCACAAATGTCTCCGTTCTCAGAAAGGCGTGCTATCGCCTTTATTGATTGGTTGTGAATGACCTACTAGATATTGATGTAATCAAGAATACAATAAATAGAGAAAGCAGATTATTGTTATTATAACAAGAGGAAAAATTGATTGTACTTCTAGGACAATTCAGCACCCTTTTTAAATTGTTGAAATATGGATAAATGAGATAGGCTTGGATATAAATCCTTCTAAAGCGATCCTTATAAATTTCTGAAGGAGAAAGAAAGTATGTGCGACAAACGCTTTCATTAAAAATATTAAGCTAGAACTATGAACACTATGGGGGTTAGTTTTGCGTACTTTTACATGAAAGACTGAACTAAAACAGCATATAACAGACACATTGGTTATTAGTACAAGAGCAACTTTCTGCTGTAGGAGATGCATTGGTAGAACATATGTCCTTATTCTCATATATTCACTTTAGGTCTACAAAATTACTATTACTGCAGTGGTAATACCAATGATGTGATATGCATTGGCAGTTTAAAATCCAAGGTTTATTGAAAAAAGGTGCCCTAATAGGACTTGATAAACTTTACTAACAAGTTCATCTAGGGATAGCTTGACCCATGACAATACTGTTCTACTTACAACAACAGAAATTTACTAAACAACCCTTTATTAAATATTTTTATACAGACAAATCAATTTTTCGTCTATTGAGAAAGTTAAAAAATGAAAGAGTGTCGACAAGGGATAGCATTTCCAAAAAATGAATATCATGAAACATTAATAGTTTGTCCTTTATGTAGTCAGATACAATGCGTCCTCATAAAGTATCTTGCTCGGATATTTACGAGAGGTGGGAACAGAATCACAATTATTCATAATTTTTCATTGAGGATTAAGTCTGATATACTTTCATTATTAATACTTTAATTTATTAATAATAAATCCAAAAAAAAATAAAATAAATTCACAGTTGAGTACCTGGACACAAGGAAATAAAGAGTTATTTGGTAGTGGGCATGAGAAAAATTAGAATCTACCAAACCATCTGCGGGCCTGGAACCTTTCTGCAACACTCACTCTAGCTTCCTCAACACATTAGTAGTAATGTTATACGAGGTATGACAGATAATATTACTATTCATTCTAATATTACTAATCTGAGTGGAAATAACCCGTTAACTATATTCCGCAGCGCAGCTGACGAATGGATACAGAAGGAAGAAGTAAAATGTGGTTAGTAACACCGGTTTAAATTTATCTGATAGCTTCATTCCAACTGTATTTTCATTCATAAAGAAAATAATAAATCCTGGAATTAAGAATTTAAACATTTATGTAGCGTAATAACTGAACATTGTCCTCTAAACTACCACTTATTTAAACAGCAATTAACATCATATAATCTATGCATACTCTTTATGGAAGAGAAAAAAAAAACAATTAGCACATTTAGTGTGATTACAAGGCAATCACGTTTAAGAATTTAAAGATATTAGGCAAATGATATCTAAAACTAATGAAAGTGAGAGATATTACTCATGAAAATTGAAATCTAAAGTTGATGTTTGAAACAGAATAGGACAGGTATGTCCGCAGTGTGAAGTCTGATCAGATTCATACCGTAAGTTTAATATTAATAATTATTTCATAGCAGATTGTTTTAAATCAATAATTCAAGTTTTAAATAACTGATGAAATAAATAATGCCCCATTAAAACAACGAAATCATTAAACTGGTTATCTGTGAGTTAGAAAAGATTTTACGAGTGTATGATGTTACGTTTAAATGGCTACATTAAAATGTATATTAAAGCAAAATTGATTGTCAATCAGTTTGGTATTATGTTTACTTATGGTAAAGTTAAGTGGAAGTCATTCAAATTTTTTTCTATAATACCTTGAAACAATAAAGTTAGTTGATAGCCTTCTATCGACCATCCTTTGCACGATAATAAACTGCACATGCTACTTTTGTCCATTATTACTAAGGAAGCCCATTTAATCTAAACGTAGAAGAGCTCAGTAAATTCTCCTTATAAATGTAGTTGAAATTTCAGGAAAATGTGTTTTTTTCAGTTAGAATTGTATATTTGAGTAAGAAAAGCCTCAGTTACTGTACACTGGATTGTCTGGACTAGACTATCTGCTACTGAATTCGATCACAACTGACCGACAATGATTACGTTAAACTCTCATAGCAGTACGATCTACTGTATTCCATTGTCAATCAAAAACTGTTTTAAATGCTCAGTTTTTTTATTTTTGCTGGTTCTTTCATAAAAAATATAGTTATTTTGCTGATGACAAGTGGTGATAAAAATTGTAGTTACTTCCAACAATATACCCAGTTATTCAATGTCAGTTTCAACAAGAGTCATGTATTATTAACATTTATTGTGGTAGTAGTTAGGAATTATAAAGTATAATAGTGGCTATCATGTTCATATGCTGTAATATAACTCTCAGTAGCACAATGATGTTTGCGCTTTTACAGAATATTTAAACCTTTATATTTGCAGGTTATATTTTTCTTTCAAAACTGGTTTTTGTCACATCAACTTTCAGACCAGCAGAGACGATTTAAAAGTTAATATATTTAGATTCCTCCTAATTACAATGTATCTTTCATCAATGCAAAGTGTGATGTAGTTGATTCAGTTGATTTTTTTTCCCATGTAAAATATGATTTTCATAGACGGGTTTAATAGATTTATTTTATTCAAAAAAATTATTTGAATATGTTATTCGTCATCTTCAATATGATTAAATTTCACAGATTGATCTGTAATATTTGGATTGCATTGGATATTTTTGTCCAATTTCAGGTAATAATTCCCTACTTAAAGCAGTCTCATAGTTTAGTCTTCTATTCATAGTCACATACTAATTTATAAGGACTGAAATAGTACTCAAATGACTCTTTTCTAACACAGTAGTTGATTCTAACCATCGCTGGACATCTGTAGAGTTTGAAACTTGTTTATGGCTTATTTAATTTTGTTATAGTTTGGGTCTATATATTGCTAGTAAGGAATTAATATTTCATAAAACTATTGACTATGTATCAATTTAATAAATATAATTTTTCAAAAGAAAATTTCACTATATGTGTGCTCTTGAAAACGACTGACTTGAGATAAAATTAAGGGAAATTTTATTTGAATATTTAAATTATTCAATAAATATTCGTTAATTAAATTTATAAAAATTTCCCTTTTGAATGGATATTTATTAAATATGAATGATTTCACAAATATGATCATCCATCCTCATTGACCAAAATAAAACATTTATAATAAGAATGTTGATGCTGCTCTCTTATACAGAATCATAATACATTTAAACTCTCAACTTCATTTAGGTTTTGCCATCTTATATTAGATGACTCCAAGGTGCACAAGTAAATTTCCTACAAATGGTTCTTAGTAAATACTGTGATATAATAACTTATATCATGTGTTGTTAATTATCTAAACAATGCTAATAATAATATAGATACGAATTGATTTAGTTCCAATTTGCTTACAGATAATCTTTTCGAGAACTTGTAGAAAAGAAAATTTGATCATTCAAACTATCTCCCACCTCGTACTTGTTACATTACAAATGCTAAATGTGAAGTGCGGTTGTTAAAGATGAAATGGTAAGAATTCCTATCAAGCAAAAGAATATGTATTCTTACTTATCAAATCATAAAAAAATAATTAAATAAACAAAAAGTGTCAATACTAATTCTATCAGAAAGTATATCACATTTTTCGATTCTCTGAAAGCACATCAATCATACGAGTCTATTTATTTCTAGTATTTAAATATTATTTCGTAAAAATATTCACTATTCATCACATTAATAATCGTAATTTTGCGCAAAAAATTTCACTATATGCACTCTTGAAAACGACCAAATTAAGAAAAAAAATTAAGGGAAATTCTATTTGAATATTGGAATTATTCAATAAATATTCGTAAAAAAATTTATAAAATAAAAATAGAAAGAAACAGGAATTAAAAAGATGTTACAAAAAATAAACACTATTGCACTTTTAGTATTTCGACTCTCTAAATGATCGTCTTCAGAAGGGGTACCATGAGACGACGGCATGAATTCAGCTATAGCTGTGAATGTATATGTTACACATATCAAAAAAGTTCTGTATAAAACAAACAAAAACAAATAAATTTTACTCCAAGGAAAATCAGCTACAATCAGTTTAGAAACTTGCCTTTCATAATTTAAAATATTGCTTATAGTAAAAATTGAACTAAAGGTCGTTTCTCATATGTTAAATATATTATGACCAGGAAACTTCACGGATGAAAATTCAATTTCCCCTAAGTGGGCAGAGGTAGGAAGAAAGCAAGAAGCCAGTAACCCAGGAGCTGCTAGATCGCACAGGATATTAAAGCTTCTTTTTTGACACATTTAGCTCTGACTGAAAAATTATGTCATACTAATATATCATGCAAGTTTTCTCAAATCACATTGCTCTCTACTATTTGTCTCTCTTTATTAACTTTCTACCAAAAACTCGTTCCATTCTTTTATATTTAAATATTTTATACGCCAGAATAAAAATGTTATCTTACAATATGGAATTCTTGAAGGGTGTCTAAAAAATGCCATTATAGTACCATTATACATTATTTATCCCTAAAAATTAAAAAATTAATGCAGTTACTGTAAATTATTATACTAGTAAATAATACTTTTATGTAAGTGCAGTGTTCTTTGGAAACTAATTTTTCTTTTTCACGTTTTTTTTTCCAGTGTTATCAAATAAAAGTGAAAAATGTATTTCGGAATGATTATTGCGTTATCATGTATCGTATGTGTAACATGATATTATATGGAGACTAATACTAGGGGTACTATTTATGTGGTCATTAAGAAATATTTTAGATAAAAATTTTACTATCAAACCTTAGACTATTCTACGAAACAGCATTTGATTTGATTATTAATTCTTGAAGAAATAAAAATAACAGACCAAATTTTTAAAAAATTAACTAATCTTTTGTTATTTTATTGAAGAATTAGACATTCTTATATAATCACTTCTTAACATTATTCATTTCTATATTCGTTAATATGTTCTTTAATGAAATATAAATCTTCTCATTTTGATGTTGTTAAATCAAGCTGTTTATTTTTATGTATATTTCATTCTAAAAAATTGTTAGAATTTTAATAGTGGCACACAGAATGGCAATATATGGGTAATATCTTAAAATGTAAATATCAAATTTGATAGAGTCTAAATTAATATATTTTTCTTTCATTTTTTATTTTCAGGTAAAAATCATCCAGCATTTTAATTAACACGAAGTGATAATCTGTGTTTAATTTACTTTGGTTAATCATCCTAGATTTAAGTTTGTGTAGTGGCATGTTTCTCCTTTTTTTCATTTTATGTTGGAAAAGTAAAAAAAATGAAAACATCATTGAATGTAAGCATGAAAAATGTGATCTTTTGATACAGTATAGGGGTATGATAGCGGTATAAATTCAGATTTGTAGCAAATAGGAGTATGACAGGAGTATCATAGGAGCAAAATTCTTAATATATAAGGAATGAATCAATTATTTTCGTGCTGAAATATCAAAATAATCTCAGAAATAGATAATTATAATTTAAAAGGGTTTGATCTCCAATGAATTTTGTGAGAAAAGATCATGTTTATGTCAATATATGAATATCTGGGTGAGGTTAAGTTTCAGTGGTAGTTGCACAAGGGAACACTCGTAGGCCGACCATTGGCCCTTTGTGATACCACACAATGAAAATTGATTCTATAGTGGGAGTCCTAAATTTTGCATAAATCAAGTGTATATAGAGTAGGGATCTTTAACGAGTACCTGACATCGTACAGGTACGGGACAGATTGTTTAACGTCCTTCTCCGAGGGGTGGCGTGCTCAAATTTATTCACCTCCTAGATGAATAAATCGAAGGCCAGGTGGGAATCGAACGTCCGTTCTATCAGTTCATAGGCGAGTAAAAGGATAAATAGTTCATATTTATTATTTTCAAAAATTCGAAGGTCCAAACTATAAAAGTTTTAAATTATACTGAATAGCCGGCTTTGACTTTGATTTGAGGATGTAAAAATGGCTAATTACTAATATACTTTTCCTCAATAAACATCCAAAGCAACGTTATAGCACAGGACAGTACGAAAGAAAAAGATAACACTTGGTCAGAGTAAAATGGTATATATGATTCTTGACCAAGGGAAAAAAAGTAATTTTATTAAATACTAAGAAGCCATAAAATTCCCAGTATAATAATACTCTAAAGCACCAAAAATATAAAACAATTCAAAATGGAAAACATTCTTTGAAGAAAAATTAATGTAATTATCCTACATATTAAACTAAAAGTGATCTTAAAACAATATAATTCCTTGGATTTTTCTGATGTTTTTCAAAAAGAATGGGAGTATTTTTTTTTGTTTTATGGGAAAATTTGTCTTGAATATTCAATGAAGAAAGAGTTCAGGTAAAGTATGTAAGACATCCACTGGCTACTGGAACAAAAGTCATGTTCTCCGGTAAGAGATTATTTCATAACACGAAATATACACTTTCGCTTTACAAAAATGCTATTCTACTGTTAATTATACCAATGATATTATGACATCAGTGGTGTGATATACAAAAATAAGCATATATATTGATAAGTGAATCAATCACTATCTTTACTACCTCCAGGAATGAAAGAACAATAAACATCTCTCATTTAAACATATATGTTATGCCTCAATGGGACATTAAATATTATGAACCCAAGAAGTTTGTTATATTTAACTATAGTAAAGTTGAGTGTGGGCCACTCCAGATTTTCGTTTATAATTTCTTGTAATATATATTTAACGAGCCCTACTTAGTTATTACTGCTAAATAATAACTGTGTTTATAATACAAACTAATAAGTATTCTACAATTATAAGCCAATGACTAGTGCAGAATAAAAAAAATTTTTATTATCATAATCCAAGAGACATGAAAACTTAATAAATAGATCAATTAATGATTATAGACCAATAACCACATGACAGTTAGTTTAATTGCTCAAATATTTTTTTCATTCGTACATATCAAATCACCTTACTGAAATAATTTAATGAAAAAAATTTTCATTTTAAAAATCTAAGTTTTATAAATTATGTAAACATATCCGAACAGCAGAACTCATAGCGTTTTAAGCCAAGTTTCCTGTTTGTAGAGGTGTACTTCTTCTTCGAACAGTCTAAAGTACTGATGTTTACTAGATTACTTACACATTTTAATTAAATGCAACATGCAAAATTTTTTATCATTGCAGTTTTTGTAGTTTGACGACAAAAAAAAATTCCTGAATTCACAAAAAGTACTCAAATAAACCTTATATATCTTTTTCATTTTACACAAATAAACTATGTATTTCATCTTGACGTAATGGCACATTTTTGTATTTAATATTTCATAATTATTTATAGGACTGCTTCACCAGTATCGTGTTCAAGAGTTTTCGGTTTCTAACAAAAGAAGAGTTATTTTCTTTTCTAAAGTAGAACTTTTATATCTTTGGAAAATTTTGTTTTCTTATATTCATTTATTACCAACATCAGTTTAATATTACCTACTAAATTACAACTATCAGAAACCAGTAGTATAAAAGCATTTTTGTCTAAATATGCACAATAAACAAAATGGTGGCTTTCCCATGATACAATATTGTCTCAAATCCATGGACCATATCTTCACTATATATGTTATTTTTTGAGAATAATAATTGATTATCCATTATACGATATAACCTTATAATAAAGTATAGTAAGAGGGTTTGTTTTAGTTCTTTCCGGATGTATTAGTTTGATAGTATAAGTTATTAATTTCAAAGGATGGTTAAGATCCTATGAAAAATTCGGAGCAGAAATAGAATTCTATTAAAGTGTCAGTGGTACTTTTGGATTTGTAATATGGTGATTCGAATGGTGTCTGTGTTGTATAAATTGAGAGGATAAAACTAAAAACTTCGTTACACGCAGATGGGAAACGCTTGACTAATCGCCGAGTTTGGGGGCTAGCAGCCGGTGGCGCCGGACTCAGCACAAACCTTATTAATACCCAAACCATAGTTCAGTAGTAAACCACAAACATATAACTGTATTTTCGGTATCACGAATACATTTCATCGTATCCACCAATATTTCCTGTAGTTATTCACCTACCCCAAGAGTCCACATAGTAAAAAATATTTAGCTTTTATTAATATTTCTCTTAGACAATATTCCATAATACTTCACTGAGACTCTAAACTTGCCAGTGTTCCATTTTGTAGAGACGGCATGAAGTATTTTATTTTTACTAGCAAACGTACCCGTCTTTGACGGAACCAAAAATTCTATTATACTTGGCATTCCAAAATATCAATTATAGTATTATACTAATACTACAATTAGAAGTTATAGGATAGTAGAAAATACCATTATTAGTACAGTGCTAAACAAATGCCTCTGTATACAAAGATTAGATTTTAAGTTAGACATACACAAATCTACAATCAATGTTTCAGCTTATATGTCTTATGGGGGCAATATTTTGTGGACAAACCGACAGACAGAAATTATTCTAAGGGTACATGTGGCTACTCTGAAGTATGAAACGTAAAGAAAACCTTAAATGAGTTAGTTCTAATTAACGTGCTCCCAGTCAAAAGCTAGCACGCAAGCCACTGGGCTACTCTGGTTCCATACCTTACTTTATTACCAGTGTTTTTATTAAACAAATATTAAACTAAAAAAAAAGTTTACTGTTATATATAATACATAGTAAACGTACCCGTCTTTGACGGAATCAAAAGTTCTATTATACGTGGTATTCCAAAATGCCATTAGAAATTATAGAATAGTAGAAAATACCATTATTACTACAGTGTTAAACAAATGCCTCTAAATACACTACATTAGCTGTCTGTCCTTCAGGTTCATGGTAGAAGAAAGAGTTGAAACCTCTGACCCTTGAGCAAGTAAACTACATTTGACCATGTGAGAAAAACTTGGTTTTGATACCTTGTATTCCTGCGTTTGATGAAGTCTCCCTTTGCGACTTAGTTAACATCATTGCGAAATAGACTCTGACCGGACTTTGCAATCATTTCAACGTAAACAGACAGTGGCTCGGAATCCCTTCCATATAATATACATTATATGTATATATGTATATATTATACATATAATGGTATATGTGGTATACACACAGACTCCTCAATACCACATCCAGTCGTTATGTCCGCCTCTATGGCATATTTTTGTAGAGCACGAACTCAGAGCACGTAACCGTTGCACAGTTTTGGGGCACTCATGTTTCGTAACATGAAATTTGTTACTGCTACTAAATTGTAGGATGACTGGTTCTCCTAATTTAAGTTTTTACTCATGAGCAGGTAGTCCAGGAGAAATAAATTCAGAGTCAAGAAATTCAATTAGATAATGAACTGCTTCTTCATCACTAATCCAATCTCTTTACTGACTTGTAAGTTCTTTCCTCGGCTTCATATAGAGTAAGAACTTGTTTGTTGATTTCTCCTGCCTGTTCATATTAAGGGCTGAGAATTGCTCGTTTACAAAACATTTATCCTCAATAGATAGTACATCCTAAACTCTGTGAAATACCATTTCAATGATGTCAAATACGCAATATATTCATATGCTCAATTGAAATTAAAATCAACTAAGAATACCTACTTGCCACACCTGTGTATTTTCAAAACAAACTTGTCTGTGAAATTAGGAAAATACAGCTAAAAGCCCCAGAACTTCGCTTCTGTACTGAATTAATAATCTATTTAGAGCCCATATTTTAAGTTAGGCATACACAAATCCAGTGTCAATGTTTCAGCTCGCTATGTCTTATGGTGGCTGAGTTTACTTGTGACAAAATATTTTTGCGTTAAACGTCCATAACTTCACTTCTACGTTGAATTTCCAAATAATTCAGAGCTTATATTTTAAGTTAGACCTACCCAAATCTACTGTAAAAATTTCAGCTTTATATGTGTTATGGTAGCTGAGTTTACTTGTGACAAAGTTTTGCGGACAAACAGACAAACCGACAAACCGACAAACCGACAGAAATTTTTCTAAGGGTGGATTCGGTTTTTAAGAAACGTAAAGAAAACTTGAATTGAGTCAGTTCTAAGCAATGTACAGACAAAATCATTATTTTATTTATATATATTACACTTTGGAATGGAAAAAGTATAAAGTAAAAGTTCTGTTAGTTCTTTTAAGATAACATCGTCTATATGAATGACTTGTAACGCAATAGTTTAAGGTGGTGCCTATATTATAAGCTTATTTTGGTTTTACGGTAGGGTAGAACAAAGGAGAACAAATTGACTCTAGTTCTCACTTGTGTAAACGGTTGAGGATGCACCGTAACCATCCCGAAAACCGTAATATTGATTAACCACAAGATGAAGTGATTAACACTCTTAATGAAAGCAAACTATTGTTTGCTAAGGTTTGCTAAAACCACTAAGAAGCTAAGACATAGTTTATCTCGTATCATATAGAACTATCAAACCTCTCATGGCTGCACTAAAGAGAAAATTAAGATTGTATATAATTTTTTAAATTTCTCTCATAATTCTAGGCTTTTTATTAATTCATAACAGTATTATAATAGTGTTAAACGAGCAATTATTTTCATTAAATAAATCTAAATTGAATATGTTATAATTATTATTTAAAAAAAAACTATAATTCATAATTATTAAAAAATGACTTGTATTAAAAAATCATTTGACCATTGTAAACAATAAGAAAGATGTAAGAAATATATCCTCATTAAACATTCACAAAATTGGTATCAATTTGATAAGATTATATTTTTTTGTGCTTTAGTCTTACCAATGAATTATTTACACTAAAGTTCGTGAGAGAAATACGGTAATGGTTAAACCTCTAAGAAGATTAATTTTATTACAAAAAGCCCTTTATGTGTTCTACTACGATACTCTTCTTAGTTCTAGAATACTTTTAATGATATTAAGTGTATAAAAGTAATAATCCCTTCTATCTAATTACAATGAAAGTAAATTCATAAACCATAATATAATTAATTAATTATTTAAATTTCTTTTTTGATTTTAGTGTTTTCATTTAATATTATTAAAAGTGAATTAACAATGCAACGAATAAAGTAATTTAAATTTAACACACGGATAAGAAATAGAATACTCTTTCCATGAATAATTTGGTTACATCAGATTTACATCCATTAGGCTCAATATAAGAAAGCTAGGCCTCATCTTCAAAAACAGATTAACTAAAGTTCATTGTCAAATCAGGTTCTAATGACTTCTAATAATTTTTAAAGTAGAATTGTGGAAATTGTTTCTTAAAATTCTTAGCTTTTTGAAAAAACATATAGTTTTAACGTTCACTTCTTGCTAAAGTTATAAAAGTTAGTATAAGAGTGATTTGCCACCAAGGTAACTTCTAAACCTCATTTAAACAATCGAAATTTTGCATTGGTAATTGCGAAAATTGATACAAACTGCTTACTTCATCATCTGATACACAACTGACAGTTATTAAGAAACAAGTAATTCAACAAGAAATACCTGTGGTTTATTCTCTTGAACCTGTGCGAAAGGTTCTTATAATGACACAACTGTAGCAGATTACTGCCCATAACGCATTGAATAAAAAATATTATTCATTTTAGTAATAATTGAATTACTTCATCTTCTTTTATAGAACAATGTCATTTAATATGAAAACCATCGCTGAATGATATCATTCAATAAAAAGCAATAATTTACTAAACAGTAGGTTAAAAAAGTTTATGAAACCGTCTCCACATTCGGAAATTTAATAATATAAACAAAGCGTTTCAATCATATAGTGTTCTTCTTCACGCATGAACTAAAAAAAATACTACATCAGAGAGTTATATATAGTATAAAGTATATGGTACAAAATAAAATAAGGAAAGAGATATATATATACATACCCAGGGATGAGTGTCTGTGGTGCAATTGACTTGAAATAGGATGGAAGTTGTTGGAGGTATTCAGTGTACTTGTGTTTCATATTGAAATGTAGGTACATTTCTTTGTTATTTTTTCTCTAAAGCTTAGGCAGAGATCATTAAATTTGCTCTAAGAGTAAGTATAGAAAATGTATTAAAAATATAGCGAGAACTATACGGAAATGCAAATGACAATTACAAGAATAAAGAGGAAACAGAACTTTTTTTTTTTTTTGTTATATGAATAATTTAAGAAAAGTTGTAGACTTGGTGATTTGCATCAATGAGCCAATGTACTTACTTGCTCACAAACAGATGTACACTCCATACCCTCACTCACTTCCATACCATTTCTAGTCAGTTGTACCACAGACACACATCATAGAGTATGTACATAAATCTCTCTTTACTTATATTATTTTGTACCATTTACTTTATACTACAAATAACTCTCTTATATAGGGGCCAGGCTAGCTCAGTGGTTACGTGCTCACCTCTGAACTGATAGGACCGGGGTTCAATCCTCACCTGGCCCTCGATTTATTCACGCGGGAGGTGAATAAATCTGAGCACGTCGTCCTTCGGAGAAGGACGTTAAACCGTCGGTCCCGAGCCTGTACGATGTCAGGTACTCGTTAAAGATCCCTACTCTAAATATATTTGAGTTAGGCAAAATTTAGGACTCCCACTGTAGAATCAATCTTCATTGTGTGGTATCACAAAGGGCCAATACTTGGCCTACGTGTGTTCCCTTGTGGGACTGCCACTGCAACCTAACCTAACCTAGTCGTTCACAATGCTAACTCTCTTATATCATTGTATTTTTTTAGTTAATGCCTGAAGAAGAACACTACGTGTTCGCAACGTGTTGCTTAAATTATTAAATTTCTATATGTGGAGATATAATATCCACATAAAATAAATAATGATATTAATTTTTAATATCATTAACTTTTTTGTCCTACAATAAGTAAATACCACATAATAACTAATTGCACAACCTTAGAGTTGACTAAATAATTAAAACAAATTGATATTAATTATGTGAAAAATATTATCTATTAAATTATTACTAAGAAAGTAACGAACCGGTAGACCTTTCATTATTACTAGATAATTTTTTTATCAACATCATTAATGATCAATTTCATTACTGAACTAATTTTTATCTTTCCATCGTGAAAATGTTTTTAAATTTCTGTGGTCTATTATTATCAAGTACATTGACAATCAATTTAATGACCAGATTTAATTTATTGAGGCTACTTCTACTTTTCCAATTGTTACAAAAATGAATTATTATAATTGAACTATCTGACAAATTAATATAGGAGAAGCTTACTAGTTATTTTAATTATTGTAATATTTTCAAACATAATATTATTAATTTATGAAACAATTATTGGACAATATTCATATTAAGGTAATATTTAATATAAAATTGAATATTTCTAGTTTCATAGATATTTTTACCATATTTTAATGACCCAAAAACTATAGTATTCTTCTATACACAAAGAACGATCCGTCTGTGAAGTTACATTAAGATTGGTAAAACGGTGTATTTGTAGACTGTTTACAAAATTCATGATGGAAAAGCATCAAGCTGCTTGCAGGTAACTATCATTAAACATTTTAATCAATAACTGGAAATTCATAATATTACACAGTGTATATTTATTATAATCATTATACTGAATAGTAAAGAACTAAAAAAAAAAAAAAATTCTGATAATGAGCAGAAAATAGTTTACTAACCTATCATATACAATAGTAACATATCATAGAATAATTATATCACGTATAAAAGAATATTAAATTCCAGATATTTATTCTGTAATACCATTTTACAACCAAATTAAGCCTATCTCATAAAAAACGATGTACTCTTGCCACTTTCAATAAGACACAAGGCATTAATTATGGTACACTAAAATTTATAATAATCGGGTGTAGTATTCGATTGAATAACTTGAAAAATGTTTTGACTTTAAAAAAATGTAACAAATCCGAAAAGCTATTATTTCGTTATTCAAAATTGAGTTTCTTCTTTTTAAGGACATATTGGTTTTTGTAGTCATTTAGAATGTGAAGCATTTTTTATTTTAATTCAAGCACTAATTACAAGATAATGTTATCTTCAAAATTATATAAGTCTCTTGTCAATAGTTTAGGGAAAACATTTCTTTTTGAGTTCATGAATTCACTGTAATGTACCTTTTTATCAAGTGAACTGACAGAAAAACAATTAGTTTATTCAGTTTTAAAGTGCTAGTTTTGTATTTAACTCCATTAAGGTCTATTAATCAGAGATAACGGTTTCAAGTTCAGAAGATATAACAACTTCAAGGTAAAAGATATAAGTCAACTTTATATTAAAAATTATTGAAAATCTTATTTAGCTTATATTATCACTTGGTCCGATTTTCAAAGCTCATTGAGAAAATTTTAGCCCTTTCTCTGTACTATTTCAGCCCGAATTGGCACCTGGTGGATTATCCATCCACCCACCCACACATTCACCTATACCCACATGTAAATCATAGAAAAAAAAACGTCAAACAAAAACTTTGGCGGCCTCGAAACAGTTAAATCTGTTTAAATCTTGAGATAGAATTTTTTTCATGAATACTAAACCTTTGAATAAATTTAATTTGACATGCTTTTGAAAATAGGTCACTTACAGTTACATTATGTAGCAACATTACGGGATTAGTCACGAAGCGTATATATAAAACAAGGAGCCTAACATTTATTATGAGGAACAACTAAAGCAGTAAAAAATGGTTAAAACAGAGAAAGTTTTAAAAAATGTGTTACGGGTAAACGACCGTTGCCCTTGATGTCCCATTAGCTACGCCACCGTATGCTTGAGCGTTTAAATAGTTTAAGGAGTCCAGAGTTGCCATTATCATTTGGATTTCTATTTTTTATGTCTATGTGAATATCAGCAATTACAGTTTTTATGTGCTTCTAGAGAATATTTTAAATGCCCTTAGAACAGAGACATTTAATGTATTCAAACATAGGTTCTGTTTGTATAGCCTAATCTGAACCTGCATAGTATTCAGTAAAAACTGTTTTAGAACAAACGTATATAGGAACAATACCCATTAAGAATCATAAATTACAACAGCTTTACAGAGCCAATTAGAATAGCTATCAAGCGTCCAGTATATTTCTTCTAGGCTTACAAGGTTCAATATGAAATATAAACTGAAAATGAAAGAAAAAAACGTAAAAAGTTATTATTTTGGAGTAAGTCAGAATATGAATCTCCATAAGGAGGACATGAGAGATTGCTTTATCTGCACTAGCGGTAGAAGTGTGTTACATCCCGGTCACTAGAGACGCCTTTCAAGACAACTTGTTTGGTAACTATAATGATAATAGTTCAAAATTCTCTCTCAGGAAAATTTAGATGCCATAACTTGTAAATAGAACGGCTGGCATGCTTTTAAAGCATAAATACATTAATTATAGTGAAACGATTTTCTATATCAATAAAAAATGAAGTAGTTAGTGTTTACGAATGAAAATTATATCTCACTTTTCCGGGCATGATTGTTTTAGATATTATTTGAAGCAAATTGTGGAAAATATTTTATATCTCCCAAATAAAGAACAATCGGATTATAAACAGCAATTATAAGAACTTCCGATTCAAATGTCACACTTCCTGTACTTTCCGCAAATGTTAATTTCTTTTTTAACCCAAATGAACAAGTTTTTTCCAGTCATTACTAGAAGATAATATGGAAATTAATTCAAAATAAACGATGAGCATGAGAAAAATGGCAGAAAAGTCACTACACATTAGTCAGATGCATACGTATTAAATTACAGAACAAACTAACTCAGATATAGAGAAATATAGGATCGCTTTTTCCAAGTATTACTGAAGAAGTGAAATCAGAAGACAAGTCACTTTGAACCACCACAAGACGAATACTCTTCTATGAAGAAATCAATACTACTCCCGTCCTTATAAGAAACAAAACATTGACAAAAATTGAGTGCAAAAAAGTTCAGGCATTTTACTTACACCTTAAAGTCCTTTTCGTTACTAACATATTCATTGAAGTTAATAACACTACAAAAACTAAAACCTTTCTTCAGCTCCATTAACACGTAGATTATTTTCCACAAGTGAAGTCTCTTCTATAATCAGAAAATTGCTGTTCAAAAAATTTCTCAGTTATCAGCTTGTTGCAAACAAAATTCAGAAAGTCCCTTGTTATCTAGTAATATTATTTGCTCGTATATGCGACTCTATACTAAGAGAAATCTACTTACCTATCCTGAGAAATTCTCAATTATACCCAAGAAACCAATGTTGCATGATCCACCTTATTTATAAACTTCCTATCAAATAATTATTATTTGAATTCAATTTCAGAATCACAAAACGGAATTTCCTATCATCATTGGGTTTAGATGTCAACATTGTACTATCCAACAATTCTACCACATTGCAGGTGTCATTTTCTCGGCCTTTGACTGAAAAAGTATTGATTTGTTGCTTTATAGACGGGTCAGACGTCTTTTACATAATACTGCATGCTGGGCTGCTTTGGAATACTAAGAGAATACTTGCACCCGTATACTATCTTATCATGCAATCCTATCTCAACCACAGTTTTAACCAAGCCATCAAATGTTCTACCCTTTTATGTTTTTTTCCTACTAATGCATATGTACCTCAAGAAAGGAAACTAGAGCCAATACTCCATACCACATTCACATCTGGCATCCTATCGGTTTTTCTATTAGTATTTAATTCAACAAATAATGTATGTATTGTAGGGTAAAAAGCTAATGAAATGGTCTCCACACTTAAAAATTTAATGATATAAACAACGCGTTTCGAACACGTAGTGTTCTTCCTCAGGCATTAACTAAAAAATACAATATCACCAGAGAGTTATCTATAGCACAAAGCAAATATAGTAAAAAATAAAATAAAAAAAAAGGAACAGAGTACGAACCTAAGGGTGAGTGTCTGTTGTACAACTGACTGGGAATAGGATGGACATGGGTGAGGGTATGAGGTGTACATCTGTTACATATTGGAAGGCAGGCACATTTCTTTGTTATTTTTTACTTTACTATAAGTAAAGTATAGTGATCGTGAAAAAATTCGATCTCGAGATTTTGAGGGAATTACATGTTTTGAGGTCCCAGAAGTCGTTTTATGACGTTTTTACGATGATGTCTGTGTGTGTGTGGGTGGGTGGGTGGGTGGGTGAGTGTGTTAGCATTGCTTGTTACCACGCTACGGTACAGAATCTTTGATGGATCAAGTTGATATTTTACACGAAAATGGGCCTCATAAAGACGAAGATCCCTATTGTTTGCGAAGAATTATGCATGATGGGAAAGTCACTTTTTTTGCCAAAAACCGTTTTTTTTAAAACATTTATTTCTCTTCAACTGATAACCCTAGAGTTTTGAAATTTTGACATTATCTTTGAAGTTACAAATCGAACAAACGAAAATTATATTCAGAATTTTAAAACAACAGGAAATATTTTTTTTTCAATAAAATGTAAAAATTTTGACTTATAATTCAATCTCAAACCTTGTGAGAGCGATACAAGCCATACTGTTTGATGGATCAAAATGAAACTATGCCTATAAATAGAACATTATATGGAGAATGAGTTGAGATATTTTTTTCTAAAATTACATTCGCTAAAGGGGCGATTTGTGTTTTCAGAAAATGTTTTTTTGACGCTAAACGGCTCGTTAAAAAATAATGAAAATTTGACCAAAAATGGAACAATAAATTAGCAATTCATAAAAAAAAAGCATGAAGTTTCAATTACGGGAAAGAGCAATAACGATATAAAAACTCTTTGTTTACCCTAGACTAAGAGATCACCTGCTATACTTGTCGAATTTTTTGTATTTTTTTACATTTTTTACATTGACTTAGAAATTTTTTGAGCGAATCCACTGAGATAAAATTGATGTTTCTAATGGAAAAATTAAAATTTATTATTGACTTATAAGAGATGTAAGAGGAATAATATTGTGCAGGTAAATGATAACACTCATTAAAAAAAAATTCGTATATATGTTATTTGACAAAGGGGAAGGAAAATGATCTTATTAAATACTAAGAAGCCATAAAATTCCCAGTATAATAATTCTGTTAAAAACCAAAAATGTAAAAGATAATTCAAAATATAAATCTTTCGTTTAAAGATTAATAACTGTAATTATCGTTCATCTTTAATTAACAAATCACCTTAAAACAACATTTTCTTCGCTGTTTAAGATGTTTTTCAGAGAAAAAAAGGGTATTTTACTGTTTCAAATTTGAAAATTTTACATTAATATTCAATGTAGAAGGATGTCAAGTAAACGATGTAAGAAATCTACTGGCTATTTGAACAATAACCATGTTCTCTTGTAGGATAATATTTCGTTTCAAGAAATGTTCACATTGGTTTTTCAAAAATGTTATTACTGCTGTAGTTATACTAATGAAATTATTTGCAAATAATAAATTATTTGTGATGTACAAAAATAAGCTTATAAATTGATATGTCCTTCAATCACTATCTGTACTACCACACGAATGCAATGCTAATAATTATATCCCATTTAGATATTTATGTTATGCTTAAATAATACGTTATGTTTTATATACTCAAGAAATTTGACATTGAGTTACTTATAGTGAAGTAGAGTGTAGGCCACTCCACATTTTTTTCTAAAGGTTAGGGTGGATCTTTACATTTGCATTAAGACTAAATGTACAAAACATATTGAGAATATAACACAGAGAACTATAACGAAATACAAACGATAAACATAGGAATAAAGAGAAAATAGAACTTTTTTTTATATATATATATATAAATAAATTAAGAAAAGTTGTACTTTTGGGAATATACTCATCAAGGCAAGTCGAGAAATTATGGCACACCAATTTGTTAGTTTCATACCTTTCTAAAATAGTTACTTCACGGAATTTACTGTTTCTACGTAATATTTTTATGTTTTGGTTTGGGTAAAATTGGTGGTTATTGGTGACTAAATGTTTGTTAAAACGGGATATGAATTGATTATTTTTTGGGCATTTGGTTTTCTGCTTAACTTCTTGTATATGTTCTTTGATTCTTTTGTTAAATGATCTGAGTGTCGTGTCTATGTAATTAATAATTATTTAGTTTATGTAACTAAATAAACACTTCACTGGGGATAACTATATTTAATTAATCACTACACTAGATTAAACTAACATAACATGCTTTCGTTATGCTTGACCCATGGGGCCGAAAGCTTGTTATGTCAGTTTAATCTAGTGTAGTGATTAATTAAATATAGTTATCCCCAGTGAAGTGTTTATTTAGTGTTTCAGCCTTCTGAATTTCTTATGCTAGTTTGCTTTGGCAATTATCACCTGCTCAAAAGAAAATTGTAAAAAAAATAGAAGATATAAGTAGGAAAATCGTGAATGCAGAATCTACTATCGAATTCAATATATATATATATATAACTATCATATTCAGTATTTTGCATTACTATTTAAGGCTGATAAAACTAATCCTGCTTATGTACAAACACACAGCCATAAACGTACTCACACATTCATCCAATGTCAAACATTTGATGTTTCTGTTTAAAGTATAACGACCCACTGGGAATGTATGCACAGGCAGAAACGATAAGAAAGAGAGGCAAGACAAAAAAGAAAAGAGCAAACTGAGCAGAAGACACTTTTTCAGCCTGGGCTATTAGGGCCTAATACACTTAGGCCGAAAACTCTCCAAACCTTTCTGCAGTGAAAAAATTAGAAGAAGCCTTTGAAAAACAATATTCATGAGTTCTTTTTCTCTGTATTACTGTCAGAAACCATATGGTCTGATGGACTTAACTTTTTAGTTTTCATGAAAAACGCTTATATACAGACTGTGCCTATCCTATCATCCCTTAGATTTGTGATAACAGAAGTTGATTACCTCTTTTTTGTTATTAACTTAAGTTTTAGTAGTAACATTACTGGTTCTTCTTGGTTATGATCTTATTTTTTTTCACAATGTTCAGGGTGATGTTAGGCATATTCAATTCGATAGTGCATAGTTGAATCTTGAATTCAGTACAACTAGTTACACTGCTTCAAACAATCCTATAAGAACTAAAAAAGTAGACTCTTCAGGAATATGAGATGTGTTGCTTTCAACTTTTATAATGCTTGAAATTATTAGAGTTGTTTTTTCTTTTAATCCGAGTGATGTCACTGTTGCTGCGATGCTGTCGATTATTGCACTAGTAGTAAGGGAGTAATGAGTTACAAATATTTGCTAAACTCTCCATTAGGCGTAGTTATTAGGTAGGGTAAAAAGTTAATGAAATGGTCACCACATATAAAAATTTAATGGTATAAACAACGTGTTTCGAACACGTAGTGTTCTTCCTCAGGCATTAAATAAAAAAATACAATGACACCAGAGAGATTTCTATAGTATACAGTAAATATAGTACAAAATAGTAAAACATTTACTGTATGCTATAGATAGCTCTCTGGTGTCATTGTATTTTTTAGTTAATGCTTGAGGAAGAACACTACGTGTTCGAAACGCGTTGCTTATACCATTAAATTTTTATATGTGGTGACCATTTCATTAGATTTTTACCCTACAATGAGTAAATACCACATAATAAGTGATTGCACTACGTTAGAATTAGTTATTAGGTTGTAGTGATAATAGTTTTGACATTAACATACTTTAATTTTGATATGTGCTGATTTGTTTTCATTTCTGTAGTAAGGGTGATGATGGTGGATGATATATTTAAGCGGTAATTAAGCATTTTATTGTATCAATGATGGTTGTTAGTCATTGTACTCGATGAAAAGATGACGTATCGATATATGTTGTTCTTGCGTAAGTGATTACGCTTTACATGTGATAAATAATTAATGTTGTCTTTCATTTTAGTATTTCTTATAGTAATAATAGTTAAAAAACATTTCTGTATTCCAACTCTTGATCAGATAAACAGTGGACGCCGATTAATGCAATCACGGATAATGTTATCAATCGATTAATAATATCGGAATTTCTGACCTCCAACCAAACATACAGTATGCATTGCAAATACATCGCCTATTGTGATTAGAACATCATAAGCTTAGAGAGCTATGATAAGCAGTCAAAGAAGGTGTAACGTGAGGTTGCTGCAAAACTGCAAATAAAAGCAGCCACTTCGAAGCAAAATTTGAAAAGCTGCACAAGCCTCAAGATGGACATCAAAGATATCCAAAATTTGTTGTGAAAAAGAAGACGGATTGGAAAAGACAATGAAGTCGAATTCACACGAGAAGATGACTCGAAAGCATGTTTCGGAAGAAACAAGTCGAAATTGTTTCAAGAAAGTTTGTGTACCACTACAACCGGAAGAACAGAGGACATTATTACTGGAAAACCAAGAGTCATGACGTTAACCGACTTGGGCAGTGGACAATGACCTCTAGGTGGCTGCAAAATTGAGGTCTGCGATGCTGTTACACAGGCTGGGGAGAATAAAGAGTTTCAGAAGATGAAGTAGAGAGAACCATCAGTGCGCATTCAAACAAATAAGGAAATGTGGGAAGATCTTCGCATGTTACAGCTTGGATTGCAAAATAGATCTTCTGAATTTGAACTTCATTATGAATACGAGGCCTTTATAAATAGTTTTCTGCGAAAAGGCATGAAACAGCAAAGCTGAACAATTTCATAAATAAATAACTTATTGTATTTCATTTGTTGTAAGTTATAGTATATTTCAAATATTTCATTTATTTCAGATCTTTTTTCTTGCCACACCTGCAGCTCAAAGCCTCACGAGTTGTAAAATCTATTTCTTTGGTTAATGCTGTCAATCGGTTATTGTTATCACTTTTGGTGTTTACAATAGTTATTACATTAAGTGGCGTTCACTGTATTTTTCTTTGTTTTATGTTTTCAATAATGCCAGATTTTTAATTATCTAAATGGTTCAAGATCTTCTATTTAATCATAATCTAAAATCATTAATCATCGAAGAAATAATATATTTGTCCTTTCTTTGTTAAATTTTAACTTCAAATATGAATGGGTCAAAATTAGGCTCTCAAATGAAAATTTCAATATTATCAATCTTTAAACTACTTTTATGTTTCACCATTTTTTTGACCTCCAATTAATAAGAAATGATTTCTTTAGACAGAAATTCAAGAAACAAACATACATCTGGAAATCGTTATACTTTCTTTGAGAGAATTTAGTAGAGTTGGCGCAATGCAAATACCTCCCAAGCAGCAGACATCATTATTTTCGAGGCTCCCACCTGTAAGACAAGTGGTTTTCTTCTTCCCCTCTTTCCTCATTAAATTGAGGTGATTTAGGTTTACCACATTACATCTACTAATTATTTCCTTCAATTATGTCCCCAATTTCTTTTCTTTTAAAAGTTTAATGATAAGAAACCATTAAAAATGAAGTTTAATCAATGGTCTTTAAATTAATAACAGGATATACTTTAATATCTAAAAGACTCAATACTTTTTTAAAAGTAAAAGCCTATATACGTCTTTATATGATCCAAATAAAACTGATTAATGTATTTCTACTCTCTCTAACATCTAAACTTTTTTTTTTTTAAACTAATAACAACTTAGATTGATACGATATTTGAACATAACATAATAACATAACTTATTGCCAAAAGATTTGAGAATAGCAAAAATTTAGAAAAACCCAGTTAAATTCTGAAAACAAGAATTTCAAATAGCCTGTACAATTAAAAATAAAATAATAAAAATCTTTTTATTATTGAAATATACTTCATAGATTGTATACCAGAGTAGTTAATATAATATAAAAATGTTTTCAAAAATCACAAATACAATTTTTAAACAAATTATTTAAAAAAAAATAATGGAATATAAAGAAATTAATAAACTTAACAACACTGGATTTAGTACTGAATGCCTCAGATATGCAGCCAGTGGCACACCATACAGTATTCCTCTACATTTAATCATAGAGTATTATAAAAATATATGCACAATAAGTTTCAATGCTTTATTTAATGCAAAGACATAAGAATAATATAACAAAAAATCTATTAAACACTAGACTTTATTATAGCTTGCTTTGTAGTTCTGCCAGTTTGTACATATCTAGTATCGCATGTCCGTTTGTTATAAAAACTCGTTAGCCAGAACTGACTGACTAACTGTAAATTCTAAATACATCAGTCAATAAAACGAGATTATGTTTAGTGTAGCTTATCATTGTAATTATGATACAAATCTTCAGAAAAATTGTTATCAACTTTTTTTCTAACTTTAGTCAGCAGCATTAACTCTTATGTGGCTACTTGGACATATTGAAATGGAGGGGAATAAGACAGTGCACCAGTTGGCTAAAGGTTGAAGCTAAACAAACATTATGCAGCCTTGGGACTTTTGCACAAACTCTCCACCTCCCTGAAGGACGAAATTAATGAATGGGTGAAGAATAGGAGCAGATTAAAATTGGCAGGAACAATCAGTTCTAATTTAGTATAAAAAGCTTTAAATTTGTAAAGAAAATAGTAAATCTTCAAAGCAAGAACTTGCAAATATATGTTAAATTTTCGTCGTCTTTTTTTTTTTTTAGTTGATTGTTTTCTAATTTATGACTTTTGAAAGTGTAATAAACTTTGAAGGATGAATGCAGACTCTGGTCGAAAGATAAAGAAAACTCTCAACACATTCTAGGTGAATGGAAGGAAATCATCTCTAAGAAGTTATTGATTTTGGCAGATCATAACTAAAACCAGTTACACAATAACCACAACTAAATAAAACTATAAATAAAATTAAACTAGGTATTGCATATCCAAGGACAATAATAAACATCATTAAAATATTTACGATATTAACTTAAATTCAGAAACAACAAAGGGAAACGAAATAAAACGGTGAGATATCACCGCAGTGTAGACATACCTGTATGTGACTAATAATAACAATACTGTTAGGACTTGTAATATTTCAGATTGTTCTTGAACACTGCTTTCAATTTTCTCATAATTAATAAAATAAACATAGTGGTATAAAAAAAAATTATGTCATTAAATATATCATCTAAGAGTTTAATGATATTTTACCACAGACTTTAATAATACTTTCATATGATCACAAAATTAAGAATAAACAAAAACTAAATTAGTTGTTAATGAGTTAGATATTATGTTTACTTATAGAAAAATTCAGTGTCGGTGACACAAGATTTTTTTAAAATTACAAAATTCCAAAGAACTGCATATTAAACAAAAAACGTCATAACTAAATTCAGTTTTACCATGTCATGGTCATCATTGGAAACTTAGTGAGTTAGACTTATGCATATTGACTTATTCTAAAGAGAGATGTTGATTCCTCTTCTACGTACTTTCACCTGTTTTAAATAACTGACATCTACTAGAAAAACAGAAAATGTTGTTATTTTTCTACAACCCAAGTTCAAATTACTTACTATAAATTAATTTTTATCCCAAGTTAGTTTCTGAACAAAAGTAGTACATTTTTGTTTATATTTATTTGCGTTATTTTATCATAGGCGATATTTGAAGCTACAAGTTCTACTATATAATTAAAAACCATACTTCCATTAGTGGTACAATATTGTTTATTAAAAAGGTCATTAATTTACTGGTATTATGGTCCACAAAGTCAATTGTGTGTGTGTGTGTGTGTGTGTGTGTGTGTGTGTGTGTGTGTGTGTGTGTGTGTGTGTGTGTGTGTGTGTGTGTGTGTGTGCGTGTCCGTGTGCTTTTGTGAGTGAGTGTGTGTGTGCGTGTGCGTGTGTGTGTTTATATAGTAACATTATAATTCAGTAAAAAAAAAATAAAAAGTCATCTATCAGATGCATTAGTAATGTGCACAAAATCAATATATTATATTATCAATATCAATATACCTGGTATATTGTGGTTTTTGGTATATGGGATCTTAACTGAAATCTACATTTCATCTCTAATAAACTACTATTGCTACTGATGAAACCATTGGTATCATATACATTGGCTGTGTGGTCTCAAAAGGTAAATGAAAAAGGTATCCAAATTAGTAAATTTGTCTAGGGATAAAAGGAGAAATAATTTTCTGCCCTATCGCCAAGATGGCAGGCATTGAATCTGCGATAGAACAACATATGGAGCGTATACCAAAAAAAAAATTCAAGGTTTACATTTTATGAAACAAAACGCGCCTCATATTTTAGAAAACTCAGGAACGTCTAAATATTATAATTTTGATAAAACGTCTATTGATCTATTCTATTGAAACAGCAGTAACACATAAATAATATTATTAGCCAGAGAATTATTTTACGTGCGTATTACACTTCGCAACGTAATTAAGTAACAACATTTAATAGAAAATACCGAAATACTTATATCAATGACAGCTGAATGACATTTCATTCAAATAGAGACGGCATTTCAGCATTGCTACAGTACAAATGAATACAAAGACAAAATAAAAAGGTAGACTGAACACTTAATTATTGGCATATTGGTTCGTTACAGTTATATATTAATGATTTATAATTGCCTCCTTGGTTTTCCTAAATTGTGCTATTTAACATATAGAAGTAGTGAATTATTTAATTGTGGACAAATATTACGCTTTGATAAAATACAGACCCGGTTATTTCTATCGTAGAATGCATCTGGGTGAAACATTGTACTATTTTTTCAATAATTTATAAAATAATATGGAAATAAATTAGGTTAGTGAAGAAAAAAGAATAGTATCCACATTTGAAGGAAAAATTTAGTCGTCAGTAATATGGAAAAGAAGTTTGTCATTACTTTATAATTACCAAGTCTTTTTCTGCTCGTTATTATAAACATATCGTTTATACTTTGTAAGTCATATATTCATTATATATTAAAGAAATAATTACATTTTTATATTTTAGTATTCGTTAATGTTTACTAATGTAACTTTTTTTATAATCTGGTATCAAACGGCATACAGAATAAATATAAAAAATGACGCTGTGGAGCAAATTAAAGTATTAATGAAGAGCGAGATGGTAGATGAGTGCGATTTCACATGTTAAAGCAATGAGCACATTAATGCAGAGCGAGGGAGATGTTGGAAGTAAATTTATAAGGAAAATTCTCCTCTTACTGGTGGTTCATCACAATAATAATTCATATGGAGAAGAGCAAGAGATTCTAGTAAATTAACTATATGTTACCACAGATGATATCCTTTAGCAGCCTTTCCCAAGTTTCACCCTATATACTCAACATTTCTTGTATAAATTTCTTTTATCAGAACTGATGCACTGTATCTTTCATGACAGTAAGAACATAATTGATAGCAGTATTAACTTATAAAATCGATAAGATACAAAATTAATGGTTTATTTTTGTGTTTTCATTTGTTTTGTGCATCTCAGAATACCTAATGATGGGAAGCACAGAAATCTCTTTTGCCATCTCGAAATTTTGACGTAATTACATGTTTTTAGGTCCCAGAAGTCGTTTTATGAAGTTCATTCAATGATGCGTGAATGTGTGGGTGGGTGGGTGAGTATGTTACCATTGCTTGTTACAACGCTACGGTCCAGAATCTTTGTTGGATCAAGTTGATATTTTACACAAAAATGGTACTCATAATGTAATGATCTCTATTGCTTTGGAAGAATTATGCATGACAGGAAACTCACTTTTTCGCCAATAACCCGTTTTTAGAAAACATCTTTTTTCTTAAACTGCTAATTTTAGAGTTTTGAAATTTTGCCATTATCTTTGAGGTTACAAATAAATTAAACGAAAAATATAATCAGATTTTTAAAACAACGGGAATACTATTTATTTATTTATAATATTAATAAAATGTACAAATGTTGACTTATAATTCAATCTCAAATCTTGTGAAAGCAATACAAGTCATACCGTTTGACGTATTAAAATGAAATTATACTTAAAAATAGAACATTATATGTAGAATGAGATGAGATAATTTCCTTCAAAATTACTTTCGCAAAAGGGGCGTTACAGTACAGTTTCTATTTTCATAAAAGGTTTTTTTTGACACTAAACGGGTCATTAAAAAACCATGAATATTTGACCAAAAATTGAACAAGAAATGAGCAATTTCTAAAACAAAATATTTAAATTTCAATCACGGCAGAGAGCAATAAAGCTATAAAAACTGTTTGCTTATCCTAGACTAACGGATCACCTGCTATACTTATCGAATTTTTGATATTGTCATACATCGTATACATTGACTTGGATATTTTTTTAGTGAATCCACTGAAATGAAACTGAGATTTATAATGGACAGATTGAAATAATTTATTGACTTATGTGAGATATTAATAAAATATGAATAATATTTTTATATGTAAAAAATCATTAGCAATAAACATAAATTTACTTTGTCTGTGCCATGGTATGATGAATTTGTCTCACAAAATCCTCTAACTAATCTATATATTGCAACCTTGAACAAACTTAATATCAGATAACCAATTGTTTGTGTTTATGAATTATAGTATATTTGCATGATATTAAAGTGTGAGAACTCTTTCCTCACGAAAGAGGAGTTATGTTTGTTGACAGATATCCAGCTTTTTCACTACTATAGTCTAATAGTTTTCATTAGTTTAATTATTGTTTTAAAAAAAAAGTTTTAAATTATACGGGATATCGGGCTTTTACTTTGATTTGAAAATGAAAAACTGCCTAATTACTAATATACTTTTCCTCAATAAACATCCAAAGAAACCTTATAACAGGGTACAGCACGCATGAAAAAGAGCTACGAGCACTTGCTCAGAGTAAATTGGTATATACGATTTTTGACAAAGAGAAAAAAAATTAATTTTATTAAAGACTACGAAGCCATAAAATATCCAGTATAGTAATTCTATAAAGCACCACAAATGTAAAACAATTCAAAATGGAAAACATTCTTTGAAGAAAAATCAATGTAATTATCCTACATCTTAAATAAGAAATGGTCTTAAAATAATATAATTTCTTCAATTTTTTTGATTTTTTTTCCAGATAAAATTGGAGTTATTTTTGTTATAAATGGGAAAATTTGTCTTAAATGTTCAATGTAGAATGAGGTCAGTTAGTATATAAGACATCCACTGGCTACTGGAACAAAAGTGATGTTCTGCTGTAAGAGATTATTTCGTAACACGAAATCTACCGTTTCGCTTTTCAAAAATATATTTACTGCTGTAGTTATACTAATGATATTATATGCATCAGTGGTGTAATATACAAAAGTAAGCATATATATTCATAAGCATATAATCAATCACAATCTGTACTATCTAAAGGAATGAAAGCCTAATAAACATTTATTATTTATATAATTCTTAAAATTATGGTTGCTTATGGTAAGGTTGAGTGCAGGCCACTCCTTTTTTTTAAATGTGATTTAAAACCAAAATTTTTTTTAACTACATACACTAGAAATATTTAGTACCCTAGTGCTTACAGTAAGTATTAGGGTACATTTTGTGATTTCAAAAAATGTTTTTTAGGCTAAATTAGTAAATTTATATGCATGAAATTTGTTGAAAAAACAATAGTATAAAATTACTTTCGCAAGAAGAAATTGTCAAGGAATTCTCCTGTTTTTTTAGTGAACAGGAATATTAAAAAGTAATATTCCTATAAGAATTGAAAACTCAGCTTGTTCTAATGGATTGCCTTCTGTACTTGTCTGTATTTTGTTCATTGGCATAGAATTTTTTTCTCAGAAGAAAGTAAACATTAATGCTTGTTTTATGATTTAATAAAATACATAAAACTATATAAGTATAATTACCAATTACCTTATATTTATATCGTGATGCTCACTAGATTGAAGAAGGGTTGTCTAGCAACAATCCTAGCAACAAATTTTCTAGAATGTTACAATCAATCTACAGGCTGTGGACTTTATTCTTAGTGTGTTTAAGAATCCCATTATCTTTGGGTAATATTAGACAATCGGAAATGGCTTCTTCATTCTTTATGAGAATTCGGCTTCTATTTTTAAACCTCTGCTCTGAAAGTTCTACAAGCTAGACATTTATTATTAATTACTCGTATTCTCAAAATTATTCTCAGTTTCCAAAAAAAACGCAAAAGACAATTTTTTTTAATTTTTAATACATTGTAACTGTTTTGACGCGTGATTGAATACGGAAGTTAGTGCACACTATAGAAATCACCCTGCGTTTTGGATTGTAATTAGAATGTACCCAAAAATAGAACCTTCTAAGGGTAAAAGCTGAATACTTTTTTGTTCAACTTATATGAACAGAATGAGGAGTTGTGGTACATTTTAAGTTTTCAGGAAATTTTTTTTTTCACTAAATAGCTAAATATAGAAATAATAGATATAAAGAATTTTTCTGAAAAAAATTGAAAGTAGTAAGTTATAAAAAAATAGGGGAGCCGCGTTAACTCAGTGGTAGACAAACTCGCCTCTGGGTTGGGAGTCCGGGGTTCGATCCCCACCTGGCTCTGGATTTATTCACGCCAGGGGTGAATAAATCTGAGTATTCGTCCCTCGAAGCCTGTGCAAACCCGAATTTGTACGATGTCAGGTACTCGTTCAAGATCCCTAACTTGAGATAGGCAAAATTTAAGACTCCGAATGTACAATCTGTAGAATCACCGATCAAACAAAAAGCCGGTAAACGGCTGACGTTATCACCCGCTGGGAGATCGGTTTAAACAGTATCAATAAAAAAATAAAACATATAAAAATAAATAACATATAAAACATATAAAAATAAATGTAGCGGATCATTAAATTATCAAAAAATTAAATTAATTACCAATAAGTTTGTAAATTCTTTACTAAAGGGTACATTATAGCTTCATCAAGATAGTCATATTTAAATTAAACAATAACAGAATAAATTGCCCAAAAGATTGATATTATGTTTGCTTATAAGAAAATTCAATGAAAACTACTTCAAAGTTTTATTGGCATTTTTCATTAACATCTCATTAATCTAAAATGTATTGGGTGAAGAATGGGTGATTATGTCAAAATAATTATACACTTTCTAATCACTCATCACCACATTATTTGAAATAAAAAAGACAGCAACAGACATGGTCTGAAAATACATTAATAACATTTATAGTGCAAAATAGTCGTGTTTGTAAAGCTTTTACAGGAATAATCTAATAAAATAATATCAATTATTGATTTTAAAATCAATCCAAAACAAAAAAAAATTAAAGTTTATTCGGTTTCTAGAACCGACGTAAGCAAACTTTTTCTTTAAAACTGTATGGAAGTAAAAAGCTTTGTTAAGAAATGACACTGAGGATAAATGTGTGAATATTAAACTACAAGGTATTAAGAATTCAAATTGCATTACAACTTTCAGGAAACAAAAGTAAGCCACATGACTACTTCATTATGTTCGCTTAAACTTTACATTCAGTCAGAATTCCAATATTTTTTTTTTCCCACTAAATGGCTAAATATAGAAATATGAAGAATTTTTCTAAAAAAAAAATTATATTTCTTCCAATCTTTTTTTCTTCTATTTTCGTGACTTTAGAGATAAATAATGTTCTTTATATACTATAAACGTATATATTGAATGATAATTTCAATAAAAATACAGCAACATATGTAATTATTTACTTTTAGAAGAAATATAATTTAGTGGACTTTAAACGCGGAATGTGTTACCTCCCTAGTTAATAATTATCTCCGTGCGTTAAGTATTACTTAATATTGTATAAAATAAACCTGATGATGATATTTTGAAAAACCGAAACATGTCGTTTTTATGTGGTTAAGTTCAATTATAAATTAATAGCAAGTAGTAGATGAAAAAAAAAGGAGTTAGTGTAAAAATAGGTGGAATAAAATGAATTATGGACAGTTGTTGCATATGCTACCTCAAACTACAGAGAAATCAATCAATAAACTGGAAAATCTTTTCAAAAAATTAACAAAAGTGGAAATAGGTGAGAAATTCATGAATTATATAATATATATATATATATATATATATAATATATATATTATATATGATTCGATGCGATGTTGACCAATGGGAGTAGAGTTACAGGTCCAAGCGTAAGGTCCCAGTTGCCCGCTGCTCCGCAAAAAGCCTTTGCGTTCTGCCAATAGGTATAGAGGTTGCACAGTCCCTCTGTGTTAAATGATGTTTGGCAGAAAACATTAGCCTCACTTTACAGTGAACTCCTGTTCCCTTTCTATTTTTGATTTTTGTGGTGGTTGGGTGTTGTTTACTATTTTCTGTTACGGATATTGCTGGATATTTAAATGATACTCTCGGTTGTTTACTGCGAAAAGCCGCCTTCATCTTCATGCCAACAGGGGTAGAGGTTGCACAGTCCCTCTTGATTATTAAGAGATGTTGACACTGGAATCCAACTTCTTCTCGTAGAAACATCTTCAAGTTGTAGGTTTTGTATATTGTTCTCTTCGGTTTCTTATGTTCATGTTTTTTCTTCAGTTGAATGTTATTGCTGCTATTGATGGGTGGCTGGTAGGTGATGAAAAGTTCTGCACTGTTGACCTGGTGGTGGTATTTGCGACATGTTTCAACCATTCTCTGGTTATCTTCAGGCAAGGAAATGGCCCAGACGTTGGTCCTTATATACAGTTTTCTATGGGTTGTCCGGGGAAAGGAATATGATTCGATGCGATGTTGACCAATGGGAGTAGAGTTACAGGTCCAAGCGTAAGGTCCCAGTTGCCCGCTGCTCCGCAAAAAGCCTTTGCGTTCTGCCAATAGGTATAGAGGTTGCACAGTCCCTCTGTGTTAAATGATGTTTGGCAGAAAACATTAGCCTCACTTTACAGTGAACTCCTGTTCCCTTTCTATTTTTGATTTTTGTGGTGGTTGGGTGTTGTTTACTATTTACTGTTACGGATATTGCTGGATATTTAAATGATACTCTCGGTTGTTTACTGCGAAAAGCCGCCTTCATCTTCATCAGGCCTGAAGATAACCAGAGAATGGTTGAAACATGTCGCAAATACCACCACCAGGTCAACAGTGCAGAACTTTTCATCACCTACCAGCCACCCATCAATAGCAGCAATAACATTCAACTGAAGAAAAAACATGAACATAAGAAACCGAAGAGAACAATATACAAAACCTACAACTTGAAGATGTTTCTACGAGAAGAAGTTGGATTCCAGTGTCAACATCTCTTAATAATCAAGAGGGACTGTGCAACCTCTACCCCTGTTGGCATGAAGATGAAGGCGGCTTTTCGCAGTAAACAACCGAGAGTATCATTTAAATATCCAGCAATATCCGTAACAGAAAATAGTAAACAACACCCAACCACCACAAAAATCAAAAATAGAAAGGGAACAGGAGTTCACTGTAAAGTGAGGCTAATGTTTTCTGCCAAACATCATTTAACACAGAGGGACTGTGCAACCTCTATACCTATTGGCAGAACGCAAAGGCTTTTTGCGGAGCAGCGGGCAACTGGGACCTTACGCTTGGACCTGTAACTCTACTCCCATTGGTCAACATCGCATCGAATCATATTCCTTTCCCTGGACAACCCATAGAAAACTATATATATATATATATATATATATACATATATATATTGGTGTTTATATATATTTGTAAGAATACTGTATATATATATATATATATTATATATATATATATATATATCAATGATCAAACCACAATAAGAAATGGGAAAACAAGACTAAGATCTTTCAACGGTAACAAGCGGTCTTCGTCAGAGTCAAAAACCCAACTGGGTTGGGTTTTTTGTTAGGGTTTTGACTCTGACGAAGACCGCTTGTTACGGTTGAAAGATCGTAGTCTTGTTTTCCCATTTATTATTGTGGTTTGATCATTGATTGTTGTTTCACGTGTTTATGTGAAATCTTTATATATATATATATATATATATATATATATATATATATATATACGATCAAACCACAATAAGAAAATGGGAAAGCAAGACTAAGATCTTTCAACCGTAACAAGCGGTCTTCGTCAGAGTCAAAAACCCAACTGTAATAAATTTAGCCCCCCTCCAATCAGTATGATGATTTTCATTTTGTATATGCAAGAATAAGGCACTACTTTTTTCCTGTCTACTTATGTTGTATTGGTGTTGTTTTACACGTGTCTTTAATGATTTACCAGTTTGTTTGATCATTGATTGTTATTTCACGTGTTTAAGTGAAATCTTTTTATTTATATATATAAATATTGATAAAAGTATCGACCGTGGAATAGAAACAAAACTAAAATTTATCGGGACTCGGTCAGCTCTTCAGGTTCAAACCTGATGAACTGACCGAGTCCCGATAAATATTAGTTTTGTATATATATATATATATATATATATATATATATATATATACAAAATCCTATACCAATTGTTATATGATTGTCCTATCATCAAACCTGTTCCTTCCTTTACCTCTGTCCATAGTAAACGCACCTACCCTATCTCTCACAAGACCTCTTTTACCTCTGGTAACTGCGTTTACCGTTTGGATTGCACCCAGTGTGATTCTTTTTATGTGGGTTTGGCTTCCACCAAACTAAGCCTGCGTATGAATAATCACAGGTCATCCGTTGGCAAACGCAGTGACCTTCCCGTTGCTACTCATGCCAGTTCTCACGGACTCAGTTTTAATGACTGTTCCGTGTACAGGTCCTGAGGCAGATTGATCAGACTAATTCGAAAGTCACTCTGAGGGCTTCAGAAGAAGCACTTATTAGTCTTCTGGGCGGTAGATCGGCTTCTGGGCTTAACCTCAATCGTTGATTTTTTTTTTAAAGTTATTTTCAGCTTTTAATTTTATTTTAGTTAAATGTTTTCATTTTTTAATTTTTATTTGGCTTTTATCTCTTTATCTTCCCTGTCTACATTTCCTCCGAAAGTTGGCTACACTGTTTGAGTGCTTCAGTTCGAACGCCAAGTCAGTCGTTATCAGCCTTTGGAGCGATTTACTTCTTTTCCTGAAGACGAGGACATCGAAATATAGTAGTGAGTTCAGTGGTTTCCTTTCTATGTCTTCTATTCAAATTCTAGTTTATATATATATATATATATATATATATATATATATATATATATATATATATATGGTACTGTTTTCTTGACCACAAAATATTAACAAACACTTTTTCTTTTTATCGGAGTTTGGTCAGGGTAAAAAGGTGATTCCATATATTTACCCTGACCAAACTCCGAGAAAAAGAAAAAGTGTTTGTTATATATCTATTGGTATAAATAGGCAGCAGATCCTCTTTTAAACAATTATCATTAAAGATTGACTTTTCTAGTTTACTATTAATCTTAATTATTATTATTATTAATTATTATTAACATTATTATTTTATTATTATTATTATTATTATTATTAATTTTCCTAATCTATTTATTCTCTATTAGTCCAGTTATACCGTTGACCTATCAACTCGTTTATTCTGACTGCTTCTTTCTTGTTCATTATTGACCTTTGACCTTCTCTTTATATTAACCTGTACTATCCTTTTAATCTATTTACAGCAATGACTAAGCATGAGTCATCGATTTTAATTTAACATGTCACTTGGCAAACTCCTTTTCCAGTTGAACTCTGTTAGCAGGAGGTTAGTTCGTAGGATCCAATCTCTCAGTCTTAAGATCGTGAATGCCGAGACTGCGGTTAATTTTAATGATATATATATGTACTGTAAAGATTTAATAGAATTTGTCTAAAACAAGATTTGCTGCCTCCCTACTGTAATATATAATTAATACACGATTATAGTATATGTGTCCACATGATACCAGATCTTCCTTAAGATATGTCACTTTAACGAGAACCGCACAATCGGAACTCGTGATCTTTTAACTGGGAGATGTAATGTACGAATCAATTTCCTTCTTGCAGCGGCCAATCAAAACAAGTGGCATGTTTCATAAGAATAAAAGAACCTTGTAGTACATTTAGATAAGATTACACTCAAAGGTCAAAGATCTCAAGGAATCAAATTAAAGGACATGTCTTAAAGTGAAAAGGATATCCAAAAAGAGTTATTAACATTGCGATAGAAGTGAGAAAAAAATATTACAACGAATTCATTGTGAATTAATGAGAACTTACTGAAGAAGGAGAAGATTGTGAAGTCGGAGAAGGTTATTATTCTGCCTCTAACTTTGACTACACAAATATGTAATCTAGATTGTCACAATAACATTAGTTATTGTGGCATACACCATAAGGAAGAGTACTAAGAGGAAAAAAAAATAATGCAGTAATATTCGGGATTAAATGAAAGACACTGCAAAATAATTTAGAAATGATCCAAAGAAACTGATCTACAAGCCAATGTACTTCATAGTACAGAAGTACATAGGTTATCACTATGTACATTTTTAACAATATTATCACTATGCAAATGATAATGAAATGAATATCTGACAACAAAAACACGAATAGGGTATTATCATATTTTCTAATGCATCCAGCTAAAGTATATTTTGAAAGAAATTTTCTATTGTACTGAAAAATGTTCACACAGCAAATGTTAACAAGAGGACATGTTATACGACTACAACGTTCACAGCAACCCGTTTACGACAAACTGCTTGCAGCGAAACTACCATTTACCCATGAAAAGGATCTGCTACTATTTTATAAGAATTACTCTAAGCATTCTCTTTAGAAATTCCTTATAATTGGTGTTTTCTTAATAGAAATTATTTATATTTGAAAAGTTCTTAATATCGTCAAATTCACATACTCTAGTATAATTTTGTATCATATATACAACTTCCATTATGATTTTCTATTAATGCATTGAAACAGTTTATATTTTGAATAAGGATTAAAAAGCATACATATGTAGATTAATTGAATTCATTATTTTCATTTTTGACAATTAAAAGGGGATTCATTTTAAAATGTTTGTGGTAAGGAGGTGTAAATATGAAACAGGTTTGAAATAAGGTGGATTTTAAAAAAAAAAATATAAAGGGGGGGAGGGTGTATTGAATTAATAATAGGGTAATGGCTACAATTTTCTTTCAGATATATGTCAGTGGGAGTAAGGAAATTAGTGACAACTACAGCTGTTCATGGTGATAACAGGAATTAAACCGAGACAATAAAAAAAGTCTAACATCAATCAAAATTCATTTGAAAAATATTGGATTAGTTAGTTTATAGGATTGAAACATGCGAATGGGTAATGGCGGGGGTGTCCGTGGAGGTGAGGTAGCCCAGCCTTTGTAGGTAAACACGAGCCCTTGCTGGCCTTATCAAATTACAGATTGAAGGGCCGACACGATAGGCCCGGGAGGTCGATACTCCTTCACATCCACCACTGGTCTTTCTCTTTCTAACCCTAACGAACCTCTGCCGTACAGCTTCTCTTTCCATCACTCCTTCACCTCCAAAAATATACTTCCCTTTTTACTTATCTGCATTCAGACCTCCGTTAACCAACAAACAGACTGACACAATTTGCCTAAAGGCAACGAATTTCCTGACTTCCTTCTTGTCGCCTCTTTCATTTACACTATACCTCAATTTTTCTGTTTCAATTGATTTTCTTTTTATGGTTCGACAGCTTAGAAGTTGTAGAAAGTTACATTATTTTATTTCAAATAAATATTGAACAGTATTCCGAAAGATGGGCTAAGTTTATTTTCTTCCTTCTGCCCTCTCTCTCTCTCCCTTTAAAATAGTATAATAGGAGCAAGATGTTTCCTGAACCCATTTTATGAACGTGACCTTCAAAGAACCCTCTTTTGAAAATCTTCTTTCCAATATTATGTTAAGAAGATTATGTTTATAAATTTTCTAGTCTAATGGCCTAACGAACAGTTAATGCTCTATGGCTCATGTCATACTATTGTTCTGACAATAAGTCAGTTGCTACTGAGTCGTGAATTTAATAGTACAAAAGAAAGTAGTTTATATTGATATCTTTTATTTATAGAGGGAGGAAGAAATTGTAAAAATTATATAAATTCCGAAAAACGTTTACAACTTAAAAGTATTTCGTGAAATTATAGGTAACAATGGCAATTATATAACCTAAGAACCATGTTTTTTCCCCCAAGCATTATAAAAAAAATATATAACCATAGTGATTCATATTTCAGTAGTCTTAACTGAATTAAAATTGTGTTAACGAACCTTGTAGTTTCTATGTAGTTGTGTGAAGCTAAGAAAAATCATGAAACAGTTATTAAAAAAATTATATATTATAGTAAAACGAATATTAAATATATATTAAGAAAATAGTTTGTGATAAAACATGAAATTAATCTACAAATCTTTAAAAAAATACTTAATAAGATATGTCTTCTTGAAAGATACATCATGTGTCCTGATAAAACAAAAAACTCCTTTTTATTATAACTAATTATTTTCTTTTTTTAAGTAAATATAGCTGGTTTAATATAAATGAGTTAGTAAATCTTTTTCATACATATTTGAGACAAAAGCCACTTCTGCTAAAATGAACACAGCTCTCATAATATCAGCAGTACTATACTTAACTTTCAGCAGTTTTTCTGTGTCAAGTACCGAAGATAGATACAATGGCATTCTTTCAAAAGCTGTTATTCAAATTTTAAACAAACATTTTATAATAAATCATGTTCATCGAAAAGAAATCATCGGGATTATTTTATACGGGTGTTCAGAAATAGCCCTATTTAACATTGTATTTACGATATCAGTTTTATTATTTCTCAAGATCACCAAAATGGATGGACTCCTAAGTAGTACAGTAAACCTGGTAGTCAGTATATTTATTATTTCGATTACTGTGAACTCAAACACTGTGGCTAATGAAGGCAGCATTAATTTATTTTCCATTTAAATGCATTTTTTTTTATTTAAAGTATTCCTGAACACAGTAATTTCATTGATAGCTTTATTCTAACAATTAAAATGGTTGAATAAATACATAAAACGAACGAAAGTGAATGTAGTTTACGACCACGGTCTTTAGTTAGGAGAAAATTTCAAATTAAATTAGATTAAGCAGGGTAGTTGTTCCTTCTAAAGTGCCATTCCCTTAAAAAGTTGACCTCTAGTTAATTGGTAGGGGATGAGAGCGGGTGGGGTGGTAGGGTTGGTCGGCTCAGTTTACTTCACCTAGAGAGCTCTTCTAATCCAACCGCCTCTCTACGCCCCTATAAAATTTACTATACACATAACACTCACCCTCGCCCTTTGGCCTTATATCATAAACTTTTCTTATTACATCCAGATGCTTATTTAGGCAGATCATGGTGACACTGACTCTATCCTATTGTTAGCTGCTCACAGCCACACCTGCTAATCCTTAGCAAAAGCTCCTTCCAGTTCTTCCTTCAAATCTTCGTACATTCCAATATATTATGCATCATTGCTATAACAGTGAAATAAGTCGTATCAGTCCCTCCAGGGACTTTCTTTTCTACTGGACCTATCCATGGTATGGTACGTGCAATAAAACTTACGTTGTATATATAAATGTAACTTTGTAGTGTTAGTGATGCTACTTAAATATATTTGACAATTTCTTGAGGTGTGAAGTTGACTTTGTCTCTCTTTGAATATATTAAAAACGGCTCCTTCACAACTGTAACCTCAATTTGCAGAAGTATCTCGTTTGTTTAGATGTTAGAGGAGAGAATGCACGGTAGGCAGGTATAAATTGGTAGATGGTAGCTGAAATATCACTTTGTTGATTAATCACATACTGTAAGTAAAGTATAATAATAGTAATAAAAAAAATTATCTGAATATTTTGACTTCTAAGTTTACGTTCCTTAAAGGCCCTTTTTGACCGTTTATTGATAATATCTGCTGGTGGGTGTGTATCCAAAATATTGTAGAGCACGGTATTTGTCACACGGTGAGACTAGCACAAACATAAATTGCAAATTCCTTCGCAAATTAAGAGTGTTAATTAAAAATTTTAACCACACAATGATTAATATATATATATAATATATATATATATATATATATATATATATATATATATATGGCAATAGACATTAAAATTCATCAAATACTGAGGCTCTTGGAGTAATTAAATGTTATCACCATGTTAAAAATAGATAAAATAATGTCATAACAAGGAAATATACAAAAACCTCAAAAAACAATTCCTTCATGATATCTACACTTGATAGTGCTCAACTAAAATAGGTGCTTAGGATGACTAATTGGTAAGGTCATTTGCCTCGGCTAGAGAGACATAGGTTTTCTTAACTCTTGGTGGTTTTTGTTCACAAGAAAAAATTTGTGTTGGCAAAACAAGCTCGTTTATGGCCTATTAGCCAGATCGTTGACTTCTTCATCGGGTAATACAGTTATGGAGCCATCTTGCGAGACATTCACCTCTGTGAAACCCCCTTGTTCGTTGCCCTGCCTCAGATTGGAAAAATCCTGATATATTTATTCAGGATCATTTATCAACATTTAATTATACCCCTATGAAATTATATACCAGATCCTCACTATTACATAAAGACATTATACATGTATGTATATGAACAGTTTTACACTATAATAGTTGTAGGATAGCACTTGTGATGATGCTTTTCAAAAAGTCAAAGTATCTTTTTTGTTTAACTTACATCCAAATTCAGAGATTTTAAGAGCTTATTTATTGGGATTATTGATTTCAAAATTATTTGCCTCAGTTTCATTTCCTTACTTAAAGGACCGTATTATGCTACAACAGAACAACCACTAGTCCCAACAATCAGCTAAAGCAGCAACTCCTGAAGACTTCAACCCTCACCAGCTCGAAGGCGCGGCCAAACATCCGCCGCAGTGTCCTCATCTTGTCTCACCAAACAAGAACCTTTTGAGAAAGACCTATTCCTGATTTTTTACCAAACGTCAAACTTTTCAAACTATTTATAAATGTTTAAACTGCTATTCATTTTATTGGTTATTAATTTTCCAATTAAAAATTTAAAAGAAATTTGTAATGCAATTTTAATTAACTAATTGCAAACTTTTATTTAAACATTCGCAGGTTTAATTAATTTTCATATTTGCGAAATATTTTCTTTCTCTCAAAATTGTTCCAACTAGAATGCCATTTATGCTTCCAGCATTTACACTTAAAGCAAACACACTCAAAATGACAGGAAAATACACTTACAAAATTTATTGTAAAGTTGACGAACACATTCCATCATATGATGGAATCCCCCACAAAAACATTTGGTTTTATAAAGACAATAAAATCAATTAATGATTTAATATGCATATCAGAGAATTCTAGTAGGCAAGTAAATCACCTTAAATTACTTAACAATCTTAGCAAAAAACTAGAAGGACCTGCTCAAGTCATTATCTTATAACCATGATCTTATAAGCCCTTATATATAACACATATCAGAGTGTTTGGATCTACTTCTTCTACTTACCGGATTCCTATATATTGACTTAAGAAATTTAAACAAAATGAAAAAAATCTACTGTCATCAAATATATATTTTATGATATTTTCCAGGGAATGATGGCCAGTTTTCTTGCAATCAAAATAAATCGTTCATCGTAGAACAAAACTTAACATCAGTTAATACAGCGTTATGGGAATTATTTGCGTAATACTGAATTATTCAAAACAGTTTTTGGAGAACTAAATGAAACTTCTACAAACATGCCAACTAATATAACAATATTAGATTATTATAAAAAGTCTGATGCTAAAATACAATATTTTGATTGTAAGTTGATTCATTGAAAAGTAAGGTGTATCAAGAAATTAAAAATATTGACCATCTATAGTGAATGTTAGAGGAACATATCATCTCATGGACCATACACGAATAGGTTAACGTTTCACTAATGTAGTTTCAATGGATAGCTGCTCACAACCATTTTTCATCAAGCACAATTATGTTAATACTTTGCATAGCTTCTAGATTCTAAAATTTCACTGCTCCATTTATTACCAAAAGGTGATATTGCAGCTGGTGTTAGCATATCCTTAATAGATTGCCTAATTTGTTAATTTTCCAATGTTTTCAAAGAAAATTCGTTAGTGGGCTATTCTTAAATTATCACAACGGATAGCCCTAATTCTAATCTTTATAAATTGATCAAACACAATTTCATAAATAGGTATATTTATGTCTTCGAACACAAAATAACTGTAAGTAAGATAAAGAAAATAAGAATTAAAATCTTTAATAATTTTATCCAGAAGTTGAAATATAGTTATATTGGATAGAAGGATTTCAGACGGAATATTACTCGATGGTATTAGTTTAGCGTTTAGAGCTTGCTGTATGAATGACCCGCTTTCAACAACATCGTTGATTAAAATGCATTTTAAATTGGTTTAGATTAAACCGAATTAAAATGTCAACGTTATTAATCTTATAATGATTGTTTATTAATATTATAAAACCGAACTATACAAAGTAATATATTTCAATTAAAAGTATAAGAAATTACTTGAATTAATTAAGTTTAAACCAAAAGGAATTAGTAATTTATTTTAACTATAGTTGCAATCCTTTTCCGTTCAAAAATGAATAACAATTTAATAAAAACAGCAATTTCTGTTAGCTCAGTGGTTAAGGTGCTCGATTCCGAATTGGTGGGTCCGTAGTTCGATGGGCCCTCGATGTATTCACGGGGGAGGTGAATAAATCTGAGCACATCGTCCATTGGAGAGGACGTTAATCCGTTGGTCCCGAGCCTGTACGATATCAGGTACTAGTTAAAGATCCACACTATAAATACATTTGAGTTAGATAAGATTTAAAACTGCCAATTTAGAATCAATGTTCATTGTGTGGTATCACAAGGGCCCAATGTTCGGCCCATATGTGTTACCTTGTGGGACTGCCACTGCAACCTACATACATTTTAGATAATATGTTACTGAAATATTCCGCATCAGGAACTAAATGAAATTTGTTTATAAAGATACACTTTTTGAATGATGGTCTCCTGGGATCATGGTAATGACATCTATTTTGATAATCACTCATTTTCACGAGCAATACATTATATGTTGACGATATTTAAGCCAAGAAATTGATTTTTTAACCTTCATCGTAGACCAGGTCATTGATTGATTGATTTGATACATTTTTTTTTTGTTTTGGCACAGAAATAATTTGCCACTTAATTAACTGTAACAAAGAGTCACAATAAAATTGGCAGTTCTATTCCATACTAAAACATTATTTTAATTTAGAGAACTTTCAACTCAAGCAAATAAATAACTGTATTAGTACTTCCGTGATGTATTACATCAGTGGTACACGTTTTATGTGGTGCTGCTATTGTTAGTGTCATTCAATCATTTTAATAACGTCAACCCTGATTCACCACCTTATGATCGCGATACTTGTTATCATCCTTTTTCCACTACATCTTCTTATCAATGGCAACACCTAGATAGCTTACCATTTCTTTTTTAATTACTGTTAGTTTTCCTGTTTAAGGACAAAGGCATAATATTGCAGACAGCCAATAACGCTGGTTTTGTGTATTATTCATGTTGACCATCATCTATCATCGTTAAACATGTTATGACATAAAATTTTCTCAACAGGAGATACATTGTTTAAAAATGTAATACAATCAAACATTAATAGATTGGCTAATTTGTTGCCGGATATAAAATCCCTCAAAGAAAATTTGCTAGTGGGTTTTAACAGATAAGTGATCATAACAGATAGCCTGGATTGCACCATCGTTATTTCGAAATAGATGCTCTTGGCTAAAATACTTATGGACCGAAAATTAATAAAAACAACAGTATTGGGTATTACAAGACAAATTTCACAATTTCAAAAGTTCTTGTAGGAGTAACCACAATATTTTTCGTGCTGAAGATTTGTATTTAACTTATTCTAAAAAAAAAATGTTTATAAGAATTGAGTATACAGATTTCTTAAGAAAGGTGGACCGAATTGAATGATTTGGAGTTCATGCTTATTAATTCAAATTCAAAATGAGTTTGGCAATGTTTGATCTTTCATCAAAATCTGACCATGAATAAAAGGAGGTTTACTCCAATTTGAGTACGCTAAATGATAATAATAATAATAACATGCCATATTCTTGTAGGTAAACGAATTCAAGTTTATTATGACTGATGAAATGATATTGACACCATAAAACATATATTTCATTCATGAATTTATAAAATTGGTTATCTATACATTTGTAAATACTTTACTAGGGTGTTCGATAATACGCCCATACATTAAAATAACACCAAATCTACTTATATTGTCAATGAATTTGTTCTTATAGTAAAGTTGATTACAGGCCAAGCCAACTTTTTCAATTAGTTAATTTTGGATTTGAAGCATAATCTTCTACCATAATTTAATATTATTATTTCATTTTCTTGATATTCCTCAGGAAAGAATTTCTTTTTTATTATTGGTCTAGCAATAAACTTATATGTAGTTTACTCAAGTTGCCCAAGTCACCTAATCACCGTTCTTGCTTTATGTTGCAAATAATACAATAATTCAGCCGTCTGAGTCATCAAACTATTTCCTTATGTACCTTCTGCCCCTCTTATGCTGATGTTTTATGCAAGGTGAATGTAAGATAGTATCAAAATTCTCTCTGATGCTGGTTTCTAACATTCCCATTTAAATGAAATACAGTTAATAAAAACGAAGAAAGAAGGACATTGTAACATGGGTCTGAATTTGCATCTGTGAAATGAGTACGCTGCTTTCAAATTATTTATAAAATCCTCCTTTTTAATTTGGACTATTTCTTTAAATAATTTATTGTTATATTTACTTGAATCAATGTTGTTATTTTCTTTTCTATGCATTGCATCAAAAAAAAACAGTTTGTACTACTAGTAATCAACTTCAAATAAAATAGAAACATTGAAAACCATATCACCTCTTTTTGGTTTTGATCTGTATCAACAATAATTATTCGATATTTCTGGCTGACTCTTAAGTGGGGTTTCAAGTTTGCTATGTGAAACAACATGACAATTAATTTGAATAAATAAATCTGTTATTTGTGTGAGATGTGTGCTCATTTTACTATAACTAAATACATTTCAAACTATTTACAATTAATTTAATTACTTGAATCATTAAAAGGAGTCACCAGGAACCTGGTTACAATTTATAACATTTATTCTTTGATTAAAGTTTTTACTCAAAACAGATTTTTTCGGTAATGAAAATATTTTACTATGGACAACCATTTATTATGGTTTTTATTATGGACAACCCCACGATGTCTACTCCCAAAACCGGTCATAGCAGTAATTTTATTTTCTACTTTTTTTGCTTAAATAGTAAAATTTTTTTCTAAAATATCATTGCTTAAATATTATTTTGAATACTCCGTATATAACCTTCTCCTTGTTAACTGTTGGGCAATCACAACTCTCCTCTGTTAGTGATAATACTGATCCATGGGCCTGACACTGAGGCTTTTCCTCTCAGTACAGTGGGTACCCAAGAGTCAGTCATACGAGTAACCTACCGCAATCAATTTAAGACCACACTCTCTCTTCAAGGATATTTGACTTGGTCACTACTGACTATTAAGAAGATTCCTTGCAGTGAGTTGGTTCTGAATTCATAAAGTTTGCTGTCAAGAGTCTAATTACTAATGTCAACCTCTTTCCAAGCAGTATTTTAATTTCTCCTACCCAGTTTTCTGTTAAGGAACTTGTTACTTTCATATTCCTGATTATTCCACAAGTTACAGCGCCAATGTTAATCCTTTGTTATAATTACCGTTTCATATATATGAGTCGCGAATAATTGACATACTTTTCTACCCCTATGAATTACTTTATTTTCTAGATTCTAACATTCATAAAACCTTTTACTTTAGTAGATGTAAGAATGAAAATATGGAGTAGCTTATACTCAACTTCACTATAATCAAGCACAATACTAGATTTGATGACAAAGAATTGAGATTTGGTTTCATCATTATCTGTCTCTCGAGTGCACTTATATCAAACTCATTTATGATTAGTAATGGTTTTAATTGTTTTAATGTGACTACATCCATGTAACCAGTTATAAGATCTTTATAAGCATTGATTTAGAAAAATCTGACATATGATTATTACTACTGTAGCTATTATTATTACACTGAAATACTGAATGTCAATTCACTCGTGCATACCACTGCCGTATGTATACTACTCATTCGTAAATTCACATTCAGATTTTATGCACTTCAATAAACATAATAATTATACTAACAGAACTATTTAGACCTGAATTTTCTAGCTTTGTTATATATGTTTCCTTGATCATCTACTCTGCAATTAAATCCTTGAGAATGTGAGGTGTTGACCAAACATACTCGAGGCCACAAAAGTTTTATCTGACTCCAGACTTCCAACCTTTTCACTACCTTATTCTTATGCAATCTCACTGCATACAGGTGCCCACATTAGACTTGACTTATTTTAACTTGGTATATTCTTACTAATTTTTGAACAGACAGTACACACATATAAACTCTTTCATGAAATCAGGAAAACTTTAAAGTCAGGTGATTTTTTGTGAACACATTGACATCTCTTGTAAACTAATCTACGAAACCATTTCAACTGATAAAATATAGCTCAAAATTTAAATTTTTACTTTACTATAAGTAAAGTATAGTGATCGTGAAAAAATTCGATCTCGAGATTTTGACGGAATTACATGTTTTGAGGTCCCAGAAGTCGTTTTATGACGTTTCTACGATGATGTTTGTGTGTGTGTGGGTGGGTGGGTGGGTGGGTGGGTGCGTGTGTTAGCATTGCTTGTTACCACGCTACGGTCCAGAATCTTTGATGGATTAAGTTGATATTTTACACAAAAATGGGCCTCATAAAGACGAAGATCCCTATTGTTTGGGAAGAATTATGCATGATCGGAAAATCACTTTTTTTGCCAAAAACAGTTTTTTTTAAAACATTTATTTCTCCTAAACTGATAACCCTAGAGTTTTGAAATTTTCACATTATCTTTGAAGTTACAAATGCAACAAACGAAAAATATATTCTGAATTCTAAAACAACAGAAAATAATTTTTTTTCAATAAAATGTACAAATTTTGACTTATAATTCAATCTCAAACCTTGTGAGAGCGATCCAAGCCATACTGTTTGACGGACAAGAATGAAACTATGCCCATAAATAGAACGTTATGCGTAGAATGAGTTGAGATATCTTTTTTCAAAATTACATTCGCCAATGGGGCGTTACAGTACGATTTCTGTTTTCAGAAAATGTTTTTTTGACGCTAAACGGCTCATTAAAAAATAATGAAAATTTGACCAAAAATGGAAAAAAAAATTAACAATTCACAAAAAAAATATCATGAAGTTTCAATTACGGGAAAGAGCAATAACTATATAAAAACTCTTTGTTTACCCTAGACTAAGAGATCACCTGCTATACTTATCGAATTTTTTGTATTTTTTTACATTGTTTACATTGACTTAGAAATTTTTTGAGCGAATCCACTGAGATAAAATTGATTTTATAAAGGAACAGTTTAAATTGTTTATTGAAATATATGAGATGTAAGAGGAATAATATTTTGCAGGAAAATGATAACACTCACTCAGAAAAAAATCGTATATATGTTATTTGACAAAGGGGAAGGAAAATGATCTTATTAAATACTAAGAGGCTTATTATTATTATTATTTTAAAAATTAAAATTCCCAGTATGATAATTCTATAAAAGACCAAAAATGTAAATGATAATTCATAATCTGAATCTTTCGTTTAGAGATTATTAAATGTAATTATCGTACATCTTTAATTAACAAATCACCTTAAAACAACATTTTCTTCGTAGTTAAAGATGTTTTTCAGAGAAAAGAAGGGTATTTTCCTGTTTTAAATTTAAAAATTTTACTTTAATATTCAAAGTAGAAGGATGTCAAGTAAACGATGTAAGAAATCTACTGGCTGTTTGAACGAAAGCCATTCTCTTGTAGGAGAATAAATCGTTTCAGGAAATGTTCACTTTGGTTTTTCAATAATGTTATTACTGCTGTAGTTATACTAATGCAATTATTTGCAAATAATAAATTATTTGTGATGTACAAAAATAAGCTTATAAAATGATATGTCCTTCAATCACTATCTGTACTAGCTCAGGAATGATAGGCTAATAATTATATCCCATTTAGATGTTTACGTTATGCTTAAATGAGACGTTATGTTTTATATACTCAAGAAATTTGACATTAAGTTACTCATAGTAAAGTAGAGTGTAGGCCACTCCAGATTTTTTTTTTTTGTACATACGTATTAGAGTGAGTATGAATGTTTATTTTGCATGTTTGTATAAGTGAGTGTGTATAATGTTTCAGCACTCAACTCATCATATCTATTTTCAAGACATAAATATTTCTTGAATAGTAATAATAATCTATATTGTTCGTAACTTAAATTGAAACCTTTTCTTAATTTGAACTTCCATGCCTACTGATTTAAAAAGATTTATTTTATATTTAGCAGTAAATTAATATGATAATACAAATTATAAGCATTACAAATAAGAAAGAAACATTATTTAACATTTTAGTACCACTATCATAAGAGAAGAAATACTAGAAAGATTTCTTGTAAAATCCGATTATGAATACATTATTGTAAATTTTATTTACACTTATTTAGTTTATTACATTTCCCACAATTTAAAAATCAAGTAGTATCATTCTTTATGAATTTCAGAATAATCTTAATTTTTTGTCACTTTCTATTTAGATGCGTACATACGTATATTGTATTCCATTGTTTCCTGAGAATAATTTGCAGAAAATTATAATGTCTATTGAAATAATTACTTATAACATGTTTATAATATTCTATATATTTATCAGTAGTGCACATTTCATTTTATAACCACTCAAAAAGAGGTTATTAGTATATGACTTGTAAAAAAGGTCATCAATGGGCCATTTACACAAAGGAAGAATGAAAATAGCTCGACACAAAACATCTTTTATGTGGAGACTCGGTGATTCTTTGCCTCATTCTAATCATGAGTAAATACCACAAAATAGAAGATTATATAGCTCGTGAGTTAAAACATGGAAGGTTTTATAAACTAAAATTCACAATCTTATGTGATTATACCAGCAATTTTAAAACCAATGTAGGTTACAAGAATAGAATTTAATAATAAGTTTTATTACTGTTCTTCAGTTTTTAACCTTATAATCATTGACTTCGGAAACTTATGAATGTAATAAAATCTATTTGATGGATATTATAAAAACCAATAAATTGTATGAAGGATAAAAAGACGACTATATAATTGATGATATATAACAAGATTTTACTATAAACATATGAAATAATAATCAACGTCTAACCCACAGTAAGAAATCAGGAATAAGACTAAGATCTTTCAACCGTAACAAGCGGTCTACTTAAGAGTCAAATCTTAACTGATTTCTTCTCTGAACAAATCAGTTGAAATATGACCATGTCGAAGACCGCTTGATGCGGTTGAAAGATAGTGTTACCAAATATCAGGTAACGATTCTGGCTAAAATAATACAAAAAATGAGCTAAAAAGAGCTCTTATTTTCCAAACTGAGCTAAGAAAAAGGGTCAAATGGCAATATAACGAATATAACATTCTAAACAGTATTTTAATAATGTTTTTTTTGAACAAGATTAAAATTTTGTTTATCAAATGTAGTTACTAAATTCAATACTTCATGAGAATTATCGGTCTTTCTGGTTTCATAAATTTAGTTGGTCCCAATTACCGCAATAATGTCAAAAGAAACATCAAAATCATAGGAGCATATTTAATAACGTTTTAATTCATCTCGTGTTGGCAGTTTACTAACTATTGTTGATAAATTAATTTTGTTTCAAAGTTTGTTTTTACTTTACTAGAAGTAAAGTATAGTAATCGTGAAAAAATTCGATCTCGAAATTTTGACGGAATTACATGTTTCGAGGTCCCAGAAGTCGTTTTATGAAGTTTTTTCGATGATGTCTGTATGTGTGTGGGTGGGTGGGTGAGTGTGTTAGCATTGCTTGTTACCACGCTACGGTCCAGAATCTTTGATGGATCAAGTTTACACAAAAATGGGCCCCATAGGGAAGAACACATACTTTCCGTCTGCACCCCTTGGACGGGGGTTGGCAGCTTTGGTCGGGCTGCGCGTCTTATCCTCAGTTAAACTTGCCCTAGGAGATTTGATCATCTGCTCTTCATTCCTGGAGAAGGTTGATTTCTGATCGGCATTTAGAGACTTCCCACTCATCTCGCCGGATGCTCCTTGTTCTCCTGGTTAAAATTTCGTTTTCCCTGTGCCTGTAGCTCCAACAGGAGCCGAGAAAAACGCGTTTAAAAGTGGGGGCAAAGTACAATCCAGAAATTTTCTGGATTAGGGGATTGGCCCAGAGGACCGGAGATGATGGGAAACTGTCAGGGGGGGTAAGAAAATAAAAATGGGTAGGGGCCAGGTATATGAAAAAAAGGAGGGGGGGAGTAAAATCGAAAAAACGAAAAAAACGCTGAAATATTCGATGAGTGAAGGTTAAGAACTTCTCACTATTGCTCCAAAAAATAAAAAAAATTAGATGAAGACGCACTAAAAGAGTGCTCACGCGCAATGCACTCTCTCTCGACGAAAAATGAGAAAACATTTCCCACGGGGGATATTCTGAATACCACCAACGATCCAGGAGTCGCCGAATCCCGGATCTGTTCCGCGACAGGTACCATCCAAGGAAGCATGCACAGGTACATCCACAGGTAGCATCCACAGGTACCATCCACAGGTAAATCCACAGGTACCTCCACAGGTACCTCCACAGGTACATCCACAGGTACATCCATAGGTACATACCTGTGGATGCTACCTGTGGATGTACCTGTGGATGTACCTGTGGATGCTACCTGTGGATGTACCTGTGCATGCTACCTTGGATGGTACCTGTCGCGGAACTGATCCGGGATTCGGCGACTCCTGGATCGTTGGTGGTATTCAGAACATCCCCCGTGGGAAATGTTTTCTCATTTTTGTCGAAAGAGAGTGCATTGCGCATGAGCACTCTTTTAGTGCGTCTTCTTCTAAGTTTTTTATTTTTTGGAGCAATAGTGAGAAGTTCTTAACCTTCACTCATCGAATTTTTCAGCGTTTTTTGCGTTTTTTCGATTTTACTCCCCCCCCCTCCTTTTTTTTCATATACCTGGCCCCTACCCATTTTTATTTTCTTACCCCCCCCCCTTACAGTTTCCCATCATCTCCGGTCCTCTGGGCCAATCCCCTAATCCAGAAAATTTCTGGATTGTACTTTGCCCCCGCTTTTAAACGCGTTTTTCTCGGCTCCTGTTGGAGCTACAGGCACAGGGAAAACGAAATTTTAACCAAGAGAACAAGGAGAATCCGGCAAGATGAGTGGGAAGTCTCCAAAAGCCGATCAGAAATCAACCTCCTCCAGGAATGAAGAGCAGATGATCAAATCTCCTAGGGCAAGTTTAACTGAGGATAAGACGCGCGGGTATAAAAGACCAAAATCGTAAAAGATAATTCAGAATTGAAATCTTTCGTTTGAAGATTAATAAATGTAATTATAAATTATCTTAAAACGACATTTTCTCTTCGATATTTATGACGTTTGTCAGAGAAAATAAGAGTATTTTCCTGTTTTAAATATAAAAATTTGGCTTAAATATTCAATGTAGAAGGAGGTTAAGTAAACGATGTAAGAAATCCACTGGCTACTTGAACAAAAGCCATGTTCTCTTGCAGGAGAATATTTCCTAGCAATAATTTTTTTACTTTGGCTTTTCAAATATGTTATTACTACTGTAGTTATACTAATGAGATTATTTGCATCAGTGGTGTGATATACAAAAATAAGCTTATATTTTGATAAGTCGATCAATCATTACTATCTGACTACCTCAGGAATGAAAGACTAATAAACATCTCCCATTTAGATGTTTGCATTATGCTTAAATGAAACATTATATCTTATATACCCAAGGGGATTGATATTAAATTTACTTATAGGAAAGTTGAGTGTAGGCCACTCCAGATTTTTTTTCTAATAACTTTTTCAATTTTGTTTATATCCCATTGAAGTACAGCGATCTCTCAGTTATCGCGGTTAATAGAACCGGCCGTGATAAGTGAAAAACCTCCAAGTAATGTCACCCTCTCATTTTTAACATAAGTAAATTTTTTGTATATGTATAATATCAATAAGTGTATACGAAACCATATAATTGGATATATTATCATTAGAACATTAAAGAATACTTTCAAACAAGTAAATAAAATATTATTTGTATAAACAGCATAAATTATGTATAAATAATACAAATATGATACGTGTGTGTAACATGCGTAGATGTAACAAAAGTGGGCATACTGCAAATATGTTTTTAGAAGTCTTTCATTCTTGTTACAACTTTTCTTGTATAACAAGGTACATAACTCGATAACATCATTATAAATGCCGATGAAACACGTAGAAATGCCAATCAGAAGTTTGGATTTTGAATTTGGTGGACACTCTTTGCATTCTGCTGTTGTGTGGGAAACTTTTGCGTCATAATTCATCAATTTTGAATTTTTTTATGAATTCTTTTAAACTATCCACGATATACTACAGTCGCGATAAATGAACCACGAAGTAGCCAGGAATTACTGTATTTCCATTTCTCGCCAGTGAGAATAGACTGAAAGGTGTCCATTTCTTGATAAAAATATTCTAAAATAGTGACGTTATATATCTTTTCTACGATAGAAGTGGAACAGGTGACCAACTATTGCTCCTCCCAAATTGTTGATATGCATACTGTTGTTCTTGGACATTTTTCAAAAAACTTCATTTTTATATAGTTAGCCATATAGTGTAAAAAGCATTTTCTGAAATTATAAAATCTACCACAAAGTCCGTTTGGTCCATTTTAAGAAATAATATTAATCCTCTGACAATATGTTATTTTTCGGTATAACTTAATTATAAGCCCTCTTTTGGAATCAATTGAATCATGTCCAAAAGCTTTCAGAATCAATCATAAGTCAAGGTTTTTTTTTCATTTTATTGTAAAAAAAAATTTCCCGTTGTTTTAAAAATCTGTGGTTTCATCAGTTATTACTTCTCTTAATGTTATTATAATCCCATTCTCAACACTCTAGAAGTGGCTGTACACGCGAAAAAAATGTTGCTTAAAAACTTTTGAGCAAAAAGTGACTTACCTTAGCCACATTTCATGAATAATATGAATTTGATCTATCAAATGGTATGACAGTAGCGTGTGAAAACTTTTCAATAACAACTCACCCACCCACACACAAACATCATCGAAAGAATATCAAAAAAGTGCTTTAAGACCTCAAAACTTGTAATTTGTTCAAAATTTCGAAATTGCTTTTTTCATGATTAGTGTAATTTACTTATAGTAAATTAAAAGAAAGAAAAGAATTTTTCATTTTAAGGAGACAAAGTATATCACATTTTAATTATTACAATTTGGAAGTGTTTAATTACAACTGGAGAGACTGGTCTAATTTTAATTAAACAATGAAAATATAGGTTTAACAGTCTTTACAAAGTAATATAGCTGATGCTCGAATTGTTTTGTTAATTTATTAAGGAGAATCTCTGAGTTTCATTTAAAGAATATGCACTTACTGGCAAGGATGAATCCATGGCCTAGGAGCCTGCTTAATGACACGTACCATCGTAACTGTAAGCGATATCCCTCACCTTCATCATATAACTCCAATACTGTCATTTGTAAAAATATTTCCTTTGATTCCCCTGATATAGCAGTAGTCTTGCTTCAAATACAATGTTAACAAACATTCAATTATATTTTATACCCTACATACTGTTTCATAACTATTTATTATACATTAATAAAACGATTACATTTTCTTATGTAAGGTGTATAGACCTGTATTACATAAATGCTAGGTAATTGCCCTCTTCTTTGTTGAAAAACATTTTTCAAAATCAATAAATCTAATTATATATAATCACAAAGCTAATCTACATGAATCAATACCACATAATACAAACATCAGCTAGAATATCACCAGGCTTAATAGAAAATAACTACACTTGGCTTTAAATGATAACACGTAAAACTGGTTTTTAACTTATGTGACACGTTCCATTGTTTAAATTTAAATAGTGGCTCAGTAGGTCACATCGATTTACCTCTGAGTTGAGTCATAGAATAATAAATTTGTTCAACAACAATGTATATTTTTACGAGTTTATTTTAACTTATTACAAGTTGTGCAAACAATATATAAATAAATGTGAAAAAAATATCCAAATGGTAATGTTTCGGATGTTCTGAGTGTAAAAGGTTACTCTCTTTTTCTCTGAAATTGTCAAATTTAGGACAAACACTATTTCAGTTTTACTGCCCAATTTTTTCTAGGTTAATGATAAATTAGAACTATGCGGTCAGACGGTCTCTTATAACAAAGGATAACGTTCACTTATCATTCAGGTAAACTTACAGCTAGCCAGCACATGTTGATTCCGTTTAATATTGTAGATTATGTCGTTCCTCTCTGATCTAGTTAACTAAACTGCAAAAAAATAAGCAAACAACTAATATGTTTTAAAATCACTTTACTTCAGACAATTGCATCGTGTTCCATGAAATCATTATACAAAATTGCCAGTGCAATAAAACAGATTGGTAATTTTTCATGATGGTGGTAGGAAGATGTACGAAAAATAAATATAAAAAAATAACAAAAGTTCTTGCAGACTAACTGATGTGACCAATTCAAATATTGAAATTCAATATTTCAATTTTGTCGCTATCAGGAAAAGGACAGTTTTTCCCATCTGGCAATCAAAATAGAGCCAAACTATGCAGCGCATATGATCTGCAGAGTATAAATATCAAATTATATTTTTAAGCAACAATTAATCACTAATTGTTTCTAATTAGTGATTTGTAGTATTACTAACACACTCAAAATAAAATCACAATGAATAATAAATTCAATATCAAAAAACAAATTAAATATATTAAAAAATAGTTTTCTGAAATAGAATCACTGATTTTAAAAAGAGATTTTCATAAGTGAAAATTGACTCTCAAGGATGAGAAGCAAATGGTCATTAACTTCACACTGAACATTCTGAAAAATATTATAAGTTCAAATAAATTAGTAATTAAATTTGTTTTATTAGGTCGAATAACTTTGATATGGTTCATAAAACTGCATTATGTTTTACTTATATATAAAAAAACCAGGAGTGGCCTACACTCCACTTAAGTGTAATTAAATACACTAAAAAGCTCGTTGACAACAAATTTAATTCTCTTTTTTATGGCTATAGTGAAGATGTAATATAAAACAATATGATAAAAACTATCAAAATCATAAATGATTAGGAAATGGTTCCATTTCTTTTAATGTAATTCGGTCCATTTGATTAGTCTTTAAACGCAGTTACCAGAAGTACAAGGGGTCTTGTGAGAAATAGGGTGGATGTGTTTGAGGTAGGAACGAAAGGAAGTAACAGGATTGATTATAGGACAAGTAATGCAGCCATGACGTTTACATTGAACCATACCATAAGCAGTATTGTGAGGCTTTGAAGGAGAGATACGAGAGAAGATAGATCTGAGAGTAGCTGGTTTGTGGTAGGAAATGGAAGGTGACTCTCGGAATACAGGAGAAGTACAGAAAAATGAAGAATATATATGCATTAACGATTATGAGAAAAGAAACGGAAAAACAACAATAAAACTCAATTCATTTATTTCAATTTTGTCGCTATCAGGAAAAGGACAGTTTTTACCATCTGTCAATCAAAATAGAGCCAAACTCTGCAGCGCATATGATCTGCAGAGTATAAATATCAAATTATATTTTTAAGCAACAATTAATCACTAATTGTTTCTAATTAGTTATTTGTAGTATTGCCAACACATTCAAAATAAAATCACAATGAATAATAAATAAAATATCAAAAAAAAAATTAAATACAATAAAAAAAATATTTAATTAATAAAAAAAATGAAAATGAGAAATAATAATGAAATTGAGTTAAAAACTCAAAACTGAACTGTTTAATTATGTTCGGATTATTCATATATTCAAAAAGAAAATAACACACAGAAGAAAAAAAAAACAGTATTATATTTGATATCCATTGCCACAAGGAGGTGAAATGAACCATCACAACAAACAACACTCGGACTATCTCCACTCTTGTAGTGTGGTCTCAATTCGCATGGATGGCGATAGAGGGCAATCAATATAGAAAATAGAGAAAAATAAAACAATTAATGAGGATATAATAAAGGTGTTTAAAAAATTGATAAATTAAAGGACATATAAAATTATGAATGAGTTAGAAACCACAATTAGATCTGTCTCTGAGAAGACAACAATGCAGCTCCTCATAAAATGTTTTTAAAACAGAATCCATGAGAAAAGAATTAACTTAATTTTTACCGCATGTTTGATCATCTATCTAACAGAAGACCTGTTACAATTGATAATACAAAATTTATATTTTTAAGTATAATAACTACTGGTATACGTCACAGTACTTGTCCTATTATCTTTCTAATTACAATTGTCTTCTGAAATGTTAATATGCTGACGAAATATTTCAGTCACCATTACAATGTTAAGTATTCATCAGACTACTACCATATTGAAGAGTTATTTCTTATACATTCATCATCATCTTTGTTTCCCAACTTCAGATAATGATTATGGTGCATTCAATTACCTATCATAATCTTCCAACCTTGGGTGCAGTTTTCATATTATTTCTCCAAGCCTCATTATATCATCATTATCCTTTTCATCACTGTGCTTCATTCATCAACAATTACATAACTCTATTTTCAAAAGACCTTCTACTCTTTTGGTAGCTATGTATATTGTTTGGACTACTACCAATCTAATGCTTGTTTTGCTGTTCTGGTTTCTACTAAGCTGAATCTGAGTATGAAATTTTAAGATCACCTGTTAGTCAGTTCGGGAAGCTTGTAGATTCCATTCTTATTAATTCTCATGGACTCACTCTAACGTTTGTTTAATTAAACGTTCTTAAGTACATCACGTATTTATATGTTAATTCCTCTTTGAGTTCTTAGGAGAAATCATATTATTCTCTTCTCAGAGGTTGATCCGATTTTAGACTTTTGAATAATTTGTTCACTAATTTTATTTATTTATAGCACTATAAATTTTTTACAACTTCTATTTTCTTAATCTTGTCTCAGTAATGCTTCGCTTTCTTGCTTATGACTTGAAAAACATCTACAATGTGGTATTTGTGCAAATGCTACCTATAAAATATTTAATTATGTCGTTCATTTAATATGATTTAACTAATACTATGAACCCTAATTTAATACTATGAAATACTAATTTAATATGAACCCTATTACTACTGCAAAGAATATTGGAAAATTGTTTACTACTTCGCTTTGACGGTGTTGAAAGAAAGTAGTTGTTATCAGATATGAATGACAGATGCATGTAGTTGAGAAGGTGATAAGACTGCAGGCAGTTTGTTGATCTCGTGTTTGGCCGATATGGTCTTCTGACGATTCCTCTCTTGGAATTGTTCCAAATCCCCCCTCCCTTTCTTCCTTAACTCTGTCTCTATTTTCCTTTCTTGGCAAGTCTCATAAATACTAGTGCCTAAAGATAAAAGCAATATGTTGCCGTTTATCATCTGTATGTTCCACTATTCTACTGGAACAACTATCAATACAAGAAAAACTGATATTTAACCACTCTTTCTCATCCTTTAGCAATAATTACATCAATTTTAATAGCAACATATGAATTTTAATAAATTCTAAATTTTGTAAAACAATATTTCTTCAATATATATATATATATATATATATATATATATATATATATATATACAACACCCAAGTGTAAAGTGAGGCTAATGTTTTCTGCCAAACATCATTTAACACAGAGGGACTGTGCAACCTCTATACCTATTGGCAGAACGCAAAGGCTTTTTGCTGAGCAGCGGGCAACTGGGACCTTACGCTTGGACCTGTAACTCTACTCCCATTGGTCAACATCGCATCGAATCATATTCCTTTCCCCGGACAACCCATAGAAAACTGTATATAAGGACCAACGTCTGGGCCATTTCCTTGCCTAAGGTGTATACCTAACTGCATTTATTCAATTTTTTTTTTTTTTTTTTTTTTTTTTTTTTTTTTTTTCTTCCTCCTACACTGTACTATAGGATACAGATGTTCTCGGTGGCCGCAGTTGTGTGAATGCAGAGTTGACCAATGCATTTTTGAATGCAGTTTGCAATTCTTAACTCTGCTCCCGGCTGCGTGCTTATCGATAGATGGATTGTGTTAGCATTGACTGCACTCCCCCTTAAGGGTAATCAACTCACAGAGGTATTATGGTGGGTATGTTCTTAAGACTGTACTGTACTGTACTGTCATTGCTGTCTCTCACATTGAGCTTGGATGCAGCTGTTCTCGGTGGCCGCAGTCATGGAATCCGGGGTTGACAAATGCATTTTTGAATGCAGTTTCTTGCAATTCCAAACCCTGTTTCTGGACTGCGTGCTTATCGATGGATGGATTGTGGGCTCGTTAAATGTATTCATTAAAATGTATACACCCTCAAAGGGTAATCGCCTCCAAGAGGTGATCGAACATTTATTTTATCTTTTTATCTTACTATTATTATAATTATTATTATTATCGTTGCATTGATTATTATATTTTATTATCAGTATAATTACGTGCCCCATGGAGCCCGAGGGTGCTGCTTGTTCCTTGGGGCCGCAGTTATGAATGCAGGGTTGATCAAATGCATTTATGAATGCAGTCTTGCAATTTCTAACTCTGCTTTCGAGCTGTGTGCTTGATGATAAGTAGACCGTGGAATGGGCTCCATGTGATTAATTAAATAATTAAATATTATTAATTATGATTCTTACTATTATTAATACTTTCATGTATTAAGGGCCACATGGAGCCCGAGGGTGCTGCTTGTTCCTTGGGGCCACAGCTATGCAGGCAGGGTTGACAAATGCATTTATGAATGCAGTCTTGCAATTCCTAACTCTGCTTTCGTGCTGTGTGCTTGATGATGAGTAGACCGTGGAATGGGCTCCATGTGATTCATTATTAATTATTAATTATTATTATTATTAATACTTTCATGTATGTTTCTTGATTTTTAGTCTATATTTGCATAAGCCTGTTGGTCACTGGTCAAAGGTTCACACTAGCCAAGGAATTCTACTTTTTAATACAAGGGACAAGTAAAAGCGCCAGTTTAGCTTGTATCCCGCCAAGTTAACTAATTTAGAGAATGAAGTGGTAAAAGGCCTAGATGCCTGTCCACTAATTTGGCATGCACCTTGCTGTGCATGGCTAGCTGACCCTTGACCCTTGACCCTTGACCATTTCCTTGCCTGAAGATAACCAGAGAATGGTTGAAACATGTCGCAAATACCACCACCAGGTCAACAGTGCAGAACTTTTCATCACCTACCAGCCACCCATCAATAGCAGCAATAACATTCAACTGAAGAAAAAACATGAACATAAGAAACCGAAGAGAACAATATACAGAACCTACAACTTGAAGATGTTTCTACGAGAAGAAGTTGGATTCCAGTGTCAACATCTCTTAATAATCAAGAGGGACTGTGCAACCTCTACCCCTGTTGGCATGAAGATGAAGGCGGCTTTTCGCAGTAAACAACCGAGAGTATCATTTAAATATCCAGCAATATCCGTAACAGAAAATTGTAAACAACAACAACACCCAACCACCACAAAAATCAAAAATAGAAAGGGAACAGGAGTTCACTGTAAAGTGAGGCTAATGTTTTCTGCCAAACATCATTTAACACAGAGGGACTGTGCAACCTCTATACCTATTGGCAGAACGCAAAGGCTTTTTGCTGAGCAGCGGGCAACTGGGACCTTACGCTTGGACCTGTAACTCTACTCCCATTGGTCAACATCGCATCGAATCATATTCCTTTCCCCGGACAACCCATAGAAAACTGTATATAAGGACCAACGTCTGGGCCATTTCCTTGCCTGAAGATAACCAGAGAATGGTTGAAACATGTCGCAAATACCACCACCAGGTCAACAGTGCAGAACTTTTCATCACCTACCAGCCACCCATCAATAGCAGCAATAACATTCAACTGAAGAAAAAACATGAACATAAGAAACCGAAGAGAACAATATACAAAACCTACAACTTGAAGATGTTTCTACGAGAAGAAGTTGGATTCCAGTGTCAACATCTCTTAATAATCAAGAGGGACTGTGCAACCTCTACCCCTGTTGGCATGAAGATGAAGGCGGCTTTTCGCAGTAAACAACCGAGAGTATCATTTAAATATCCAGCAATATCCGTAACAGAAAATAGTAAACAACAACAACACCCAACCACCACAAAAATCAAAAATAGAAAGGGAACAGGAGTTCACTGTAAAGTGAGGCTAATGTTTTCTGCCAAACATCATTTAACACAGAGGGACTGTGCAACCTCTATACCTATTGGCAGAACGCAAAGGCTTTTTGCTGAGCAGCGGGCAACTGGGACCTTACGCTTGGACCTGTAACTCTACTCCCATTGGTCAACATCGCATCGAATCATATATATATATATATATATATATATATATATATATATATATATATATATATATATATATATATAAGAACGTCCAAACCACAGTAAGATCTGAGAAAAAAGTCTTAAGATCTTTCAACCATAAGAAGTGGTCTTTGTTAGAGTCAAATCTCGATTAAGAAAGATGATTGTGGTCCAGTACAATAAGGGACAATATTCCTATTTTTTCAATTGTCAAAAGAAAGAAGAAAGGTTCTATGGTTAAAACCATAGAATTCCCTTTTTCACGTTTCCGTGAATCATAGAAAAAAATAATATAATGATAATTTAATAAGAAAGTTGAAAAACAGTGAATTATTTATAGATACAGCGGGTGCATAGCATTCAATCAAACTTAACGGACTTCAGCCTAGAGGCGACGTCACTGTAGAAGTATATCTGTATCTGTGACTTAATACCCCTAGAGAAGGTTTTTATTGAAAGGACTTGCTTAAATGTACTGTATTGCTGAAATAGAATAGGAACTTAGACCGCAAGGTGGGTGGGAGTGAAAATAATTACAAGATATGTTTGTGAAACGGAAGTAAATATAACAACATTTATTTTCACCTTTACTACACCTATACTGCCTGAAAAATAGAGATAGCATTATTACAAATTAATTATAGCAGAATATACTTTCCCCAATGAGATTCATTAAGCGTTTAAATTTAGGAATATAGATTATTGATGCTATGGGAAACATTAGACTTGGAACTAGTGGAAGCCAAAAACAAGTGTAGTACACCCCAGTATGCATCAACTGTAATGAGGAACATTTCTGCCGATCAAGAGACTGCTCAAAATTAATCTTTGAAAAGTGAACTTAAATAGCGAAGACCATAACATCGAATGCCTTATATGGAGGTACCAGCTACCTCGTTAGCATCGAGAGAGAGTAGTCACCAAAAACCTATAATCAATAAAGATATATTTGCATCAACAATATCAAACCAAAAAAAAAACAGTCATTACATAAAAAACACTAAAACAATTAAAAAATTATGGAAACATTACAACTCCACACACACAAAATAACCGTTGAAAGGGGAATTCATATGTTATGATTTCAATATACAATTCAAGGTACCTAAACATACAAATTTTCAAATTTTACTAAGTTAAGATGATGAACATTTCTATATTATGGACAAATTTATGTTCTAAAATATACGCTATTATATTATGTTCTTATTTAAAATTTAAAAGTTGTTTATTGAATAATATGATTAAGACTTGTCAAAAAATATTGTTACTTGTACACAATTCGTTAACTCTGTCAAAAAGAGTTGGTTGCAACAAATTATAAAGAAATAAATACACTTAAATGAGGACCATATCAATAAATAAAGATTTGAAATAAATGATTTCAACATTTATACAGACCTGAATATTTAGTAGATCGACTGATTTAACAAATGTATCATCAGATGTACGCACTTTTAAGATAGTTAATTTTTTTCGTTATCTGCTATTTTACACGACTTTAATGAATTAAACTTTGACTGAAGGTTTTTAAATTTAATATATTATTAGATATCCGATTGAATATTTTTCCTAGCAAATTAGGGTACACCAGTTAGGAATTGAGAGAGATTTGATAACAGAGCAATTTTCATGAATTTCTTTGATAAATAACTTCTTTAATTGACCGCAATTACAAGATTTAGTAGTTTATAAACTAGTGTTACAGATTTATGCAATTAAGATTTTTGCTTTTATAAATATTTTTCGCTTTAAGGTTAAAAGAATTTTTTGAATTTCTTTTTCGTGTATGACAATTGTATTTGTTTGGACAAGATTTCATTTATCTTTATTTATCAGCTTATCCTTAAAGAATACCTTCCTGAAATCATAAAATCTACAATTAACACCTATTTCTACTCTTGTAATTTTAACAAAATGTCATCTCCTTGTCCTTTCAAAACAAATAAATCTAGGCAAACTTTCATTACAATCCATCAAACAGTATTATGTCTGTCGCTCCAAAAAACTCTTACAATGTATCATAATAAAAAATTTACAAAACAAAAAAATATAAAAAATTGTTTATGTTAATGTTATTGATGTTTTATTATAATCCCATGATCTCATCTCTTTAGAGTTATTGCTTAGATAAAAAAAAAATTTCTAAACATAATTTGTCAAAAAAGTAACTTTTTCATCATGCAATACTGTAAATATTCTAGCCTGACTTTAAAAATAACTTTAATAATTAAATGAAACGACAAGGAACTACAGGCAACATACCAAAAAATCAAAAAAGGCCAATACAACTTTCCAAAACGATGCAACAAGCAGCAGTAGACAAAGGTCACTCAGCCAAGAAAGTACGAAAAGTGATATCTTAAGTATTACTAGTTCTACCTCTGCAGGCCACTCAATGAATTTTATATCGCCAAATAGGTTTGGTGTGTTAGCAGTGGAAGAAGAACCACCCCAGCTCAGCATCAGATCAGCGACCACTACCCGGAAAGAAGAAGAACCAACCCAAAAAGAAGTAAAGCCTCCTCCAATATTCATAAAAAACATAGTTGACTTCAGTTCGTTTTACAAAACGATAAAAGAGTTGATAGCAGCAAATCAGTTCTCCTGTCAAGCGAGAACAGACACAACCATCGTCCGTGTCAACACTGGAGAAAACTATAGAAAATTAATACGCGCACTAAAAGACCAAAAGTGCAACTATCATACGTACCAGGTAAAGGAAGATAAAGCATACAGAGTAGTGCTGAGAAACCTCCACCCTACAATTCCTACTGAAGAATTAAAAGAAGTAAAGTCACTCGGGTTCAGTGTACGGAACATTTCTAATGTTCTGTCACCATCGAAAGAAAAGCTGCCACTTTTCTTTCTCGACCTGGAGCCCTCTCCAAAAAATAACGAAATCTTCATGGTGACACACCTGTATGGTTGCCGAATTAGGGTGGAGGAGCCCTACAGGAACAAGGTAATCGCCCAGTGTAAGCGCTGCCAAGAATATGGTCATACGAAGGCGTATTGCAATCATGTTCCGCGCTGTGTCAAGTGTGCAGACAGCCACTGGAGCCACAACTGCCCAAAACCCCGGGAAACTCCACCGAAGTGCACCCTGTGTAAGGGTAATCACCCCGCCAACTATCGGGGATGTATCACCCATAAGCAGCTTCAAAAATTACGGAAAACCAGTCACACTGCCACTAGGCAGCCATTTAACAACCGAGTGGCTGAAGCAACAACTCAACCAACAGCTGAACGACCCTCGACAAGCGAATGCCGGCCATCTGTAAGCTACGCAGATGCACTCAAAGGGCCAACATCTTTTCAGGAGCCTCACCCGCTAAGTAAGCCATCCTTTATTCCTCCCCCACCTGCATCCTCTGACATGACCACAATGATGTCCTCATTTCTTTCGGAATTTCGCTCTCTCATCGGCTCGCTGGTGACTCTGCTTACCACAGTAGTTGAGAGAGTAATTCCCTTAATTTCCCGACCTCTTCCTTAACCATGCCATCTCCTCAATCTCTCACCATTCTGCTTTGGAATGCTAACGGCTTGAGATCCAAGTATAACGAACTAGATGTACTATTACAACAAAATAGAATAGATATTGCTTTAATAACAGAAACCCACCTTACTTCCAGATCTTACTTTTACATAAGGAACTACAGAACTTACAGAACTGACCATCCCTCAGACATTGCCTGCGGTGGAACAGCTATCCTAGTACGAAACAGCTTATCCCACTTCCTCGTTCCTAATGATTCCTATGAGTCACTGCAAAACACTGTTGTTAACCTGTCCTCTTCATCCTTTAATTTCAATCCAGCGTCTGTTTACTGCCCACCTAAACACAAAGTTACCTATTCACAATTCCTTTCTTTTTTCAATTCGCTTGGTCCTCGCTTCTTATCTGGTGGCGATTACAATGCAAAGCATCAACAGTGGGGCAGTAGAGTAACAAACCCTCGTGGTCGTGTTCTCTCTTCTGTGCTCTCCAGTAATCCTCTGAATTACATCTCCCCTCCTGACCCTACCTACTGGCCTGCAGCGTCAAACAAACGGCCAGATCTCCTAGATTTCTTCATCACGTCCCAGCTATCCTCTCTCCATCACCATGTTTGCGTACTGAACGATCTTTCCTCTGACCACAGTCCTATTCTTTTAACTCTGGATATTAATCATATTCTGGTTACTCCCAGAGCAACACTAATAAGTGGTCCAGTTGATTGGAACCTATTCAGACAGAATGTTGAAGACAATATTGACCTTACTGTCTCTTTAAAAACCCACGACGAAATTGACCACGCAATTGAACAACTAAATTTAACAATAGCAAATTCAATTAATATATCAACGCAGTACTCTTACAATCAAAAAACATTTACAAAGGACATCAACATTCCTTTTTATATACGGAATCTTATAAACTCAAAACGGAAAGCTCAAAAACTCTGGCAGAGAACTCGTCACCCAAATGACAAGCTAACCCTCAACCGTATCACTCACCAACTTACAACAGTACTAAGAAACTACAGATCCCAAAAGTTTAGACAATACACTGAAGGACTGACGACTGACAACAAATCGCTCTGGAGAGCAACCAGAAAAATCCTATCCTATAATCAAGTGTCTGCTCCCCTCAGGCAGACAAATGGTAACTGGGCAAAATCAGACGAAGAGAAGGCCAATCTGTTTGCCTCCTACCTTACCACCAACGACCAACGACCAACGATTCTTTCCACGCACTGTAGTGCGCGTTGTAATTAGCAGTTCCAGGTCACGGACCTACTACTGCTGAGTTTCTGTACTTCTGTGTTTGTGGAGTCAGTAAGTAAATGTCTGTAGTCTTTTGTTTCTTATTCATTATACATTATTTCGTGGTCGTCTGGTCTTCTTGGGTCGTGAAATGTTGTCAGTCTAGGGTGTGGCTTTCTATTTCAACATCAGCGTCTATGATGGATACCTTACCACTGTCTTTACCCCCCACCCTACTATCCTAAATCCTTTATATGTGGCAAAAACAATAGAGAAGTTAGACTGTCCTGTTCTCTTGAGTCTTCCTCCAAAAGCGTTTACCCCGTCCGATGTTCAGTATGCAATAAAAAACCTCAAAACCAAAAAATCTCCTGGATTTGACCTAATTACTCCATTAATTCTTAAAGAACTCCCCAAAAAAGCTGTACTCCTCATTACATATCTCTTTAATTCAGTTTTGCGTACAACTTACTTTCCAATATCATGGAAACATTCCCATATCCGCATGATACCCAAACCTAATAAACCCTCCCACCTGCCTACTTCCTACAGACCCATTAGCCTGCTACCAATACTAGGAAAGATTCTAGAAAGGCTAATCCTAAAACGCATTATTCCTCTCCTATACAAACAGAATATAATCCCCGACCACCAGTTTGGCTTCCGGCGACATCATACAACAATACAGCAGGGCCACCGGGTTGTAGACGCCATCTCCTCTGCTCCAGAGAGAGGCCAATATTGTTCGGGTGCGTTTCTTGATGTTTCTCAGGCTTTTGCCCGGGTTTGGCACCCAAGCTTACTATGCCAACTAAAAGACATCCTACCCTCAACATACTACCTCATCCTTCGCAGCTACCTGACCGAGCGATATTTCCGGGTTTGTGAAGGAACTGCTCTTTCTCCCTATTTTCCTATAAATGCTGGTGTGCCTCAGAGGAGCGTATTGGCTCCCACTCTTTACCAAATATACACTGCTGATATCCCAACCCATTCCAAAACTACTATTTTCACCTTTGCAGATGACACAGCAATATTATCCAGTGACTCAGATCCTATCAGCTCCACTCAATCCCTCCAAGAACATTTACTCATTTTGGAATCTTGGTGCCAGAAGAAAAGAATTAAATTAAACACTGAGAAATCCACCCATATTACGTTCACACTACGAAAACAAAGATGTCCTCCTGTTTATATTAACCAATCTCCCCTCCCAGTTGCTAACGTAGTGCGATACCTGCGGATGTACATCGACAAACGATTAACATGGAATCCACATACAAGACTGAAACGACAAGACCTACTGAGACGATACAAGACGCTATCTAGACTTCTTGACAACAGATCAAATCTGACACTACAAAACAAAAGACTAATATACACTGCTATACTTAAACCGATCTGGACTTATGGACTAGAAATCTGGGGATCAACCAAGCATTCAAACATCCAAAGAATTCAAGCAGCCCAATCCAAAATCCTTCGCAAAATTGTGCAAGCTCCCTTCTATGTTTCGAACGATACCATACACAAAGATCTTAAAATTCCCTTCATCCACCAAGAAATCCAATCCCGATACCGTAAATTCCATGAATCTTTACCCACCACTATAAATCCTTTCATTCACGAATTATCATCTCTCCAGATTCCTAGCAACCCTATTAGAAGGCTGAAAAGATGTTGGCCCCGAGACCTACTCTGAAATGTTAACTGTCAAGACTAGTTGCAAGTGATCCTAACAGTCTATATGGAGTACTACCAATGGGTGGTTTCTCCACTCTTTATTCCACCTTTATGTAGCATGTATCACTATTACTTATTACCCCGATAAGGGTAGTTGTAATAAAAAAAAAAAAAAAAAAAAAAAAGAATAGAGATTTGTAAAGCAACAGGAAATATCTGTTTTAATAAAATGTAAAACTTTAGCCTTTTAATTCAGTCTGAATGCTTGTCAGAGCAATACAAGTCATACTGTTTAATGGATCAAAATGAAACCATACCAAGAAATAGAACATTATGCGGAGAATAAGCTGAAATAGATTTCTTCCAAATTATATTCACAAAAAGGACGGTACAGTAAATTTTCTGTTTTCAGAAATATTTATTTTGACGTTAAGCAGCTCATTAACAAACCATAAAAATTTGCCAAAAAATTAAAATTTATAAAAAATTCACGTAAACTCAATACTGGCAAAGAGCAATAACGCTATTAAAACTGTTTGTTTATCCTAGATAATTTGCCTGTTAACTAGTCAAATTTATTGATACTTATTTACATTGTTTAAATTTATTACTACTGTAGTTATACTAACGATATTACCTGCATCAGTTATTTGATAAACCAAAATAAGCCTGTATACTGATAAGTAGATCAATCACTATCTGTACTACCTCCAGGAATGAAAGATTAATAAACATCTTCCATTTAGATATTTATACTAATCCTAAATGGGACATTATATATTATATACCCAAGAAGTTTGATATTATGTTTACTCAAAGTAAAGTTGAGTGTAGGCCACTCCAGATTTTTTACTATATTAGATTTAATGATCTGACAAAAAATATAAAATGGCTAAAAAACGAATTAAAATATTTCAAAGAAAATTAGCGAATATAGGACTTAAAATCATGTCAGCTATAAGTTCACACATTACATACTGATAATTGAAATCCTAATATCTCCAGGAAATCTGTGTCATAAGTAATTGAATAAAACAGAAGGAGCCGTAAATTCAATGTCTCTTACAGATATTCTCATAAATGCTATTTCATTGTGGATAAGGCAATTCAGATGTGATAATCAGAATATTTAAGTGCCACACACAAGCTGCTCTTCTTATGATGTCACTTACTTTTTCAGATACATTTCAATATTTGTACATTTATAGATGATAAGTAGTTATAAAATTAAAAACAAATATAAAATAAATCGTAAAATAATATAGCAATATAAATTATAATATAGAATAGATAAAATAATTTAACCATAATAAATAGTAGATCAAAAAAATAAATGTAAAAACAATGAACAAATTAATTAAAAAATTACCCTTTTATAATAAGGACAGGTGTGCTATGACCAACTATATTAAGGTTCTACCAACTGTAAAAAAATTTGGTAGTGATCATAAAACGTCAATATCATAAAGGAAAAACTGGGGATTCCAGCATTCTTGGCCCCATCCATTTTACATAATATATCGAAATTAGTATGAGCAGTCTCGTACTACTACACCAAATAGTATGAGCAGTCTCGTACTACTACACCAACTGTTAAAGAAAGATATTCTGTTTCAATGGATTGATGATTGTGAAGAATGTTTTCAGATGATAAGAAATACTTATGCTTTTTTTTCTATTTTTGCTGTCAATGGCGTAGCAGAACCAATTTTCATCGAAGCAAATCTAATGTTATCCATAAATTGGTGCCACTGTCAAAGAGCCACATAATGACCGAATATACGATTTGGTAGTGTACTTTCCACATATGTGTCTGAGCGAGGAATATGTCTAGATGTAATGAATCTGAAATGCAAAGATATTAAAGGCTCCATTGAATACTGGCAGTACTATCTAATTAGCAGGAGTTTTACTGTTTGTTGTGATCATAACCCTCTTGAGACTTTAGAAAATAAAGCAAGAAAAACGAAATTCTGAAAGACATAATTCATTATCATTGCTAATTTCATTTCAACATAATAATAATCTATTTTATCGCAACCTGTTTAGTAACTTTTCGAAAATACAGCTACTATTGAGTTCTCAATTTAATTTAACAACAATTAATTTAATAAACAAGTAAATGACTTGCCTTCTTAAAACAAAAGCTAATGAGACTATTAACAATGTGTCAAAAAAAAACTAAAATCGAATAAAAATGCAAAATGGTTTTGCACCAGAATTTGGGAAAAATATTATCCATATTCAGAAACATTATAGACATATTGATCTAGCCGATGGCCTTAGCCTATACGTAGTTATTATTACATTTCAGGGTTAAATAATGCTGTTTTGCTTTCAGTTACAGTTCTGCATATGTATTTTGAATAAAGTGTTTCGTGGTTGAATAATTGTAATCCTTTTATAACTTGCTCCAGTTAAACAACTGTATCAAATGACGTTGTTTGACACAGTTAGGCACTTAATTCCCAAGGTACTTAGGCAGTCTTGTAAGAAATTGCTCTTTGAGAATATATGTACACAGACTACTTGACCATTTCATCCGTTATACGTAGATTTCTAAATCTGTTTGACAATATTTTCAGGATTCTATCAACTTATTGAACCCCAGAGGGAAATATTTGAAATCTTACGAGCTAATGCCTTGGAATAAACTTCAATTACATTCATGATTATTTACAAAAGATGAAAATCCAGAATGTATTTACGCGTGTACATTGTTCTATTTCAGTTTACGTGAGCGTATAAATCAAGCACTTAATACTAAAGCATGGACTACACAAGCTGTAGAATGTGGGGCCAAATATAATGTCAGAGTCGACAGTTCTACAAAGTTTTCCTCCTTCTACCTTCGAATGGGTAAAAACGCCAATATCTCACAATTTCAATATCAAGTCCTCTCAAGAAGTAGTGGTAGAAAGTTGGCATTCCTAAACTGCCAAAAAAAGTTTTCCAACAATCAATAGTGGAGTAGATAATAACAGGCGAAAACATCGTTTCCAGATTGGAGATGTGGTTTATAACGAAAATATGAGCAAATTAAATCCACTCTGTACCGGTCATTTTGAAGTTAATCAACGAATATCAAAGTGTTTCTATGAAATTATATCTAGTAAGAAAAAACAAGAACCAATTTCTTTTATTGCAGTAAACTGTCGTTTTCCCTTTGTAATGATGACTTTGCGCGGGAAGGAGTGATGGTGAAACCATCAGCTGATAGCGTAGTGACTGTATATAGATATATATATATACTAGAATTTAAATAGAACACATAGAAAAGAAATCACTGAACTCACTACTATATTTCGATGTCATCTTCCTCAGGAAAAGAAGTGAATCGCTCCAAAGGCTGATAACGACTGACTTGGCGTTCAAACTGAAGCACTCAAACAGTGTAGCCAACTTTCGGAGGAAAGGTAGACAGGGAAGATAAAGAGATAAAAGCCAAATAAAAATTAAAAAATGAAAACATTTAACTAAAATAAAATTAAAAGCTGAAAATAACTTTAAAAAAAAAATCAACGATTGAGGTTAAGCCCAGGAGCCGATCTACCGCCCAGAAGACTAATAAGTGCTTCTTCTGAAGCTCTCAGAGTAACTTTCGAATTAGTCTGATCAATCTGCCTCAGGACCTGTACACGGAAACAGTCATTAAAACTGAGTCCGTGAGAACTGGCATGAGTAGCAACGGGAAGGTCACTGCGTTTGCCAACGGATGACCTGTGATTATTCATACGCAGGCTTAGCTTGGTGGAAGCCAAACCCACATAAAAAAATCACACTGGGTGCAATCCAAACGGTAAACGCAGTTTATTATGATCATTATATTTATGAAATTTATGATTAATGATATATATTAATAGAGAAAAACTAATTTCTTTATTGCAATTGAAATTGTATTAACTATATTGGTCCAAAACACTATTTCATATTAAATATTTTCATCCATAAACGTTGAGTTGTTTCATTACCATAATTAGTGGCAATTTTACTAAATGCCTATATTCATAACTTTGTTATTTTACCCCTGTTTTTTCTCTGTTAATTGGTTATTGTTTCATAAATTACTGTGTTCAATTCAAATTATAAATACTCATGTTATATCAATTAATAGAAAAGTATCTTCCATCCCTCGGTTCGGAATATACCTGATAATAATGTTTTCTACAATAATTGATCAGCTGTGCAAACTTAGTTGTAGAACCACTGCAATTGGCAATTTTTGAATTTACCAATATATTTACTTCATAATTTTATAGAAAAACCTTTAATATAAAACTGCACATGTTTTTTTTTAGTGTACAGGTATCTATAAATATAAACACAACTGAATCATGTTTTCAAGATAATGTATGGGCCTTTGTAGATTTGATTTTAGTTGTAATCAAGGAGACTCAGCTAAGAGTACAAATTGATTATAAGAGATATTGTTCAATTAATATTTGGTATGAAATTGAGGGAATGAAATGTAAAATAGATTGCATTCTGGTGTAATGTACCAAACGTTGCTGCTTATGTTAAGGAATATCTAGAGCTGTGTAGATTGAAGACATTTTCAATTTAATAGAATAATTGGGCAGTTAAAGCAAGAGTTGGTTGAGAGATAGTGAGAGAGGAATGCATAAGTAAATTTGGAGAGGATGTTGTGATGCAGGTTAATAAGGTTTACTATGAGCAGAAGTGAGGGAATATTGACGCAGTCCATTAGCCGGTCGTCCACTAGCTGCATTCCTCGCCTCCATCATCTTCCCACCACCATATTACCTAATTCACATTCTCTTCATCCCTCTTCAACTAGACCACTTTTACCCCCAGTAACATTCCTCGAAAACTAACACTGATAAGTCTCATTATAGCTAATTAAGAAATTTAATCTTAATATGAAATAGTCAATTAAGTAAATCAGTACAATTAAAGACAGGTTTAGTTCCTTATTTTTTTAACCCTTTCGCAGTCTAAGGGATTTTTGCATTTTAACACCATATTAGCCCTAATTTTACTTCATGGCAAAAAAAAATTAGTATTCACGATATCGTGATATTCAAAAAAAAAGCCAAGCAAGTAGCTACTAAATGCCTTCAATGCAACAAAATTATTTGTTTACTATGCTTCAATATCAAACATCAATCAAAATAATTATATGGTTTTGTAAAGTAAATTATGTTAATAAAGTTATAATTTCTTTTATTTTTAGAATTTTGGCCTTGGTGATTTTGCATACGGTAGTAAGTTCGGTTTATGTTGTAATGTACAACTGAAAGGACAATTTTTATTTTGGATGGATTTACAAATTTGTTTAGTTTTGTTGTTTCCTACTTTATTTTTCTTACAAAATAACAATGAAAAAATATTTACACTCAGGTGTCTTGTGAATCATATATGATGCACGCTACTGATAATTGTAGTACCGTGGTATTCTCCTGAATTTTCTGGGATAATAAGATTAATCCCAGCGAAGATCTCTCACAACCTTATTTACTTTGAAAGTGAAATGGACTGTGTATCACATATGATGCACAAAGCATCTGATCATTCGTTTTTGTGTATAACATATGATACACGAGACTGCGAAAGAGTTAATTATCCTCACACATGATTATTAAGAAGAAAATTATGTAAATAAGAAACTGAATCAAGTATATGGACCATTGCACAAACTCCTTTGACGATCAATTTAGTTTTGATTAAATTGTAATGATCTATCGTGTAGACATAATATCAAACTCATAGGTAATCTTTTTTATGAGGCTATACCCATTGTATCAGTTATAACAAATTTGAAATAATTGAAATCGAACAATGTAGCGCCTAATTATTCAACTAAGGGTTTGAGTGTCAGGGAACGCACACACACCCTGGACATATCGGACTATTCAGTTTCAATGTAATACAATATAACCACAATACCAAACTCATTGACAACCAGTTGAGGTTTTTTTTTTTTAAATGTAACTCTATTGTAGGGGCCAGGCTAGCTCAGTGGTTACGTGCTCACCTCTGAACTGATAGGACCGGGGTTCAATCCTCACCTGGCCCTCGATTTATTCACGCGCGAGGTGAATAAATCTGAGCACGTCGTCCCTCGGAGAAGGACGTTCAACCGTCGGTCCCGAGCCTGTACGATGTCAGGTACTCGATAAAGATCCCTACTCTAAATACATTTGAGTTAGGCAAAATTTAGGACTCCCACTGTAGAATCAATCTTCATTGTGTGAATCAATTTTCAAAGGGCCAATGCTTGGCATACGTGTGTTCCCTTGTGGAACTATCACTGTAACCTAACCTAACTCTATTGTAGACGTAATATAAAACAGATATATAACCATGATTGAACCATTGATTGAACAGATATATAAGAAATCATTGATCAATCTGACATGTTATTACTATTATTATTCTGAAAGACTGAATCATAGCACAATTTTCCTCTCTGTTGTCCTAATTGTCATATTGTGCATACCATCGTTGTTTCTAAATTCAACATAGAAGTTTCCTAATTGTTCCTACAGAAGTATCTCATACTTCTATAATTCTATAATTTTCCAAAAATCTTTATCCTGTTCAAGGCAATTGTCTCATATATTAGTATCATGTTCCCAAATGTTTTCAACTTTTTTAGAGAAACTAAAAGTACATTATGTGTTTGATATTAATTACAGCTTGCTTAAATAATAGTTAAGAATACCAATTCCGGATATATATCCAACATATATTTTTAAATCTATGTATGTCAATAGCTTGGATATTTAGATCAATCTTCTTTTCTCTTTTGAAAATATATAAGGGCCGTTTTAGTTGGATTTATATCCCGACCTTTTAGCATTACCCATCTTTCAACCATTCCGGGACATGCAGCATAATTTAAATCGTTGTGCCATGAAATATTCCTCTACTTCTAATAACAAAATCATCCACGAATTCTTGAATATAATAACATTATTACATTATCCTATGTTGGTCATCCCTAACTTATCACTACAATAGGAGTGATAACACATCTCCCTGAGGAGAATTTATAGAATTCACAATTTAAGTTGTGGTAGATTCATTATTTACACAAAATATTCCGGTATAGAATTACTGTAAACTATTCTGTAGTTTGTGCACTAATTCATCGTTATATTAGTACGGATTAGTCGATTCAAACGCTTTTATCCTGACTTTTTTCTATACACAAGAAGCAAGCAAAAATTATTCCATTAATAAGTCGTTATTTATTTCGTTAAACAAAACTTTGGTAGAGATTCCGTCGATTTGGCCTTCTGATTAAGGTATATTGTCCTTTATGAAGACTTTTATTTCCTTAACATTATCAGATTACTGAATGTAGTGCATTCATCATTTTTAATTTAATACTACTCGTTCTATATTGTAATGTTATAAACAATTGGTTGTAAAACAATACCCACTGCAATATGCGATGTAGCATAAAAAAGTAGGCGTATTATCATAAACAGCGAAAAAGTTCATTTCCTATGCTGTAATATTACCTAAATCAGTGGAGTTCATAAGTACCTTTCAACTGTATATCCGATAGTTAGTTATGTTAAAGGGTGTTGCATGTAAATTTATTGAAATAAGTCGCCTAACAATAATCCTTCACATTGGCAATCGTCATAAATTATATGAATTTATATAATTTTCTTTTATAATGTTACACATTTGATTTTCTACACATACAACATTACCTGTTTAAAATACTCTCAAATATTCTCTAGTCAACCTTAAAAAATGAATTAGCATTGACAGGTTTTTGTTAAAAAATGTCTAAGCCAATATAAACATATCTGACAAGTAGTAGAAATTCCATTATTCCAAGTTCAGTTTTCAGTTTTAAATCATTGCTGACCTTAATAATTTTTAAAATTTCCTAACAATTTTTTTTAGATTACTAATTTTTGTTTATTTTTTGATGAATTTTCTATAGTTAACCGTTTATCGATAAAATAACATTTTCTGAGATGCTATTGATGTGGTTAACATGACTAAGTTATATTCTTTATGTATTTTATACCGGGTTTTCTTAGTTGTAAGGTATTTCTGAATTGTTTTTGCTATCAAGTTCTCTCAAATACAATTTTTGTGGAGGTACCTTGTTTATAGTACCATACAAATGCAAAGCTATAGAGAAAAAGGATGTGCTAAATAATAAATTAAAAACGGCATGACTAGGTTAGGTTAGGTTGCAGTGGCAGTCCCACAAGGGAACACATGCAGGCCAAGCATTGGCCCTTTGTGATACCACACAATGAAGATTGATTCTACAGTGGGAGTCCTAAAATTTTGCCTAACTCAAATGTATTTAGAGTAGGGATCTTTAACGAGTATCTGACATCGTACAGGCTCGGGACCGATGGTTTAACGTCCTTCTCCGAGGGACGATGTCAGTACTTGTTAAAGATCCCTACTCTAAATGCATTTGAGCTAGGCAAAATTTAGGACTCCCACTGTAGAATCAATCTTCATTGTGTGAAGATTGTATCACAAAGGGCCAATGCTTGGCCTACATGTGTTCCCTTGTGGGACTGCCACTGCAACCTAACCTGACCGAACCTAACTAAAGATGAGGATTGAACCCCGGCCCCCACGGCATGACTAAGTTAGACACAGTATTGACGAGTATATTTAGTTTTATTAGCTTTAAATTTTACTCCGAGTGATAGGAATCTGAAATCAATCATATAACATATTGATAACCTAAACCACCAAGAGCTAGAGTATTATAACGCATATCTATGCTTCAGGTAAATAGTATTACCAGAATGGTAGGAACAAAGTTCATCGCATTATATTCACGTTAAATACAGGTCCTCACCAAATCAATTCAATTTCAATTTTAAAGTTATTTTACCATTACCTTAATTTCCCTTACATATTTATTTTTTTTAAATATTTTTCGGTCACAATAACTGATGCGTCATAAAGTAGAACCTTATCATTCTGAGTCCATCTGCAGTTAGATACTCGATGAGAGGGAAAGCTTTGAATTTGAAACTACTTTGTTGACAGGCTTCACTTCATGCCACTCTCATGATATATCTGGCACCTTCAGCACTAAATCACATCTTTCGTAACTTGTTATTTATCATTCATTTATAAAGCCTTAACAAAAACCTCTATAAAGTGGATGAAAATTAGTAATGTGTAAGGTGAGATACACATAATATTAATAAATATTAAAATTAAAGCGTGAAATGAGTAATAGATTTCTTATCCATAATATTGGCTAACAGTATACCTGACTAGCTTTGTGTAAAATAAACAAAGACATATTACCTTACATTAATTGTAGTAATTTAGGCATACTTGATCTACATATTGGTAATAATCACTATTCATGTTGATTACTATATTATTTTCAATTTTAAAGAAAACAATTGAAGTGTTTATAATTTTTACTCATAATATTGTTAAGTCTATAAAATCATAAATTCAAAAGAATGGAGGTTATTGAAGTTGAAATTGTTGAATGAAATGGAGAGAGAATAAATGGAGGAGTATTTAATGAAATGCATGTGAAGCTGATGGTTTTGCATTGCGAAACAGACACCTGCCTAGGAATTCTAAGCAGACATATTAGTTAAGAGACGTTAATTCACGAAAACCACTTAGGCAACTAGTTACTAAGAACTTGCACTCAATATCTCTGAGCAAAGGAGGAATAAAGTAAATTAACTTTGCTAAAATACCTGATAGAAACGACAAATATCTTCGAAAAATACAGTACATCCCTTCGCTTATAGAATTAATTATACATGAATAAAGGATCGCTTGTTTTGATGCGCACTATTTTTAAGATATATCTTCACAATATCTTGTCCAAAATAAATTATAGAGTTTAATTTCATTAAAGGCGATTTCTGTTTCATGAATTTAAAAGTAGAATGATTAACTATTCCGTTTTAATATTTGAACACTAATGAATTGTTAAATCGTTCTACTTCATTCTGCCATTCAATACACGATGATATTGGAGAAATGGAAAAAAGATTATTACTCAGTTGTTGAAGTTTTTCTTAAGAAATAGAAGGCGGCTGATTAAGAAAAGACCTGATGAAGCTGATTAAGGTAGGATGGTAAGAATAGAGAATGTAAAAAGAACTCTTTAATAACAAAGCCCAATTCTTGGGTATTTAGAAAAAGATTAGTATTTAAAAAGAATCATTTCGATGATTGATGATTTCTGAAGTGACTTATATCAGAAAATAAAAGAGACTTTGGTAAATGAGGAGATACAGCACCGTTCTAAAAATCTATCGCTTAAGAGGCCCCACGTCTATAAGACTATTACATGTTATAAGATCGCAAAATGACAACAATCAAGGTATAGACTTATTAAAATAATATGAGTGAATAAATATTACAATGAAGAGATTGTTCATGATTGAAAATGTTCATATTAATGAAATGGCTGAGCAAACACAGTCAAAGAAAACGTCAATGTCAAAAATAAAGAAAAACATTTAATTCAAAAGTTATCAGTAAGAGCCAAAAACACAAAATGATTAACATAACGGCAATAAGGAAGATGAAGAAAATGCAGATTTAATAATTAGGTATAATTATTTTGTCATTCCTTTCATAATTTTTATTATTAATTGCGATCATTACTAATTACTAATACTACATTAATTTTTTGTTCTTTTTTTTTGTAATTATGATCATATTTTCTTCCTTTAGTCATCTGTTGTTTCGATGTTTTAGTTCTCTCTTCATAGTGGTGCATATAAGTCTATGTCATAGTTGCCTGCTTCCTAATGCTACATCCCAGGTCAGTTCATTTTCTGAAGTCAACAAGTTTGTAAGTATAGAAGTGAGCTACACGTTGTTAACATATATAATAAGGGTAAATAATATTTTAAGAAAAGAATTAAGTATTAAAATCAAGGCTAAAACTATGCACTACTCAACTGATAAAACGTAATATACAATAAGAAAGAAAAACAATTCACTACCGCCATAAGCGCTCAGTAGTTCAATTTATAAAAAAGTGATTCGTTAGTTAAACTACAGAGCTCTTGGGACGCTAGTTAGTTGTTTCCTTCCTTATATCGCCTGTTATCTGTGCTAAGTTATCTTTGCGAAGTTATCTATGCACTGTTTTCAATACTCACATTATTTTCATAAAATTTTACATTATTCTTCTTATTCATTTTCTAATCCTGAAGATGCCCAGTGAGGTTGAAAGGTTGTTTTAGATTAATCAATGTGTTATTAGATTTTTTAAAGAGTTGCGTATGTCCCTGGGAAAATATGCATGTTTAAATTAACTGAATTTCGATTACATAATAAACTTATACATATATGTATAATTCATCAAACCACAATATGAAATGGGAATAAAAGATTAAAATGTTTCAACCGTAACTCTTTGTCACAGTCAAAAGCCTAACTGAAACACTGATGCAAAAACATGATGGTGAGGGGTTGAAAGGAGTGGGAGGGAATATTGGCATTTTAAAACATTGTAAAGGAAAGGGTAATAGTCCAGAGAGAGATGTTTAGGTAAACAAAAGAGTACAGTAAGAAAAAGTAAAAAACTATCCACTAGCTGCCAACCCTCTTAGAAGAGGCTATTGCCCTTGTTACGAGAGAATCAAGTTTTAAAAGCCCGTACATATATATATATACTTTAACACAGAGAAAAGAACACAGAAAGACACTACAGAACTCACTTCGATAATTCGACATCCGTCGTCATCGGAAAGGATATATATATAGTTACAACTAAGAGACCCAAAAAATAAAATTCATCGTTCACGATCCATTTCTAATTTCTTGCCGTCTTTAGGAGAGGAAAATAAGAAACACAAGTGTGTAGACGTGATCCACCATTATAAAGTGACACACAGTATAGCCACCTTACTATCGTGGAACCGTTTAGGACAGTTAAAGCAATGAATAAATCAGAAAATAATATTAGTTATTAAGTGAAAGATGAGAGAAATTAAACAGTGGATAACAAAAAGAGAAAATCATAAATTAAAAATGAATAAAAGGCGGAAGTCAAAAAGAATGAAAACATAAGAAAAAAAATCAGGTAAAAAGTTAACCTTACAATAATAAAGTGTGAATAGTAAAAAAAAATTGTAGTAAAAAGAAACATAATGAAAAGAATAGTAAACAAACACAAAAGGAAGGTCTTCTTGAATAAATAACGACCGGAAGCATTTCTACATAGCACCCCAACAACCAAATGATAGCTATTTCAGATACTGATGTGAGGATAAAGGCTGGTAAATAAAGGTATGGAACGTAAAAAAATAAATTTTCCTCAAAAACAAGCCTTGAAAATGTCAAATAATTTCTGGCTAATCGTCGGTATGTAAATAGAGTTATTTCCTTAGACAAAAATTCCTCAAGAAACTCATCTTGAACTTTCAGAATCAGTGTTCGGGAAGATATATATATATATATATATATATATATATATATATATATATATATATATATATATATTACGAATTTACTTAGTTCTCAATCTTACGGTAATTACCACCTTATATTCGTAAAACTGTCAGGAGACTGGAACAGCTTAGTTTAAAAGTCGTTAATACCGAAGCTGCGGTACATTTCAACAAAGTGTGCCTCCAAGAAGATTTGCTGCCAACCTATACTAATATATATATATATATATATATATATATATATACGAGTTCGAGATTAACAAAGAGCAACACACAAAGTAGGGAAACACACTTACAGACTCAAATTTTCGGGTAATCCGTCTTCAGGAGAAAAGAGAATGGGAGACCAAGCACGTTGTAGGCGCAACGGCAAGTAACCAACCCGGCAACCGCCAGTGCTGTCAACCGTACCCGGTCTTAAAGTATAAAATTAGGAGAAGATATAAACAGAAGCTCAGATAAGCAGTACTGGTTGGGTAAAACTATAAGTAGGTGAAAAATTATAAACAATATAAGATAAAAACAAACTATAAGAAACAAAAATAATGATAGAAAAAAGAAGAAAAAATAAATAAATAAATAAAAATAAATACAATACAAAAAACTTGCATTGGTTGTTTTAGTAAATAAAAGATAGAGACTGAATAAAAGGGTAAGTATGGGAAACTAGTTAGGAATAAGAATTTAGAAAAATAAAATAGGATAAAACAAAGTAGTAGTAAGTGAAGAAGACAAAATAGATATACACAAAATATACGAAAGAGGAAAAAAGAAATAAGTACTAGAGAATAAAGAATACTGGAAAAACGTACCAAAAAAAAAAAAAAAAAAAAAAAAAGTACAAAAAATTATCTTTTAAGGTTAAGTCCAGGTGCACTGCGCGCCCCGAGCAACCAGATGTGAGCCTCCTCAGAGGCTCTAAGGGTCACGGTATTATCACCAGGGGGAATCTGACGCAGAATTTGCACACTGAAGCAGTCGTTAAAAGACAGACCGTGGGATTTGGCGTGTATGGCGACAGGTAAATTGGAGTTGTTGTTAACGGATGCTCTATGACCGTTCATACGGAGGCTGAGCTTGTTAGAGGACAGTCCTACGTAGAACGCATCACAACGAGTACAGTCCAATTTGTAAACACAATTTTTGGATGTACATGAGCAGTCCTTAGCAACAGGGAAGGACTGGTTATGTGAAGATGGAGTGAAGTGTGAAAGGGGGTTGAGAAGCGGACAGGTCAGGCACCCCCGCCTTTCGCAACTCTTAGCGCCCACAGACGGGTGGTTGACGCGCCTGGACGTCAAGTCTCTGTGGGAAAAGAGGTTGCCAAGGTTGGGGGAACGTCTATATGAGAGGCGGGGTTGGCTGGGGAAAATAGTCGACGTGGAAGGAGAAGAGGATAGGATGGGGAACCTTCCCCATCCTATCCTCTTCTCCTTCCACGTCGACTATTTTCCCCAGCCAACCCCGCCTCTCATATAGACGTTCCCCCAACCTTGGCAACCTCTTTTCCCACAGAGACTTGACGTCCAGGCGCGTCAACCACCCGTCTGTGGGCGCTAAGAGTTGCGAAAGGCGGGGGTGCCTGACCTGTCCGCTTCTCAACCCCCTTTCACACTTCACTCCATCTTCACATAACCAGTCCTTCCCTGTTGCTAAGGACTGCTCATGTACATCCAAAAATTGTGTTTACAAATTGGACTGTACTCGTTGTGATGCGTTCTACGTAGGACTGTCCTCTAACAAGCTCAGCCTCCGTATGAACGGTCATAGAGCATCCGTTAACAACAACTCCAATTTACCTGTCGCCATACACGCCAAATCCCACGGTCTGTCTTTTAACGACTGCTTCAGTGTGCAAATTCTGCGTCAGATTCCCCCTGGTGATAATACCGTGACCCTTAGAGCCTCTGAGGAGGCTCACATCTGGTTGCTCGGGGCGCGCAGTGCACCTGGACTTAACCTTAAAAGATAATTTTTTGTACTTTTTTTTTTTTTTTTTTTTTTTTTTGGTACGTTTTTCCAGTATTCTTTATTCTCTAGTACTTATTTCTTTTTTCCTCTTTCGTATATTTTGTGTATATCTATTTTGTCTTCTTCACTTACTACTACTTTGTTTTATCCTATTTTATTTTTCTAAATTCTTATTCCTAACTAGTTTCCCATACTTACCCTTTTATTCAGTCTCTATCTTTTATTTACTAAAACAACCAATGCAAGTTTTTTGTATTGTATTTATTTTTATTTATTTATTTATTTTTTCTTCTTTTTTCTATCATTATTTTTGTTTCTTATAGTTTGTTTTTATCTTATATTGTTTATAATTTTTCACCTACTTATAGTTTTACCCAACCAGTACTGCTTATCTGAGCTTCTGTTTATATCTTCTCCTAATTTTATACTTTAAGACCGGGTACGGTTGACAGCACTGGCGGTTGCCGGGTTGGTTACTTGCCGTTGCGCCTACAACGTGCTTGGTCTCCCATTCTCTTTTCTCCTGAAGACGGATTACCCGAAAATTTGAGTCTATAAGTGTGTTTCCCTACTTTGTGTGTTGCTCTTTGTTAATCTCGAACTCGTATTCTGTCCAGTTTGGATCGTATTTCGTTTTATCAGTGAATATATATATATATATATATATATATATATATATATATATATATATTGAAACGGCATGAAACGCAAGTAAAAACTGAACGCTATGACTCACGAGAAAAAGAGCGTATATTTGTCTTTTTTTATAAATATACCACAAAAAAAGTAATTTAATATCAAACGTTTGACAGCTTCTTTCAAGTATTAAATGTGATAAGAATAATAATAACAAGTCATACTTATCATTTAAATGTACATTTCCATTCTAAGCTTTTGCCTCTTGAATGACTTAATTGAGGAGTTAATGGGACAATAACGATAAAACCATGTCAATATTTATCATAGCAAGAGTACCGTAATTTCAGTGAATAAGAAGAAATAATCGTTTTTTTTTCTGGAATAATAGGAAAAAATATCTTCACAATAATACTTACATTTCAAAAATTCAACTAATTCTCCTGAAGAAAAGCAAAATGATAAAAGTGTTTAAAGAACCAGCGTTTACTAATTCTCCCGTGTAGTGATTCAAAAATATTTGATGTTTGTATCTTTTGTTCTTGATACAATCTCCTCTATTTGTCAATCTATTTAAATAACTTCCTTTAGTTTCTTCAAGAAAAGTTAGTAATTAATACATGACGGCAGTCTGCAAATATAAGGAAGAGGGAAGAATTACAAAGAAAAATACATTTAATCCATTACTGTTATTCAATAAATCATTTTATAATTATAAATTATAAATTTCCTGTTATTATTTAATCTAAAATAGCTTAAAAATAATTATTAACTCGTTATTTTTTGAACTTATATTGATATATTCAAAACCTGTGAGTTTTCAGTAAATATACCATTCCTTTTTGAATGGTAAGGACTACAATAATTCAGAAAACACAAGATTACGAAAACGAATTTAGTCTAAAAGATATTACTAATCATTTAGAAAGGTTTTTGTAATAGAACTTAATAAAAACCGGTTTATGTTCCATGATACGGCCATTGACCAACATGTAATTTTGAGAATGTTTTATTTTGACCCAATGAAAAACTCGTTATTTACTATATATTTCGGAATTTTCTTATATATATATAGTTCAATGTACACAAAGAAACGTAGAGAAATTAAAAACACACACTTACAGTCTCTAATTTTCGTTGAACCGTCTTCAAGAGAGATAAGAAAGGGAAACCAAGCGCACTGGTACAGAGACGGTTGGAGACCCAATTTCGGATCGTATTTTCATCAAAAAAGTATATATATATATATATATATATATATATATATATGGAGGGGTAAAAAAGTACATTCTATAGTTACAGGGTTATAGTGTGATTTTATTTCTGTAGGCCATATTCTGTAATCATTTTAGGTTAATATTGAGTCATCAATTAACATATTATATATTGTAATGTATTTTATCGTCTGGTCCCTACACTTAGTGTTAATTGTCACATTAACTTCACCGTAAAGAGCTATTATTATTGTTATTTTGGATACATGGATGTGGGAGAGGTCACAGTAATTAATAACCTTAAATCCTACTCTCACATCGACTTCCAAATGTCTTTTATTCCATAGATATTACTAATATGATATCAATTGTTCGTAATTTTACATAATATGATACTTAAAGATATCTGTAATGTCGTTGTGATAATAAAATATTAATCATTCTTTTCCTCTTTTTCATAGAACAAACATTTTCTCCCTCTTCATAACAATTGATTGAAAGCTTACATAATAGAGATCATTAAAAATACTGACTTTGACAGAAGCGACAAGGAAGTTTTAAAGCATCTTCAATTCTACTGTAACTGTGTATAATTGTTTATCGTATTCCTCGAAGTAACACTATCGTTTGTAATCAAAATTTAATTTACCATATATATGGAAAAACACAGAAAGACACATAACTGGGAGCCCACCTGTGAGTAGCCTGTTTATAAAAGAATAATAACCAAGTCTAAAACTCAACTTTAAAAGAAAACAAATCTAGTGTACGAGAAAACAAATATATACTGTACTAATGGGGACTGTGAAAACCAAAAATACTCGTACATTGGTATGACTACGAACTGCCTATCAAGAAGGCACTTTTGAGAAATATTTACACAGGATGGGTAAAGTTGATAGCCCTCAATGTAAGCACTGTAGCTCGGGGGAAAAGGACGATGCCGAGCATACCTTCTTCTTCTGTGCTATATGGAGAGTGCTGCGCCAGGAATGAACAGCATCACTGGGTGAGGTCACTCCAGAGACAATAGTTCAAAAGATGCTCCAAAATGAAGATAACTGGTCAAAAGCTGCAAACTTTGTAGAGGCGGTTCTCCGTCATAAGAAGAATGAACGTGGTGTGAGGCAAGGGCAATGATAATTCATAGGTGAACGAATGGGGACAAGAAGGTGAATCCTATTCAGGAGGACTGAGGCACCGGCATGAAGTAATGTGCAAACGGTTTCCGTGTCGGGTATTGCCAGGAAATAGGATGTGGTCTTTTAGTGGGTCGGGACACCCAACCCCACATACCCTAAGCAAGACGTCTTGCTAAGGGATCTGATGAATAGATTTACCACATCCTACGACGAAAAAAAAAATCAAGAAGGCTCAGCATGCACTGAAGGACCGGAGCACCCAAAAACATATGAAAGACAAACACTACGTTAAATTGACCCAAAAGATGGTTACAAATACTAAAATAATAAAAAAAAAAGAAAGTAACCACAATAAACTACAACTGTAGAAGATATATTAATTCAAAAACTGAAACCACTCCTAAATATTCAAGTTGAAAATAGTAGTTGAATTTTAATTCATTAATTCACATCAAAATCATCCAGAAACCCTTGCAGGCAGTAACTCAGGCCCAGAGGCCACTCACCCAATAGAAGTAACAACAGCTACGTAAAGAACACATATTTTAAGAAAAAAATTATATTATAGATTAGATTAATTCTAACTCTAAAAACTGAAAAAAAAATTAAGAACTAGCACTTTGTTTGTTTGATATTTGTTCATCAACACAAGTAAAACAACTTATGTTTAACTATTAATACAGGTATTGTGTAGAATATTGTATAGATAAAATACATAAAATACTATATTGTATAGAATATAATACATCTTAAAATATACACACTTATAAAAAAGTAGAGAAGAAAAGTAATATCAAAGAGCATTATTTATGACCAAATAGATATACCTTATCATGGTGAGGTGTAATTTTGACATTGACAGTACGGCGATGGCCGGCAAACAAAGACTGGTTGAGACATGCAAGTAGTTCCGGAGAGTCCAAAAGTTCACCTCCCCACTAAGGGGAAATTCACCCCCACTACAACTTAACTATTACATCTTACTTTATTATGAGAAAAACCAAATCTCTTTTAACATTTTAAGCAGAAACAATATAAAACAATATTCTACTGTTTTATTCAAAATAATAGATATTTGTGAGTTTTTCCTTTTTACTTTATCCCAACGTAAATCACACGTTGATATCGTGAAAAATTCTATTACAAGGTTTTGACAGATTACTATAGTTTGGGAGCAATCATGCATGATGGGGAAGTCACTTTTTTTGGCGAAAGGTGTTTTTAGATAACATTTTTTTTCTCCTCAACTACTAAGTCTGAAATCTCGAATTTTTAGTATTATCATGGAAGCGACAAATTTAGTAACTGAAAATCCTCAGATTTATAAAACTGAAAATTTTTTTTTATAATAATGTAAAATATTTCACGTATAATTGAATCTGAAAATTTTGAGGTGGATACCATACCGTTTGACGGATCAAAATGAAAGTATACCTAAAAATGGTTCATTATGTGGAGGGATAAGATGAAGTATTTTTTTTCCAAAATTCATCAACCAAAGGGGCGTTATAGTGAACAAGAGCAATGGAGTCTTTCATTCTACATTACAAAACGGATACTCATTTTAAACTGGTTCTTCGGTTATTTGATGACATTGTCATTTTGCTTACAAATATGAATAATTTATGTCTTAACTGGAAAGAATTGGCTTGAATCTTCAATGTAGAAGGAGAACAGAAAAAGAACATTAAATGCAACTGATCCACTGGCCATGTAATGTTATATCTGGCCTCGAAGAGATCCACTGGCCATGTAATATTACGGCTGGCCTCGGAAGAGATCCACTCGCCATACGAACAAAAGCCATGTTCTCCTATTAGAGATTACTTCGTAAAAAGAAATCTTCAGTTTGACTTAAGTTAACACTTAACACTTTGACTTTCAAAAGGTGTTATTACTGCTATAGTAATACGAATGACCTTGATTGCATCTGTTGCATGATATACAAACCAAGCATGTTTACGGACAACTGGAGTTATCACTATGTGTGCTACCTCCAGAATTAAAGACGAAAAAACATATCCCACGTAGACATTTATATCAAAAATGATTAATTTTTCATTATTTTTACGAAATGAGAAGATTTCTATGGGGTATACAATTTATGTTAAAAAGCATTTAAACAGCATTCATTTGTTAAGAATACTACATCATCAAACAAAGGATTTCAAAATATATTTAAAACATCTATTAGAACTTGTTTACTTAACTACAAGTTAAATGAATGGAAACTGTATTTGACATCATATGAAAAATGCAAACTATGTATCTACAAGAGGTAGAAACCCTTGATCACATGATATCTGTATTCGAGTCAATCATCCCGGAATGAATAAAGATTTCTGGCAACTCGTACCTAAAACTATAGAAGGAAGGGATACTTCTCTATGAACTAATAATCTGAAGTTGAATTTAGTTACAACAACGGCATAGACAATATGACGGCTGTGACCGCGGAGCTTACGTGTCCGATGAGTTTCAGGCCCTCAGTTTAATAATTTTAGTAAGATGTCAGATTGATCACTGACTTCACGATTCTTATAAGTAATAAAATGATTACAGACAAATGTAAACAAATGATACAATCGATTTAAATGTGAACAACACAAAACATTAGTTGATGGTTTTTGTGTTTCCTTGTAGTGAAAATTGAGTGTAGGCCACTCCAGATTTTTCTTTATTGATTTCAATTTGACAAATTCATAAAACTTTATATTCTTTCCTGCATACCATGGAAATTATCTTATATTCTCGTAATTAATGTGTCACTGGTAATTCTACTTTTTGAACTACCCATAGACTATCGGCCACTTAGAATGAAATTTGTATTACAGAATGCCATCAATGCAGTAGTTACTGACAATATTAATACAATAGGTCTAAGGAAATATCTAAATCTAACCAACGTATCTCAAAATATATTTAAATAGTACCTGAACTCAATAAAAGTTAAATTAAAAGAAAAACACGTTCTACTCGGGATATTCAGAGCAGCACTTTATCATCACGAAAAGATCAGAAGGATGGAGCGAAAGATATGTACTAAAATCCTGTCGTGATATGGTCTTAATCGCCTGTTCTTTACTGCATGTTTAGAAAAATATTGTACTGGTACATTTGCAACCGTTCGTACATAGATTGAACAATTTTTGATTAACATTAAGCAATAATCTGCCATTACTAACCCTTGATTAAATACAAATCATACTAAAAGAAAAAATGGTTGGATAATTCAAACATAACGGTTCTTCTTCTGTATATATATCGTACTTACAATTACACTGTAGTAACTAATACAATATATCTAGTACAGAAATTAATTATAACTGTATTAGTAGTGTGTAGTATATTCAATACCCACGCATGCCCATATATATGTATAAAAAAGCGAGTGAAGAGAACAATGTATGCCTTCGGAGCGGCTCCCTTCAACTTTGATGATGACAAATGTGGAGCAGTGAGCCTTGTATTGTCTTCTCTCTGCGACATTACCTTCGATATAAAGAGTTAAATATTGGTAAATACGGTAAATCGTTTACAAAAAGGACTAGCACATATGGTTTTAATTTTTCGCTTTAACTGTCATCAAGAAAATGAAGACAGGGAGACAAAGCGCTGTGATATAGAGACAGTTGGAAACTGTCCAATTTTCAACCTACTCTATCTAAATCAGTCCGTTTGGTCTCCCTCTAATTATTATTCTGATGATAATTAAAACCGAAGATTTGAGATTATAAGTGTTAGTCTTTCCCTATTTGTTGATCTTCATTCCTGTTGAATTATTTGTGTTCTGCTATTTTACCTTGTCCGAGTTGGGTCATCTCCGGTTTATATATTATTAGAATTGCTGTCTATAAGTATTCTACAAATCTTAAAAAGACATTAAATAGATAAATGTTTCTTAACTACTTGAATATAGGTTAAAAGTAAAAAAAATATAAATATAACTTAGAAATTATTATATACATGCCAAAGTCACGGTAGATTTTTTTTTAAATTATTTTAAATTATACGTTTATTTTTTTTTAACAATACCGAAAACTTTTACGACAAATTACATTCAAACCTAGATTATCATCTCCTTCCTCTACTTGAAACGTTTTTTACCTTTACCGAAAAGAATAATCTATTCAGTAATATTTCATGGTAAAATGTCTTTAAGACAAATGAATTCTTGAATTTTCCTTGAGGCTGTATGTTGATGGGTATTTCTTGTGCATCAAAGTTTGTCCGACACGGAACATTGCGTGTCCCTATTCAGAGTCCGTGATATTGATTAAAAAAAATATGGTAGTGCCAATAAAAATATCATAGTTTCTTTGCAGTGCTCTTAGAACTTAAGAATAAATCAAAGGATCTTCATAATACGTTAATGATTATATATTCAAAATATTTTTGAAATTACAATGTAATAAAATCTTTGTGAAACAGTTTAATACTTTCAGATTAATAATGCATCATAAATATATGACAGTCAGATTAGCGATTGATTTCATTGATTTATATTGCATTTCACATATGTATTATAAAACCAAAGTATCCCACTTAAATAATTATCATAATGTGTGAAACACAATTTAACAATATACATCCATATTTCTAATTTATATAACAACAAAATAAAATTTCTTTTCAACATGATTATCTATATAATATTTATAAATGTTTTTTGATATAAGTTATGACATAAATTATAAAGTTTTTAAAGAATTTATAAAATTATGTGTCATATAGAACATTCATAATGAATATATAATCACAATGAACACGTGATGCAATCAATGCATTATAAAACCACAAAGAAAAAGGAAGACAATAGAAATAAATGTTTTGAGGCCTTTCGTTTTATGTCATCAAAGAGTAAAAACGTAAAAACAAAGAAGGTAACATAATTTTTTACAGAAGGAAGGTGACTAAACATCTGATTCGTTACCTTTCTTCTGTATGAGTTTTGTTACTTTCTTTGTTTTTCCTTTGTTTGCTCTCTGATGATATAAAATAAAAGCCCTCAGAATATTTTTTGTATTGTTTTCGGTTTTCCTTGTGGTTTTATATTTCATATCATAGACATCTATAAATATCTGTTATTATATTGAATAGTATAAACTATTTTTTTTCTTTGTTTCTTTAATGTTCTATTGATTCGTTTAGTTACATTTACACATTTTTGAAAATATTTTAAATATAGATTATACGCCTGATTTGGATGTTCGTTACATGACATGAAGATTACATATTGTCCCGGCATGACACCACATTAGGATTTTTATATTTATTTACATTCTTTTTTTTTTTAGGAACCATAATAAGATTCTTAAACAAATAATGTTCTGATGTTTGTGACAGGTTAGTCAAGAAATATTAGCATCACAACATTTTTTGTCCTCAACATCTTAATATCTCTAATTCATCATATTACATTTCCTTCCAACTTGCATATAATATTATTTAATCTAATCTGTGACGAATAGATCGGCTAAAAGAAAAACACTTCGGGTTGTGCGCGCAGTTTACGTGGAATACCTAAATAATCTCTCCAGAATTATTATTTTTTTATGTTGGTGCATGTTCAATATAAAGAAAAAAAAATCGTGATACTTTGAAATAAATTCACTATGTTCCACTCAGTGACACTTATGGACATTACAAGGAGATCTTACCTGAAGAGACATTCATTCACATGACACCACCTGAAAGATCTAAAAAGACAATAGTTTCTGAAAATTTTGATAGGAAGTTAAAACAGAAAAAACAAATTGCTCTTTCACAGATAGTATGATGCAACCTAATCCTAAAATGTTTGAGCAGTAAAGGAAAACAGATCCAGTAACAGTGATGCTTGCGTGAAGCCTCCAGCAATAATGTTCAGGCGCAAGTAAGCCAAGCTCGGCTTCATTCTCAGCACTGCTTGTAAAATATTTTACAATTGCTTTTCAAATTCAGTTGAAAACTGAAGAAGTTCTAACAAATCTCTTGTACTTTTTACATCTGGCTTTATTATGAGAAAAACCAAATGTCTCATGTATATGTATATAAAAAGATTTCACATAAACACGTGAAATAACAATCAATGATCAAACCACAATAAGAAATGGGAAAACAAGACTAAGATCTTTCAACCGTAAGAAGCGGTCTTCGTCAGAGTCAAAAACCCAATTAAATACTAGATGCAGAAAACATCTGGTGAGGAGTTGAGAAGAGTAGGAGGGAAGAGTGGTATTTTAAAAGGGTGAAAGCGCAGGAAAGGACTAATGTCCAGAAAGGGATCTTTGGGGAAACAAAGGAGTACAGTAAGAAAGAGTAAAAAACTATCCGCTAGCTGTCAACCCTCTTTGAAGAGGCTATTGCTCTCGTGACGAAAGTATCAAGTTTGAAGAGACCGTTACTAATGTTTGTAATATTTGATCTATTAAATTTAATTAGAGACGATTCAATAATATTTCTTAACAACATTGATTTTTCATAGGCAATAAATTTAGCTCCTGTCCAATCAATATGATGATTTTCATTTTTTATATGCCAGAATAAGGCACTACTTTTTTCCTGTCAGTAAATGTATATGTGTGTGTGTGTGGGTGGATTGGTGTGTATCCAAGATTTTGCGTGCTAACAGAATATACTAACAAAAGTCCATGGTATTCTGTCTACTGAGCATAAGAATTCAGTATCTATATCTAATTTCCCCAACAGTTATCAACAATAAAATTCGTAAACTACTCAAAAACATGCAGGTTTCTGGTAAAACTTGAGGTTTAAATAAGTTAACATGAATATTTTTGGTGTAAATTATTATCATTCTCACTATTCCTTTCTACATAACTATCTCTATAATATTTATAAAAATGTATTATATATATATTACATATAATATGTATGGCTTACTGCATAGTCTTTTACATTATCAAAGTGATAGCCATTGAGATTATGCAGCATGCACCTCAAGTTATTAAAAAATGGTGAAAGAAGAAAAATTTGGATATTAATCACTCTGATTATATCTTTGCAATCTTAGGCAAATACAAGGAAGAAAAGTGGGTATGAGAAACTCTTTCTATAAAAATATTAAGTTAACACGGTCAGAGATATCGGGTAGGCTTTAGGAGTCTCTTTAGATGAAAGATTAAATTTGAATAGGCATGTAACATATACATTAGCCTAAGAGTAATGCTGTACTGAAACAGATTTTATGGCAGATCGTAGGGTATTAACACCATATCTTCACAATCCATGCATCATTTATTTGTTATAAAATACAGACGAGTCTATGCAAAATTGGAAAATGAAAATCCATTATACCTCTAAAATATTTTATGTTTTAGTGAATGGATTGGTAATAATCATTCCGTATTTAGATAATCTCATTAAGTTTATTTAATTAGCAGTCTATTCAGGCAGTACAAAATGGAAATGCCTCTCTGGGTTGTTCCTTAATTTAGTACGAACCATTAATAATTTGTTGTCAGAAGCAACGTTACTCCTCAAAATATTCTACAGGAAGATCAGGACAGGAAACAAGTGTATACTAGTGAACGAGACAGCGGGCCGATTGGAAAAGGCTAGAGCAGTGGTCGCCGAATCAGGTGGGCGGTGAGAAGCCAGTGGGTGGGCGTTGGACGATAGATGGTTGAACAAGGGACAACACAGTTTCACAAACTGTCTAATCTTACCTACTTGTACGTTCATTTGTGTGATGCAAACGTTTAGGGAGCATAGCACGGTCAATCATTGCTAGCGACGGTTGACTCACACGTTAACTCATGACAGTTTCCTATGCGTAATAATAGGCGATCCCAAACGTAGTTTTAATCAGTCAGCGAGGTTTATGTGCATTGTATGTAGTTCCGTGCTATTTAAATATTTTATTTGTGTAATGCTGGCCAAAGTGAAGAAAATCTGTAGACAATATTCAATTAACTACCTACAATATGGATTCGTCGTTTCGCCCACCAACACACAACTACCTATGTGTCTCATATGCAATCAAACGTTTTCTAATAAGGCAATAAAACCATCACTACTCCGCAACCATCTTCAACGCAAGCATGCAGACAAAACCGAAAAACCTCTCATTAAATGTTAATGGTTGACATCGTTTTTGTAACTCTAGAAATATTAGATTTGGTTACAAATGTTCCTGTTTTGTCTTGATGGGGGATAAGCCAACATTTTTTTAGCTAATTTTTTTAAGCATGTCTTTAAAAAAAATATATTCTTTAATAATTCTTAAACATAATAATTGATAGGGTCCAACAACTTCAATTGACAGGAGAATATAACTGTTCTTATTTAGCTCCAATTACTATTCTAAGCTATTATCTGAAGGTAATCTAATCACAAGTGGTTAACTGGTTGATCCCTACACAACTGTATGCCGGCTTATTCACTAGATTATGATTGCTTTCCTTATATGCAGTAATTGCCGGTATATAACACCTGAAAATGTTCTACTAAAATCTTAAACAAACAATATCTACCAGAAAAAGTCTAATATTTGATATACTTAATAAAATATTTACTTAGGTACAATCATAGGCACCTGCAAACACAGGAAATTAGGTAACTTGTACATTTAATCTCTTAATATTACCTAATATAAACCGTAAATATAAAAAAATAATAGAATAGTTTATGAAATTAAGACATTCTTCGGGTCAATTAGAATAAAAGCTGTAAAAAACTACTAAATTAATTAATTAATGAGAAATTGTATATAACTTACAAACTATACAATAAAAAATATGTAATATACCGCAAGAATGAGAGAGAAAAATTTCATTATGAAAATTCATTCAATAATTATAATCATATGAATGCAAATTTTACCATTCTTTCATTACTCATCCTTTTATGGAGAATTTTCTTGGACTGATTTAAACGTCACTAAATATTAGTTTAAATAGTAAACTAATATAAACTAATATGAATTAGAGAATCAGTTCAAAGGAAACATTTGATTCTCAGAATCAGAAGGAAAGGAAACATTTCTTCCCTAATACTAACTACTGTACTTTTTCATAACGAGTTATATTTTTTTTATTTTTTCCTGCAATTACAGTTGAATATTTTTTTATATTTTTTTAATTTTTAATTGAACATTTCAGGACCCCACGAAACACTGAACTCGCGAAAACTGAACCGCGAACTAGCGAGGGATTACTGTACTAACAATCATTCCTCTACTGTAATAACAAGGCCATCAGCATAACCTTGGATATCAACCTTGATTATTTAGGGTATCCAGCATGTCACCCAAAACTAATGACCACAAGAAAGGCAACTTTGTTTTAATCCATGCTATAGTTATTAAATTAAAACATCTATATATTAGTTCTGATTTAATGGATTTTAAGTTGTTTTACAAAAAACTGCTTCAATCCCAGTTTTTTTTTTTTTGAAAAAAAAACTCATCAACATAGAGCCAAATCAGACAATATGATAAAAAAAAGTGAATGAGAAATACTGGTGAAATGCCATAGGAACCTTGTCCTTGTCTTATCTCTCTTTCAATTCCAAGTTGTAGTCAGTGAGTTGTTGAAGAGAATACGGAGTGTTGGACTATCTCTACCCATCAAGGGCACTTCTTCATAGAAGATAAATGTTTATATATAAGAACACTGTATATGTATAGCTTGCTTAAGATGTTTGTTGAAAAAATGACTTAAGCACGTGATATATATGCTGGAGGCTCCAGCACCATTGTCTGTATCTCTTTATATTGCGCTATACCATTCTCGAAGTGAATAAAAGGGAAAAGCTTGGGGTAAGCTAGCACTGAATAACTAGCCACTGTCCTCAATGCGATGGTTTTAGTAACTAGCTATTAGATAAGCTAATTACTAGGTTAGTCTTCCACGAACTGAATGGTAAATATAATTAGTTATATTTATGATTATTATAAATAGTTAATAAAACAGTAACTTAAAAAAACCACTATAAGGTCAAATATGTTATACTCGTTAGGCCGTTTGTCTCATTACCTAAAGTTCCTTTGAGCATCAAAAATATAATAATTTTTTATCTGGAAGCTGATAACTTTGTCGCTCACTAAACAAAGATAATACATGAAGTTTTTGGTGATATATAGTCCAAGTACTCATTAAATGATCCCTAATATAGTGAATTGGAATAGAGTGAAATATGTGGTTCATCAAGGGAAATCAACCGATGTAGATATAAAATATGGAAAGTGAACATTAGAATTAGCATTATTAAGCTGCACTCTACAAAATCACAATAAGAAATTACAACAAACGTGATATCTTCTAAACAAATATTTTAATTTCTAGATGGAAATGGTTATAAGAAAGTAAGCAAGTTGTATAAGAGGTTTCATATTCACGTTCTTCATTATAAGTCCTTTTGAATTCAGTTATTCTTGATTCTGTTAAGATATTTATTTGAATATATATATGTGTATAAATAGTCATGAAATAAAATTTCAATGAAAAAGTTATGTAAAATAAAACAACTTAAGAACTTTTGCCAAGTTGTTGCCGAAAAACTATATAAAAAAAAGATCACTTCGTGGACAACGAAATACCTAGAAACCATTTGAATTGGTTCATAAATCCATTAAATTATCAGTTTTTAATAAATTGTAGAGTCGCATGTGTTATTTTTAGATATTTACATCTAAATAGGAAATACATGTAAGTAAAAATAAAATACGAAAATGGGGTTACAGCTGAGTTTTGTAAAAATAAAAAAATACCTGAGCACAAGTCGTGATTAATATTTTGAAAAAGTATTTATTATCAGTATTTGCTTAAGGGCAGTTTAAGAAAAAATCACATACATAGAATGTAATACATTACAGACATAAGAATGTATTTGTATTCCTAGAAGTTTTAATAAATAAAGTGAATAAATAGTCATATATTTCCTTGTTTTCCAAGCCATATGCCGATTTAGTATTTTAAAATGCCCAGTTTATTTATATTTAGTTTAATTTTCTTTTCTATTAGTCTTGAATAATTAAAGACTATTGATACGTAATCAAGTATTATTTATCTCTTTTAACATATTTAAACAGCTATTTAAACATTACATAACAGGTTTGTAAATAGACAGGCTTATTAACGAATCTAGAAACTTGAGTGACGTCATTGATTTAAAATTAGAATTGCAGTGAATTAAAGTTAAATTTAACATTGAGTGTAATATGTCCTAGGAACAAGTTCGCATTAGTTAATTTAAGATAACCTTTCTCATAATATAGAATGCATTAAATGAAAATTATTTAGTTTCAGAGAGTTAATTCGTTTATTGAAGCAACTTTCATCAAATCCGTACGGAACGTTAGTTTGTTTTCTGATCAGAGCAAGTAGCGAGTAACTTGGGTTGATTAGATATGGTATTGTATCTGCCCTAAAATTAAAAAAAAAAAAAACAGAAAAAAATCAAACAGACGTCATATTTTTTTTGTAGTCAAATTAATTTATTAATTTCAATTAATTTATACTTACTTTTCAAAATACATCTAACAACTTTGTATGGAAGCATCCGTATTAATGAAATAAAGAAACAACGTACAAAATAAGAACAATATTTAGGAAAATTTGACTAAAATTCTCATTATTGAAGTAATATAAAATAATTCATATTTTTTTTAATCAATCTAAAATATTATAAAGTAAATTTTTTTTATACATTTTTTTTGCATATCATAATGAGCTGAATGAGTGTTGTACCATGATGAGGTTTTTACAGAAAATGAGGAAGGACCCTTCGCACAAAAACAAAATTCAATCAATATCCCACGATCTCTAGGAAAGTGGTATTGCCTGATGTATACCCTTCAAATAACTCTTTTTATCAATTTGTGCCGTTCTTTTATCAAAAAAGCAAAAAAAAAGACAATATAATTTTGCTTAATCAACAGAATTATTACTTTTCAATTTAATATTTTAAAAATTTTATAATTTCAAAAAAATAACTAATTTGGTTAATTCATGAATTAATCCGTTTAATTTATGTTTCTTATCAACATTCGTTTAATCATTCACAGTTTGTATTAAAAATCAATATTTTCTTCAATAGTCCATTTTTTGGCAACCAAATAATAGTATCATTATTGCTATTACAGCAAATTTAGTTACACTTTAGGAAAACTTCCTTCTTTAGTTCTATATTTTCTCTTTTTTTATATACAACTAAAAATTTATATCACCCACAAGAGACAAGTCACATTTTAGAGTGAAAAAAATATAAAGGTAGTGACTATAAAAATAATTGCAAAATTTTCTGTTAACTGGCATATAGTCTAAACACATTAGCAGAGTTGGTACTAATTTTGACTACATAATCCTGCCATGGGAGAAGTAAATATATATTGATATAGCTTAGTTTGACGAGAACTATTAAGGGTTAACAGCAAAAGCGTCATTGATAATTAAGCCACTTCTAGTCAACTAAGGCAAAACAAAGACATTTCAATCTCCAACTTCTAACACATGCCATACAAAACATGTTTCCACCCTTATCTTCACTTTACCATGTTTCATTAACGTAGATCTTGTATTATTTATACAAAATAAATTGTTTAAATATAATAATTTTTGTTAATACAGTGATTGTATTCTGTTAAATTTAATATATTAATTAATTTATATAATTAATTCAATTCATTTTATTTTAATTATTATTAATTATTATTTTATAAGATTCGGTATAGATATAAAATACGCATCTTTTTTCTAAAGATTTTTAATAAAAGTTTATTGTAGTTAATGGAAAAAATCTGGAGTGGCCTACACTCACCTTTACTATAAGTAAACATAATATCATACTTCTTGGGTATATAATAAATAATGTTCCATTTAGGCATAATATATATATCTAAATGGGAAATGTTTATTAGTCTTTCATTTTGGAGGTAGTACAGATAGTGATTGATTCACTTATCAATATATAAGCTTCTTTTTGTATATCACATCACTGATGCTTATAATATCATTAGTATAACCTGACTTACATTATACTTCTACATTATACAGTATAATTCTACATTGAATATTTTAGAACAAATTTCCCACCTAAAACTTGAAAATACCTCTATTTCGTTTGATAAATGTCAGAAACATCTAAGAAAAAATGACGTTTTAAAATAATTCTTAATTTAAGATGTCGAATAATTTCATTTATTTTTCTTCAAAGATGTTTTCAATTTTGAATGATGTTTTATAATTTTGATCTTTCATAGAATCACTATACTCGGATTTCATGAGTTTCTTGTATTTAGTAAAAACCACTTTTCATTCCATTTGTCAAAAATCATATATACCAATTCACTCTGAGTGAGTGTAATTTTTTCCTGCCTATTGTGCTCTGTTATATGGTTACTGAAAATTTATATCGAGAAAAATAGGAATTAGTCAATTTTACATACTCAAATCAAAGTTGATGCCAGTAATTCAGTATAATTTAAAACTTTTATGTCTGGACGCTTGAGTACAATTTATTTGTTCAACAGTACAATATAAAGATTTATTATAGCATTTTGTGAGATAAATCCATTATACCAACGAAAGTAAGAAATATTTACGTTTATTGGGAATGAATTTTTACATTCAAAAATATTATTCCTCTCATATCTCATATAAGTCAATGAATTATTTAAATTTATTCATTATAAAATTCAAATTTCTTTCAGTAGTTTCACTCAAAAAATTTCTAAGTCAATATAAAAAATGTAAAAAAAGTATCTAAAATTCGACAATTATAGCAGGTGATCCATTAGTCTAGGATAAACAAAAAGTTTTTATAGATTTACTGCTCTTTACCGTGACTGAAATTGCATGCATTTTTTTTTTCCATTTTCGGTCAAATTTTCATGATTTTTTAATGAACTGTTTAGCGTCAAAAAACATTTTTTGAAAACAGAAACCGTACTGTAACGCCCCTTTGAAGAATGTAATGTTAAAAAAATTATCTGATCTCATCCTCCAAGAAATTTTCTTTTTTTAGGCATGGTTTTATTTTGATCCGTCAAACGGTATGGTTTGTATTGCTCTCACAAGCTTTGAGATTGAATTATAAGTCAACATTTTTGCATTTTATTGAAAAAAAATATGTTTTAAAATTCTGAATGTATTTTTCGTTTATTGCATTTGTAACCTTAAAGACAATGCCAAAATTTTAAAACTCTAGAATTAGCAGTTTAAGAAAAAAAGCTTTTTCTAAAAACTGTTTTTTTGCAAAAAAAGTGACTTTCCCGTCATTCATAATTATTCCCAAGGAATAGGGATCATCAACACTATGGGGTTCACTTTTTTTGTAGAATATCAACTTGATCCATCAAAGGTTCTGGACCGTAGCGTGGTAACAAGCAATGTTGACACACTCACACACCCACCCAGCCACTCACACACACACACACAGACGTCATCGAAAAAACTTCATTAAACCACTTTTGGCACCTCAAAACATACAAATCCGTCAAAATCTAGAGATCAAATTTTTTCACGGTCACTGTACTTTACTTATAGTAAGGTGAAAATTGAATTTTAAAATGTTAAAGCACAATATGTTTTGAGGTTTCCCGGATGATTTTTTAATAGTTTTATGATTATATTTATAGGTTTGTTTGAGAGCAGTTCATTCAGTGTGCACCCAAGCATTTTTGAAACCACTGCAGTTTGACAAATTGTGTTGAAATTTAACTTCTAATTAGTATATGATCAGAAAAAGAATGTAATTTTAGGACTAAAAAATTAAATAATAATAATAATAATAATAATAATAATAATTATATCATAAACATAGCAAGCAAAATATATTGGATATATATATATTAAATGAAGTATGACTATTCAACTGATATTAATATTCCGTACGATTTTTTTTTGTATTGAGCACTGATTTTTTTTATATATCTGTGTTAATGTGAAATTTTTACGCCATTGCAACCTGTGAACATAAATTTTTATTTAGTTCCACTTGGAATGTCCTTAGCAGGCTCTTGGGAGCAATGTGTCCCACGTTAAGAACCACTGGCTTTATAAATAAGTGGGTCCAACAAATTGAATCCCACGTTTTAGCTATAGAATTTTTATTATTTTTAATTAAAAATAATGAAGAAATGGAACACTTCTTATAAAAAAATGATTTATATCTAGATACAGATGTCCAAAAATAGCAAAAAAAAATTTTTAAGAAAATTGTAGCTTTAAAATCAAAAACCAATGAACAATTTTATTCTTTCTTCATATGTGTTCATTGACATCTCTTCCATACAAAACCTGTTGTGAATAAACTATCCTCAACTTCACAAAAATCGTCAGTACACTCAAAACCTAGGCAAATTTTGCTGTTAAATCGTTTAATCAATCCAATCTAATCTTCGTAAATCAATATAATTAAAAGATAGATTTCATGATTTAAGGATCCATGTAAATTATCAGCTGAAATTGTCATTTCCAGTTTTCTGTGGAAATTTCGACTATATAGTCCATCCTGTTCTACCTTTTTATAAGCGGGTATAAACACGTAGATACCTTTAAAACCATTTCCAACTTTGTAAAAAGTTTCTTCCAAGGTATTAGTATCCTTATTTCTGGAGTATTTCTTCTCTATCACCAAACAATATACCTGCACAAATAAAAACTGTTACAACTTCTCAACTAAATAAAAGGAAAGTATAATCAACATTTAATTAATGATTTAAAGAAATATTAGTTCTTAAATTAAATAATGAATACTAAACTCAGAAGTAATAATATTTTTATATAATAGATTTATATTATTTCACAATGGCAATCCCTATTCAGTATGCAACAAAGACAGTATGAAAAACAATTTCTTATTATAATTAAATTAACTTATTAAATTGTTGAACCAAAGTTTTATAATTTAAGTTGGTTAATATTCTTTTCTCTATTAAGGTTCTGAGTGTAAAAATACAACATTGAAAGATGAGTTGTAAAGTTGTCAATTCATACAATATTGAGAGGTTCAATAAATAAAATAAAAACTATTTCTTTCATTTCCCTGTTTTATCATGGTTTCATCTGGAGCATACTATTTGTGATTGATACAGATATTTTCTGCCACTCTTTAATTATTTATCAAGTACTGGATGAAACTAAGTGATTATTCGAAAAAGCTACATATGGAGTTACTTAGGTAATAATTATAATGAGATCAAGGAAAATGAATTATGAATATTTATCTTTAATTTAGTTGAACCCTAAATTTATATAGATAGTAGTTTCTTTGATTATTTTTGTTTATTTATGGCATTATATGTGTGGGGGGGTGGTCTCTGTGGGCGTGTGTGGGTGGGAGTAGTGTGGGTGTGCGTAGGTAGATGTGTGCGTAGGTGTGAGTGGGAGTAGGTTTTGATGTGTGTCGATGTAGGTGTGAGTTTTATTAGTTGTGAGTGTGCGTAGGTGTGAGTAGGTTTAGGTGTGTGGCAGTATGTGTGGGTGTGTGTAGGTGTAGATATGCGTAGGTGTGAGTAGGTATAGGTGTGAGTTGCAGTAGGTGTTGGTGTGCGTAGGTGTAGGTGAAATTGGGTGTTGGTGTGAGTGAGAGTAGGTGTTGATATGTTTAGATGTAGGTGTGAGTAGGATTAGGTGTGAGTGTGCTTAGTTGTGAGTAGGTTTAGGTGTGTGGCAGTATGTGTTGGTGTGCGTAGGTGTGAGTTGGATTAGGTGTTGGTGTGTGTAGGTATAGGTGTGAGTGGGAGTAGGTGTGGGTGTGTGTAGGTGTGAGTGGGTGTAAGTGTTGGTGTATGTAGGTTTTGGTGTGATTGGGTGTAGGTGTGAGTAGGTGTAGGTATGAGTGGGTGTTGGTGTGAGTAGGAGTAGGTGTGGGTGTGTGTAGGTGTGAGTGGGAGTAGTTGTGGGTGTGCGTAGGTGTGAGTGGGTGTAGATGGGGGGGTGTAGATGTGAGTGGTTGTAGGTGTGGGTGTGTGTAGGTGTGGGTGTGTGTAGGTGTGAGTGGGAGTAGTTGTGGGTGTGCGTAGGTGTGAGTGGGTGTAGATGTGGGTGGGTGTAGATGTGAGTGGTTGTAGGTGTGGGTGTGTGTAGGTGTGGGTGTGGGTAGGTGTGAGTGGTTGTAGATGTGGGTGTGTGTAGGTGTGGGTGTGTCTAGGTGTGAGTGGGTGTAGGTGTGAGTGGTTGTAGGTGTGGGTGTGTGTAGGTGTGAGTGGGTGTATGTTTCTCTGTTATTTTAAGTATTCCTTCCAAAGGTCTTATCTGGTCTTGATGTTGATTTTCGTATATGATTTCCAAGGCATATGCTTATAGAGCCTGAGCGAATACTTAAGTTTGATCTTATATACCTCACTCTGTTTTTTCATTTGTAAGATGGAGTAATAATGTATACGCTGTACTATGGACGTACTCAAAATTATGATTATGAACTTAGGAGAGCATAAGATAAGAAGGTAACATCCTTTCCAAACCTGCGCGATATCAAGTACTAAGGTTACATACTCTAAATAACTTTGCATAATAGAAAGAGTATCACTTTTGACGTAGAATAGAGTATGTAATCTGAGTTCGTACAAATTCTGAAAAAAACAAACAATAAAAAATAAATAACGAAAATATCCAATATGAAACGACAATTAAGGAGCTATTCAGTAAAATGTTTAGTTTTATAAAACTCCTTGCAGTTTTTAGTATCTAAAAAAATGATATTATACAAGAAAAAAACCTTTTTACATTTTAATTATCATTGAGGTAAAGTAGATTTTAAATAAATGTAAGTTAGACTTTTATTAATCTGTTAAAGAGACTGCGAAGTAAAGTGGACTGTAGTAAGAGAGAAGGGAAAATAGAAGTTAATTAAAGGTATAAGAGAAGGCAATAAGGACGAAGAAACAGTATAGGACAGTGTGCAACACGGTTCCTCAAATGATTCATTATGGCGCAGAATAAACATGGACGTGGAGTGGGCCTCCGACACTCTGAAAACACGGCAATTAGGAATCGCCACCAGCACCGCATTAATTAGGCACATCAGCTCACTACTGCACTAGCTATATAAATCTAATCTTGACTTCAACTAATTGGATTACATCGCAAAACCAAACCATATTTAAAAAGAAACAATAGAATGTCTTTATTTAATTATAATAATTAAATATATTTATTTTCTTCTACTGTTTTGGGACAATTTTAACCTAACTGTATATTGTTTCCGACCAAATCTGGTTAACTGCAAGATATTAACTAGACCACAGGTAAAAAAGAAGATGTTATTTCTTTCCTTTTTTTCGAGCCAGGGCTGATTGAAGTTTTATTTAATTAATATTTAATGAGTAAAATTCCATTTCTATGACTAAAATAAACGTAATTTCTAAGAAGATAACTGCTACTAAATTATTAAAATCAATTATGCATATTTTAAATTATTTTATAGGTTTTCAATGGTTTTTAATGACTACATAATACTATTATAACTTACTAGCAAACGTGCCCGTCTTTGACGGATTCTTTTCAAAAATTCAGAGATGATATATGGTATTCCAAATTATCATTAGAAACTATAGAATAATAAAATATTATAATTTTTATAGTGTTAAGCAAATGTCTCTGTATACACCACATTAGCTATCTGTTCTTAAGGTTCATGGAAGGACAAAGAGTTGAGCCTCTAACTCATGGACAAGCAAACTACAATTGACCATGTGGGGAAAAATTGGTCTCACTCACTTCAATTCCTGCGGTAGATAGAGTCTCCCCTTGCGACTCAGTTACCATCATTGTGAAACAGACGTTGACAGGACATTACAATCGTTTGAATGGAAACGGATAGCGCCTTGGAATCAATGGTATTCGCATTGATACCAGTACATACAGACTCCCCAGTACCACACCCAGTCACGATGTCCGCTTCTACGGCGTATATCCACAGAGCTCAAACTCAGAGTCGTGTCCCGTTGCAATTTTTTTGGGCACTCAAGTTTCGTAACATTCAATTTATTACTGCAGCTAAAATGCAGCATTAATAGGTGCCTCTATTGTAAGTTTTTACTCATGAGCAAGCAATCCAGGAGGAGTCACGGAGTCAAGAAATTCAATTGGATAATGAACTACTTCCTCATCACTAATCACTCTGTTTACTGACATAACTTCTTCTTTCGGCTGGATATAGCGTAAGAAATTGTTTGTTGATTTTACCTCCCTTTTCATTAGTAGGGGTTGATAATTGCTCTTTCACCAAGCCATTTATTTTTAATATATGCAGATCTTCAACTTCGGAAACACCTTGTCAATTATCTCTTGGTGGGAGCTTAAATGCAAATGACATAGAAATCAACTAACAGTACCTACTTGCTAAACTTGTACATTTTAAAAATAAACATATCTGTGAAGTTAGCTCAAGACTGCTTAAAAGTCCATAACTTCCCTTCTACGTTGAATTCTCAATCCATTTAAAGCTTATATTTTAGGTTAGTGAAACACAAATCTACTTTCAAAGTTTCAACTTCCTAAGCCTTATGGTGGCTGTGTTTACTTGGGAAAAAATTTTGCGAACAAACCGACACACAGAAATTTTTCTAAGGGAATATTCGGTTCCTCTAACGTATGAAACGTAAAAATAACTTCAAATGTAATATTATTACCACTATTTCTTTAATACATTTAGGAAAGTGTTAAGCCTTTCCAAAGTCGTTTTAGTTATTAAAACTAAATAATACAAGTCCAACGATATTAAGAGACAAGAAAACTTTAGTTATGAGCCTTATGCTACAGAGCTACATGTAGAGAAAGATATGGCTTAGGAGGATAATGATTTCTATGGAGGAATACTAGTAACAGCTACAGATGGGAAGATAATTTCATATGAAATCACTTTATCAACTATCTTTGTTGACAGCATCAGTTGTACCAAACCATTGGGTGTACTGTCATTTTAAAAATAAATTAGACGTATACATTATAAGATCATCACATACTAGCACTTAGTAAATTATAATATACTGTTTTTCCTTATCTACTAATAAAGAAATGTTTGAATTAAACTCTTTTCAGAAAAGTTACAAAATTTAATACACAACCAAAAATTTTATTTTACATAACATTTTTTGTCAGATTATCATTTCTGTTAAGTTGGCATCATTAGATAACTTTTTAATCATATTAGATATTTTCCTTCTTTAATTTTTATCCTTTTTCGTTTATTCCTGTGTTTTGTTTATCTTCTCTTTTGATTGGAGAGCACGTAGCTGTGGAAAAATTTGAGGCTGTGAGTGTTAGAATTTGTTTATTTGCGTATCTATACTGATGTACAGCTCACATAGATATTTCAACGAATGGTGGTCACAAGGAGGGATTTCCTTATGGTTGCGAATTACCTTCGCTAATTTTTACATGTAATAACTGGAAAATAATGTGTTAGCTTCAAATGTGATTTTTATTGCCATTACAATGACAATTGTTCACGAATCATGGGTTCAGCAAAGCATATTGAAGCGCTCTCTGAGCAATCTTACTACAAAAAGGAGAGAACTGCAGCATATTTTGATAAACAATAGGTAAAATAATAAATGGTTTGATACAATTATATAAACCATGTTAATAATTTACATAGGAACAATTACAAACGAAATGACCAATAATAAGGGAACGATACGCATACTACAGTATAGGAATTATTACTCAGTGGCATACAATATGGATGAACGGATATTACGAAGTATTATTAAAGCAAACGCGACATGTTAAATCCCAGGTGACCGTTTAGAAGTGTACACATACTACATTAGTTCAACTACCACAAACATGGTTATCCGAAATAATTTGTTAAGGCAGGACGCGCTCCAGAGAAACAATGTAATACACAAATATAGTGGCAAAATAGGATATTGCGAGTTCCTGGATTCAAATTACATTGACTCCACCATTACAACATTGTCACGAAGGCTGTTACTATCCATCTTGTGCCCGGAGCCACATAGAACATTCCTGGAATACCCACAAGTTAAATTAACTAGACAAATGTTGAACAACAACACCAAAATAATCGTCGAAGAAAGTAACCATAATAGACTGCTCATTATAGAGACAATGAATACAATAGACATTCAATCGAGTATGAATGGTCAGGCAAATAGTTTTACAAGGACATGGGAGGAGAAAGATGAGAAACAAGGAACAGCAGAGTACAATGATCAACACTAATACCACCGAGTGAAACCTTCCTACCTACAACCTAACTGCAGCTTCCATGCCTGATTACTTTTTAATTTATATCATGTCACTGTATAATATTGTAAACTTAATTTAGATTAGCTATTTGCTATTATTATAATTTACTTCTAGTGTTATTTTGCATTGAAAATTGTTAATGAAGGCCGAAACTAGTCTGTATATTAAGTAAATTACCTAGTGATTTTTATAATATAATAATAATAATACTATAGATTATGTAACCAAAATGTTTCGTGAACTTCTTGATTCTCTTCCATATCATTGGAAACTTAACAATATCAATGTAAAGGGTTTCAAGAAAGTATGAACAAACTAAAATAGGATAGCTGTTCAATCAAATATATATATATATATAAACTTTAACACATAGGAAAGAACAGAGAATGTCGATATCACGACATTCGTCATCTTCAGAAGAAGTGCAAAGTACTCACGTTGTGTTGGAAAACTGCAACTGACCTCCAGAGTAACTCGTAGAACATCGCAGTGCTGCACCCCCCCCCCCCTCCCGCCACCGCCAACATACCACAGAGGAGAAGAAAAATAGACATCCCTCGAATAATTATTTATAAAACAAGATAAAAACAATATAATATGAGATAATAATGAAGACAACGATAATATGAAAATAAAATAAAAAGTAAAAACAATAGGAATCAATAAAATAATAATAATATTTATAAATATAAAAAAAAGTGCAATACGCTGTTTGAGTGCTTTTTCAAGACCACCAACCAGTCGTTGTCTGCCTGCAGAGTGACTCGTTTATATCTTCCTAATGACGAGGTCATTGAAATATAGTAGCGAGTTCTGTTCCATTTCTGTGTGTTCTTATATATATATATATATATATAAACGTATATAAATATATACTATAATATGTATATGTATTTATATATATATATAAAAGTATATATATATATATATATATATATATATATCAGTCTCTGTCGGCTTTTGCAGCGATTCACTTCACAAGTTGAATAACACAAATTGGAAAAAAAGGTTTCAAAGTTAGGAAAAATATTCGACACAGTTGAATAAATGAAATTCTGACATAAAATTTATGTATATATATCAGAAAAGAAATAACATAAAATGATGCTGTTAGTGACACATTACTAGAATATCTGTTACACATTTATTATACATAAAAGGAGTAATATGTAGGCAGCAATAATTACTCAGCAATGTGGCTTCAACATTGGACAAATTAAAATATTGGACCATGGAGTAATCAATATGCAAGGGTGATTTGAACGGTGATAAATTAATGTTGACTGTTCAAAGTTCACTAATGCATTCATTATTTGGCTGATAGTCAGAGCTGAGGATGGAACAATCCCTGTTCAATCCATTTAGCAATCCTCTGCTCAAAATGCTAAACTCGAATCAACTCTTTTCTCAACGCTTTAAACTGTTCTTAAAGCTCTCCGATTTGATTAATTCAGGTATAATCTAAAAGAAGTATATGTCAATGTTTATCCTGGTTGTCCTCCACAAAAAATAAAAGAAGTTTCTTATAAAACTATTTTTAAAAAGTCCTTAATTTATTTTACAACTCTTATTCATTACCCCGAACAATTAAATTTCTACTAACATTTATAAATTTTTTCTTTTTTTAAACCATGTATCATATACTAAATATTGGTCATATATTAATATATGATGTATTAAATATATTTATCGTATGATATCATATATTAAACCATTTAAAAAATAACACGTAGAAACAATAAACAATATATTCTAACAATACTTACTTCAATATTTGGACTTAGTCCTCATAAGGAGAAAGAAAAGACAAAGGAGATGATTTCTGCTCTTCTGAAAACAGCAACTTATATAAAATATAAAGTGATGCTGTCAGTGACACATTACTACAATATGTGTTACAAATTTATTTTACATACAAGTAGTAATATGTAGGCAACAATAATTACTCAGCAATTGGGATATAACATTTGAAAAATTAATTGGAACATGGAGTTGACCAATATTATGTCAATAAGTTATATATATATATATATATATATATATATATATATATATATATATATATAATATATGAGTATATATATATGTATATATGTATAGTATCAATATATATATATATATGAGTTCAACATTGAAGAAAAGTAACACAATTAGAAACTCAAGTTTTCGGGGTTAGGCAACTAACCCGTTACACCTACAACGTGCTTGGTTTCCATTTCTCTTTTCTCCTGAAGATGTTTTTCCCGAAAATTTGAGTTTGTAAGTGTGTTTTTCTTTACTGGCCTTTGCGTCTACAACGAACTTGGACTCAATCTCTCTTTTATCCAGAAGACGATTTGGCCGAAAACCTGAGTTTTTTAAAAGCGTTTCTTTACTCTGTGTGCTACTCTTCTTCGATTTTGAACTCGTATTGTGTCCAGTTTTGATTGTTTTTCGATGTTATAGTGAATAATATATATAGGTATATATAAAGATTTCACATAAACATAATCAAACCACAATATGAAATGGGGAAAAATACTGAGATCTTTCAGTTAGATTTTTTTACTCTGACGAAGACCGCTTGTTACAGTTGAAAGATCTTAGTCTTATTCTCCATGTCATATTGTGGTTCATATATATATTATTGTGGTATTGTGGTCTTAATTAATAATTTAAATTAATTAAATAAATAATTATACTTATTTTTTAATAGTTTGTAAAAAAGCTGCTAAATATTAAATAAAATAAATCATATAATATTTTTTGAATTTTCTAGACTGAACATCATTATAATAAAACTGTTATCATCATTTAAAATCTGTTTGAAATATGAGTTGCACTCAAAATTAAATTAATTAATTTAATCAGTATGCACTCGGTGCAGTATATATAATCGAGTTCATTAGTAATTATTACAATTACTTGATTCATTTTAATATCACTATCTTAATTATATTAATTATCCATATAAACAATATAATTTGTGTTATCGCACATTCTAACAGTCAACCATAGATAGAACTTTATGACGATCTTTTCAGTTTTATATTTCTGCTTCGACAGCTGGTGCACAGTTGTTAGTGAAAACACCAAAAAACATTGCTCCGTGATAAAACGTCTTTAATTTATTCGGTTTTAAATCTTAAGATTTGTGAGTTAGTCTTTCCGACATAAAAGTGTCTGTTTTATAAGCACAATTATTACCATCGGTAGTGGATGCGAGAAAGGCGACTTTTTGCTCTATTGACATCTGTGCCTGCTCTGCCTACCTGCTGTGCTGCCTTCAAATATATACTTGTAAAGAAGTTTTATTCCTTTGGCTTATTGTCTCAACAAAATTCATTCAACAAGACCTGTTTAAATTGATCTTCGGAGAGCCCTGTCAAAGGTAATTCAATTCAGTTGTGCTTAATTACGAGTATAACATGAAAAAGAGACGTAGTCGTTCACAGACACATTCCCCACCAAAAAATAAAAAAGTGGCTGTTGCTTTACAATCAGATCTAAATTTGAGTGCCAAACAACTTCTCAAGGTTAGCGTACCATCCACGAGCGGTGCTAACCTTGATTCAAATGTGTCTGTTCCATCATTCTTATCTCCTAACAAGTTTTCTGTTCTGTCAACGGAAATGTCAAAAGAAGAATCTACTTCAAGACTTCCACCCCCACCTCCCATATATTTAAAATCGGTGACAAATTTCCCAGATCTTATAAGAACTCTTACTGAACTGGTCGGTAAAGGTAATTTCGCTTGTAAATCAAGAGCAAGTGATGTTGCAATATATCCAAAAGAAGCAGAGGGATACCGCAAAATCAACTGTCATTTTAGAATGCTAAACATCCCCTTTCACACGTACCAGCCCAAACAAGACAAAGCGTTTAGAGTAGTAATAAGAAATATTCACCACTCCACTCCAATACAGACAATCCACGATGAACTAAAAGACTTAGGACATAATGTACGAAATATTACTAATGTTCTTCACAATGTGTCGAAGCAGCCTATGTATCTCTTTTTTGTAGATCTAGAACCAAGCCATAATAATAAAGATATCTTTGAAATGACTTCCTTGTTCCATACCAAAGTTATTGTGGAAGAGCCATATAAACGAAAAGAAATACCTCAGTGCAAAAGGTGCCAGCGTTATGGTCACACCAAAACTTATTGTAATCTAGCACCTCGTTGTGTGAAATGCGCAGGTCAGCATAGAACAGAGGATTGTATGAAGTCAAGAGATGAGCCGGCGAAGTGTGCCCTTTGTGAAGGCTGTCATCCTGCAAGTTACAGAGGATGTGAAATCCACAAAAACATACAGAAGAAGCTGAGGCGAAATGTTGACTCAACTGAGAGTCAAAAGACAAGAACTACTGGTATTTCTACGAACCCAGTCGTCAAGAACGTTAGCTATGCTAATGTCGTTGCAGCAGGAGCCACATCATCTGAACCACAGCAAGTACCTCACAAAATGCCTACCTTCATTCCTCCTCCCACACCTTCCTCCGATTTCACAGTCCTTCTTACATCCTTTTTAAATGAACTAAAGTCAACTATCACTCCACTTATCTCCCTTCTCACCACAGTTATAACCAGTCTTGTTCCTGCTGTTGCTACCAAATGAACACCTCCCCAACTAAGCAATCTTTAACTATCCTCCTCTGGAATGCCAACGGACTTACTCAACACAGACAAGAACTCGATATTGTACTACATGACAAGAAAATTGACATTGCACTACTGACAGAAACCCACTTTACGTCCAGGTCATATTTTAAACTAACTGACTACATCACATATCGCACTGACCATCCTGATAACACTGCCCATGGTGGAGTAGCTGTGCTTGTACGGAGGTCTCTCAAACACAACATCCTACCTTCTGTATCCACACCTGCCATGCAAGTATGCACAATCTGCCTTGAGTCCCATCCATACAACTACAATGTCTCTTCAATATATTACCCTCCAAACAAACGTATAACCCAAAGTGACCTTTCAAATATCTTTCAACACCTTTCACCTAAATTTATTTGTGGAGGGGATTTCAATTGTAAACACCAGTCATGGGGATGTCGAGTAACCACACCTCGGGGTTCTATTCTCCGTAAATCTCTTCTCAACTCATCTTATACTGTCCTAAGTCCTGGAACTCCTACATATTGGCCTTCTTCCACAGTCAAAAAACCTGACCTGCTTGATATATTTGTCACTTCACCCATCTCAAAACTAAACCCTTACATCACAACTCTCCCAGACCTTTCCTCTGACCATTCACCCGTACTTCTATCATTATCTATTCATCCTATGAAAATTATTAATAATCAAACTCTACTCAACGGACATATTGACTGGGAAAAATTTAGAGCCGAAATTGAACGACAGACTGACCTTAAAGTACGCCTCAAGACATCACGTGAAATAGATGACGCAATTAGTAAATTAACTCAGGATATACATGCTTGTATAAATAATGCTAAAGTCCCATCCAGACCAAAAAAGCACACTACATACCTACCAACATACCTCAGGGAATTAATACAAGCTAAACGACGAGCAAGAGCCAAATGGCAGAGAAGTCGATACCCATCTGACAAACAAACACTTAACAGATTACAAAACCAACTAACTCGAGACTTGAAGCAATATCGAAATTGTCTTTTCCAAAAATATACTGAAGCACTGAAACCCGAAGACAAGTCACTATGGACTGCCACTAGACGAATACTGTCCCATAAAAAAATTAGTACTCCGATCCTTACTGGCGACGATACCTGGGCAAAAAGCGACTATGAGAAGGCCACAGTCTTCTCCAAACACCTTGAAACCCTTTTCATTCCCAATTCAAATATAGAAGACCCTGATACTACAGCAAAAGTAACTGATGAACCCCTTTACAGCTCTCTCTTCCACCCAAGTCATTCTCCCCAAATGAAGTCTCTTTTATAATTAAAAAACTACCATCAAAAAAATCTCCCGGTTACGACCTTATAACAAACAAAATAATCAAACAACTTCCCCGTAAGGTCATAATTTTCCTTACATATATATACAACTCTATCTTACGAACAACCTATTTCCCCATTCTGTGGAAATTTTCTATTATTCGCATGATCCCAAAGCCCCATAAGTCTCCACAACTATGTACGTCGTACCGCCCAATTAGTTTACTACCAACCATGGCCAAAATCTTTGAAAAATTATTTCTTCGAAGACTTCGTCCCATTTTAGAATCGAAAAATTTAATACCCTCTCACCAATTCGGGTTTCGATCTCAACACTCTACAATTCAACAATGCCACCGTATAGTTGATGTCATTTCCTCTACTCTTGAGAAGAAACAATACTGCTCAGCTGTCTTTCTTGATGAGGCGGAAGCCTTTGACAGGATTTGGCATGCTGGGTTTCTTTGGAAGCTCAAAAAAATACTCCCACATACTTACTACCTTATAATGCAGTCCTACCTCAACCACCGCTTTAGCCAAGTAATAGAAGGCTCTTGTCTTTCTCCAGTTATTCATATTAAGGCAGGAGTTCCGCAAGGAAGCATACTTGGACCAGTGCTATACTCCATATACACCTCCGACATTCCAGAATCTCCCCATACAGTCTTAGCCACATTTGCTGACGACAAGGCAATCCTTGCACAAATGACAGTCCTGAGCTAGCATCCTACTATATCCAGCAACACTTAAACGTTATAGAGTCATGGCTGGAGTGTTGGAAAATACGCATTAACGAACAGAAAAGTGTTCACGTAACATTCACGTTGCGGCCAGATGCGTGTTCTCCAGTCTTCCTTAACCATATTCCGATCCCTCAAGCTACAACCACCAAATACTTAGGACTGCACCTTGACAGACGTCTTACTTGGGCTCCCCATACCAAAATGAAAAGAACAGAACTAAACAGACGATATAGACTTTTAATTCACTTACTTGATAATCGTTCAAAATTAACTACTGTCAATAAACTATTACTATATAAATCTATGATTATGCCTATTTGGACTTACGGAATTGAAATATGGGGAGCAACAAAATCTAGCAATGCCCAGAGGATACAAGCTCTTCAGTCAAAAATTCTTAGAAAAATTCTTCATTGTCCCTTTTACATACCAAATCAAACAATCTATTCAGACCTCAGGATTTCAACAGTTCATCAAGTAGCAATATCTCGATACAAAGCCTTCCATAAAAATCTTTGTAGCAATAGCAATCCCTTAGTCCAAAACATCTCCTCAACAAATATTCCAGGAAATCCCCAAAGGCGCCTGAAGAGAAACAGGCCAAGAGACTTATTAGTGTGAATTACTCTAGTGACTTGTAAATTTAATCTAAGTTTTATAACTTATTTTAACGCCTGGAAGTATAATTACTGGATTATTTCTTCCCTCCTGCCTCCATGTGTAATGTATATATTTCCTTCATCATTGTCACTGGTAATGTACATTTGCATTGTTGTGACTATGTAAAATAATAAAAAAAAAAAAAAAAAAAAATTTCTGCTTCAAATATTCTAAATTCATGAAATTTTTGTATAATGTAACATTCATATTCACACATATTTAATATATAGGTTCAGTTTCATGACTGACCAGAATGGGGGAATAAAATTAGCAATTCTTTTTTACATTTTTAAAATTTTAGAAAGAATGTTACTGCATCAAGAGTTATAGATCTGTCAAATATCATTATGATATTAATAATTGATGACATAATTAGTCACCACCATAAGTTGCGCGGTGGTTTGTTCATCACCGTGCTACTAATGGTGTGATGTAAAATTATCAACTCTGACGAAGACCGCTTGTTACGGTAGCAAGATCATAGTATTTTTTCTCACTTCTTACTGTGGTTAGGACGTTGATTGTTATTATACGTGTTTATTGTGAACTCTTGTTATATGTATAATGATTTTCTCTTCTTGACCGACAATTCACAATTTATAAGGTTTTTGATGGTTTAGGTCTTAGGATTGAAACTTCTTCTTTCGCCAAAGTTTCAACGTATATTTGTGTCTTCCTCAGGGCTAAAAACATGTTTACAATTAGTTCTAATACTACAACAGTTTTGATTATTGTTTACATTTATATTTAATCTGTATTATATAATGTAAATAAATCTAGTTTAACATATAATTTTAGAGGCCAACTTAGCTGAGTGCTTAACGTACTCGCCTCTAAACTAGTAGGTTCGAAAACCACCCTGCTCTCGATTTATTCCCGTGGGAGGTGAATAAATTTGAGTACGTCGTCCCTTGCAGAAGATGTTAAGCTGTCGGCCCCGAGCCTGTGTGATGTAAGGTGTTCGTTAAAGATCCCTACTCTGAATACACTTGAGTTAAGCAAAATTTAGGGCTCTCAATGTCAAATTTAGCCGTGCAAATTTGTACATTGACTGATTCAGCCACGCAAATACTAACACAGTTGCATCAGTAACTTAAAGTGTGTTCATTTATCATTATTAGCCCTTGAATAATGTACAAGTTCATAGATTTTCTCACTTCTGTTTCTGAAAGTGTTTTTAAATGAACAAAAATGATCGTCAATAAAACAAAAATACCGTAAAGTCCCGACGTTTTTTACGTCCCCTGCTGGGGGATCGGTTTAAACAATAAAAAAACATATGATCTATGTTATCCATCTAATCTAATATAATATATATTAGATTATATATATATATATATATATATATATATATATATATATATATATATATTGTGATAAAGGTATCGACCATTGAATAGAAACACAACTTTAGTTTATCGGAACTCGGTCAGTTCTTCAGGTTCAAATTTTATTTTACCAAATTATATAAATATTGATAAAAGAATCAACCGTGGAATATGTATATATATATAAATATATACAATAACCAAATTTGTTGAATTAATAGTGTTAATTGTAAAACCTTGTTTCAAGCCATAGGAAGACATAAGTATATCTCGAAACCTTGGCAAAAAACTAGTTTAAATTCTAAGACCTAAACCCTAAAAAATGTTATAACTTATAAATCACCTACGGTCTTCGTTAGAGTCAAATCCCAAGAACCGTTGAAAGATCTTGGTCTTTTTTTTTCATTTCCTTTTGTGGTTTGTAGTGGATTGTTATTTCGCGTGTTGATTGTGAAATCTTGTATATATATATATATAAGTAGTATAAGTGTCACAATACCGGGGGGACGCGCCCACTACCGCCTCTGCGCAGGCGTGGCCACCAGCCAATCACCTTCTTCCCCACCCTCCACTTCACCCCACCTCTGGTCTTCACCAACCAATCACATTCTCCCCCGCCCCCACCACTTCACCCTACCTCTGGCCTGACCCCACCCACCTTGCGCAGCCTGACCTACCTCAAGGTTTGTTATGTTATGATTGGAAGTAGAGGTCATTCCACCTGATGGCAGCACCCGCCAGAGTCGTCATTATGAAAATAATATTAGTGTTAATGACAAGGATAATTGTTGCGATAAAGGCTAGTATTATTTTTAACACAAAGGACATAATATAATAATGTTTTGTGTTAATGAAGTGGATAATCGAGACGATTCATGCTCAGAATGATGTCGAGACGTGTATTATTTAGTTTAATATAAATGTAATAATGGAAATGAAATTATCTCACTCGACAAGCAAAATGGCGATATTGGATTGAATGTATCACACTATGTGAGTGATATTGAGTCAGATTAATATAAATAATAATTCATTGGTGATATAATTTAATATAGACTCTAATTTAATAATAATTTTAATTGTAATTTCACATATATTAATTAATAACAGGATTATTGAATGGTATTTCGCATTAGTTTGTTCATCTGTTGTGTTTGAATGTGAAGAGTTTTAATAAAGATAGAGTTTAAGTGAAAGAATAAAGTGCTATAGCGGACTGGGGTGCGTCTTCACTCCTCCCCACCCTCTGTGCCCCGACCACTTAGCTTAGCCCACCTGCCTAATTGGCATTCCACTTATCTCTTGCATCAGTGAATTAATTGATCAGCCTGCATGTATAATTCACCTTATTTCACCTGTCTACCACCACAAGTTAATGTCTTGCGTAAGTCAATTAACTGAACAGCCCGCATGTATAAATCATATTCCAATTAGTTCGTCTAATACAATGCCGTGGGAAATATCAACCCTATCCTTTCCCAGAGTCAAGCAACATCCTGTTTGCTCATCCACTGACACACCTGTTATCACGTCAACCCCCACCCACCGTCCCCTTTCTGCTATATAACCCCATTGCCTAAGCCATGCTATTCACAGTCTCTTCAGACGCCACAGCTCTAGCATCTCCAGCAGCAGCAACTCATCATATCTCAAGTAAGTTGAAATTTCTTTACCAACACATACACAATTAAATCCTTTTTTGATTAAAAAACCCTTTCATTATTTTAGAATCATGGATCAAAAACTAAACAGAATAAACAACACAGTCACGGTCAAGGCGATTGATTTGGATGTCGACAAAGAGTATGACATTACACGTTTAAGGAGAATAAAAACACGGTCTGGAGAAAGTGTGTTAGCAGTGATTGCGTTTGATAATAACAGATACGGCCCTTTGCTTCTTCTGCAAAAATACAATAGCGAAATAACTGATCAATATATAGAAACAAATAAAGAATAACAGCTAGGGATAACTTTTAAAGGAGTTATAAATAGGAAGCATTCGTACGAATTCAAGGAGCGGGTATAATTCAGGCTGGCAAAAGAGGAAACTTGAAGATTATGACTTACCGACTTTTCCTTTCAAAAAACGTTTCACTAGACCATTTTCTCAGTTAATAGAAACTTCATATAAAAATAGATTTCTTACAAACCAGAGTAAGGGAGTGTGAGCCCTTATCCTTTCCTGGCAGGCCGGCAGCGGGTTCATCATGCTGTGACCAGTCTCAACAAGATAGCAGTGGCAGACTTATGGCTTTTTTCAGGACCGGACCGGGAAAACTCGAAGTGGAAAAGTCGACATCGCACGGAAACTGTTTATTTTCTGAGAGAGTGCGAGCCCTTATATTATTTGCTGTGTCGGCGGAGATGACTCCATGGATGAGAAGAACCGCTGTACGTGACTTCGATGAGAGCTAGAAGCCTTCAACTGGAGAAAAGAGAAAAAATGAGTCAATCTTATTTGGTCCCGCATCAACCAATCAGATATCAGAACCAGACACCTCATGTATATATATATATATATATATATATATATATATATATATATATATATATATATATATAATGAAAGGTCCGTGTGGACAATAAACACTTTAACACATAGAAAAGAACACAGAAAGACACAGAAAGACACTACAGAACTCACTTCGATATTTCGACATCCGTCGTCATCGGGAAGAAGTGCGAAGTACTCGCGTTGAGAAGCAAACTGCTACTGGCCTCCAGAGTAACTCGTGGAACCACCGCAATGCTGCTCCCCAGCGGAGGAGAGGAAAAATAGAAATCCCTCCAATATTTATTTAGAAAACAAGATAAAAAATATATAAAATACGAAATAATAATAATAAAAAATAAATAATAATAATAATAATAATAATAATAAAAAATTAATAATAATAATAAAATAAAAAATAATTAACGGTACAGGTTGAGACCAGGAGGAGAACGAGCCCCAAGGAGGCATATGAATGCCTCTTCGGAAGCTCTAAGGGTGACATGGGAATTAGACTCGGGGATTTGTTTGAGGATTTGTACCCTGAAACAATCATTGAAAGGGAGGTCATGGGAATTAGCATGGGTAGCTATGGGAAGGTCTCTGCGCTGACCAACGGACGCCCTGTGATTGTTCATACGCAGGCTCAGCTTGGTTGAAGCCAAGCCAACGTAAAAAGCATCACATCGAGTACACTCCAAACGGTAAACGCAGTTACAGGAAGTGCAAGATGTATCAGAAGGAACAGGATAGGAGTTGTTACTGAGAGGGGAAGTAAAGTAAGGACTGGAGTTAATTAGGGGACAGGTTTGGCAGTTACGGCGTTCACATCGCTTCATCCCTCTGCTAGCACAGGGGCTGTTGGAAATATGGGTAAAAATGGATTTAAGGTTGGAAGGTCTACGGTAGGAGAAAGTAGGGGACTGTCTGAAAATAGCAGAAGTAGACGAAGAAGAAGAAAGTATAGGAAAGAACTCCCTAATAACAGCGCCGAGCCTGTGGGAGCCTGGGAAAAAAGTAGAAATGAAGGGAGTAGTAATTCTACGATCCCTTCTAGCTGTAGGGCGGTGAATACTCTCAGCAGGAACGACGGAACTGTTGATTATATTACGAGGGTATCCTCGTTCAATAAATTTTTCTTTTAATAGATTAATTTGTTGGGTTCTACTATTAATGGAATTGCAAATTTTATGGATTCTAATTGATAGGGATCTAGGGATAGCTTTCTTTATATGTGAAGGGTGACAACTGTTATAATGGAGGTATTGCTGAGAGTTAGTGGCTTTTAAATGAACAGAAGTGGAAAATGAACCGTCTTTAAGGGTGACATCAACATCTAAGAAGGAGAGGGAACTGTTGGATATCTGATGGGTGAAGGAAATAGTGGAGGAAAAGTTCTGAAAGGACTCTAGAAAAAGGTCTAGCTCATGCTTACCATGGGGCCAGATTAGAAAAATGTCGTCAATATACCGGGTGTAGAAAAGGGGGAGAAGTTGACGACTGGAAAGGAAAGACTGCTCTAATTTGGACATAAAAAGGTTGGCAAAAGAAGGTGCCATGATAGTGCCCATCGCGGTGCCTCTGGTTTGGATGTACAAACTACCATCAAACCGAAAGACATTACGTGTTAGGACAAAAAGAGCCAGTTTTGTGAGGAAATTAGTAGAAGGGGTGTGAGGAGAAGGTCTGCAGTTTAAGAAGTAACGAAGAGAGTCTAAGCCCTCTTCGTGATCGATGTTAGTGTAAAGAGAGGTAACGTCCATGGTAACCATGAGTAGAGGTATCAGCTCTCGTGGACAATTTCCTTCAACCCCTTGTCAGCTGTCAACCCTCCTTCTGTAAGGACACCTTCCACTTCCTTCAACTTCTTAATAATCTCTCTCTCCCCACCACCTTTGATCATCCTCTACTCATCCTCTACCCTCCCCCTTTTCTACACCCGGTATATTGACGACATTTTTCTAATCTGGCCCCATGGTAAGCATGAGCTAGACCTTTTCCTAGAGTCCTTTCAGAACTTTTCCTCCACTATTTCCTTCACCCATCAGATATCCAACAGTTCCCTCTCCTTCTTAGATGTTGATGTCACCCTTAAAGACGGTTCATTTTCCACTTCTGTTCATTTAAAAGCCACTAACTCTCAGCAATACCTCCATTATAACAGTTGTCACCCTTCACATATAAAGAAAGCTATCCCTAGATCCCTATCAATTAGAATCCATAAAATTTGCAATTCCATTAATAGTAGAACCCAACAAATTAATCTATTAAAAGAAAAATTTATTGAACGAGGATACCCTCGTAATATAATCAACAGTTCCGTCGTTCCTGCTGAGAGTATTCACCGCCCTACAGCTAGAAGGGATCGTAGAATTACTACTCCCTTCATTTCTACTTTTTTCCCAGGCTCCCACAGGCTCGGCGCTGTTATTAGGGAGTTCTTTCCTATACTTTCTTCTTCTTCGTCTACTTCTGCTATTTTCAGACAGTCCCCTACTTTCTCCTACCGTAGACCTTCCAACCTTAAATCCATTTTTACCCATATTTCCAACAGCCCCTGTGCTAGCAGAGGGATGAAGCGATGTGAACGCCGTAACTGCCAAACCTGTCCCCTAATTAACTCCAGTCCTTACTTTACTTCCCCTCTCAGTAACAACTCCTATCCTGTTCCTTCTGATACATCTTGCACTTCCTGTAACTGCGTTTACCGTTTGGAGTGTACTCGATGTGATGCTTTTTACGTTGGCTTGGCTTCAACCAAGCTGAGCCTGCGTATGAACAATCACAGGGCGTCCGTTGGTCAGCGCAGAGACCTTCCCATAGCTACCCATGCTAATTCCCATGACCTCCCTTTCAATGATTGTTTCAGGGTACAAATCCTCAAACAAATCCCCGAGTCTAATTCCCATGTCACCCTTAGAGCTTCCGAAGAGGCATTCATATGCCTCCTTGGGGCTCGTTCTCCTCCTGGTCTCAACCTGTACCGTTAATTATTTTTTATTTTATTATTATTATTAATTTTTTATTATTATTATTATTATTATTATTATTTATTTTTTATTATTATTATTTCGTATTTTATATATTTTTTATCTTGTTTTCTAAATAAATATTGGAGGGATTTCTATTTTTCCTCTCCTCCGCTGGGGAGCAGCATTGCGGTGGTTCCACGAGTTACTCTGGAGGCCAGTAGCAGTTTGCTTCTCAACGCGAGTACTTCGCACTTCTTCCCGATGACGACGGATGTCGAAATATCGAAGTGAGTTCTGTAGTGTCTTTCTGTGTCTTTCTGTGTTCTTTTCTATGTGTTAAAGTGTATATATATATATATATATATATATATACGAATTTATATTTACGAATATATATGTATATATATATATATATATACATATAAATGAGGTGAGGTGAGGTGAGGGCGGGCGCTCGGCTTGCGGTCGGTATTCCCGAGGCTGCTCGGCGCGAGTCGGCCTCCGGTATCAGGTATATCTCCTTGATATTCTCTATATCAAGAGATATAGGAGATTATTGGTTTTCACTATACTATAAAAAGTAACAAAGAATGAAAAATTTGAAAACTTCCGACACAATGTTTAAAATGATTGGTTTTTCATTTCCTTTTCAAATAATTATAAATTACATGTTCATAAATTTTGTGAAAATATTTAAATGCATTCCTTTGGAAAGTATACTAAGACTGGGTGGATACTAAAATCTCAAGACTGTACACGTAAAGTGTAAGATGCAGTGTAAGTAATAACACTGTTTCAATATAGATTTTGATGGAGTCCATATTTTCCTTTAATCAGGTTTGTTGAAGTAGGGTTCTTTAACGATTGCCTGACATTGTACAGACTCAAGTATAATAATTTAAGCTCCCCTCTTTGGGATGTTGTGCATAAAATTCTCCATGTCTTTTATAAGAAAAATGTTAGGTTTAAATTTAGAAGTTTTGAAGGCAATGGAATTACACGAAATACTCAATTGCATATTACTGCAACAGCAACAGTGGTTTTGTAATATTTTGACGATATTAATGTTTATACCAGTATTTCTCCATATGGTAGCCTCTACAATTTCTAAAATCGTTGCAAATATTGGACTCAATTTATTTTGGGTAAGTATTTTCTTCAGTATTATTTCTGATAAACAGATATGGTTAACAGATATACCACTGTAAGGTTATAAAATTACAGGAACCATATTCGAGTAATAGTAATACAATACTTATTTAGTATCTTCCTAATTCAATACAATCCACGGACTGTCATATTACATATAAGAAACAGAATATCGTCACATGATACTTACTAAAACCTCTGTTTCGGTACGACATATCACCTACTTACCATGATAATAGTTATTCAAATTTTTCAGTCAAAACCAATCGTCCGAAAAGCTGAATTTTTACTCCTCCCTTTCGTCCCTACCAGCTACTAAACACTTTTCGTTCTTAGTTGTTCTTATTAATTAAGAGATTAGATTTATTTTAGCTAGAGTTCATTCATTGGCGGTCAAAGTTAGACCATTAATATTATGCCCTACAAAATATATATATGCCAGTGAGTTTTTTATTTGACAAATTCTGATAAACAGCATCATGTCAACATAAAGAATTCAAAACATTCACCCAAGCAATATATCATATCAAGTCTGGCAATATATTCTCACTTCAAATCTATAATCTACAGACATAATGACATTGATAAAAATTCTTATTAAAGTCTACATGTGAATACAATTTTTTTTTTCATCATGCAATTACCACAACAACAGTAGAGATGAGATTTTTAATGAAGCCTACAATTATATGAAGAACTATACTTAGATACAGAATCATTGTATCAAAATTTCTACTAATGGAGTAAAACGTGTGACAGATTCGACAAAAATATTGATTATTGAACTTAACAAATATATCCAGATGACATTTCAACGGATTGTTTTTACAAAGAGAGAATTTATTTTCTTTCAATGTCCTTTTATTCAATGTTTTTATTATATAATCTCCAAATGCGCCATCAACAACTTGCATATGATTCTGAATCATGCTATTAAAATTGTTAATTAAATGTAAAATTTAATTAATATGAATTTTTGAAAGGTATGGACGTCAATACTTTAGTATTTATTGTTGTTCGTCACTGAAGTACAACAGATATCAAAAGGCAAATTACTATATCAAGTGAATTTTATGACGAGTTTTCCTTTAATTTAGAAAAAAAGAATAGATTGATGTTTAAGGTTAGCATTTTTGTAAGATTTATTTGATCACTTCAACTAACTAAGTTTAAACTTTTATTGTTAACTGACAAAGGTACATCATTAAAAGATAAACTAGGGATGTGAAAAAAGAGTATAAAAATCAGAAACTTAGCTGTACTTCCTATAATATAACGAAATAACTACTATGAAAATGATTTAAAACTGATAAATGAAACACTTCGGGTACATTAAAAGCTAATGTTTCTGTATACATTTTTATCTCTGTATAGTATGTTAATGAATTTCTATTTTTTAGAAATCTTGTCCTGATTGATTCAACTCCTGAAATTTTAGATTCTATGAAAGGGGAAAGCTTTATACGATTGTGAGATCTCAAGACCGTACATGTAAAGTGTAAGGTACAGTGTAAGTAATAGCACTGTTTCAATATAGATTTCGATCTATTGTTGACATTTTATTGTTGAACTACAAAAAAAAAAAATTTTAAATAATTAAAAATTATTTAAAATATTAATTTTTTTTGGTGATACGTTAAAAAAATTATTTAAATACAGACTTAAGAAATAAATGAAATTTTATAATAGATTTTGATGATATATATATTTTACATTTTGATCATTCGGTTGGAGTGGACAGTCGTTTATTGTTCCGTGGTTCCGTGTTGCTGTGGTTTCTCGTAAATTCCAGTCTTTTGGTAGTTGTACATTTAGGGTCCACTGGGAATGTTTGAATTGCTTCTGGGTCTGTTAAATAGCAGATTGGCCCCAAATTAGAGGAAAGATGGTTTTTTGATGGGTGGGTTAGAGTGCTGCGCTGTCAATCAGCGGCATGGGTCATGATCTCGGTGCCTGCTCTCCTACCTGCTATGCTGTCTCCTGACAATATATACTTTTGGGTTTTCGATTAAATTGTGAGTTTTTTTTATTGGTCTTTGTTTCTGATTCTTGATATCAAGACTCATTGTTGTGTTAACTTGAATATCACATGACTGGTATTTTCCTATTCCACATGTTTTTTTCATGTGATAACAATGAAAAGAACCTTGAGTCAGATTTTGGCAGGTACGAGCGTTACGCAAATGAATTAGAGTACATTGCCTATAGTCAAGAAAATGAAATATCGCCGCCATAAGAGGACCAGAAATTGCATTTAATCTTCTTAAGAAACCAAAGAAAGCTGATACTACTACCTTTCAGAATGAAAAAAAAAGCAACAATAGTCAAAGTGGATGACCTTGCAAAGCCCACAGGCAGCTGTGACATTTTGGTCTAACCAGGTATTTCAATATCATGTGTACGCTGATAAATATGGGTATTATATCAGATTGAGAAGATTATAACGTTATATTATATAACATTATTTGTTTTTCAACCGTTTCCAGTAATATCAGTATTTTCTGAAATAATATGTAAATTGGCTTCCAAGATAAAGTTATTTAAGATATTATTATCAACCGTCATACCTCGTCTATCGCTGGTGGGCGACTTCACCAGTTTGACGGTTGATAATAATATCTTATTTACTAACCGCTGTAGCACTAACCATATGCATGTATAAAGTTATTTGCTGGATTCTAGTTCTTGTAATATTGTCACAGGAAACTTTACCGCCTGCTTAAGGTTTTATTTCTCGTAATATCTGGAAGGATATTTAGACTTTGGTTGGTGGATACTTATGGCAGAGTGATTGATATAGCTGGTTGATTCCATCGCTGATTCCTTAAAGTCATTTCTTCTAATTTCAAGATAAGTGCCTCTATTTGTTCATCAGTCAATTTTTTTTCAAGTCACCACTATAGTATTTTAATATTAACAGAAAATATATTATTTACAAAGAATATATAAACATTAACTCAAGATAACCTGTCCCTATTCTTCAATCCATTACAGATTGCTTATTTATTGACTTGAAAAATATTTTCTGATTGTCATAATTACTGAGAAGTATCCCTATCACAGAGATTTGTCAACAAGTTGAAGTTAATAACTCTTGAACAAAAGGATTAAAGGGAGAATGAGAAAGGATTGAAGTGAGATATTAGAGAATGGAGAATTGTTTGTATTTGGCATTGATTTAAGGAAATAACTGCAGTAAATCATCTCTACTATGTATCACCATATACCTTGTCCGAAATCTCCGGAGAAATAACATTTAGTTAGATATATTTAGCGAACACATGCTTTAAACAAGACTCTCTGTGTATAAACTGTTCGTTGTGACAATTTAACTTTGATACCATTTCAAACTAAGAGACATTTCTCTTAATTGCTTTTAATTAACGCTTTCAGTAACTGACTTTGCAAACTTTTTTTTTTGTTTTCTTTGACAGACAACCATCAATTATTTTATCAGATAATATCTGGATAGATGCAGGTTTAAAGTAAAACGTTCTCTTTGATGTTTATTTATATCAAATATCCTTCTCATTGATGTATTCACTTAAAAAAAAGTCATGCTTCTGGTTAGTCAAGCATATTAAACTTTGAACAACGCAATTTATTAAGAATTCATACTATTTAGACGGTAGTGAATGTAAGGATCTCTACATCTCTCTCTATATCGATAACTAAGATCAAAATATTGATATAGCTTCTCGACCACTGATTCGTCAAATACTTTTCTTTTTATTGAGGATTGGGTCCATTATTAATAAATTCTGGTTGCAAGCCGATATTCACCAAAATTTGTTCTGCATTCTCAAGGTTTATTGAAGAAACTATTAAACGCATTATCCACATATCTTCTTTTTGTATTATAAATTATCGAAAATTAATTGAACTGACATGGAAATTTGCTCAAACAATGATTACACTGGATAACATAGGTTATTATGGTGTTGACTAGTATATCATGAGTGATTTTTGTTAAAACAAATTTTCGATAATAAATATTACAAAAAGAAATATTTGGATAATGCGTTGAATAGTTCCTTCAACAAGCCTTGGGACCACAGAACAATTTTGGTGAAACGTTGGCTTGTAATTAGAATTTATTATTTTTGGACATAATCCTCAATAATCAAATTAGTATAAGAAGAATATAACTTCTTCAATTTTTCGTCTTAAGTAATGGCTAATTTGTTTGACGATAATACAAGAGTGCATGTCTGCACTCCACAAATATTTCCATTCATCTCATATTTTAATCACATCACATTTTTCAAAAGTATTTAAACATTAAAATACTATTATTTGTATATAAAGTAGATATGATAAAGTTATACCATGACAATGGCAAAATTTAAAACTTGTAAATTAGTAGCTGATGAGAAAAAAATGTTATCTAAAAATACATTTTTGTCAAAAAAAGTGACTTTCCTATCCTGCATAATTGCTTCCAAAATATACAGCACATCTACACTATGAGACCAATTTTGGGTACAATATTAATTTGATCCATTAAAGATTGTGCACTGTAGCGTCTACACAAACTTTAAGATACACACTTACCCACCTACATACACAAAAACGTCATCGAAAAAACGTTATAAAACGACTTTGGAGACCTCAAAACATGTAAGTCTGGCAAAATCTCGAGATAAAATTTTTTCACGATCACTATACTTTACTTATAGTAAAGTAATAAATAAATGGTATTTATATATATTTATACTTATTGATAATCACATTTGATTTTGGTTAAAACAGAAAGGGCGGTGATTAGGGTACGTCACAGATAGAATAAGCCCCAGACCAGATTCGTTTTATTTCTTTTTATTCAACTTAATGTATTAGATAAAACGATATTAGATTTATTTGATTAAATTATCTCTTTAAATGGTACACTGCTGTTTTGCCAATAGATTTAAAGCTGCATATTAAACTCATACATAAATTGGAATACATATAAGTCACCAATATGATAATGTAAGTAGTAAAAGATTTGAATTAATCTAAGGTTTAATTAGAATTCGAAATATGTAAAAGCAATTTTTTCCGTATATTATCTAAACATAGTAAAAAATTACAGAATTAATTCTTATAGTGAAGTGACCTTTATTGTCGCAACAGCAGTGGAAAAAATTCTAGAATAGGACAAATCTCTTCGATCAATTACTAGATAATAATATAAGTCAATTTCAGAGTGTTATCTGAATTTAAACATTGATTTTCCATTTATATTGCATTTGTTAATTGTAGAATAAATCAGCCTCTGACTAAGTGGTGTATGTATGTGTGCTTATATTATAAACAAATAGTATTCAATTAGCAGTTACCATTACAAATGATTATAAGAAAAATCAACATATTCTCTAAAATGTTGTTATTAACAAAATACGTATACTTTCAGATACGTTGTTTCTGAATCGACGTAATCGTATTTTGTGATTCAAAAACTTTTATCATATTTATTCATTTATTTTATTATATACTAGAATAATAATGTGCGCATTTGATTTTGACAAGATTGCTAGAAAGAACAAATTCATTCACGATTCTTGTGAGAGTAAGAAATGTCTGAGACAATAAATCTATTAAACCGATTTTAATATTGATTCACGAATGAAGCCCATTTGAGAATATTATGCCGGAACAATTTTAAGTCTAGTGTTGTACAGAAGATCTAAGTATTTTGTGGTTGGGATTCTAGGAATGTCATTAGCGGAAACTGAAGGAGATTGCTGCCTAATGGCTGTTACTTGAACAACCTTTTGATTGTTGTTGCAGCTCCTCTAACTTTTTTCTTCTATCTTTTTTTTGTTTATTTTATATTTTTTTTCTTCTATATATTTCCATTTGTCTATACTTTTTGTACGTCCTTAACTATTTTAAACGAGTTATATTTATTTTACATTACTATAAGTAAAGTATAGTGATCGTGAAAAAATTCGATCTCGAGATTTTGACGGAATTACATGTTTTGGGGCCCCAGAAGTCGTTTTATGACGTTTTTACGATGATGTCTGTGTGTGTGTGGGCGGGTGGGTGGGTGGGTGCGTGCGTGTGTTAGCATTGCTTGTTACCACGCTACGGTCCAGAATCTTTGATGGATCAAGTTGATATTTTACACAAAAATGGGCCCCATAAAGACGAAGATCCCTATTGTTTGGGAAGAATTATGCATGATGGGAAAGTCACTTTTTTTGCCAAAAACCGTTTTTTTTAAAACATTTATTTCTCATAAACTGGTAATCATAGAGTTTTGAAATTTTGACATTATCTTTGAGGTTACAAACGCAATAAACGAAAAATATATTCAGAATTTTAAAATAACGGGAAATATTTTTTTTCACTAAAATGTAAAAATTTTGACTTTTAATTCAATCTCAAACCTTGTGAGAGCGATACAAACCATACTGTTAGACGGATCACAATGAAACTATGCCTAAAAATAGAAAATTATGTGGAAAACGAGTTGAGATATTTTTTTTTAAAATTACATTCGCTAAAGGGGCGTTACAGTACGATTTCTGTTTTCAGAAAATGATTTTTTGACGCGAAACAGCTCATTAAAAAATAATGAAAATTTGACCAAAAATGGAACAAAAAATTAGCAATCTACAAAAAAAAATTCATGAAGTTTCAATTACGGAAAAGAACAATAACGCTATAAAAACTGTTTGTTTATCCTAGACTGAGAGATCACCTGCTATACTTGTCGAATTTTTTATATATTTTTACATTGTTTACATTGACTTAGAAATTTTTTGAGCAAATCCACTGAGATAAAATTGATATTTATAAAGGAATAATTTAAATTGTTTATTGACTTATATGAGATGTAAGAGGAATAATATTGTGCAGGAAAATAATAACACTCACACAAAAAAAATTCGTATATATGTTATTTGACAAAGGGGAAGGAAAATGATCTTATTAAATACTAAGAAGCTTATTATTATTATTATTTTAAAGATTAAAATTCCCAGTATAATAATTCTATAAAAGACCAAAAATGTAAATGATTATTCATAATTGAAATCTTTTGTTTAGAGATTAATAAATGTAATTATCGTACATCTTTATTTAACAATGCACCTTAAAATAACATTTTCTTCGCTGTTTAAGATGTTTTTCAGAGAAAAAAAGGGTATTTTCCTGTTTTAAATTTTAAAATTTTACTTTAATATTCAATGTAGAAGGATGTCAAGTAAACGATGTAAGAAATCTACTGGCTGTTTGAACGAAAGCCATTATCTTGTAGGAGAATAAATCGTTTCAAGAAATGTTCACTTTGGTTTTTCAAAAATGTTATTACTGCTGTAGTTATACTAATGAATTTATTTGCAAATAATAAATTATTTGTGATGTACAAAAATAAGCTTATAAATTGATATGTCCTTCAATCACTATCTGTACTACCTCAGGAATGAAAGGCTAATAATTATATCCCATTTAGATGTTTACGTTATGCTTAAATGAGACGTTATGTTTTATATACTCAAGAAATTTGACATTAAGTTACTTATAGTAAAGTAGAGTGTAGGCCACTCCAGATTTTTTTATTTTAAAAACGGGAGAAATTATTGGAAAAATTGGCGTTTGTTCTTTATCCTGTTTCCAAGATTAGAATTTTAATTACATAAACAGATTAATAACAGAAAGAAACATTTATTCCTTCCTATTTCTGAGTTAGTTTTTGTCATTCATGAAAAATAACATTGATTCAATTAGAGCATTTGTAGATACTTAATCTTTGTAGATTTCTCTGGTCGGTACCAGAATAATGAGAAACTGGCAGTCAAAACCACAATATATATATATATATATATATATATATATATATATATAGTTCAATATAAACAAAGAAACATAGAGAAATCAAAAGAACACACTTACAGTCTCTAATTTTCGGTTTGAACCGTCGTCAGGAGAGATAAGAGAGGGAAACCAAGCGCACTGGTTCAGAGACGGTTGGAGACCGTTGGAGGTTCAAACCGAAAATTAGAGACTGTAAGTGTGTTCTTTTGATTTCTCTATGTTTCTTTGTTTATATTGAACTATATTTGTCCGTTTTGGATCGTATTTCCAACGAAAAAAAGTGCATATATATATTATATATATATATATATATATATGCGTTTAAAAAATCAATGTCAAATTTCATTATTATTTAATTTGTTAGAAAATGTTTCTAATTTTCTAAAACTCTTTTTTACCTCTGGGTTTCTTATGTTATGAATTAACTCTCCATATTTCATTTTTTAAACGCATGTATCCAAGAAGGACTGCTTCCAGCTTTTACAAATATATATATATATATATATATATATATATATATATATATATATATATATATATATTCGTATATTTGGGGAGCAGGCCTTCATTTATACACGTTTTATTAAAAGTAATGCCCAATTTAACTTTTACACTTTTTCTTATCCGTTTTTCAAGTGTTCTCATACTTGACTTCCATGGTTCTGGAACTAAAAACATAAGTTCACCAAAATTTTTATTTACTATACACCGACATGTTTCGGTCATCGTTGACCATTTTCAAGGTTAAAGAATATATAAAATTATTAATGATCGAAAAGTGAATAACAATTAAAATAAACTAAAATAAACATAACGAGTCCATAACACATATTCACAACTAGGGAGGTTATCAAAGGTAAAGGTATGTTGAGGTTTCACCAGGCTCTTGGTTACCTTCCATCCGTCATTTGTATCTGGGAAGGTAATCGATTAACTTCTATACCTCTCCCAGACTGGTTCGCCTTCTGACTGCCTTCATATAATTTTAGAATTCTTGAAAATCCTCCTCCTTGGCTGTTAATACTAGGTTGCTTTTCGAGGATCAAGATAGCTTCCAAAATTTGCAATCTGGTGTGGTAATGTTCTTGTTGTAATATTACAGTATTGTCTGTTAACATTTCCCTGGTTAATTGCACTCCATGTGTTAACCTAACGTGCTCTTTGGGTCCTCCGGATGCCAGATGCATGGTGAGCCTTCGTGAAAGCGTGGTTGTGGTGGAACCAACGTATTTCGAGCGTAGGGACTCACAGTTCCCTAATTTGCAGTTAAACTCGTATACAACATTAGTTCTCTGAAGGGTTGCTTTCTTTTGTGAGTTGTTCGTAATTACCATTCTTGAAGTGGCAGAGTTGGCATAGTAAATTCGTAATTCTAATCTGTCGTCTGGCTTGAGGCATGATGTATTATTCTTAATAATTCCTTTTAGTATACGTTCATCCGTTTTATAAGCTTCCGAAAACTGGTTTTTATAATATACTAAATGTGTTGCGCCTTTGTTTTCGGGATTCTGTTGAATATCACTACCATGAAGTTTGTTCATGGTCTTGAAAATGGTCAACGATGACCGAAACATGTCGGTGTATAGTAATAAAAATTATGGTGAACTTATGTTTTTAGTTCCAGAACCATGGAAGTCAAGTATGAGAACACTTGAAAAACGGATAAGAAAAAGTGTAAAAGTTAAATTGGGCATTACTTTTAATAAAACGTATATATATATATATATATATATATATATATATATATATATATATATATATATAATTAAAGTTACAGCTAGAGAACACAAGAAAAAGGACGAACACTCACGAATCTCGATTATTTCGGCGTCTTGCCGTCTTCAGGAGAGTAGAAAGAAAGAAAATAAAATAAAAGGAGAAAGAATGAAGGAACGGAGACGTAAATGCGTCCACTGGCCGATGTAAACTATATATATATATATATATATATATATGATCAAACCACAATAAGAAAATGGGAAAACAAGACTAAGATCTTTCAACCGTAACAAGCGGTCTTCGTTAGAGTCAAAAACCCTAGAAAGTATAGCCTAAGGTTTTGTCCGGTTAAGATTGTTTTCCTTTAAATAATATAAATTTAATTTTCTTAGTTAAAAAATTCTTACTTCTCCCATTGAAAAAGATTTTAAAACAAAACCGAAACGTCGGCAACGAGAGTTTATATATATATATATATATATATATATATATATATATATTAGTATATATATATATGTATATATGTTAGTATATTAGTATACTTTGGGAGCTGACCTTCTTTTAAACGCATTTCGTTTAATGCCTGGCTTATTTCTAACCTTGTAGGTCTTCTACATACCTTCCCTAATTGCCTTATATGAGTCTTCCATTTCATTGGTAACGTGTAAACCAGTTCACCAAATGATTTAGTTTTGATACTTACTAAGGAAGTATCAAACGTCTATGTAGACGTTTCGGTCTACATAGACCATTATCAAGGAAAATCATAAACTAACTTATTCACAATATTTTTAACTAATAATCATTATTAAAATAAATTAAAACACACTAAAATTCACATAAAAACTAAACATAAACTTATATCAACAGGTTTTTTTTTCATCTGGTTTACCTTAAACCACTTCTAATTACACTACATCAAACTTACACAACATTATTTACACTATCCAGTTCTTATGTCCTTTTAACGTATGTAACTTTAAAATTCTAGAAAAACAAATGACCTGATCGTTAAGGCTTGGCATAATCTCTTTTATACTTAACGATTCAATGATATGTAGCTTCCTATGTTCATTTTCTTGATATAGTATTTCCTTAGTTTTTCCAAGTGTTAGTTTTCGGGTGTTAAATACTCTGTGTTCCTTATTTCTCAAGGATTGTTATTATTTTTATCATACTATTGAAATTGTAATGTACATGGGTAGTTGGATGTGGCGAAAGTAAAAACACTAACATTAGTAAAGTTCATAAAGAATTACAAACAAATTGGACAAACACACTAACAGTCACTATATTTTTTCTTTCAACCGTTTTCAAGAGAGAAAAGGGAGGGAAACCAAACGTACGCTACAGCGACGGGTGTACTCTAACAGTTATTAACAGGTGGAAATTGTTATTGACATAACTTTTCTAAATTCATAGCAGATATAGTTTTCATAAGCACTAATATTTTCTCTATATACTCATTACGATATTTGTAACCCATTTTGGAAATAATCCGACTCATAATTAGTACTTTAGTGTTCCCTTCTTCAAAAGAATATGAGCATAACTGAAGAGTTTCAAGGCACGTATTCTAGTAGGAGGTATTAATTAAAAGTGTCCAAAGAGAACAATATACAAAATATAAGTGTCCCATTACTCTGTGCATAATAGCTAAGAGTATTTTATATTTAAAAGAAATTAATGGTCATTATAATAATAACTTTTTAAATGTTACAAAAATATTAACAAAAATGATATACTCTTAAGTATTTTTTTTTAAATTACCTCAAATTTATAGCATAACTTGAATGCTAATTTTCTGGAGTGTATTTTATCCTTTTTTTTTTATTTTTATAATTTGAAAAACATTTTTTTGTAGTTTATTCACTTTGTTTATTTCATTTTTATCTTCCCGGGAAGCATTAGTTTCTGTTAAACAATGTTATGATACTTGTTTCTTACTTGGTTAAAGGAATATTATTACGACTGTTATTTATCTTTAAGAGCAGATGCTGTAGAGATGTGTTGTTATTACTGCAATGAGGATAATATTGATGTGTAGAGAACTGCACTGGAAACACCAGCAAATGAAGCTAAACATTGCTTAAGCTATACACCATGTTAATTTAATAATACATAATTATAATTTGTTGTGGTCCAATGTCAACTAGATTAATTTCCGCAATCTTGCATATAAATTTCAATAACAATAGTAATTATAATAATGAGACAAAATAATAATAATAATAAAACCATAATAATATAATACAGAAGAACAGTTTTAAAAGGTAATTTCAAAATTTAATTAATACTAATGAAAAAGTATAATGAGGAATAATAATGAAGAGAAAGTCATAATGTTTTATTAAATAATATTGTTTAAATTTATTAACACATACCAAATATATGGTTATACCTTCAAGTTACACTAATATAAAAATTAATATTTATTGAATTTCTGAGACTCAACATTCAAAAATACGTTTGTCAAACCTCTAAAGTCATAAAATTTCAAACAAAAATAAATAAATTATTTGTTATAAACAATACTACAAATTAATACACTATCTTTTTTTCATCTGTATTCTTTTTAGAAGATAATTTTGAATGTCCATATGGTCAAAAGTTCTCATAAATATTTCTATTTCTGTCTGCAACCGTTTTTCCATCCATTCACTCATCTCATATATTTCAAGTAGACCCTGTTTGAGCAAAGCCGTAATATTTTCCACAAAAATTTGTTTTTACCGGTCCTGTTGTTTTTACATTACTATAAGTAAAGCATAGTAATCGTCAAAAAAATTGATATTGAAATTTTGAAGGATTTATGTACATGATTTGAGGTCTTCAAAGTCGGTTTATGTCGTTTGTTCGATGATGTTTGTTTGTTTGTTTGTGTGTGTGTGTATCTGTGTGTCTGTGTGTGTGTGTGTGTGTGTGTGTGTGTGTGTGTGTGTGTGTGTGTGTGTGTGTGTGTGTGTGTGTGTGTGTGTGTGTGTGTGTGTGTGTGTGTGTGTGTGTGTGTGTGTGTGTGTGTGTGTGTGTGTGTGTGTGTGTGTGTGTGTGTGTGTGTGTGTGTGTGTGTGTGTGTGTGTGTGTGTGTGTGTGTGTGTGTGTGTGGGTTGAATGTATTTCAAAGTATTTGTACACGTTACAGTTAGTTATTAATGTAAAATTAATTTGACATTAATTGTTTTGGTGCAATTATAATATTTTTTTTAACCAAAGTTAAAAATGTTACCTTATGATTCAATATGACAGCTTGTGAAACAAGGTATATAAGCCGTTTCACAGATCAAATTGAAATTATACCTACAAATAGATTTACGTTGGTGATGTCTTGGGGTAATTTCTTTCAAAATTATATAAACGAAAAAGGTGTTAGGATCAACTTTAATTTTTCAATAAATGTTCTTTTTGACGCTAAAACACTGATTAAAGAACAATGAAATTTTCCGGAAAATTGAATTAAATTAGGAGTTTCAAAAAAAAAATCAAAATTCAGTTCCGCAAAGAGCGATGAAGTGATGAAAACTGAATATTCATCAGTACTAAAGGGTCACTATTATGATGATTTCACTACTAATGATTTTTTCTTGATTATATATATATATATATATATATATATATATATATATATATATATATATATATACAATGTGTTATATATTTTCATTAATTCATAAACATCATATTAATGAAAATTTCATTAAATTATATGTAAATAGTTATTATGACAGAATATAATGTTTATTATATTGTCATTAATTGCAATAGGTATAAAAAAAATAAAAAACAATCATTTGTTTACATGTAAATATCAACCATCAAAAATCTGAAAAATTAATGTTTATTCGAAGTTTAATTTTAACATCGAAAATATCATGGAGTGACGTTAAGTTTCGTGTAACCAGACAACTTCAAAGTAAATGCCCTTGCAATAACTCTCTGAACAAACCAACTGGTCCACAACTTCCATTCTACAGCGCCAGTTATCTAAGACAAAATGTTTATTTTTGTCCTGATTTAGGTAACCACTAAGTTTTGGTGTTTATTATTCACCTGTTCCTTTAAAGAACCTACAGATATACACTTCAATTTTTAAAATTAATAGGGTGAGACTTGATTTAGACAATTCTTAATTGGGATTCTAAAAATGAAACCAAAAGAGTTTAATTTTATACTGCTTCTACGTAGAATAATACTCACACTTAGAACCAAACTTCAATTCCTAGTTTCGTGGTTGTATAAATCCGTCTCATCTTATTTAAAGGTAGAACCTTTAAATTGCTGCGATTGTTATTCCATTTAATTGCTGCTATTAAACTGCTACTAAATTGCTGCATTGCTGCTATTGCTATATTTTGATGTGATGAAATGTTATAGAAGTTGTTAACTAATGCTACAATATTGTTTTTTGTTTGTGTTTAAAAAAAAATATTCCTTATTAAACAAACTAAGGTTTTGACGACAATGAAGAGGAAAATTATTTTGTTATAAAATTAAGGTGAATGAATCTTCTTTATATACGATAGTATTGTGTCAGTAGTAGGTGGAGCATGATCTTAAATTTTATTACAATATAAATAGCAGTTATGTTAAGTTTAGCAACCCTTTACTACAAACTGGACGAAATAGGAAAATGAACAAGGCCTCACTAATGTGACTTTCGTGATAAATGGAATATACTGTAATTAATATTAAAAATATTAATTAAAAATAGCAAGTCACTTTAACGAATCTAACAATTTTGAAATCTTACTGGCACCTTCGACAGTTTGTTTACCTTTGTCAATACTACGGCCCTTCAAAAGCTTAGAAACAGCTGGCCTAGAGATATTTATCTCTGAGGAATGTATATGACAGGACGATGTACATTATTCTCAGTCTGCTTGTTTACAGAACATGTACTGTTTTAGCTTATTGATATCATAAACAATTTACTGCCTTTATTAACTGTCTACATTCCAAAGCTACTTTATCAAACTTTTCCAAACTAAATATTTTCATAGATGAAAAATTGAAACTTAAATATTTAAACTTTTAAAGGTACAAATCAATCAAAAAAGGAAAAAAATACAAAAACGATTTGTTACAGAATATTGCACCATAAAAAATTGTGGTGTGAGATAGAAGATGGCCTTCATTAACTTCAGTGGAACATAACCCATCATCTTTAAGAAAGTTATTATAAAATTTATACAAACGTTATATTTAACAGATTTAAAATACAGGCAAACTATTTTTGTCATTTCTATCTAGTAGAGTATGAGTTTTTTTGTCATACTTCCATTAAATTTGGCTTTGTTAGAATGATACTATAAGTTAATACTTACAATTCGAATGATTACATACATGAAGTTAGAAAGAATATTTTTCTGAAATTATAATTTATTAACATATATTTCTAAATTTTATCATTTATAAATATTTCTGTTTGCATAGTAAACTACCAAATTTTAAACTGAACAACATTTAATCAAAATATCATTGACAGTCAATTTCAAAATATAAACTATTGGCAACACCAATTTTAAACCTTCACATTTTTATCTATTTTATCATGTTAGATGATGGCACAGAAAAAAATATTACAGATAGAGGTTGAAAATATTACAACTTCTAAACGGCCCTGTTTCCCCAATTTTTCCCTAAGTAATTTGATTATATTATAATTTATTATGAATAATTTGCTTAGAATTCAAGAACATATTTACTCATGTCCTTTCCATATGATGATCATATACGATCTAAAGAATCATTACATAAAGTTTTTCAAGTTGTATTTAGCAATATTGATTCTGCTCATTATAGCAAACTAACTGGGGATATAGTCCGCTAAGATGATTAATAGTAGTAAAAGAAATACACAAACTCGTCGTCAGGCTTAACAGGGTAGGTGTACCCTGGTCCTCAGGTGGTTTTCAGGAGGGTAGATGATGGATAACGAAAAAACCTGTGTGACTTGACTGCAATCAGGGTAACCCTAAATGATAAATCCCCCCCCCCCCCCCCACAAAGTACAGCATAAGCTAAGACTGAATGACCTAATGGTTCTCGGTCTCTAGTATGTAAACTCTCTGAACTGATAACATCCAGTTTCAATTAGTCCTCTCTTGGAGGCGTGACCGCTACAAAATTACTACTTAGAGTCAACAGTTCAATTTTACTACTATGTAAAGTAACATTATGTAAAAGAGGACCGAATTGTCTCTACATTCCTCGCAGGAAAATAAAGATTTAATATGCCAGGAATTATAAATTAGTGAAGCAGATAGATTTATAGGTTTCAGGTGATGAACAGTCTGCGATAGAAAAAGAAAAAAAAACACTTCTTTTGCTTCTCTTTCACAATTGAGGGCCTTAGGAAGGCAAAAAACAGGCCAAAAATACGGCTATTTCATCAAATATTTAGTGTACTATTATTTCTACCTTAACGAAAATGATCTCGCAGTGAATGTGGCCCAAAAAGAGCCCATAAATCATAATAGAACAAGAGGTTTTTTCTTTGTAAAATAATTTGTAATGTAATACTTAGTTTTTGCGTTTCAAAATTTATACTTCTGCCTATGAAAAAGGTTTTAAATAAAAAATGAATCGTTGGCAATGAAATATTAATTTGAACCTGAAGAACTGACCGAGTCCCGATAAACATTAGTTTTTATTAAATATATATATAAAGATTTCACATAAACACGTGAAATAACAATCAATGATCAAACCACAATAAGAAATAGGAAAACAAGACTAAGATCTTTCAACCGTAACAAGCGGTCTTCGTCAGTTGGGTTTTTGACTCTGACGAAGACCGCTTGTTACGGTTGAAAGATCTTATTCTTGTATTCCCATTTCTTATTGTGGTTTGATCATTGATATATATATATATATATATATATATATATATAATAGAGAGAGAGAGAGAGAGAGAGAGAGTGAGTGAGAGAGAGAGGAGTTGTCATAATTAAAGTTGTTCAATAAATAAGGCATTATTGTTATTGTTCAATTAAGTGGATACTATCATAATAAATGAACATCAAGTTTGGTTTGCCCAGAGATGTATTGGATACTGTGACGTAGTTGAAATGGGATGCTGTTTGTGCAAGTAATTGCCTGCAATTGGATTTAGATAAGTCCTTTGATTCACTCAATCACCTGTGATAATGTAAACTGTTTTAGAGCCCTTATAAACTAGAACACCGCTATTAAGGTTTAAGAAAAGAAGTAATTTTTTTTATTTTTTTTTATATCCATTTATTTTTGATAGAACATGGATAAGTGAGTTATATTGTAGTATGTCAGATTAGTAATGTGGAAAAAGGTTATGATTATGTCAACATGTCAAGCGTAACTTCCTTTTGTGATAGCTTTCAACCTGCAGATATTGATGTTACTTCATTTGGAAGCATTGATTAATTTATGACTGAAGCTATAACTTCAAATATCGGGAAAGCCAAATTACGCTGTCAATAGGGGGAGAGTCTTGAGAGATTGCTTATTTCTATGACTCCAATATAATACTGGCTATTTATTGAATTAGACAGCAGTTTGAAATTAATTAATAGCCAAAACAATTTGTTAAGAAGCTATTATATTTTTAAATTAACTTATATTTCAGTTACATGTAACTAAATCTGAATAATTAACGATGTGTATAAACAGTTTTAAGAACAACTTTCTTAATTAAAAATAAAATATACATATCTTCTTGTTTTATTTTTTTAAGAATTAAGCGTCATCTGAAGATTATACATCAACTGCTAGAATGCACAACCCACCCATCCACGTATACATACATACACAAGGCGCATATGTACATACAAAGAAACAGAGACACAGTGCACTCATACACACACCACATTCAAACAGGATCCAAAAAAAAAAAAAATCGAAAATAATCTCAAATGGTCCCAAAACGTGAAAGTCAACAATTTTGAAATATATTTTCTTTCAACCTTACTCTAAATGTCTTACACTAAAGTAAAAAACTGATCGCTATGAATAACACATCACAGATAGGTGAATATCAAAATCTAATCTAATAATGATCACCAATTTTACGCCCTTTACCTTTTTCAAAATTTAGAGGGTTTACACAAAAGTGAAACAACTAATCTGCATAGAACTATTAAAGGTGATTTTGGTCCGTTTGTAGCATACACTATTGTATGGCTTTATTTGACTTTTATGATTTCTCATCTCGAGTGTTTGTTACTAACATTTTTATATAATAAATAGGGAGATTATGTAAACAGAAAGTTTAAAAAGTTATTATTTACCAAAACAGTAAACTTTTTCGATTCTATCAGCTTCATACATTTCTATAACATTTTTGTGTTCAAACTATATTTTACTGCGTTTTATTTAATACCAATGTCAATTAGAACATTTTGTGTTTTTATTCAATAAGTCCTTCATATGAATTTGACGTTTTATTCATCATAAAATGACTTTGAGGGCCTCAAAACACGTAATTCTGTCAAAAACTGTACTTTACCTTGCTCAAGCTAAAGTAAAAACTATTCAAAAGGCAAGTTTGCAAGCAACTCAAGGAATAACTGACAATATGACTCAAGGTAAAAGAATAAGATTTGACATAAAATGGGTACTGCTACTCGACTGGAGAACGTTTTTTTTTAGCACCCTTTTGTCAATATAAGAGGGTGATATATCTGACATGATATATCTCCATTAAAAATATTAAAATTACAATAATATCAGAACAAGCTTGAATGAAAACTATACGCTAGGGCTTACTTTCAATTCATATTTATGATGGTCCGCAGGAAAAGAAGTGGTACAGTAAGACAACGAAAACCAACTGGACAGCTTCTAAAATATGTGAAAGCTAGCCATAATTACCAGAGTGACAACGAAAAAAGTATTAGAAATAGATGAAGGAAAAAAAAGGGAAAAAATTAAAAAAACAAATAAAATTTAATAATAGAAAATTAATTACCTAGATATAATTAACTATAATATAATTATTACTATAATTATAATAATAATTATTATTATTATAATATTATTATTACCTAAATTAATTTACCTAAAATATAATTACCTATGTTAAAATAAATTTGATGGCAACAAAGTTATTAACTCATAAATCGATATAAATACATAAAGAATAATTTAAAACCTCAGAATACAACTTAACAGTTCAGGTTGATGCACGGATGTAAATAAGAACCTATGAACCATATATCGGCTTTTTCAGAAGCTCTTAAAACAACAAATCTGTTGTGTCAATGGATCGTTTCATCATATGAACTCTGAAACATTCATTTAAACGGAGACAACGGAAATTCGCAGGAATAGCAACGGGCAGTGTTCGAACTCGACTGAACTATCATTATTCATGCGTGCCTTAAAATAGTGGTTGCGAAAGCCACATAGAATCCATCACATTGAGTGCAGTCTAATCGGCAGATATTACTAAAGTGCAGGAAGACGAAGCATGTACCATGTAGCTGCTGGCAATGAAAGCAGAAATGAAATATCTGTCCGCATATTTCTAAATATATATATATATATTATATATATATATATATACACTGATGAACGTATCAACCGTGAAATAGAAACAAAACTATAGTTTTTTGGGACTCAGTCAGTTCTTCAAGTTCAAATTAAACTCTCATTGACAACGTTTCCGTCTTTATTTAGAACCTTTTTCATAGTCAGAAATATAAATTTTGAAACAGAAAAACGAAGTATTACATTACAAACTATTTTACAAAGAATTAACACGTGACACTGAACTCAGTTCAGTTCAGTGTCACGTGTTCATTCAGACTACAGTTGTTTGTTAAAATCCACATACTATTTTTCTTTGTAAAATAATTTGTAATGTAATACTTAGTTTTTCTGTTTCAAAATTTATACTTCTGCCTATGAAAAAGGTTTAAATAAAGACCGAAACGTTCTCAATGAGAGTTTAATTTGAACCTGAAGAACTGACCAAGTCCCGATAAACTATAGTTTTGTATATATATATATATTTTTCTATGGGTTGTCCGGGGAAAGGAATATGATTCGATGCGATGTTGACCAATGGGAGTAGAGTTACAGGTCCAAGCGTAAGGTCCCAGTTGCCCGCTTTTTGCTTTTTGCTGAGCAGCGGGCAACTGGGACCTTACGCTTGGACCTGTAACTCTACTCCCATTGGTCAACATCGCATCGAATATATATATATATATATATATATATAAATATGCAGAAAAATCACAAGTAAACATGTGATGCAATCAATTAAGTCCAAGTCCCAAGGAAGAAGAAGAACAAAAGGTATAAATGCTCTGATTCCCTTCACATTATGTCATAAGAGAGTAAACAAAGTAAGAAAAAGAAAGTTAGAGTAAAGTTAACCAAGAAGAAGGTAACAAAACAGCTGGAAAACATATTTAACAATATAGCTTAATAAAAAATTTTTAATAAAATTAAACTAGATTTATATGTACATTGTTTTGAGCTCATTCTTAAATACAGAGCTATAGAAATCCAACTCATGTTCCTTCTTATGATCATTTTTTCTTATCTAATCCTTCTAATTTTAAAAAAAGCGTTGTTCAGAAATATGTCTTTAAAAGCATTCAAATTTAGAATTCCGCAATGATAAAATTTCAATTAAAATAAATATAATTCTTAAGATGTATAAAATAAAACAAAAGAAAAAGAGTAGTATAAATAGAACATAAATTGTTATATGTGTATATAAAATGGTAGATAAACTTAATAAAAATACAAGGGGTATAAAATATCAAAAAGGGAAAAATAATATAAAAAGGAATATAAATTGTTATAGGTGTATAGGTGTATACTAGCAGGAATACCCGGTGGTAATCGGGGATAAGAATGAAATGGTGTAGTTGTGAAAGATGTTGTTTTTTAAATAAGAATTTCCCAAAATTCTGATAAAAACATACATGATTCTATTTCAGTCATAAGATACCAAATTATTATAAAGAATAAAAATATTTTTTAGTTAAAAATAAAGCATTTTTATAGACCATATTTTTTTATTTTTCCTTCTGAGGCGAAAACAAACAGATCTTTACAACTGCCAACTCGAGAACAAGCAACATAAAGTTATGCATGTGAAAATCAAGATTTTTCCACGTAAAGTCCTGCTACATTCAATGTTTGTCCTTGTGACTTACAACGGTAAAAAGCGGTCTTCATCAGAGTCAAATATTAACTGAAACCAAAGATGTAGAAACATGTGATGTGGGATTAAGAAGATTGGAAGGCAAGAAACGTATTTTAAAGTGTGTAAAGTGCAGGAAAGGATTATGGCCCGGGGAAGAAATGATGCTACTCGTATTGCACTCGTCAATACTGAGTCAGACTTGAATAAATCATTATTAATGTTTATAGTATGTGTTCTATTAAACTTAGTCAGAAAAGATTCGATAATATTTTTTAACATCAGTTTTCCTATGACTAGTCATTTTAGTTTTTTTTTTGTTTTACGGGATAATTGTAAAATCTTGTTATATATCTTTATATCAATAATCAAACCACAATATCAAATGGAAAAAAAAGACTGAGACATTTCAACTGTAACAAGTGGTCTTCGTTAGAGTTAAAACCCAACTCTGACAAAGACTGCTTGTTACAGTTGAAACATCTTAGTCTTTTTTCCCATTTCATATTGTGGTTTGATCATTGATTGTTAATTCACGTGTTTATGTGAAATATTGTTATATATTTATACGTATGAAGAAATGTGACAATGAATGCACCTAATTCTATGAATAAGTAAATCACCACATGAAGTAGTTCCATATAGAAAAACTTCTAAACTCTATAGCTACTACGTTTTCAATGAACTGAGAGAAAAGAAGAGAAGCAATCAGGGGGCTTATACGAACAAACACAACCGACTCCCTGTGCAATGTAGAGGCAGACAGTTAGGTGACTACTTGTCCCCATACTTTTTAACCCAGTGCCCATCTACTTTTAGTAGATCAAGTTATCAAAGATATTTTTTATCAAGGCAGATTCAATAATGTTACCTTTAATGGTGAACATTTTAAGTTTTTAAATTTGCTAGCTTACAAAATAATGCAGACCATGCTTTCTGCTTTCAATACTATATCTTTATGTTTCTTTTACCAATTTGTTACATGTCTTTCCAAAAATGCCTTAAATTTCAATCTTTACAAGTAGCAAATAAATAGTTTTAACTAAGAGACTTGTATATACACACCCTTATTTACTATTCAGGATGCAGTTTACTTCTGAATGCGAGGTGAATTACCTTTCTTTTTGGCGACAAAGGGGTTCATAAACCATTGCATATGGTTTAGTGTTGGGGTTTACAGATCGCCTATTTCTGTGGCTTATTATTCATCCCACCTCAATTTTGTTAATAGTCTCTGTTTAAAGAGTCGATAATAAGAAACAGGTTTAAAAAAATCTGTTACTGATTGAATCATTGGTTGCTTTACTGAGTATCAATCACCTAATTGCTACTTCAATCATCATAAATACTGTTAAAGTCTTGTGGATGATCAATGTGCAACCATTAATTCAAACAAATGCTTCTCAGGATTTTTATAGCATTATAGTTGAACAATAGTGAATTGTCTCTTCTTCAATGTTATATGTTAATGACTCAGGCAAACCCTTGTCAGTAGTCTTCACTACAACACTAGCAAAGAACGACTACGGCCATGCACCGAGTTGGCAATTGTATATCAAGAGGAATACAACAGTACCCTACCATAGACTGTCTCCATTGTATTTAAATATTAATTTTTTTTTCACTAGTAGAAACACATAACAATTTATATACTTCTCTTCGTGTGTTAATTTGCTTTGCATTCTTTTCTAATTTCATGTTTCTGTAATAACGTAATTTCATGTGGTATCACAAAATTAATAATACATTTAAAAAAGAACTACTGAAATAAATTAAAATGTATTTCAAAAGTAATGAAGAAAGCTTAATTATTTAGCAGTTTTAATTGAGTTGCATGGGGTTGTTAAAGAAGGAATTTTGAGTTACCAGTAATGTTGGCGTGATAGGGTTAGACTTTTGGTATCGGTTGAAGGGCTTTCTTATTTATTAGGGGGCTAGCATGGTGGTTTGGAATAAGGACCGGGCTCAGTCGGACATGTTAATGAAGTGAGGATCTGCATCTGATAAGGACAGAGTGAGAGATAGACGGAGAAAGCCGCTTTGTTTCTCTTGCCCCATTGCTAGTTGATGTAAGACACATTGCTCGACACGTAATCCTACCGCTCCACACCTTAAGAAATCAATTCTTAATTCTACACCTTAAATCTAGCTTATATACACCAATTTTTTCTATTTTTTAACCAAATATGTACCAATATATATGTATATATATACATCGCTCACTCTCTCTCTCTCTCTCTCTCTCTCTCTCTCTCTCTCTCTCTATATATATATATATATATATATATATATATATATATACTTATGTTATATATATGAACAAACCGCACTATGAAATAGGAAAAAATCTGGAGTGGCCTACACTCTACTTTACTATAAGTAACTTAATGTCAAATTTCTTGAGTATATAAAACATAACGTCTCATTTAAGCATAACGTAAACATCTAAATGGGATATAATTATTAGCCTTTCATTCCTGAGGTAGTACAGATAGTGACTGAAGGACATATCATTTTATAAGCTTATTTTTGTACATCAAAAATAATTTATTATTTGCAAATAAATTCATTAGTATAACTACAGCAGTAATAACATTTTTGAAAAACCAAAGTGAACATTTCTTGAAACGATTTATTCTTCTACAAGAGAATGGCTTTCGTTCAAACAGCCAGTAGATTTCTTACATCGTTTACTTGACATCCTTCTACATTGAATATTAAAGTAAAATTTTTAAATTTAAAACAGGAAAATACCCTTTTTTTCTCTGAAAAACATCTTTAACTGCGAAGAAAATGTTGTTTTAAGGTGATTTGTTAATTAAAGATGTACGATAATTACATTTATTAATCTCTAAACGAAAGATTCAGATTATGAATTATCATTTAAATTTTTGGTCTTTTATAGAATTATCATACTGGGAATTTTAATTTTTAAAATAATAATAAGCTTCTTAGTATTTAATAAGATCATTTTCCTTCCCCTTTGTCAAATAACATATATACGATTTTTTTCTGAGTGAGTGTTATCATTTTCCTGCAAAATATTATTCCTCTTACATCTCATATAATTCAATAAACAATTTAAACTGTTCCTTTATAAAATCAATTTTATCTCAGTGGATTCGCTCAAAAAATTTCTAAGTCAATATAACAATGTAAAAAAAATATAAAAAATTCGACAAGTATAGCAGGTGATCTCTTAGTCTAGGGTAAACAAAGAGTTTTTATATCGTTATTGCTCTTTTCCGTAATTGAAACTTCATGAATTTTTTTTATGGATTGCTAATTTTTTGTTCCATTTTTGGTCAAATTTTCAGTATTTTTTAATCAGCCGTTTAGCTGAAAACATTTTCTGAAAACAGAAATCGTACTGTAACGCCCCATTAGCGAATGTAATTTTGAAAAAAAAATATCTCAACACATTCTACACATAATGTTCTATTTATAGGCATAGTTTCATTCTTGTCCGTCAAACAGTATGGCTTGTATCGCTCTCACAAGGTTTGAGATTGAATTATAAGTCAAAATTTGTACATTTTATTGAAAAAAAGATATTTCCTGTTGTTTTAAAATTCTGAATATATTTTTCGTTTGTTCCATTTGTAACCTCAAAGATAATGTCAAAATTTCAAAACTCTAGGGTTATCAGTTTAGGAGAAATAAATGTTTTAAAAAAAACGGTTTTTGGCAAAAAAAGTGACTTTCCCATCATGCATAATTCTTCCCAAACAATAGAGATCTTTTTCCCTATGGGGCCCATTTTTGTGTAAAATATCAACTTCATGCATCAAAGATTCTGGACCGTAGCGTGGTAACAAGCAATGCTAACACACGCACCCACCCACCCACCCACCCACCCACCCACACACACACAGACATCATCGTAAAAACGTCATAAAACGACTTCTGGGACCTCAAAACATGTAATTCCGTCAAAATCTCGAGATCGAATTTTTTCACGATCACTATACTTTACTTATAGTAAAGTAAAAAAGACTAAGATCTTTCAGGATTTTTATAGCATTAATTATAGTTTAACAATAGTGAATTGCCCCTTCTTTAATGTTATAAGATAATGACTCAGGCAGACCCTTGTGAGTAGTCTTCACTACAACGCTAGCAAAGAACAACTACGGCCATTCACCGAGTTGGTCGTAAAACCACAATATGAAATGGGAAAACCAGACTAATATCTTTCAACCGTAAGAAGCGGTCTTCGTCAGAGTCAAAAACCCAACTGAAACACTAGATGCAGAAAACATCCAGTGAGGGGTTGAGAAGAGTGGGAGGGAAGAGTGGTATTTTAAAAGGGTGAAAGCGCAGGAAAGGACTAATGTCCAGAAAGGGATGTTTGGGGAAACAAAGGAGTATACTTAGAAAGAGTAAAAAACTATCCGGAGCTGTCAACCCTCTTTGAAGAGCCTATTGCCCTCGTAACGAATGTATCAAGTTTGAAGAGACCGTTACTAATGTTTACAATATTTGATCTATTAAATTTAATATGAGACGATTCAATAATATTTCTTAACGACATCGATTTTTCATAGGTAATAAATTTAGTTCCTGTCCAATCAATATGATGATTTTCATTGTTTATATGCAAGAATAAGTCACTCCTTTTTCCTGTCTACTTACGTTATATTGGTGTTGTTTTACACGTATCTTTAATGATTTACCAGTTTGACCAATATACATTTTATGGCATTCTTCGAACAGAATAATATATATGCCTTCAGTTCCCTGGGAGGGTTTTTTATTAACACATTGCCTACGTTATTACGATTAGAAAACACTACATTAAAATTAAGTTGTTTGACTAGTCTAGGACGGGGGTCTAATAAATTTCCAAACAAACTACAGTAAGCAAATCAGAATTATGATAAGCTTTACAATGATGTCAAGTCGTCTTCGTCAGAGTCTCCCTCATACCATATGAGTAAAACCTTGACAAAGGCAACTTTTTTTTTTTGAAAGATCAGAGTCACATTTCTAAATATCGTATAGTGGTTACGATGTTTCACGCATGCTATAAAAGTCTAGTAATATATAATTGCTATTTATATATATTACGTACAAAGCAATATAATTATTCTGAATTTCTTACTCTGCTTAATACATGATTTTTATATGACATGTATTTACATCTGAGTACTTTTAATCGTTTTAATTTCAAACTTTGGATTTTTTTTTTGAATATTCTTAATAGAAAGTGTAACAGTTAATAACATAATGATGAATGATATATTAGATTTATGAATAATATAATTTATTTTTCAATCTGATGAAGATCCAATTTTCAATTTGTATATTGCAAAGCAAGTGATGATATTTAGAGTAAAAGAGAAACAGATTGAGACAGACAGACTTAAATCAGAACAATTTGAATGGGTAAATACAAGAGTAGTGCTGTCAACATGGCGTGTCAAAGGTTTACCCCAGAAACCTTTTTTTTTTCCATTCCACTTTCCATTGTGTAATTTCTCTACAGTTTGTTTATATCAAAATTTACTGATAAAAAAATCTTCGGCTCCATAATAACTAATAATATACTGATAAAGTACAGAAAAAAGTAAAATTTCCTTCTTTTCTTTAAAGAAAAACTTGTTTTGTTATATTTATTTTCGTTAGTTTAATATAATCAAATATACGTCACTAAAAAACGTTATGGTGTAATAACTGAAATTAGTTTTTAATTAATGGTATGAACTTACCAGATAATCTAGGATATAAATTAATAATATTGCTAATTCGTTTTAGTATTTAGAGCGTTGTTAATACATTTATATAGATTCACAATGAGACTGTCCTTATTTTACTAATTGAACAAGAATGAATGTTAAGTTTCAGTAATCTTGTTTAAATGACATAATAACGAGCAAAAGACTAATTTTAGTCTACTTCCTCTTTTACTATACTCCACTGTAAACACTTTACAAGTTGCAATAAAGAGTGCAAAAGTTATTGCACTTTTTTTTTACATTTAATACAAATTATTTTCTGCAGTAAACATTTAAAGAGAACATTATTCTTTTGTTTATGTTTTGTAAGCGATATTGCAACTGTGATAAACCATTCAATTATATCTGGTGAACTAAATATTGCCATTTTCAAATTATTGTTTTTGGGTTTTTAAATGAGTTGTCGTGTATTTGGTATTGTATGGGCTCAAAATCAGTCTCATAACGCATCTGTCTGTCGAGTTGTGTGTGAATGATCATAAATAATGTGCCTAAGGTGGACGAAAAATGAACCCTGATTCCCTTATTAGCAATTAATTCTGACAATTATTTGTCGATATATGCTTTCCAGGAATTTATTATTTAAAAATCTATATCAGAAGAAGACAAATGATTTCAGTGTTAGGAGTATCAGAACAAGACTCATGTTATTTTGGGCTATGGAAATTATTGCGGTTGACAGAATTTTTTGATGTAGTACCCACCCATATTTACAGATAATGATTAGTGCATTATTAAAACCATTGGCGCAGTTCTCGTGCAAATTATGAAAAATAGGATTTGTTTCAAAATGGCTCTAACATAAATCACAGAATAGAACATAATTACTATAGTACCTTATTATCACTGAGTATTGAAATTACAATATATGCCTAGTACAAGCTAAGAGTGCCACATTAATCAAGAGTTATTGCAGAAATATTTTATTACATGCTTAATAATTTTTTGCATAAATTGATGAATATACAATGTTAATTCACTTAGAAATACCTGGTACAAGGAAACCTATGATTTTCAGAGAGAGTCGGCAAGAGAAAAGGAGATTGAGTGAGGGAGAGAGAAACTGGCTTGCATCGTAAATACAGGCACTCGTTGATTGCATTTCACCTTTCAACGCTATTGTTTGAAGCAAATTGTAATAAATGATAAGCATTAACATCACACAATATTAAACAACATTGTATACACTTTCATGTAAGTAATTTTAACAAAATATTCTTAATAAAGTAAGTAATTGCTCAGTTAGAATGGAATGAACAATGATGTCTTTGTCCGACAATTTCAGAAGCGTTTATGGAATGTTATCTTCAGAATAGAAGAGGGTTTAAGGTAAGTCATCAAAAGATGACAGATATGTGGTGAAACATACTTTTAGTATAATAAACATTATCCTATATTAAATGAGAAGAACTGCTCTAGAAATTGATATTATTTATATTAAAATTATGCAAACATAACGACCTAAGTGGTGCTGCATGCCCGGGTGAGCATGCCCTGAACTAATGAACACAACATAGGTGTATGAGTGAGGGTTTACGAGCCCATACTCGCGCTAGGAATAGCCCTATTATACTACACACATATATATTTATTACACGTGCAAAACAGTCCATTTTAGATGCAAGTTTCCTGAAACACAATCAATTTTTTTTCTTAGCATTTTTTTGGTTTATTTTTTCAATTTTTTTCATTAGATCTTCTGAAACGGTGTGGATAAATTTATCAAAGCTTAAGTCCAGCTGTATTGTAGCTGTTTATTTTAACTATTGAAGAAAATATTATTTCATCAGCTATATCTTTTGATGTTTTACACAATCATAAGGCAACAGTTTGCAATTGCAAACAAAATAATGTATGTTTAATTTTAAGTATAAATTAACGAGTGGTAATTGGAAGGCTTCATGTTTGGCATGTTTGACACCAGGGCTGGCTTCTAGTTTTGGCATCTGACTGTGTTCTTCTCACATTTGCTAGACCAAAAGTGCAGTCTTAGCACATTATTAAGTTCAGTTTTTTAGTTATTTAAAATAGGAATACACAAAAAAATGCACAGCGTTTCCAATGGTTAGAATCATTTTTGATTTTTTTGACTTCTACGTATAATTTTGGTATTTTTGACTATAATTTCTCTGTTTAGCTTAATTTGAAGCACATTTTTATGGTGGTCCTTAGGAATATATAAACCAAAATGTTTAGTTATTTGGCTGGACAGTGCCGTTGTTGCTGAAACAACGTATATAATATTTTGGAGTGTACAATCTGTGACAGGACATTTGTATTCATATATAAGATTTACTTTTTTGCATTTGATATTGTTCAAAGAATTCAATGAGTTTTCAGTATTTCTTATAAAATATAAGGAATATTTTCTTTGTAAGAGCAACGCATAATAAAGTGTACCCTAATTATTGACTGTTACCGACAATTATAGTAATATTTTATTCAATATATAACAGAGTTTCCTATGAATCCAAAAATTATAACTGAATAAGAATCAAAAGTGATTTTATATGAAATTATTCAAACAATAGCTTGTGTAATCCAGTTAAGCAATTTTCAGCTTGAGTAAAGCAATTGTCATTCAACATAAAAAGTATTTTTTTTTTGGAAGGAATTTAATTGTAAGCTTAATGGATGTCATTTGGTATTATCTTCTAGAAGCGTGTGCGTGGTGCTGGCGCACATGTGGGAAGCAAACTGTCAATGTCAATAGGAGCATCAATTTATAAGCGGACTTTCAACCTGTTATAGTCAACTACAACATTTTTCCACACTTTGTCCTAATCAAATAATATCTATTGAAGGTGAGCATTATCAATATTAAATGCTATGTACACTTTTTCACCCTACCTTTTTAATAACATAAAAAAATGGTTTGTTGATTATTTATTATATTTCTAATATTTTTAGAATAATTATTATTAAATTGATATGGGGTAAATAAATGGAAATAGTGGTAATTTTGAAGTATATCTTTTCACAGTGCACTATAAATACAATATATTTTAAGGCAATGTGGTAATAATGTAAAAAAAGTACATTAAAAATATAAATAGTTATTTAATAGGTTTAGCAAGAACTAAAAAAAAATAAACAGTATAATTTTTTAGTGTTTATTTTTATCATAAAGAATAATATTTCTATAATTTTAAATAAATTTCAATGTTTATAGAGTAAAGATGCATGCACCATTTACTCGTACTTTACCACAAGTAATATTTAGGAATTATGAAAAAAAATTGATGTCGAAAATTTTGATGGATTTACTACATGTTTTGAGGCAGCCAAAATCTATTTTTGAGGCTATGTTTTAATACATGAGACAAGAGTAGATGGCTAACTAACTAGCTTCTCTTGACGTTTCGGTCTGACAAAAATCTGTTGGCTTTGGCACGGCAGTTTCTAGTAACTCACTAACTCAGCACTATGTCTGAATGAGAGGAGTAAATGCCAGGTGCAGGTAGAAGCATTCCATCATTGCTGCCTCCTTAAGAAAAAAAAAACTGTCAGAACTTAGTTGCACATTCTGACACTCGTTTACATCAGGAGATGATTTCACTTGAGATTTGGTAAAGTAGTGACCATCTTCACCACTTGAGTTGCTTTAAAAATTAAAATATCGCTGTATAAATACAAACAGTAGTTAAGCACAATGCAGAATTAGTGTATTCTGTTTATGTATGTATGAGTGATTGGGTGGGTGGTTCTTATAAAAAGGTTGTTAGCACCCTTGACGCTACAAACTTTGATAAATCAAAACCATTTTTTACTCAAAAATGGGCCCTGTAGTATAGATGTACTCTATTGCTTTAAGCATAATTGTATCATAAAAAAGCAACTTTTTGACCGAAAAATGATTTCAAAAATCTATATTATTTCCTAAACTACTAAAGTTGGTGTACTAAAATATTTATAAATTTTTTAGCAGCAAAAAGTGAAAACATTGATCACATTTGAATAACTGGAAAAGTCAGTTTTAATAAAAAATGATAAAAGCTTGAATTAAGATTGATTTCCAAAGCTTGTGGACACGATACAGGTCACAGCTTTTCATGGGTCATAATTACGAGTATATTACACCTCCCAAAATAAACACCTATTGAGAAAATGAGTTCAATACTTCTTTGTTGAAATTGCATGGACGAAAAGGAGTGTTAATGTATGTTTTATGATTTGACAATAATTTTTTTTGCGCTAAATTGTTAGCCATAGAACAATGAAAATTCGTTGAAAAATCAGCATAAAATTAATAAGCTATAAAAGAACTTCATGAAATTTTGATTAGAGCAAAATACAATATAGCTATAAAAGCTGAATAATAAACTTGGAATAATTGATAACCTAATATACTTCGATTTATTAAGATTGACACAGAAATATTTTTTCCAAAATATAGTGAAAATAATTTGGTTTCAAAAAGTGAATAAAATAAATTTGACGTGTTACTTAAAAAAACTACTCATTAAAACTGAAAGGGATAACATACATATCTGAAACAGCAAATCAACACTACATCACACAAAGTTCAATTATTGCAGTTAAAATTCAAATTAGTATAATTTGAATACTTGATTATGGTATAAAAGAAAAAAAAATGCTACTAATGAATACTTGCATCATTGTTATAGTGAGTAAATTTGTTTGTGGAGCAACAGTTTTTGAAGTTTTTATGCATAATATATGTAAATGAATTATTTGAAACTCATATCAAACAGATATCTGTAGTATATTCTAGATTAAACGTTGTCAATGTTTTGTAGTTACTCCAATATCGTTTTAGAATAGAGTCAAAAAGGGAGTTAAAATAACCGTTGATGTCAAATTAAGCATCTTTTAAAAGAACGTTGAAAAAATAGGAAAAAATAATTGAACTGAAATATTGAACTTAATTACTCAGTTGAACTTCAGTTCGAAATATTGATCCAGTTATATATATATATATATTGAAATCTACAAGAGGGGTCTGGTTCTAATATCTGATTGGTTGATGCAGGACCAAATAAGCTTGACTCATTTTATTGCGTGCTGTTTTCAATGTATTTCCTAAGGGAGTGCGAGCCCTTATCCTTTCCTGGCTGGCCGTCAGCGGTTTCATTATGCTGTGACCAGTCTCAACAAGATAGCAGTGGCAGTCTTATGGCTTTTTTCAGGACCAAACCTAGAAAACTCGAAGTGGAGAAGTCGACATCGCACGGCAACTGTTCATTTTCTGAGGGAGTGCAAGCCCTTATACTATTTTGCTGTGTCGGTGGAGATGACTTCATGGAAGAGAAGAACCGCTGTACGTGACTTCGATCAGAGCTAGAAGCCGTCAACTTTGAAAACAGCAGGCAATAAAATGAGTCAAGCTTATTTGGTCCTGCATCAACCAATCAGATATATATATATATATATATGATCAAACCACAAATGAAATGGGAAAACAAGACTAAGATCTTTCAACCGTAACAAGCGGTCTTCGTAAGAGTCAAAAACCCAAAAACCCAACTAAACTAACGATGACCGCTTGTTACGTTTGAACGATCTTAGTCATGTTTTCCCGTTTCATATTGTGGTTTGATCATTGATCGTTATTTCACGTGTTTATGTGAAATATTTATATATATATATATATATATATATATATATATATATATATATATATATATATATAGTATTATTGATTGATATCACTATCGAAAATTTTTGGTTTTAGCTTTGTGAAATTTAGTTAACATAATACACACTATATTATCATTATAAAGCTGTCCCACTCCTTATGAGTCATATATAATTATCTGTTATCTAATCGATTCGTATGTTATTTGTGTCCTCTGTTATTTTTATACGTCAATGAAATAAAATTGTTTAAGTCTAATGTCGACATTTAGTTTGATTCGTCGAGAGATTAGCAAGAGAGTAATAATTCAAGGTGGTTGCAGTGAAAGCATTTCCACTGCGAGTCCCCATTTGCTGATTAACACATGTTCTTCTCCACCTTCTACATTTAAATGTCGCCTTTAGTTATTGATCCCAGCTAATATTTGTCCCTTGGGTTTAAATAAGTTCAACTCTAAAAGATTTAGCCTTTTGAGATTTTAACCTTCAGTTTCAACCAGATTCCATAGCTCTCTATTTATGTATGAAAATCAACAATAGCAGAAATACGTAAATTAAATATATATATGTATAGAGTATATGACAGATATACACATTTTTGATACAATAATCTTTATGTGTATTTTTAATATTAAATATGATTCAATACAGCATGTTATTACTTTACTATAAGTAAAGTATAGTGATCGTGAAAAAATTCGATCTCGAGATTTTGACGGAATTACATGTTTTGAGGTCCCAGAAGTCGTTTTATGAAGTTTTTACGATGATGTCTGTGTGTGTGTGGGTGGGTGGGTGGGTGGGTGGGTGGGTGGGTGCGTGGGTGGGTGCGTGTGTTAGCATTGCTTGTTACCAAGCTACGGTCCAGAATCTTTGATGGATCAAGTTGATATTTTACACAAAAATGGGCCCCATTTAGACGAAGATCCCTATTGTTTGGGAAGAATTATGCATGATGGGAAAGTCACTTTTTTTGCCAAAAACCGTTTTTTTTACAACATTTATTTCTCCTAAACTACTAACCCTAGAGTTTTGAGATTTTGACATTATCTTTGAGGTTACAAATGGAACAAACGAAAAATATATTCAAAATTTTATATCAACAAAAAATATTTTTTTTTCAATAAAATGTACAAATTTTGACTTATAAATCAATCTCAAACCTTGTGAGAGCGATACAAGCCATACTGTTTGACGGACAAGAATGAAACTATGCCTATAAATAGAACATTATATGGACAATGAGTTGAAATATTTTTTTCTAAAATTACATTCGCTAAAGGGGCGTTACAGTACGATTTGTGTTTTCAGAAAATGTTTTTTTGACGCTAAACGGCTCGTTAAAAAATTATGAAAATTTGACCAAAAATGGAACAAAAAATTAGCAATTCATAAAAAAAAAATCATGAAGTTTCAATTACGGAAAAGAGCAATAACGATATAAAAACTCTTTGTTTACCCTAGACTAAGAGATCACCTGCTATACTTGTCGAATTTTTTGTATTTTTTTACATTGTTTACATTGACTTAGAAATTTTTTGAGCGAATCCACTGAGATAAAATTGATGTTTCTAATGGAAAAATGAAAATATATTATTTACTTATAAGAGATGTAAGAGGAATAATATTGTGCAGGTAAATGATAACACTCATTAAAAAAAAAATCGTATATATGTTATTTGACAAAGGGGAAGGAAAATGATCTTATTAAATACTAAGAAGCCATAAAATTCCCAGTATAATAATTCTGTTAAAAACCAAAAATGTAAAAGATAATTCAAAATATAAATCTTTCGTTTAGAGATTAATAACTGTAATTATCGTACATCTTTAATTAACAAATCACCTTAAAACAACATTTTCTTCGCTGTTTAAGATGTTTTTCAGAGAAAAAAAGGGTATTTTACTGTTTTAAATTTGAAAATTTTACATTAATATTCAATGTAGAAGGATGTTAAGTAAACGATGTAAGAAATCTACTGGCTATTTGAACAATAGCCATGTTCTCTTGTAGGATAATATTTCGTTTCAAGAAATGTTCACATTGGTTTTTCAAAAATGATATTACTGCTGTAGTTATACTAATGAAATTATTTGTGATGTACAAAAATAAGCTTATAAATTGATATGTCCTTCAATCACTATCTTTACTACCTCACGAATGCAATGCTAATAATTATATCCCATTTAGATATTTATGTTATGCTTAAATGATACGTTATGTTTTATATACTCAAGAAATTTGACATTGAGTTACTTATAGTAAAGTAGAGTGTAGGCCACTCCAGATTTTATATTATAAGCAGCATACTAAATAAATGGATTTAAAATAAAAACATATACACAATATATTGATAACGCATTTATTTGGTGTTTGCGGTGTATTACGTACAAATACTACAGTAACTATCTGATCTTTGACTAACTAGGCATGTGGCTTTCAAACCAGGAATGATTACAAATACTGTATACATTGTTAATGTATACTAATCATAAACTAATTGTTAGTTATGGAAACTTTTAATACTTTAGAAAAGATACTCACCTGAAATTAAAATATTCAGGTTATAAAGTCCAAAAAATTGATTATTGTATAAACATACGCTCACTCACTGCGTATAACAGTGGACAACTAAATCGGTTGGATTGAAAAAACGGTGATGTATTTATTTGTTTCTCTTTATATGAATTAATATTGATTTTGAGGGATACAATTGTTTATTAAAATCTTATTATGGACCAGTTTATTGTATTTCTAGTTATTATTACATGGTTATTAACTTCAACATATAGAGGTTTCTTATTTTCTAATTCAAAGACTGAATTTTTATATATAGTAAACCCTCCTACCTCTACGAAATAATAATTTGGTTTTTTCTTTAAGTATGAGCCATAATTTTAACACTTCAGAACACTGAAATTGTTTTCTAAATAATTGCTATTACTATCCATGTATGCACATGCACATGTTCTTGAATATGCGGCATACATGTATCATACAGTGTATACACAATACTGAAATGTAAATTTTGGTTTTTTTATACACTCATAAAGGCCTTTTAATGCAAAAGTGTAGAAAATTTAATTGTTTAATTAATCTATTGTTTAATTAAAAATGTGTAGAAAATCTTAATGTTTTAAAAGGAAAAAAAACAGAGCAAATAGCTTACTATAGTTGTTCTAAGGGTATCACTTCAGCTGCCCTTTCATTGGTTTCTTCTTCTACCATATAGTGGAATCTTTTTACGTTTCCTTTTTACTAAATTCATGTTCACAATAATGTATCCTGTACTGCTGTACACTGTACTGACTCTTTAATTTATTCATTTTAAAACTACTTTTAATCATAAGTTATCATAATTAAATGAAAATGAAAAAAACTAGAGTGGCCGCAAAATAACGAAATCTCTGCAAAAAAAGGATTAATTTATTTTTGAAAACCCGCAAAACAGCTAAGCCGTAATGGTTAAAGCCGCAAGGTAGGAGATATTACTGTAACTTAAAAGTCATTTTTTTAAAAAACAAAAAAGGTTTTGTCATATAAAACCGTCTGAAAATCAAAACATAAAGTTGCTCGTGAACAATTGAAATGTAGCGTGGAAGAAAATTGAATGAAAATTGGTATGTCCATTGATATTCAATCACCTCAACTAATGACAGATTATTTCAAAGAAGAGTTAATTAGGAGTGTTCAAATGCAGAAATATCAGCGACTGAGAGATTTAAAATTAATTTAATCTAAAAGTTATGCTATAATTTAAATAAAAGTCAATTACGAGAGATTCAAGGCTTTGTATATAGTATATCCATAGACTAGCTTGCTAGCTAGCTTCTTTTCACAACAACATCTGGTCTCCTAAACTGTCCAGGCTTGATGGCTTTGGAGTTAAACATACAAATTAGTATACTTACTTATGGTATGAGAAAAGAAAAATTTCCTGAAATGAAAAACTTTATAATTCTTACAGTGAGTGAATTTATTTTGCAGTAAATGAATGATAGAATAAATCTCTACTCACTCTAAATCCACCTGAGCATAAAAATCAAAAACAACAAACACAATCAGGTACATTGGCAAATATACCGAGTCCAATAAATGAAACTCTACTATAAGTGGACGGGGTCTGAAAGTCATTTATAATTAGCTTAATTTAATGAATAATTTAAATACAATGTAAATATTTCAATTTGGCCAAATAAAACACATATATAGTTTAATTATAACAGAACTTGAATGAATATCAGAATTATAGTTATAAAAGTACAATAAAATTAATTTTCATCCATGAAAACTATGAATAAATTTGAACTTGAGATTTTGATGAACTTACATGTTCTTTTTTAAGTTTATTTTTGAAATTGTAAAGAAACAAAATATGTTTGAGTAACCAGAGTGATTGGGTCGTTGAAGTTTGCGGAGCCTTTTGATACAGATAGCTTCTTTCTTTTCGTTGAATCCCATGATTACTATACTTTACTTAAAGTAAAGTAAAAAATAATACTAGTACAATTTTACAAGTCTACAACACTAAAGTTATATCAAAAATACCATCGATCTATTAAAACCAGTTACAGCAAACCATTTTAAGTTAGGGAATGTTTTAATACAAGCTATTAAGGACGCTATACGTGCTCACCTCTGAACTGATAGGACAGGGGTTCAATCCTCACCTGGCCCTCGATTTATTCACGCGGGAGGTGAAAAATCTGAGCACGTCGTCCCTCGGAGAAGGACGTTAAACAGTCGGTCCCGAGCCTGTACGATGTCAGTTACTCGTTAAAGATCCCTACTCTAAATATATTTGAGTTAAGCAAAATTTAGGACTCCCACTGTAGAATCAATCTTCATTGTGTGGTATCACAAAGGGCCAATGCTTGGCCTACGTGTGTTCCCTTGTGGGACTGCCACTGCAACCTAACCTAACCTAACCTAAGGACGCTATAATAATATTAAAATAATATCCTTTAAAGAACTAAAATCGAAAATAAACTCAGAGTATACTTGCTTACACTCATCCATATATCTTCGAAGCAGTTTTATTGTAATTACTGGTTCGTTTCTTATATGACTACTAGTTCATGAATACTAAATTGTTTTTAATAATTTCTTAAATTCCCTATTTTGTTAGCCTGCAAATATTGTTAAATAAAATGAAAAAGTGGATATTGAGGGTCTCATGAAACTTAGAAAACTAACAAAACACAGGATCCTGTTAGTATTTTATATATATATATAAAACTCAGTTGGGTTTTTGACTCTGACGAAGAACGCTTGTTACGGTTGAAAGATCTTAGTCTTGTTTTCCCATTTCTTATTCTGGTTTCATCATTGATTGTTATTTCACGTGTTTATGTGAAATCTTTTTATCGATTTTATATATATATATATATATAAATTATTAATAAACAATAACTTTCGATATAATATATGAATTAAATACCACAATAACAATATATATTAATTAAAATGCTCTAAGGCTTTTCGTTACTACATCATCAGAGAGCTAAATGAAACAACCAACAAATATAATGACATTATTACTAAAATTATATTTTTTGGTTGTTTCATTTAGCTCTCTGATGATGTTGAACAAAAGGCGTTAGATCATTTTAATTAATGTGTATTGTTATTGTGGTATTTAGTTCATATATATATATATATATATATATAATATTTATTAAAGTATCGAACGTGAAATAGAAACGAAATAAAAGTTTAAGATGACTCGGCCAGTTCTTCATTTTTAAATTAAACTCTCATTGCCAACGTTACAGGTTTTATCTAAAAAGTTGGTATTGAGAGTTTAATTTGAACCTGAAGAACTGGCCGAGTCATCTTAAACTTTTATTTTGTTAATATATATATATATATATATATATCCACTTAAAATTCGAAAAAACGATCCAAACTGGACGCAAATCAGTTCACAAACGAAGAAAAGCAACACACAGAAAAAGAGACACACTTACAAACTCAAATTTTTGGATGATCCGTCTTCAGGAGAAAAGAGAGAATGGGCGACCAAGCACGCCGGAAACACAACGGCAGGTGTTTCCGGCGTGCTTGGTCGCCCATTCTCTTTTTTCTCCTGAAGACGGTTCATCCGAAAATTTGAGTTTGTAAGTGTGTCTCTTTCTCTGTGTGTTGCTTTTCTTCGTTTGTGAACTGATATATTATATATATATATATATATATATATATATATATATATATATAAAATAAAATAAAAAACGAAGGAAACACACAGAAAGACACAGACATAACTCACATCGATATTTCGACAATCGTCGTCATCAGGAGGTGCGAAGAGCGAAGAGTCCCGCAGGAAGACAGGGCGGTACTGAACTGGAGACCGCAGCCAGTACCCCACCACTTACCACCAAGCGGGGAAAGGGAGGGAAGGAAATGAAGAGCAAAATTAAGACGTAAAAGGAACGAGTAAAAATTAAAACTATAAAAATTTATAAAAAAGTAGATAAATCAAACTAAAATTAATAAAGAAAAAATAATAAATAAATAATAAAATAAAAAATAAATAATAAATAAATAAATAAATAAATCATAAATAAATTATCGGTTGAGGTTGAGTCTGGGGGAAGAGCGAGCATCAAGTAAGCATATGTATGCCTCCTCTGCAGCTCTTAGGGTAACTTTATTGTTGGATTCGGGGATCTGTTTCAGGATCTGAACCCTGAAACAGTCATTGAAACTGAGTCCATGCGAGTTCGCATGGATGGCTACAGGATAGTTACTGCGTTGACCGACTGAAGCCCTATGACCATTCATACGAAGGCTCAACTTATTGGAAGTTAAGCCAACGTAAAAGGAGTCACACTGAGTGCAATCCAGTCGGTAAACACAGTTGCACGAGGTACAGGAGGAATTGACCTGAACTGGGTAGGAACGATGGTGGAGAGGGGAATCAAAGGAAGGATTAGGATTAACAATCAGGCAAGTTTGACAGCCACGGCGTCCACATTGTTTCATTCCAGGAACAGGATTGGAAGGCTGAGGGGAAATATGGGAAAAAATGCTTTTTAGATTGGCAGGTTTACGGTAGGAAATAGAAGGGGGGTGATTAAAGATGGAAGAAGTAGAAGTAGAAGTAGACAGAATCGGAAAAGACTCCTTAATAATAGCACGAAGCTTATAAGCGCCAGGGAAGTAGGTTGTCAGGAAGAAGGAAGTATTACTTCTATCCTTCTTGGGTCTGGGTTGGTGGGAGATGTCAGCCGGTAAAACACGACTATCAATGAAGGAGCGAGGATAGCCTCGTTCAGAAAATTTGTCCTTTAAGAGGTTAAGGTGATGTCTGCGATCTTGGAGATTATTGCAGATATTGTGAATACGGAGGGACAAGGATCGAGGTATAGACTTTTTAACATGGGATGGATGGCAACTATTGTAATGGAGGTACTGTTGGGAGTTGGTGGGTTTTATATGTACGGAAGTCAAGAAGTGTCCATTGTCTAAAGTAACGTCAACGTCAAGAAAGGTGATAAGTCTGTCGGAGATGTCGTAAGTGAAAGTGATGGAGGGGCAGAAATTTTGAAAGGAGTGTAGGAAAAGTTCTAAGTTATGTTTGCCATGGGGCCAAATGAAGAAAACCTAACTGAAAATAAAACATAACTGAAATGAAGAAAAACATAGCTTAGAACTTTTCCTACACTCCTTTCAAAATTTCTGCCCCTCCATCACTTTCACTTACGACATCTCCGACAGACTTATCACCTTTCTTGACGTTGACGTTACTTTAGACAATGGACACTTCTTGACTTCCGTACATATAAAACCCACCAACTCCCAACAGTACCTCCATTACAATAGTTGCCATCCATCCCATGTTAAAAAGTCTATACCTCGATCCTTGTCCCTCCGTATTCACAATATCTGCAATAATCTCCAAGATCGCAGACATCACCTTAACCTCTTAAAGGACAAATTTTCTGAACGAGGCTATCCTCGCTCCTTCATTGATAGTCGTGTTTTACCGGCTGACATCTCCCACCAACCCAGACCCAAGAAGGATAGAAGTAATACTTCCTTCTTCCTGACAACCTACTTCCCTGGCGCTTATAAGCTTCGTGCTATTATTAAGGAGTCTTTTCCGATTCTGTCTACTTCTACTTCTACTTCTTCCATCTTTAATCACCCCCCTTCTATTTCCTACCGTAAACCTGCCAATCTAAAAAGCATTTTTTCCCATATTTCCCCTCAGCCTTCCAATCCTGTTCCTGGAATGAAACAATGTGGACGCCGTGGCTGTCAAACTTGCCTGATTGTTAATCCTAATCCTTCCTTTGATTCCCCTCTCCACCATCGTTCCTACCCAGTTCAGGTCAATTCCTCCTGTACCTCGTGCAACTGTGTTTACCGACTGGATTGCACTCAGTGTGACTCCTTTTACGTTGGCTTAACTTCCAATAAGTTGAGCCTTCGTATGAATGGTCATAGGGCTTCAGTCGGTCAACGCAGTAACTATCCTGTAGCCATCCATGCGAACTCGCATGGACTCAGTTTCAATGACTGTTTCAGGGTTCAGATCCTGAAACAGATCCCCGAATCCAACAATAAAGTCACCCTAAGAGCTGCAGAGGAGGCATACATATGCTTACTTGATGCTCGCTCTTCCCCCGGACTCAACCTCAACCGATAATTTATTTATGATTTATTTATTTATTTATTTATTATTTATTTTTTATTTTATTATTTATTTATTATTTTTTCTTTATTAATTTTAGTTTGATTTATCTACTTTTTTATAATTTTTTATAATTTAATTTTTACTCGTTCCTTTTACGTCTTAATTTTGCTCTTCATTTCCTTCCCTCCCTTTCCCCGCTTGGTGGTAAGTGGTGGGGTACTGGCTGCGGTCTCCAGTTCAGTACCGCCCTGTCTTCCTGCGGGACTCTTCGCTCTTCGCACCTCCTGATGACGACGATTGTCGAAATATCGATGTGAGTTATGTCTGTGTCTTTCTGTGTGTTTCCTTCGTTTTTTATTTTATTTTAAAAAAGTCCGCTGGACCGTTTCTTTTAATTGTATATATATATATATATATATATATATATATATATAATATATATATATATATATATATATAATAGAATACGAGTATAAGAATTTATTATCCAATAAGGTGTACTGTACATAGGAAACAAAAAAATTTGAAATAAAAAATGAAATTTCATCTAGATTTGGCGTTATTTTGAATGGACTAGGTATAAATGGAGATCTGCTTCCAAAATATACGAATATATATATATACTCGTAGTAACAGATCACAACCAATCTGAGGGCACCCCTAAAAAACAACTTCTCTGAAAGCAAATAATCATTGTGTGTTAGTATCAACGAGAACACAGTCCAACGACTCGTGATCATGGTGTCTACAGTACGGGCAAAGCTTTGTATAATGATGTCATATTTTAAATACCCATGTCATAATAAAAAATGATCGGGTGATTATGCTTTCCTAACGGAGATTGGACGGGGCTTACTTTATTGATAATTGACAATTTTAACACTGTTATTTAGGAGATCAAATGTCTACAATTATGACTTTGTTAACTGCATATTTCAGAGACCAAATGACATGAATTATAACTTTGTAATATTTAGTGGGTATGTGACACTAAATGACTATATTCGTACTATAACTGAGGACATTCTTGGTTAGTGAATGCAACAGGCCCGCGAGTGGTAGGCTGGGTTGCCCACTTTAGAAACACGCCTGCCCTGACCGGATGTCATTTACTTGAAATAACATTTTCGCATTAACCCTCCTTCTGGGGATACCATCAAGTATACGATCATTGCTTCTCATCTTCACGCCTGGTCTAGAATATGTCAGAGAGTTCAATGCTCCAAGCTGAGAACAGTCTTAACCCTTCCTTGACACGCACCAGGTCATTGAATGTCATGACACGTGTCCTTTCCACCCCTCATGTCTTCTCTCTTTTGCAGGCCTATCTCCTTTAATTTAGCCTTAGCTATAACATTTCATTCATTACACCTTTGAAAACATGCGAAACAAATTTGCCCATCACATTTTTTGATGTGATAATAGCACAAATATTATACAATATTTATTAGAAAACCTGGAATATTTGAAAAACGAATTGATTACATGATAATTTTTATCTAAAATTGTCATATTGTCTCATTTATTCTTTTAAAAGATTCCTTTGTATACAAATTTAAGAAGCAATTGTTGGCTGAATTATCGCTGGTAAATTTGCACGAAGTAAATTAATAAGAACAAAGACAACAATACAAAACCTAACCTAATCTAACAAAAGGATAAGGAGTAGATAATGAGTTTCTTAAACAGATGGATCAATAATAACAAGCGTGAAACCTACATGAAAACTGGAAGTTTGGATATAAAAATTAAACACGAATTCGTTCAAAAACATAAGTAATTATCGCTTCCATATATGACATACTATTTTTGACATGTAGAACCATTAGTTTGACGTATAATTTCGCTACAAATTTTGATTGCAACATAACTAAAGCACTATAGAGTCTACATAGACGAAAGCAGAGTCTGAAACTTCCATATCACTATTCATTTAGGGAAAATTATACAACTATTTTCAAGGATAATTGTACTGATGTTTAAGCCATATTGATATTATGACGCATTTGTAACATTGCTACTATACTCAGTGTCTCTTTAAAAGGAAGGGTTGACTTCAAAAAAATTGGAAATAACTAAAATGGGTTTAACGAATAATGACAATTCGAACCATTAAAGGATACAAAACAATAAAACGCTGCTTGTAGTTTAAGGGTATTAAGCTAAATATAATAGTGGCATATACATTTAACGATATTAGTGAGAAAATTTGAATAAAAATGACAAAATGGAACGCTGTATTCTTAAAAACACTCTGTGGTAAGCATATTTACATCAACCAAGTTTGTTTTTCACCAACACTATGTGCTGCTGTGTTATAAGAACCTTGTACTGATGGTAGCAAGATGGACGAAAAGACAGGTTGCACAATTTCAGTATTAGAATAAGAACGAGTGATTCATGAACAAAGATTTAAACTGGCTTTAATATGGTCTAATAATTAGGCGAAATAAATTGCAATGTTGCAAGAATATTCTTGGAAGAAAAATGAATAGAGCCTGCAGCTCAGTCATAATTATCATCGATAGCAAACTCAAACTCTTTGCAAGACCCAAAAAGCCATTTACACAAAATTCATGCAATAAGATAAAAACAGGACACGTTGCAAGAAATGGTTCTTGCTCATTTTACATGAGTCATGATTCACATGGGTATAAGAGCAGCAAGTTAGCTGATGAATTAAAAAAAAGGGCTTCCCGCAGGCAGATAGTGCAACAGCATACTTTTTAATACGTGGTACAGTTGTAAAAAAAAGTGGTTTACCCATTACAAATCTTGGAGTCATGGCATTTTCGTCAGAAAATTCTGCAACAACCATGCTGATCAAAAAATGTTTGCTCTCTACTGACGAATGCAGATGAATATCGACACCGACTGGAAACTGAACAAATTTTAACAAACCACGGAATATACCATATGTAAACTATCATCAAAACATTAACGATTCCTGAACATGTATCTGTGATAATGTAGGCCACTAAAGAAGTTGGACAACTTCTTTGTGATTGCCTAAAACTGCAACTGTCAAGAAGTAGAATTGATCAGAAAGTTATGACAACTGGGACTAATGATCACCATCTATTAGAACTTTATTGAGCAGATATTCCACCTATGATCAAGGAAATATTAACTCAAAATTTTAAAATAATGCCATAGGTATATAGCAATGTTTTTCTTAAAATATATGCTAAAATTAAGACAAGTTATAAGTGATAATATATATTATCTTAGTTCATAACAAATTATTAATTATAATAATTTTATCAATCGAATATTATTGTAGACCAATATTTAAATACCTAAATATTTATATTATAATTAATGTGTAACAAGTTTAAAATTAATATTATTGTTGTACATATATTTCAAATCAATGTAATCCTGTGTGAAACTCAATGTAATGTAAATAAGACGCTTATGCATAGAATGCCTTCTAGCACGGCATGTAGATGTAATAATAATAAAAAAATCATAAACTGGTTCACGATATATGTAAATTATCATCAGTTATAGTTTTACACTCCTTTTAGTTCCATATTTAGTGAAGTATATTCTTGCGTAGTTTTGCGTAGATGCCAAACTCGTGGCTTGCGAGCTGAGTACAGCTATTCGTCTACCTTTTTATTATATGATTAGCCTGGCCAATAATATATTTTAAATGCATTTCTGTTGCTAGTATCAGAGAGATCAGTATAAGGACAATTACGACATGAATAAGCAGCGTTACCTCATATATTGGTGCTGAGTTTTTGATGTTAACTTCCAAAACTGGTTGAACGACTCCATCACCAGAATATAGGGGAAGACTGTTGATTCATCTCTTAATATATTTTATATTTGTTGCGAAAAATTAAAGTTGCATTTTCAACAATATTTTTGTAGTTGAACGAAATTATACTAATATAAGTCACCTAAGTCAGTATGCAAGATTTCTATTTTTCGCAAAAATACATTATCAGTTCTACAAACTCCACATTAGTTACTACAAAAATTATTATGGACTTCAACTGGAAACTACAATTGAAATAAATATATATTTATCCTCCAAAATTTACAGCATTTAAAAGCAGATTTAGAGAACATCAAAAGAAAGAAAAAAAGTTGATAGTATTTAATAACAAGATCAAAATAAAATTGAAATAATGAATTTCAAGGTACAAAAACATGTGCACCTTGTCTTTTAAGCTATAGTTAAATTAACAGCCCTTGGAACAGATATGAATTTTAAAGAATATGTAACTCTTCAGTAGTGCTCTAGTGTAGGTATTAATCTGTACTTCAAGACTAAATGGAAGTAATTGTTATCCCAGCATGTAATTGTATTTGAGAACAAGGCAGCGAGAGATGAAAGAGAGTGTTTGAGTTGGTTGAGAAAGAGTGAAAGAAGAAAAAGATATTAGAGGCTCTGATAGTACAGATGAGATATTGATAAGTGATTGAGGTATCAAACAGTCGGTTATCAGTATTGGTAGTTGGTGTCTTAGCGATCACCGACTAACCGTCTGAATGTTTGTTATACAAACCTCGTGTCAAAGCGCGTTTAACTTACACAGTCCATTCCACAGAAATCCCCGTTTCTGAATATTACACAAACCTTGTGTCAAAGAGCGTTTAGCTTACACAACCCGTTCCACATAAATCCCCGTTCTTTCTAATGATTACATACATTATCTTTCAAATTTCTTTTCATTATTTCAGTAAATTTAACCCATATTAATTTAGGAAAAAAAACAAACACCCAAATAGAAAAAATGCATTTTGATAACTAGTTACACGTATTGTTTTTAAAACAGTTATTGGAAAATTAGGAAAAAACATCTGTCGCTGGTGAATAGGAAGTTTTCTTTCAGTTATCTCTCAGGACATTTGAGGGGGAGCATGGAATAATATAATTATAATAACATGATGAACTCTGAATTTTTTTTTATCAGTATGCAACTAATATTATAATTAACTACTTTAATTGTTTATTCGCAAAAAAATATCAAGATTGCATAAAAACGTTGAACGTTGAACATTAAAACTAACAGATAGTGAGCAAAATACTTCTTACACTGTTTCACAGATCATAACAAAATTGGCACTTAGTGGATTGCTGAAGCCATAGAGTTTTTCAAAAGAATGTTATCATAGACAATATTCAAAAAAGTACATTTCTTGGATTTAGAATTTGATTATTTTGCACAGTTACAGATATGGTTTTGAAATCCTGTGTAAAACAATTACTCAAAATTAGCATGTTAATATAAATCATAAATATATGTTTTGCGCTAAAACATGACTGGGAGATTACTCTGTCAAAATGGTATCACCTTATAGTGAAACACGGTAGCCTAGCAACAGTGGCAGCGGTTGTAATATTTGCCCCCTCCCACGAGGTTTGCCTTAGATATCCGCTAACATTTGAAAATACTTATTTTCGTGGAATTACAATCAAGGATCTAATTTTAGATTGCTGTCATTGGTCCCAGACTTTCATCTTATTACAGTACTCGTATACATATAAACTCGTATTCAAAAAATACGTTTAAAAGAGAAACGTATAACTAAAATCATAAAAAAATTGTTAAATTAAATTAACTGGCTAACCAAATAAATATAATAAATGTTCAACCCGATTAATAAACTAGTTTGACTTTTTTTTAATTTGCAAATATTACAGTTGAAAATCTGTTTAAAAACACAATTGCACAAATGAAACATAAATGCAATTACGACATTAAAAACTCATTTTGGTATAAAGTTACAGATTTTTTGTTAGCTTTTTATCATTTTATTTTCTATTTCTACCCCATCAAAATACCGCCTCCTGGCCCGTGCCGCCTGGGGCGGACCACCCCCTCCACCACACAACTGGTGAGACAGACTTTTGGTTGAAAATGAATTCAATTCCCTCGAGGACTCATTTATGACGAAACTTGTGACAAGACTTGCTTTAAATCACCGTTTGAGATATATCGTGCTGAGTAATGATTATCAAAGTTGATATAGTTTGCAAAAGGTGGCAGCATCTAATTCTGAAGTGGGTACTGAACGCCAACCTCATCAGTCTGACTCTTGTCCAAATCAGCTGAGCTCGGCTCAGTGCATGGACGCCCAGCTGAGTTGTGGTGAACAAGTGTCGGACTGATAAAGCTGGCCTCGAGTATCTACGTCAAACGAGATCAAAATACTAAAACCATCTATTATGATCTGGGAAACGATCGGTGCCGGTCTAGTCAGAGAACTAACAGGAGAACAATTAATAATCACTAGAACCCACAAGATAACGAATATCACTGGTACTGGAAACATTTACATCATCAGACTCGACTTCTCTATTAATTTTGGACAGCTTCAAAGATGTACTGTGCAATTAAAGCAGCTCTGTATTATAGACAGCTTGTGTTTTTTTCCCAAGACACATTATATAAGCATGTGTGAGACAAGTGTAGACTATCTTTAGTTGGTTTATGGCCACTCTCTCACGTCTTTGGTTTTTCCGGGCTTCTCTGATCCTTTGGATGATTGTGGGCAGTTGAAGTTTCTCTCTGTTATACTGAAGGTTCTATTTCTTTATTATTGGTTTGGTTATTACCCTATTCACTTCACCAGGCTACATGGTTATTTTATTTCCAGCCTCTACTCTAGTGAAAACTTTGCAGCACTGTCAACAATATCGTTCCCTTATATGTCAACGGTTATTGGAACCAGATAAACGTTATGTATTTCTCCAAGGCAATTTTTTTTTGTATAGTTTCGATAATTTTGACTGCGATGGGGTTTTTTTAAATTTAGTGTAATAAAGATGTCAGCAAGCATTCTGTTATGTCAGTGAAAAATATACTCAACCTTGCCAGCAGAGTTGCTGGAAAAATAATTTTAGATAAATTTGAACACTTCATGTTCATTACGAGCCTCTTTAAAATAATTTTGTATGTTCCTGGTGACAAATTATACTTCGGTTGCTTTTGTAGGTTTCTAACGACAGTTACTTTCTATATTCGCCTGGATATTATAGTAAGTAGTACCATAAGGTAATACCTTCGTGGTTTCGAGGCGTAATTTGAACATATGGTCTTTAGATCTTATACTTAAAAGTCACCTTGTTTGTGTCTGTAGATAAAAGTACTCTACAGGTTATTCCTCATGAAAGAAAGTATTGAATAGGAAGTGCTTCAGTTCAGACCTTCAAGCTTTGACGTAGGTAAGTGATAGTGATGACATGGTCCTTATTAAATGCTACGGAATTACGCCTGTTAGCGTATGTAGAGACTTGGAGGGGCCATTCCTGTAAATAAACTGTCGTTCATGTGCAGAAAAGAATGAAAGCAAAATATAATGACTAATAAAATGTATCATTGGAATTTTTTTTGTACAAACTAGTTTTGATCGAATAATTTTGAATTTACTTAGCATGAAAACAAAGACAAAATTCCACATATAAAAGCCCCCAAAAACGAAATTTTCTAAAAAAGAGTAAATACTAAAGCAAAAATTGTACTGAAATAATAAAGGATTTCCCTACGATCTTAGCTTAAGTTCACTTTTTTGCAAAATTTTGAATATTTTTGTCCCTTGATTCTGGTAGTGTAAAGCACTCATTACATTGGTCTTAATATATTTTGACTGTGCGTGAGTTTCTGTGGATGGCAATAGGGAGGTGATGCGATGACTAATACAAGTCCTATGACAATCCTCAAGTTAGTAGAAGCTAAATGCACATAAAAGGTACCACACTGGACACAGTCGAGTATCGGGAAATGCAGGAAGTCTTTGCAGATATCGGGTAAACATATTGTTAGGGTAGGACATTTATGATTTCATTACTGATTAAATTAGGAGCATAACTACGCTCAGTGAAGTCATCATCTAAGTTGCTAATACGGTGTCACCGGTCAACTAAGTTACGGTAAATTTTCTACGTCTTTTTCTTTCTATATTGTATCACATTTTTGGTATTATTTATAAGTGTTATGACAGCGGTGATTAGAGGGTATATAAAATTGCAAATTTGTGCACATTCCCGAAAGACCTTGATTCTCTGATCACAAATATTTTAGTATCTAAATGTATTCTATGTCAAGGGCTCCTAAAAGATCCCTACTCTAAATACACTTGAGTTAGGTAAATTATAGACTCTCATTGTAGAATTAACCGGGTAATATGGCTCTCCATTATCAAATTGGTGCCAAATAATAAATGAGTATCACTTTCTGTTCCTAGAACAGCACTAAAAGATAAAATCCTATAAATCTGAGCATTGGAAAATAAAAGAAGAACGTATATTTATTGTGGGTGAATATGTGGTTTGAGCTTTATAGATCTTGTCTTTAAATTTGTGTCTTCATTTTAGATGGTATTCACATAATGAGTTTTTTTTTAGCATTGTACTTGTATCTCTAACATTATAACAGAGTTTGATGGATTAACAAATTTTCTAGATAATTTTGTATCATATTTTACATTTTGTTTTTTCGAAAGGATTAAGCACAAAACTATAGCTGTACATGGTTTTTCCAATTACTTCCAGTTCTAGCTTAGTCTACTGAATACAAAGCTAAACATTGACATGTAATCTCATTATTAATAATTTTTTTTCCTTATGGGTCGTAACCCTATTATGAGGGAGTTTATTTTTGTAACTTGAAATTATTGAGCATTATAAATTATTCTGTAAGGGATGCTTTCGTTATGTCTCAATAGAATATAATAATCCACGTCGCTTGAACATTGCTTATGATGGGACTGTAACGAGACGCTACATGAGAGCAAGTCGTATATATTGATTTGGCAGGACGAGAACAAGGCGTACATTGCACGTATGCTGGTTAAGCTAAGACACTCACAATGGCAACAATTTCTAAAGTAACAGTCACAAAAACTAGATGGTGGCTCCATAAAGGCTGTGAACCAGAATTCCCGTTTTGTTTCCTAGTGAGTTAAGTTCTTCCAACCTCGATTATCGTTAACCCAGGGAATTCAAACGATTTCCTAATGGAGGTCGGATGTTCTAAACCCCATTTCAACAACTTTGCATATTAATTTTATTACCATGCCCTGAATATTTTAGCAATACTTACCCAGTTTTAATACTATTTATTTTTATTGAATGGTATGAAAAGAATTACCAACTTGTATTCATTACGGTGAGTATTTAAATATTCACTTATTATTAATATTAAAGCCAACTATAAATGTATAATTATGATCCAGACAGTAAAATACTGAAGGAGAGATATATTATAAACTATTTCAATGTTTTTATTGTCACAAATAATATTTCTGTATGATTATTTTATTATACAGCAATGTCTAGCAAAGAGAAATTTTTGCCTATTATAAATCAGTTTCTAAGCTTCTATGAACTAATATTTATAAATAATAGCATTAGATAATTTCATATATTTCCCAAATTTACACGAATGTGAACATTAAAATAATCTTTTCAGTTTTGGCAACATTAAAAATAAGGCTTCATAGGAGGATTTAGTATACTGATCAACAGTATTTGTAAAGTAAACTTGTGTCAAAACATTTAATGTTTGTAAAATATGCTTGACATTATATATAATGCTGTCTAGAGTTTGAATATGAATGATTTACGCTCACCCTAAAAAGAAATCAATCATTCAAGGCGATGACACTCATTTATCCATACAGGTAATTTCAAACAGAAACCATCGTTCAAACCAGGTTTGACCGGCTCCATATGTGAAGCCTAAACTTTCTGTGTTGGTTATGTCTTTATGCTTGTTTCCCTATTGTCAGTCTGACAACAGCAATTCAAATAATATATTATTTTTTTTAAATTATCTGTATGCAATTTGTATTCATGACTAATTTTCCTTTAGTGCAATTGAAGTAATTGTAATTATGAAAAATTTTATAGCAAGATTTTGAATGATTCATATATTTAGAGGTCCCCAAAGTGCATTTTTTCCGTTTTTTTTTTCTTTTTTTGATGTTTATATATGAGTGGGTAGTGAGTGAGTCGGTATGATTCAAAAATGTTGTTATTATACCATAGATCACTCTCTGATTGGTTAAATTTATATTTTACATTAAAATTATGCCTATGATGAAGATATTTACCTTGTTTTTGGGAAATAAGTGTCATTGAAACGTCACTTCTTTAGGTAAAATATTATAATTGATAACATGTTTTCCTAAATCACTAACCCTATGGTGTTATAATAAAATTATGACTTTTTATTGGAATAAAAGTATCTTTTACTGAAAAAGCATTAGATTTTTTCCAATAACAAAAAATTTCAGGTTTCATTTATAAACTGAAATGATCCCTAAATTTTGTGATTTGGCATATGATTTCATCTTGACAGATTGTGGTCGCGATACTGTACACACCATTTGATAGATCATAATAAAGTTATATCCCAGAATAGTCACTTATGAGGAAATGTTTGAATACCTATAATCCAAATGACATGATAAATGATGGCATTTGAGCATTTTTTTTGTTAATTCAGAAAATATTGTGTTCATAATAAATCGCAAGCTATAATGTAAGGAATATTTGTCACAAAAGAATTGTCAAAATTAGTATACCACAAACAAAATCAAGAAATTTCGATTAATAAAAGAGAAAAAACTCTAAATATTGAAAGCTTAACTTGGAATAATAATAACATGATCTAATTGTATTTGTTTACATCTACTTAAAAATATTTTATCGGAATTGAGTCTCACAGAATTCTTGTATAATGATTTCATAGGAAAATTTCATGATCCTTTAATGAGTAATTAAAATATGTTATGAATTAAATTCTTAAAACTTTTAAAACAAATGCAATTCAAGCATGATATAGGTGGTTGTGTAACCTATGTGCTGTAATCTATTTGCATGCTGAACCTTTTAACAAAAGTTCTTGGTTTGCTTAAGAACCCTATTGTTTTTTTGGGTACTATTCAAAAATGGATAGATTACGATTTTGTTCTTCATGACAACACAACTGGTAATTTTAAAACTTTTCTATGGCAATTCTTGGAACTTAAATTTCGTATTTGGTATTCTATTATTACGTTTATTTCATGAAATTACAACATCGGAAGAGTAATATTATGCTAAAAATGATAACTACATGATTTAGTTTAATTTACTTATAATAGATAACATGTTATCTATATCTAACATGTTATCTAAGCATGATCACTTGCAAGCCCGATGTACAGTATTCTTTGAGTTACATGGTATATGGCAACTTATAAAGCAAACGATCAACGTTGGATTTGATCAAATTTTTGATTATTTTATCCTTCATTGATGCAATTTAATTTCAAACTCATCTGAATATACTGTAGGTGATTACATTCTTAATAAAAATATGTAATGTTGGTAGGTTGTTACATGTTTCATATGTAAGAACTAAAGTTCACTTCGTACAGGATGCAAAGGTTCTGATAAATAAGCATTTTATAAACCGCAACATCCCAATAAGAATGAAAAACTAACAAAATTTGGTCTAAGAATGTGATTAATAGAGTAGAAAGTCTTTAAATCTAAAAGGAAAAAGAAAATCACTCTGACTCTTTAGATATTGAAGGAACTTTTAATAATACGTCCTTCTACTTGATTTAATCACAAATGTATAGATACATTAATTAAGTAACTGTTGAATGGATTAATGCAATGGTACACACCAATAGGCAGTGTAAGTGTAGGATCTACGACAACTGAAACTGTTTCCGCAAAAGGCGGTTTCCAGATATGTGTGCAATCACTGTAATTGTGATCTTTAATTCTGGGTCATTTATTTGATACTCAAAGTAATCTACTTTACGATGAGTAATGATATTCATATGGTCATGTATTTTTATGAAGAAAAATACCACATAATGGTACTGTATTTAAGCGTTTACAGTATGGTCTCCAATTTGTTGAAAAATGTAGAAAGGAGAATTGCTGATGTAGATTTGGATAAAGCAGTCCTTACACCGTCCTCGAGGAAAAATAAAGTAGGCGTAAAAGATTTCTTCATTAGAAACACTATACACTCAACAGTACGCACATTCCTTGGACTCACTTTACATTAAAGACTGAACTGCTAAATAAAGTGTAATATGGACATAGACTAAAGTTACAAACGCAATGTTCTGTTGTAAGAGATTCCTTGATAAAAAATTAGGTCTTAATTCGAAATCTACACTTTAGCTCTGAACTGTTGTGATAAGTCCGATATTTTCATAACTATCGGTAGTGTGGTATCCAAAGGTTAATATATATTTGGTACTGGTATAAATTACATGGTACACAAATAGGCTTTAATAAACTACAGAGACAACCATGACTAGGAATACAAGAGCAATGCCAACTGACCGTAGATAAAGTTTTTAAACTTCCCAGAATTAGACGTTTTCATTAAGAATGTGACCACCTACAGTTTAATCAGACAAGCTTGAAATCAAATTGCTTCTATGGAGGATAAAATTATCAAAAAATTGATAAAATAAGACGTTAATTTTTTGCTTCATAAGTTGTCATATAGCGTTTGACTCGAAGAATACTTCAAACTGATCATACATTATTGCATGGTTTGAAAACATCATGATATTGAAATAGATTCTCTTATTTGGTATAAATATGATTCAAAATGTATAGAATGACTGCACTAGGTTTTATAAACCCAAATTGCGATATTTCTATAGCTCTGGGGTGATTAGGCAAAATCATCCTGGCTGGAATGCTTCTATAAAAATTTGTATGGAACGTATTCTGAAGATGTTCTCATACGAATTAAGGATATATATTTATAAAAAGTGAGACCACACTAAGTGCTCTGAAATTTAATGTTCTCAATTCAAAATTAGTGGGGGAGTACCTAACCTCTTTTCAGAACCAATCCAGTAAAAACACCGGTTGGAAAATGTTTGAGCTAAACAAACTTTCTCAAGCCTAGAGCATTTTCCCTCAACAAACTTTAGCTAGCTCAATGATGAAATTAATAAATTAATAAAGAAAGGAGCAGAGGAAATGTTTCTTAACAATTAGATCTCATTCTATCTACAAATTTCATTCCTGCTTAATGAAAATCTTTAAAGAAAATAATGGATCATCAAAACAAGGATTAGAAATATATGTAACATATCTAATCGGACATTGATCTCCTAACTACCACTTATGAAAGCTGAAAGTTACATCGAACAAAAAATGCACTCTCTCTCGAAAAGGCTGAAACTGTTAAACTCATTGTATGTTAAGGTTCAATGATGCAATTGTTTATATGAGTTTATTGGTTTTCTTAAACCATGTTCAGGGTCAGTTGAAAAAAAAATATTTGTTGAACAACAATTATGAACTTCATTAAACAGCTTAAGATCGATTGTTGCCTTTAGACATGACAACGGAAGCACAATAGGACTTAGTGAGACTCAGGTCCTCCGTTTAATAGTAACAATAATAATAAATCAGATTATTTAGAACAATATTTTGAATTGTGTCAATAATAAATAAAAATCCCATCAAAAATTCATTACAGAAGTATTAATTAATTAATTAATAAAACAAATAAACTCAGATATGATAAAATACTATCACTAATTCTTGAAATTTGGAGCAAAGTATATGTTGCTATAAAATTGCGTAACTCTGAGACCAATTTCAGACCGATATTTTGTCAAGTCACCAGCCTACCCTGTAATTTGGTTAAGCAGACATATGAGATGGTTTACTCTATATCCCATCTAAACACATGTGATTTCTTACAAATAGTAAAAACTACAGCCCAAAAGGGATTTTAACATCTCTAGTTGCAGAATTACTATTCACTAATAACATTATTAAGGGAATCATAGAAATAATATGTATGAACGCATACAACTATGTGTTTCTGCCCACAGAGAGACAAGTCAACATTGAGAACATTACTAATACCCTTGACCACTATTACCCATGTTACGCATATAGATACCATTCTGTACTATCAGATGTATCACTTTCTTGTTTATACATGTGTTATACCGAAAACGTCATTATTAGAAAGAAATAAAGGCGCATATTTATTACTTCTTTTGATTTTGTTTTTCGGACATAAAATTGCGTCAATAACCAGAATGGTTGATATTACTATTACTAAGCGATAAATAGAGCAGTATCATTTACTAGTATTATTTATCACAGAAAACGATCCACTCAATATGCAACAATTTACTCAAGAATATACGAATAAAACCATTTTTCTTTTCTCAAAGTTCTTAAAAGTTTACACTTAAAGCACAGTGACATTTTTTTAAAAAAAAAACTGATATTTTGTTATTTCAAAAAAAATATTTTGAATACTTGTATGAAAATATTAATGTTAGCTATGTTGTTGGCAATTTTATGAAACTGATTCATTTTGTTTTTGATGGAAACATATCAGTAAAAGAGTACTGTCTGTTAGTTTCTTTTCTTCCATTGGTAACTGTTTGGGGTCACACGGGTAAATATTACTGCGTGTTGGGTTCGGTAAATTTGAGAAGAAAAAACTTAAGGTGATGCATTGAATCAGTAACAAAAGCAGAATTGTTACAAAAACTGTTCCAGCTGAAAAACAATGCAAATATTTTAGTAGATGCTTCAAAATTAGCATTTATATCCAACTTAATTTTAATATTCACGTATGAAATAGGTAGAAACTACAAAATACTCTCTCTTATCAAAGCAGTGAAAGAAATTAATAACCCAGAAAACCTAAGAACATTAGTATTTTTAAAGCCAACAAACAATGCCATTTACTTGAATCCTAATAGTAAGTGTCCAGAAAGAGGCAAAAATAGAATCCTCAAAGCACTCATTCGTAGAACATATAAGATATAATTACATAAAGTTTTAGGTCATAAATAGTAATAGGTAAGACAAACGTTTATCAACAGTGTGTATTCTAACAAGAATTTTGATTGGATCTTAAAACGTTACATATAGAAGGAAAATCGAAACAAAGAGTAGCCAAAATAAGTAAATTGAAAAGTACATAAATCTAATTACGTACACGAAATACAATTAACTAGAGAAATGCTTAGCAACAGTACATGGATACTACAAAAAGAGTTTACTTATCATGGAGAAACACAGTGTCATATCATGAGGTGGGGGAAGGGGGCATGTGCCTGGAGGTGGCATGAGCCAGGGGGTGGCATGTGCCAGGGGGCGGCATGTGCCAGGGGGCGGCATGTGCCAGGGGGCGCATTTTGAGGGATAAAAAGTTTTGTTTCTATTTCATGGTCGATACTTTGATCAATATATATATATATATATATATTAGTGAAGGTTGGTAGCAATCCTTCTTGCAAACATGTTTGTAGAAATTGGCATAACATTTTTAAAAAAATATATATATACAAATTTAAAAATAGAGATTATACAGAAGGTAAAACAAAAACATACACAATATTTAGATATCTAACACCATAAGAAGAACAAATAAACTACTCAATAGGGATGCTGGTCCTGGCTTTTGCTATCTCACCCTTCCTGATGATGACAGATGTCGAAATATCGTAATAATTTTTATGTTTCCTTCTCCTTGCAATTTTTTACAGCATTTATTTTATTTTTGTTTGTTGAACCATTTTTGGTCAAGAAGAAAGTGTCATTGTCTGAAGGTCAGGCTGGTCACATTGACTCCTGATCATGACGAGAGTCAAATTATTGAAAACTCTTTTGAACTTCTATGCAAATAAATAATATCTCATTAAACGGCTCATAGTAATAAAATTCATATAGATAAACAATTTTATGATTTAATCACAAATAAACCATAAATTAACAAGAGACAATGTTTAAGAGTGAGATAAGAATACGAGAAGTTTTGAAATCTTTAATGGAGGAAAGCCAATGTAAATTCAGGCACAAAACCAGGATGGAGCTTAAGCAGTACAGTTAATCTGCTGCAAATACCTTTACTAAATTATCTTTCACTTGGAGCATTCCTGCAGTGAATTCCATCTTCATTATTTTTTTTTAATTTACCAGAGTCCCATTGTATAGGTTAAACCTTATTTATTTTTAATCTATTTATTAGAAATGTAAGGAATATTTAATTTTTAATTTAATTATTTTTGTATAATCTTCTACCATATTGTTTTCAATAGGTATATTTCGTAAATTGTCTAGTCAATATCTTTGACATTTTTGGATAATATGTAAAATAACAACCTATACTATCAACCGTTATTTTAGACATAATTAAGGAAAATGTCTATTTATCAGTAGATAGAATAAGTATAAAACCCCATAAGAGCTGATATCGGATAATAATATAATTATATTGTGCAAAATGTTGTGCATTGAGATCGTAAAACAGATTGTAAAACCGTTGCTTCTGCGTCTGTGAGATAACATGTGCACTTCAAAACTCCTACTGTATTAACTAAACTTAAATAAAATTTAGCACTTCAAATTTGTAAAACAACATCTCTGATTATTACATTGTATGTATATCAATATGATTTATAATATAGCCCCAATAAGAAGCAGGTTGTTTAGTTATAAAATAAATAGTAATGTTAACCAATTTCATTGAATCAAATTAACTGTAGAACATTAAGTTTTAAATAACGAAATGGAATGAACAGAAAAAACTACTTTCTGATTCAGTTGTGAGTAGGTAAAGAAAAAGTAGAGAGATAATAATATATAAAAGACAAGAGGAGGCATTTGCCAACACCCCACTTCATAACCTTGCTGCCACTTCATTAGTCTTCCACAACACTTCGTATTTCTTAGAAAAAATAAACAAAAATTCGTTATTCGTTATCTATTTTTTTTAACTATGACACAACAAACTATTAGATACTAATTAGTCTGACAATTAAGTTTATCAAATTTTCATAAGGTATAATATAATCAAAAAAAAATATTAGAAGATAGAAAACATTTAAAAATTCAAAGAAAAATATTAAAATAACTAATTCAAGTTCAAAAATTAATCACATGAAATTTACTCAAAGAAATATTAACTGTCTGTATAAGATAGGACTTGTACATAATATAACATTATATTAATAAGCCATATTATATATTATATAATATATATATGTATATATATATTACATATTATGTTATAACTGAACACTTAATATGGGATGAGGGGGGAGGGCTTGTTTTGCATATTAACCCTTAGATTTTGTAAAGTAGATATGTTTAAGAATAATGAGTAAAGTAATGGAACAAGCTACGAGGGCCAGGTTAGCTCAGTGCTTAACGTACTAGCCTCTGAACAGGTAGGTCCAGGGTTCGATATCCACCTGGCCTTCGATTTATTCACACCGGAGGTGAATAAATCTGAGTACATCATTCATCGGAGAGGACGTTAAGCCGTCGGTCTCAACCTTGTACGATGTCAGGTACTTGTTAAAAATCCCTTTTCTAAATACACTTGAGATAGGCAAAATTTAGGACTCCCACTGTAGAATCAACGATCAAACATTAAACCATAAACACCTGGCGTTTATAATCCGCTAGAGGATGGGCTAAAACAATAAAAAAAATGAAACAAGCTAATTACTCTTCCATTTTCATTACAATGTAAGGATGCTTAGAATAAATATGGGTAAAATACTCATGAGCTTGAAAGATTCGCTGGTAACATGTGAAAGGGATTTAACTATTTGACAATAGAGACATTTTTTTTTTTTGAACTCCGTCTGTTAAATAGTTTACAATCTGTGTGATGATTATTAGTTGGATTGACTTCCACCAAATTAAGCCTTCCGTATTAATTGTCAGAGAGCTTTCAGGCAATTAATCTAGACCATTTGCACTTAGATCTTTTATTAAGCTCCCTATCGTGCTGACTCATTGCAGGGAATGGCTTTTCGAAATAACTTCCCTTTAGAAAGTATTGCACAAGATTTATATTCCAGATTCTAACAAGAATGCTACCTTAAAAGGTCCAAGGGAAGATCATATTTGTCACGTTTCAATCTACCGCTACTTGTTTTTCTTAATATTATTTTGATCATTATTGCCTTTGATTGCCTCACTATAAGTGAAGTACAGTCACAATGAATAAATTAAATTTCAAGAGTTTAACAAAGTTACAAGTTTTGGCCTCCAGAGTCCATTATTGATATTTTTTTTTTTGTATTTGTGTTGGTTTGTGCGTCTAATGGTTTGTAGAGTCGAACGATTCACGCTGGTTGATAGATCATGTCTAATATACGCCAAAATATGAAACTAATACCTTGTAATATAGATATGCTGTAGAATTGTGAAGATTATTGTATCACAGTAAATTGACTCTATTGCTCATGAAATCTTTTTGGTCAATTTCATTTCCTCAATAACATTAATAACTGTTGGGGCTTGATTTTCCGCAATAATAATACCATTACCTGAAATAAGATTCAATTTTTTTTAATAAAAGGAAATGAAAATCTTACAATTATTATTCAATTTGAATGCTTGTGGACACAGCGCTTAAACGATTACAATGAAATTACACACACTAATGGACTTTTATAAAAGGATAAGCTATATTGCCTTTTTCATATGCCTACAAATAGAGGATAATACGAAATCACATATCAACATCCAGCATATAAACAATATGAAAATGAATTGTTACAACTTATGAATATTATAAGCAGAAGTACTTAGAGAGAAATAAAACAATATAATTTACAGAAGTAAGAATTTTTTTACTATGAAAATGATTTTTACATTATTTAGAGGAAAAACAATCTTAACCGGACAAAACCTTGGACTAGACTTTATATATTTATATATATATATATATATATATATATATATATATATTTTGGCCACATGGTACCCATGAGTTAAACCTCTTCCTACTTTCCTTCCAAAACTTTTCGTCCTCCATCTCCTTCACCCACCAAGTGTCCAGCAATAAAATTACTTTCCTTGATGTTGATGTCACCCTCAACAATAGCAGTTTCTCCACCTCTGTACATATAAAACCTACGAATGCACAGCAGTACCTCCACTACAGTAGTTGCCATCCCACCCACATCAAAAAAGCAATCCCCAGATCCCTTTCCATCCGCATCCACAGGATTTGTAATAACTTGAAAAACCGTAGTTCCCATATTAACAGTTTAAAGGAAAAATTAATTGATCGTGGCTACCCTTCCAATGTCATTGATAGTCGTGTCGTGCCGGCTGAAATAGTTCACCGGCACGTACCGAGAAAAGACCACACTGATAGTGTTTCCCTGATATCCACTTTTTTCCCTGGTGCTCATAGGATTGGCTCGGTTATTAAGGAGTTTTTCCCATTGCTCTCCTCTTCTCCTTCTACCTCATCTATTTTTCCTAAAGCCCCCTCCTTATCATATCGCAAACCACCGAACCTCAGAGGCATTTTCTCCCATCACTCTCCCTTGAACCCTGCACTTGGGAGGGGAATGGTGGAGTGCGGACGGAGCAGATGCCAAACCTGTCTTATCATAAACCCGAATCCCTTTTTTACTTCCCCCCATAGCAATATTAACTACCCTTGTCCTCCCCACACCTCATGCACCTCGGTTAATTGCGTTTACCGTTTGGACTGCACCCAGTGTGATGCATTCTACGTTGGTATGGCCTCTACGCAGCTCAACTTACGTGTGAATGGTCACAGGGCTTCCGTTGGTCAACGCAAAAACCTTCCTATTGCTATCCACTCTAACTCCCATGGACTGGATTTTAACCACTGCTTCCGGGTCCAAGTCCTTAATCATATCCCTGTTCAGTCTTCTCGGGTTACTTTAAGGGCTTCAGAGGAGGCAATTATCTGTCTTCTCAAAGCTCGCTCTCCTCCTGGCCTTAACTTGTACCGTTAATTTAATTTTTTACTTATTTTTTTTAATCATTTATTTATTTATTATTTTTTTTTATTTATTTATTTTTATTTTTTTATTAATTTTTTTTTATTTTTTAATTGTTTATTCCTTCATTTACTATTCTTCTCCTTCTGTTATTTTTATTTGCTTTTATTTGTTCTTTTTAGTTATTATTCTCTTTGTAGTTAGTAGCTTACCTAGGGCGGCCGTCAGAGTGCGCGCGTGTTCGTTGCATTTGGCCTACCACCCAGTTAGCTTCAGCTACTCAAAGGGAATACTTCTACCCGATGACGACGACTGTCGAAATATCGTTGTGAGTCTTTTGTGTGTGTCTTTATTTGTGTTTCCTCTTTCCTGTGTGAACTATATATATATAAACTAGAATTTAAAAAGAACACATAGAAAGGAAATCACTGAACTCACTACTATATTTCGATGTCCTCGTCTTCAGGAAAAGAAGTGAAACGCTCCAAAGGCTGATAACTACTGACTTGGCGTTCGAACTCCAATATATATATATATATATATATATAACAGATTCAATAATATATCGACCGTTTGATAGAATAGGTGTGTTCTCTAATCGGGGTTGGGTCAATTTTCCAGGATAAAAAATCAAACTCTCGTTGCCAAGGTTTCGGTTTTATTTAAAACCTTCTTCATAGGCAGAAGTAAGAATTTTTTAACTAAAAAAATGAAATTTACATTGTTGTTCCGTTAAATAATGTAAATTTCATTTTCTTAGTTAAAAAATTCTTACTTCTGCCTATGAAAAAGGTTTTAAATAAAACCGAAACCTTGGCAACGAGAGTTTGATTTTTTATCCTGGAAAATTGACCGAACCTCGATTAGAGAACACACCCATATATATATATATATATATATATATATATATATATATATATTTATTCACAATAAATGAACACATCATGTAGTCAATGAAGTTTGGAAAATACGACAATGGAAAAAGGAAAACGACAGAAATAAATGCTCTGACATTTTAATGTAGAAGAAATTATTAAGCATATTTATGTATCTCAATATATTTAATAATGTTAAAAGGTTTGATGATAAATCAAGATTAAAGCAAATATAAATTTGAATCAAGAGGCATTCTCAAAAAAAAAAGGACTTAATAAATCATGAAGAAAAGGGAAATGTAAGTACTTTTAAGATTAAGGCGGAATAGGTGAATTTGGTGGAATGTTGATGGTTGAAGGCGAAGTAGCTCACACTCGAGGTAAATCAATCCCATCAGAGGCCTCTACGTCGATAACATAATATACAGCTGTCTCCTCTCGCCAGCCACCTCTTATGTCATTACTTCTTCAAGGCCCTTGAACTACTCCTCCTTGTCAAAACATTGAATCTACATAAATTTAGAAAGATAGAATCACTTCAGAATATAACTGACTATGTATTAGTTAATTAGTAAACTAGGAAATCAATCCTGTGATTCAAGTGTCATAATTTTCAGTCAAATAAATGATAATAATATAACTATAATAATTTAAAATTAGCAACCTGAATTTAGCCACTCAAACTTCTTCTTTTTTTTTTTTGTCATGACATATTCAAGTATATGGTTCATTTATCTTTGTTTGTTTAGAACTTATGGTAATTTAATTATAATTGCAAATATTTTAAAAAAATGTGAAATTTTATTCATATAATCATAATCATTTTTAACTATTTCTGTCCTTAAGAGACAGAATAGTTAATTAATATTTAATAAAAGAAATTGCGTTTTCTGAAAGCATTTATCATACAACAAAAGCACTGTAGTTATTATTTACTTTAATGTGCAAAATTAACTCATACCAAGTGTAAAACTATTTAAATAAACATATGAAATCGTGTCACATTTCTTTGAGATAGTTTTTATCATGAATCTCGTAAAATAGTTTAATGAGTAAACATGTGCTTGAATCAGGCATTCAAAACTTAAAATGTCCTCCAAGACTTGACATAATACCTGATGTGAAAATAACAACTATGAGAAGTAAATAATGCTGGGTTGTTTTATTATTCTTGCCTGTATTTTATATTTTAGATTAGTCTGCTGTGATGAGAGCAGATTCAACAGTCTAGCTAAACTGGCAGACACTCATGGAGTTATGTGCTTTAAATCTCACTCAAATGTAACAAAGTGGCTTACATATTATTAATTAGTATTGCTGAGTGAGTAACTAGCTCATTATTATAATTACTTACAATTAAAAAAGTAAAGAGTAACTTAGTCTTCTTAGAAATCTTAATCCATAGATTGCCTTAAAAGTTACATTTTAGTATACAATCAAAAATCATCACTGCATTTATTGTGTTAATAAATTTACTAAGATGTTTTTTTATTCTACCAATCCCAGAAATGTTAAAATAATTTTTTTGGGGACATATTCTTTCAGGGTGTTAACAGTTTGCTTCAACAAATGATTTAATAAAACGAACAACATTATTTCTATTGCCCACTCATTAAAAAAAATCCTTTATATAATGACAAACCTTTAAAGAGTGCTCAAAATACATTTTTTAATGCAGTAACTAAAAATGCTTAATGTCCACTGACATGTTTTTTTTGTATCATGAGTTATTAGATCCAATTTCTAGGTGTTTATAATCTGAAGTTTATTATATTTTTGTCTTTTACTATAAGTAAGGTGTGGAGATTTTGACGGAATTATATGTTTGAGGTCCCAAAAGTCGTTTTATTGAGTTTTTTCGATGATGTCTGTGTATGTGTGGGTGGCATGTGGCATGCATGATACACCTAAAAATTAGTGTGTATCCAAAGATTCTGGACACGCTACAGTCTAGAATCTTTCATGGATCAAATTGATATTTAATACGAAAATGGGACTCGTAGTGTCATGTGCTGTATAGTTTGGGAGCAATTATCAATGTTTGCTAAAGTTGCTTTTTTTTACCAAAACCTGTTTTTATACAACATTTTTTTCCTCCTAAACTATTAATTCTAGAGTCTTCAAATTTGGCATTATCTTTGAGGCTACAAAAGCAATAAACGAAACATATTCCCTGATTTTTAAAACAATCGGGAATTTTTTATTTTAATAAAATCTAAAACTTTTGAGTTATAATTCATTCTCAAAGTTGACGAATCGCCATGTTGCTTTACCTAAAAATAGAACATTCTGTGAAAGATAAGCGGGGATAATGTTCTTCAAATTACATTAACCAAAGGGGTATTAGAGTAGAATATGTTTTTCGACGATAAGCGGCTCATAAAAAACAATGCAATTTTGGAAAAAAATTGAACCGAAAATTAGCAATTTTTGCACAAAAAATATTATGAAATTTCAATTAAAACAAAGAGCAATTAAACTATAAAACTTATTATTGATCCTGGATTAATGGTTTACTTGCTATACTTGTCGTTGTTGTTTACATTTATTTTCTTTGTTTAATTTAATTAGAAATTTTTGAGTGAATCCGCTGAAATAAAATTGATGTTTAGAGGTTTAATGCATTTTTTTAAAATAATTTAATAATTTCATATGAGATGTAAAAGAATAAAATTGTTACATGAAAAATATCAACCTGACAAAAATCCCGACAGGATTTTTACTCTCCTAGTCTAATAGTTCATATCTACTATTTTCAAAAATTTCAACCTTTAAGCTATAAAAATTTTAAATTATACTGAAAAGCCGGCTTTCAATTTGAGTTGAGTATGCAAAACTGGCTAATTACTAATATCTTTTTTCTCAATACATATTTACAGCAAACTTACATATGAAATAATGCAGGATAGTTTAACACGCAGGAAAAAGATAACAATCGCTCAGAGTACATTGAAAGAAAAGAGATTTTTTAAAAAAACACTAACATGTCATAAAATTCTCTCTATAATAATTTTATAAATGAACAAAAATATAAAACAAAATTCAAAATTGACAACATTCTTTGAAATTAATAAAAGAAATAATCCGACATCTTTAATTACAAATGATCTTAAAACAATATATTTCCTTCGATTTTGCTGATGTTTTTTCAGAAAAAATAGAACTATTCTTTTGTTTTAAATGGGAAAATTTGTCTTAAATATTCAATGTAGAAGGAGGTCAGGTAAAGTATGTAAGACATCCACTGACTACACTACTGGAACAAAAGTGATGTTCTCCTGTAATAGATTATTTCGAACACGAAATCTGCCTTTTCGCTTCTCAAGAATGTTATTACTGCAGTAGTTATACTAATAATATTATATGAATCAGTGGTATGATATAAAAAAGTAAGCTTTTTTATTGATAAGTGGATTAATCACTATCTGTACTACCTCCAAGAATGAAAGACAAATCTGCTATTTAGGCATTTTCTTAAGCCTAAAAGAAGCAATATATATTATATACCCAAGAAGAATAAAGTATCTTTATTCATAGTAAAGTAGGCCATTCCGAATTTTTTTCGATAGTAATAATGTAGGAATTTTTTTAATCTAAAACGTAACGGGGGCGGTTAATGGTATTTATAAATTGTTGAAATTTTTTTATCAAATATACATAAGTCAGACTCGTTAATCAACAAGAATACGATTCAATCAACACCAATACTCTTTAATAAGAGGTGAGCAAAGTAGTACCTTATTTTTGGATATAAATAATGAAAATCACGTTATAATTTAAAATTATCACTAATGAAATATCGATGCTGCTAGAAAATGTTAAATTCTCTTTAAATAAATTTCATAGATCAACTACTGTAAATACTGGAAATGGTTTATTTAAGTTAGACTAGTGTAACGAGAGCAATAGTTATGTCTATAAGGCTTGGCAGCTCGTAAAAAACTTTTTCTTATTTCTCTCCCTGAATTCCTCTATTTACTGTGAATTGTTTTACCAGCCTTATTTTTTTTCCTGCCTCTTTTCGCCGTTTAAAAGATGTCTCTTGCCTCCCTCCCATTTCAATACCCCACCAGATGTATTATTTTACTTGTTACTCTATGACTGAGAAACTAATAAACAAATACGAAATGTTTTAGTTGAAAGATCTTGGGTCTACTTCAGATTTTTTTTCTCTCGTTTCAAGGTTTTTATTATAAGTTTAAAACAGAATATATATATATAACAAATTCAATAATATATCAACCGTTGGATAGAATAGGTGTATAATGTAATCGGGATTCAATCAATTTTCCAGGATCAAAATCAAACTCTCAATGCCGACGTTTCGGTTTTATTTAAAACCTTTTTCACAGGCAGAAGTCAGATTTTTTGAATTAGAAAAATGATGAAATTTACATTCTATAAAATGAAGTATCAATAGCTAGTTAGTGAACTAACATCTTAACTGGTCAAAAACTTGGACCAGATTTTTTTGACCCGTTAAGATGTTAGTTCACTATCTATTGTTACTTCATTTTATATAATGTAAATTTCATCACTTTTATAATTCAAAAATTCTGACTTCTGCCTATGAAAAAGGTTTTAAATAAAACCGAAACGTCGGCATTGAGAGTTTGATTTTGATCCTGGAAAATTGACTGAATCCCGATTACATTATACACCTATATATATATATATATAATATATATATATATATATATAACAAAGAGCAACACACAAAGTAGGGAAACACACATACAGACTCAAATTTTCGGGTAATCCGTCTTCAGGAGAAAAGAGAATGGGAGACCAAGCACGTTGTAGGCGCAACGGCAAGTAACCAACCCGGCAACCGCCAGTGCTGTCAACCGTACCCGGTCTTAAAGTATAGAATTAGGAGAAGATATAAACAGAAACTCAGATAAGCAGTACTGGTTGGGTAAACCTATAAATAGATGAAAAATTATAAACAATATAAGATAAAAACAAACTATAAAAAACAAAAATAATGATAGAGAAAAGAAGAAAAAAATAAATAAATAAATAAAAATAAATACAATACAAAAAACTTGCATTGGTTGTTTTAGTAAATAAAAGATAGAGACTGAATAAAAGGGTAAGTATGGGAAACTAGTTAAGAATAAGAATTTAGAAAAATAAAATAGGATAAAACAAACTAGTAGTAAGTGAAGAAGACAATATAGTATACACAAAATATACAAAAGAGGAAAAAAGAAATAAGTACTAGAGAATAAAGAATACTGGAAAATAAAAACATAAAAAAAAATTACCTTTTAAGGTTAAGTCCAGGTGCACTGCGCGCCCCGAGCAACCAGATGTGAGCCTACTCAGAGGCTCTAAGGTATTATCACCAGGGGGAATCTGACGCAGAATCTGCACACTGAAGCATATATATATATATATATGGCTCATTCTATGCCAGCGCGAGTGGACGCACGTGCCTCTTCCTCTTCCCTTCTTCTTCCCTTCTTCTCCCTGACGACGAACTTCAGTTCGAAATATCGACCCAGTAAGTTTTCCTGCTTCTTCTATTTGTTGTCTTTTTTCATTTATATATATATATATATATATATATATATATATATATATATATATATATAATGTTGGCAGCAGATACTCTCGTAAATATATATTATAGAAATTAGCAGCAGCATCTGCTTTGAATACTTTCTTGCAGATGTTTCCTCCTTCTTACTGCTTTGAAATGAGACTGAGTTATTTCAAGATTAGATTATTAAGAGACACAACCACTTAAAAATTCTTGAGTTAATAAGTACTAAAAACTGACATGTTCATGAGCAATTTCCTACTTTGTACAGCTACCAATTTATTGCTAAGTTGATAGAATTGTTATTGTAGTAGTGGTAACCAAAAAGCATGAAAATTACACAAATGATCGATAATATAGATGGAATAGACAAAACTCAATTGTTTTTATTGACTACAAGTTTACCAGCTGTAGAGCAGGCCTGCTCATCCGTTAGGAAAATATTCAAAGGAATGCGGGTTAGAAGAAACCCCCAGAAGAAAGATAAAGGGAGTAGACAATTTCAAAATATAGATATAGATAAATTTAGTAAAAGAAACAAACCATGAGAAGTAAGTAGAAATAGAAGAATATGCAATGACAATAAAGTTCAAATAATAGTAAAAAAAAAAAATAATAATTTACAAATAAAACTCAAATGTGTATAAACAATGTAATATATTCTATTCCACTTCCACCATTCTTTATTTTACTTATTTACAAAATTGCACTCGATCAATAACATGTCTGACATTCCTTCCTATTATCTTAATCTGTGTACTGCAAACTTTTGTTTCTCTTTAACGTTTTCATATAAGAGCACCTTCAACTTTCTCTTAAGTGTTCAAAATCTCTCTTTCTCTACATATTTTGATCGTCATCGTCTTTTAGATACCATGGATGGCAATTCCCTCTAAAGTCTATTGATCAAAAGATGTAGACAGAGACAATTTTTTTTAGACTCACACGTTTAAGGACTTGTAAAAACTGACTGTTTACGTGATTACAAATGTATTTAATGCAATGTATATGTACATAAACAACAGATAATCCATAATCATGAAAATAGATAAAGGAATAGCATAGTAAATATTTTATTTCTTTCATTGACTGGTTATCGTTCGCCATAATTTTACTCAGAGTCTTTTTTGATGTGTTTCTTTTTTGAATCTTGTAATGAGTTGAATTTGTCTCCATCTCCAGTTATTCACCTCTTACAATCAACTATGAACCTGTCCAATGGTAGTTGTTAATGTTTTGCTACAATGTACTAAAATTTTTTACTGAAACTTTTTGTTCAAACTCTCAATAATTTGACTTCAGCATCAGTCATCAACAAAAACTCTACCATATATATATATTGTAACCCTGAGTGCTCTACTGGTGTAGTTATTATTAGCAGAGTACAATGTGCTCCCATTAATAGCTAACCTGTATATTGAATCAACCATTACTAAGATTTATAGTATTTGATCTATTAAATTTAATTAAATATGCTTCGATAACATTTCTTAATAACATTGATCATTCATACATGATCATTTTACCTGCCGTCTAAATTTATTATCATCATTATTTTCATTATTTATATGCAAGAATAAGGTGCTACTTTGTTCACCTCCAATTACGGTGCATTGTTTTTATGTGACACGCAATCTTAATAATTCACTGGTCTGACCTATGTATATTTTATGACAATATTTACATCGAATTTTATAAATACCACTATACTCGGTTTTCTGGGAAGTTATTCAATTAGCGAACTGTGTATTACCATTAAAATAAAACTATATTACAGTAAAATTACGATCAAGTCTAGGAATTGGGTCCAATGTCTCACGATATAGTAAGAAATCCATTTAAAGTATTTCTCTTGCATGCCTTTCATCTAATTACTGTACCGAATGTAGTATTTTATGTGTAAAAGTTCATTATATAATTATGTTTTTATTATATGAGTTACTCAAAAAAAAAAAAAAAAAACAAAGAAGCTTATAGAGAAATGACTAATATATATCACCTCAATATTTGAATGATATTAGTATCTAGTTAAGAAGTGTTTAACTAGGAGACTAGGTTACGATCATTATAGTTTGGCATGTTGTTAAATAAACTTCGATAACACAAGATATTATAATTGATAACTCTTAGATAGAGAATATATAAAAAGAAAATAACTAACATCAATATTTAAATATCCGTTTCAAAGAGGTGAAAAGTAGTTAGGTAGGTGACAGGCAAATCGGTAGTTAATTAAACCAATCAGCATTCTGGTACAAAGTTAGGGGAAACAAAAAAACAAAAAGGCAAAATCCCACAATTCTTAATACAAAAATATTAGAAATAATAATACCACTGAAAATAATAATTAATTTTAATTATAAAAAATAACAAGAATAATGCAATGATTATTATAATGAATATATAATAGTGGTTAAAATATAAAATACTAAATTCATGAATTAATGGAAGTTAATAAACAAATTATAATGGAAAAAAATATGAAAACTGGGGTCAGTTAAACTCAACTTTACACGCCTTGTTCATTAATTGAGATTTTGTATTATTTTACAGCAAGCCTTGTGTAACTATAGAATGGATAAACATATAGTTTTACTGTCAATATTTACTGTAATATCAAGTTTCTTGGTAATTAGAAATAATCAAATTAATAATGTGATATCTTTTTTTGTAGCAATCTTAATCATTTACAATAAACTAGAAATCATTAATGTAGAACAATATGTCTTAATATTATTATTATTATTATTATTATTATTATTATCACAATGACGATGTGATAATGATATGTAAACTGCATATCGTAGTTTGATCGGACTCGAGCGCACCATAGACAAATTTGTCCAATTGTTCTTCAATTGTTTTTGTTTTTTTGTTGCTTCTAAATCAAATTTAGATTTGAAATAAAATAATTAACTTTACCATTTTCTTTAGAAAAGTATCTTTCACTTTTATTTTCCTTTTGGTATAACTTTCCACAAATCGTTGATCTTTTAAACGCGTTTGGATCGCATTTACATAGAATGAACTAGTCTTTGGAACCTACATTCTTTCTTCTGGAAAAAGGAATAAGGGCCGTTTAACCAGGATTTATAACATGATATTTCTCCTTTACACATCTTTCAACAATCTGTATATTATGCTGCCTTAGCTCAAGGATATACCAACAATCTTTCTTTGTCTGATTATAATGAAATGCTGTTGTCTGTATATACTTGTATATATCATAACATTGATTATTTCGAGTGTCCAGTAGGTCTTCCTCAACTGCAAACGCAATAAGAACAATATCACACCTCCTATATGACAGTCATTAGTGCAAGTAATTTGAGTAGTGATAGATGCTATATTTACACTAATATTTCTTCTGTTACATTGTAGTAATTTTCTTTACTTGCTGGATTAATGGATCTATACATAATAAAAGGTTCAATTGATTGAAATGTGTCATTGAAACCTCTTTATATATCAAAAAAGCAGCTGTGAGTTTTTCTCTTTAAGACTGAAAGATTTTAAAATTTTATTGATCAAAATGTTTGGAGCTGATATTGGTAGGGCTGTTCTGAATGGTTAGAGATTAGTTTACCTTTCACTATTATTATGTTTTGATTATTATCCTTTCATTTTTATCTTAAATTATTATATTTACAACTTTATTCCAATCATCCTCATTATTATTATTATTATTTAAGCATCTATTATTCATATTCCTGGAATTTATTTTGTTTCAGCTATTTTCCTCTTATTTTCTTCATTATTATCTGTTAAGTTTTTATCATTTATATTTCCTAATTTTCTTCATTTTCACTTTCTGTTTCTTAGCTTATTCTTAGTTAATTTCTGTTACCTCATTTGAACCGGGCACACGTGTGACAACACTGTTGGTCTCCAACCGTCGCTTCACAAGTTCGCTTGGTGTCCCTTTCTCAACTCTCCTGATGACGGTTCAACCAAAAATTTGAGGCAGTAAGTGTGTTTGTTCCTTAGTTCTGTGTTTGTGATTCATCGTGAAACGTTTGTTGTCCTCTTGGATCGTTTTCTGTTTACAATATATATATATATATATATATATATATATAGTAATTAAATGAAACAGTCCAACGAACTTTTAAATAAAAACAAATTCAAAAAGATGGCACATAGATAGACACAGGAATAACTCACTTCTATATTTCAACCATCGTCGTCATCAGGAGGTGAAGAGTCCCGCAGGAAGGCAGAGTGGCGACTCATATCATATATATATATATATATATGTGTGTGTGTTAAATTAAAATAAGCAGCAGCCTCTGAATTTACAACTTTTTTACTGACTGTCACTAATTTTCTGGTTATTCAGAATAATCAGAAAATTAGAGACAGTCAGTAAAAAAGTCGTAAATGAAAGCAAAGGCTGCTGCATATTTCAATTCAACATGTTTAAAAGAAGATTTGCTGCCGAACTATACAAATATATATATATATATATATATATATATATATATATATATATATATATATATTTCCTTTCCACACAGCAGAAACTTATATAAGCTTAGTGTTTTTTTTTTAAACAAAAAGAAAGTTTTTGCAATCATCTCGTGTCTCTGATTGAGTGTTACAAAATAATAAACTACAGAGCAAGTTTAACTCTTGTTTGAAAATACACTCACAACAAAAGGATTCATTTCGGTTAAGAAGTTAATCTTATTCCTTAGCACTTGATGATGGGGGATTAAACTGTTTGTGCTTTAGCTAAAAGGTAGAATCGATTAGTTATAAGCTGCATTACAGTACACGTATTAGGACTTTACAATCCCAACCTACCTATTTTATTTGAATTATTAGCCATTTTCCTCAACAACTAACTATTCAGTATTTTGACTTTCCATTAAATAACATTGTTTTTATTTAGATAATATTATTTGAATTTCTGAAAATTATTACTTGAACTGAAAACATAAAAAATTATTTTTTTAAAAAAAAATACAAAAACAATATTTGTGAATGAAAATATTATTTTATCAATTGTTCACTATTTATTATGGTTTAAATTTAATAATGCAGTGAAATTGAGCGCAAATGAACAAAAATAACAATTCGTTATATTTTAATATTTGCCTTTTCCAGACAAGATATTTTGTCTTGGTAAAAAGAAAATTGCAATTGACTTCTTCAGCCATTGAGGCTGTGCTCCTCAGACGATGGGGCACCTGTTACAACCAAATGATCTAAAAAAGAAGAAATAAAAAACTATTTGTGGTTCCCCACTAAAGTTTACTATATATAAACATATTATAAATTCATTTACCATCAATTTAACTGCTTGATTTATTTTAATGTGGTTATCCAGCAAGTAGGTTATCAAAATCAGTGGAATACATTATTAGACTTGTTAATAATCAATATAATTAATCTATTCAAATTACTGAGCTTGTCTCCACGTTGTGAATTATAACAATGTTATCTTTGTTATAGCACAATCTGATACGTGACTGTAGGAGGAATGTAGAAATTGTTTTTTTTATTTGCAGTTTCCCTCGTTCGTTATTACAAAATAAGGAAATTTTTACTATAAAATATTGACGTTACGAGAACATTTAAAAGAAAATTTAAGATTTTCATAAGCAAGAGCAGAAGAGAAGAAAAGCAAATAGTGATTGCGTCTTAACTCATGAAATTTCTTTTTTGTGTTCGTTTGTCTATATATCTTAATCAATTTCCCTAAAATTGCACAAATTTTTTTTGTAGTATTATTAACTTTAGTTAGATACCAGATGCTAAATTGTCTTCTTATTTTTGTTAGTAGTTTTCTGGAAAGAATATATTTTCTTAATTATCAAAACTTAGACTAATTCAATTTTTTTTATGACGTTATATCAACAAATAACAACATAGCATAGTAATTAGTTTTCAGGCATTAATAAGGTTTTGGACTCAATAATAAGCAAAAATGTTTTATTTTCACGTAAAACTAATGTTTCATGTAATAAAAAAACTGAATTATATATCAGTTGCACAATAACTGGAAATCACAACAATCTAAATTAAGTACTTAATTTACTATGTATGTATGTATGTATTAAGTACTTAACTGAAATATTTAATCGATAAATTTACATACATACAGAGAGAAAAGAGAGAGAGAGAGAGAGAGAGAGAGAGAGAGAGAGAGAGAGAGAGAGAGATAATAAAAGAAAAAATAAAAATATCCTCATGAAATCTCATAAAATTCTCGAAATCATTTTGTTTTCTTGTTTGAATATCAGGGAGAGAGATGAAAGATACAGAGAAAAAAGTAGCAAAAACTGTGAAGAGAAGGAACCAGGAACAGTTAGAGGATTTTCATAAGAAATAGTTTTTAAAATCAAATCCTTCGAAATTAATAAGGATTTGTTAGCATAATCTCTTATCAAGCATTTAATTATAATTAATACTATAAGCAAATTCATTATTTTCTAACTGAACTATTTGCAATGAATTTATCATTGTTCTACTGGTGTAAGCTAAATTATTTATAGTGCTATGTATATTTAAAACTTCTGTGCCCATATAATATCTAATGTTGTTAAAAATAAAGAACTCTGTTAACAAATTTACATAACATGGCTAAATCACCTCTTATATTGAATGGCGTTCTTATCACTGAGATATCTTAACAGTGTATGTCCTGAATTCAACTATTTTCAAACCTATTTATCAGAAATAATGAAAACCATTCAGTTAATTTATACTGATTCAGTTAATTTATAATTCAGTTAACCCATGCAACTATACTTTCTATTTACATTGATCAAATGCGTAGTAATGTAAAATTTGTATTTTCCACCTAAACCTTTACAAAAAAAACAAATTTACAGAACACGACTAAATCACCTCTTTTATTGAATGGTGTTCTTACCACTGAGATATGTTAGCAGTGTATGCCCAGAAGAAATTCATGAGATTTTTCCCCCTTTGTCATTACTTTCTTTCCAGATATCCATAAGTTTTCGCACTGTTATTATGGTGTGTTTTACTTAAATTTACATACATTTCTTATTAACTACTGGTGTAAGATAAATCACTTATAATGCTACATATATTTAAAACTTCTGTGCCAATATAATATCTAATGTTGTTAAAAATAACCAACTCTGTTAACATATTGACCATAAAATAGTTGATAATTAATGATGAGATTCAACATTTTGAACTATTCTTGACTTCACTGTATATTAGAAACTGTTTCTAGTATTTTAGGGTAAAAATCTAATGAAATGGTCTCCACATATAAAAATTTAATGATATAAACAACGCGTTTCGAACACGTAGTGTTCTTCTTCAGGCATTAACTAAAAAATACAATGACACCAGAGAGTTATCTATAGTACAAAGTAAATAAGTACAAAAATTAATAAAAAATAAAATAAGGCGGAAAGTACGAACCTAAGGATGAGTGCCTTTGAATAAGACTGACTGGTAATGGAATGGACATGGGTGGGGGTATAGGGTACATCTGTTTCTAGCATAAAATAATGTATATCTAATATATCATGACTGAATCATTTTCCTAATTATCAGATTACTTAGTTGAACACAATAAAATTTCAGGAAACTTTGTTCTTTTCTAAACAAAAAGTGTTTGTTATGGCAAACACAACCTAATTTTCAAATATAAATAAATGGTATGTTTAGTGGAATTGTGTACCGAGAAAATTATTAAAGCGATGGAGGGGTGCGAACAAGATGGGTGGGAGATATCTTACTAGCATGGTTTGCAAGATTGTTGTAGCAGCACATTGGCATGAAATAGTTGCATGCATAAGGAGGAAAGGGTTGCAGGGACGAGACCTAATTGCTACCCCCCACTCTCTGACCATACCAGCCTCCCTTCCTAGCCCCAATAGCTCTAAACGTCCCTCCTACATCTTCTCCTAACCTATAATTACATTTAAAAACCCAGCATTATGCAAATAGCATGTTTCCAAGATCCACCAGATAACCAGTTGATAGTACCGCTGTTAATAATTTTACCACCGCTATAAATAAATAAGCTTATTTATTTGTTTAAATAGCACCTTAACACTGAATAATTGTTTTAATACCTATTCATGTATAAGAATTAAGTAATGTTTAACACTGAATTATAAATTTAGTCATTTGAAATAGCGACATTAGTATGTTAATATAACTTGTATACTAAGCTATTTATTGTGACGTTTGAATAAGCTTGTAACATGCCTTATTGAAACAAAGAAACAATACTAATCTTGAAAGATAATTTTATTCAATATATCAGTATACTGCAGAGAAATTACTTTGAACAACAAACAAGGTATTCAAGTTTTAAGAAATAAAATTAAAAAACGTTAACTTGATATCAGTCACTTATTTGATTAATAGTGATAAACAAATCAGATATCACGTTTTATATTAATTTCTTGATCAATACGTGGCTAGATCCTTTGTCACGAATCATAATTAAATTTCATTGCTAAGCATTCGCATTTGAATTTTACTTTGTTTTTAATTGATTCTTCTTTGTGCTATCGTCGACACTAACTTGTCTGTTGGTTTTTTCTTAGTCTCAGCGAGTTTGTCAGTGTTTTGTATAAGTTGACTAAAGATTAATAAATATTTTATAATGATCTCCAGGTAAAATTTGGTTGTCCAACAAGAATACTTCAATCATACTGTACTTCTGAACATATCTGACTGTCAGACATATAGTTTTTGTGTATTTAGCAATCTCATTTTTTTTTTGTTATACCGGAGTGTGAGAAAGGTGCTTCATTATGAGAGACAATACGGCTATTATTTATAAGGTGATACTTTTATTTTTTTATAATTTTTTAATCAATCATAGTTCATGGATAATACTGTATCTATACAGAAATATATTTTGTTTTTATAAAACTGAATGAGTTATATTACATTAAGAATGAAAAAGTTTCATTAATAATGTCATGAAAAGTTCTAGGTAAATAACCAGCATCATAAATCCAACATAACTTTCAGAAAGCCAAATCAACAGAATCAGTTTAAAATATTTTCATTAGCAAAATGACTAACCATTAAGTTTAGGAAAAATGCTCTCGATAAAAGGGCCATTTGATATTTGTTCGATGCTATTAATAAATCAGCAGGAATAGATAGATGTATTAATCCAGAAGATTCAGAATGGATTAATAAATTCCTAACGCCAGGAGTAATTATTGCCAGTTTAGTATTTTACAGGGGGTAAAATACTAAACTTCAAAGCTTCAAAGCAATACAAGTGATCACATGGAATGAGAACTTCTTGAATATATCAGAAGGCTTCAATTTGGTATACTGACAAGTCCGGTATATAAATATACTTATTAATGAATCCAGTAAAAAAAGTAAATTCTAGTGTAAACGCCTGGAAACTAGGAAATACAGGGGAATAAGGTAGTGTTCTGTTTGAAAAAGGTTGGAAGAATTTATGTAAGAATGGGAAAGAAGCAGATAAAATGTGCGTACAGTAAACACGTCTAATTAATTTTCAAAAACTCATTCCATCAAACCATTAAATTAATTAACTATGAGTTTGGTAATACTGTACAAGAAGGCATGATAAAACCTAATCACGATAGCCACATTAAAATAAAGCAAAAGCTCAATTGAATTTCAACGATTTCAAAATTATTCATTATTTTATTAAAGGAAAGTTTAGACCACTCTAGGTTTTTTTTTATTAGCTTCATTAAATTTCCAGATCTCATTAAAATTAACTATTTAATATTAGAACTAGTAAAACTGATTTCGATGCCTGCGGTAATAGTTAGAGTAATTAAATTATTAATTTGATATAACTAGTAAATATTGGACGTTACAGTTGCTAATTAGTTGAGCCTTGGTTAAGCAATCCGTTTGAAAGGTCACTTATCAACTCTGGACTTGTATTCGTCTTCATTTTTCCATTAAAATTTCATTTTATATTAGACCAGTAATATTAAATAACTAAGCACTTATCTAGATGTAGAAACAAAAACAAATTATTACCTATAACTATTAAATAATCATCTTTTATAATAACGATTAGCATAAATTAATATCACAAAATATTAAAATAGATTTTTCAATAATACCATTGGTATATTTGTTGTATACTTGTTTTATATACTCAAGCATAATTAGCAATTATTATGAAATATTCATTAACATCATACCACAAACATGACCCAACAGTGAAGAACATTGGTATCAGCCATGTAGTTGTAAATGAATGAACTAACGCAAACCAATGAGTTACACCTGCACCCAGCGGCGAATGTAAGAACTAAATCAGAAGTTGTACTTTCGCACTAATTGTATGTATCAAACTAAAAACTACAATACACAACAATCAAATTCTGATTAGAACAATCTCTGATCAGAATAATTTCAAAGCAGAAGATAATGCTACAGACAGATTGATGAATTAATGTTTAACATTTTGATCTTAGTATTTTTTTCCTTTGTAATCTGTACTTTTTCCTGTAATTTCTTCTCATTTGTAATCTTCTGTACAGAAAGTAGTAACATTTAAATTATTGAGCAGATCCTTGATAATACCTGTAATCTTCCTTTAAAGTCACCAATAGAAGCAACAATTAATACTAATTATTCCTTTTGTGTGTGTACTTTTGTGAGCGATATATCTCAAAAACTAAATTGCTATTATCCCTAAATTTAATTATAAGTTCTTGATATCCCTGAAGCAGAGGAGCAAGCTTTGCATAAAAATTACACTTTTTATGTTATTAACCAAAAGATAAAAAAAGTTTCAACTGAATTGACTAAACATATAACTCTTTGAATTTGATTAAAATCACATTGATTCTGGTTTATAAGTTAACATCTAATGCATATAGAATGTGATACGACAGAAATTATCCATGAAGGATAAACATTAAAAAACTCTCCCTAACAATGATAAATGAACTACAATGATTTCTGTTTGCGTGGATATAGATATTAAAGGAAAGCCAGTAACATATCCACATTAATTTTAAATTTGATCAAAATTAATTGCACTTAGAGAGTGAGAAACCTTACCCGCTGTTTTCAGCTAATAATTCTGGTTAACAATTACAATTAGGCAAATGATATTGAGTGAGCCTCATTCGAAATACTTTTTTTTTCTTTGCTATTTAGTTAAACGATGTTTTACTGTTATAATTATTTATTCTATTCTTATAAGTTTCTACATGTATTTCTTATTACAGTATTTTTATATTTTGCATTTAGTCATATTATATTTTGCTCTACATTTTTATTTCATGTTTTTTATTTATTACATATACATTTTTCTCCCGACTTAAAATTTTGGAAAAAATTGTTTTTGGAAATCTGTTAGATGTTCTCTAAATGTTTACCTGTTTGCTTAGGACAAATCATACTACTTAAATAGTACAAAATACAAAAATTCAAATAGTGTAAATATTTTTTTTCAAAGTGAATCAGAGTGATAGTGGCCCATCAGACCTGATCAATGAGGCTGCCTGTTTCTTGTTCCATGAGACTAGGATTTTTATCACAAGTGTCACCACTATCAAAGAGTTTCGAAACAAACCTTACAAATCAATTTTAGGAAACTATTTATGTGTTGGTGAAGTTTGTTCAAGATGCGTGTACCTTTGTATAAGACCAGAAAAAAAAGTGATCCTGGTGAAGAATTACTAAAATTCTTCGAATCTTCTTTTGAAGAGGTATTTAAAAGTATAACATCATTACATAAAAAAAAAAGATAACATCTTCCAATAACAAACCACGATCTTCATACAAAACATACTGTTCCTGACTGATTCATATGTGCAAGTAAGCTACTTTTTGCAAATGTGATACAACAATACGTTTCCCCTTACTCTAGTAGATAGATGATAAAAGAAAACATATTCATATTATGGTTAACATTGATGTTATAGAATATAACAAAAATATTTGGATAAGATAATTGATGAAGCATGTATTTATGTTGCAGTAACGAACATAAGCTATAGTGTAACACCAACAAAAATATTTAAGTTTTCTGTTATAGAAGGACAAGGTGTGAAAATGGTTGGTCCAGCGAAAGATATCTGCAGGAAGGTAGTTCGGCTCCTGTAAAAGCCCCCTTCAAACCTTTCTGGATCGCATTCCTTCAAATTTTCATTTTAATATAATACACAATCTTTAACGTAATTAAACATACTTCATAATGTGTAATTTTACTGACTAAAACTTTTTAGAATCCAACTTTCATGGTTTTGCGGTATTAGACACCTGATCTACATATATAGTTAAACTTATTAAAAGATAAAGGTTCAAATAAAGTAGTTAATGTGGATGATAATTTACTTAGTGGTAAGTTCCTCGGTACAAGGGTTTGTGGTGAGCGATCAACTTTGTCCCGTTTTAATTAACGCTTAGTTGAGGTGGTAGGGCGCAGGATTAGAGCGTTGGATTAATCAACAGCCTTCGCTTTCATTATGTATAAGGCGATGAATTAAAAGCCAAGCACTGCCTTCTCAGTGACACGCAGCACCCCAAACACCCCACCTAAACCTCTTCACAATACTAATATTTGTTTTTCTCTTTTTTTACGGTTTTTTTTTTTTGGTTGAATAATGAAAATAACTCCTTCAAAAGAATCAGTCTCCATGAAGTATGAACTCTATTTCTCCAACCAACCACTAAGTTTAAACAAAAGGAAATGCCCGCGACTGCATTTTAATAATGCTTGCAGGTAAACTTCTTTCCGTATATATTATAAAAACCTTTGGTTTTCCTCAAAAGGCAATAGTCTTTAATTATTCTTAGACATAATAGAAAGGAAACATTTTTATTCCTAATTGATAACACTAATTAAGTGTTATCACTTTTGAATGAGAACAATTATCTGATATTATAAGAACCTAATGGTGAATAAATTTTCATTTATTATTTCTTAATGATAAATTAGTGTAGCAAAAAATCTGCTAACACAAATAAATCTGTTAATTAATAGCTACAAAAGACAATCTGCTAACCACCAATAGATTGGATGAACTCCCAGGCATATCATTTTATCAATGAAGCTGTCAGGACCGTCAGTTTTACATCATATGATGCTATTTCTGCACATAACCAGAACTTTGGTAATTCTATGATTACTCAAAACAAATTCAAACAACATTCTGTGTATATTGAAAAAAAAAATTCATTCATTCATTTGTAAACTACAAAAAATTTTTTTTAATAATTAATTTTATAATTCACTTCATTTATTTTTTTTTATACTTTCAGTTTTATCATGTATTCATCATAGTTCCAATACTTCAATTGAGTAGTTCGGAAGGTTACAAAGTACCTCGGTTCGGTGATTCCTTACTTTATTTGAATGCAGTTGTCTGCATTTTTCATGTATAGATATTACACAATGTTTAGATTATATATTGGAGCACTTCTATGTTCTCATATGTGATGGGTTAAATTTTTTTAATATCTTAGGTTAATCTCACCTTACCTTCACAATTTCATAATATAAAATCAGATTTCTTCTCATCCAAAAAATATTTGAAAAAATTGAATTTTATTCCAATAAATAACCTTCCATGATATGATTCTTCCTACTTAATACTTTATCATTTAAAATATATGATTGTTACAGTCTATCATCACTCATTTCAAAGAATCTTACATCCATGTCACCAAAGTCAGTTTTGTACCATCTTATCACGCTCTTGATCTTACTCACACTCTGTATATGAGTAAAGAAAATATTGGTTAAATTTTATTAATAATGATTAAAGAAAACACAGAAGTTCAAATGACCATAGATTATTACGTGATGGACAATACAGTAAAGCTAAATAGAGTATTAACTTTATTGTTAACTTATAACTTATTAAGTTTACAAATTAACTTATTTGTTAAAAGAAATAGTTTGGTCTGGTTCAAGATTTTATGATAGTAAAGCAAATGATGGGAGAGTATGAAAAATAGGTATGATTGAAAAAAAGTTATACATCACTTCCATTGGGAGGAAGGGTAGACTGACACAAGTAATATACTGTGCTGGAAGATTGAGTATTGTTTAAATGGTTATTCCATACTTTAAACTATAGTTCTTGTAATATGGTAAGATTAGTATTCCATATTCAAATGACTTATTACATCCATGGAAAAGGTTTTTAACAATCAACAATTCTTAGTTTATTTTTCGTTTATTTGCCTTTATTCTTGCGTCCCCTCATACCAATTAGAAAATTAGCTTTTCTCTGTTCCGAAAGTTCTGACTTCATTTTGTTCAGTTAAATAACATTATGTTAGTAACAAATGTTAGAGTAGAATAATGAATGCCTCTTGAATATTTTCAAAATGTTCTTTCTAGATTCCTTATCACTGTTGTATTGTGCACTTTCTAACAATAACACGAGCTCTTACTTGGCAGATATTTGTGTGCATTACAAGTTCAGAATATTTTTTATTAAGCGAAACCACTCTTACACCTACAATTTTTGCTGCTTTTTATCCATCACTGTACTCTAATTATTTGAGAAGATCAATAATTCTTTTCCTATTTATTTTTTCTTTCGTTCCATGATGGACACGGAAGTTCTGATGGTACACAAGTCTTCATATCGTGTCACTTCCTGGTGGCATGTGTATAATAACTCTGGCAGTAAAAAGGATTTATCTGCTTAGTAGAATAACTAAAAGCTTCGTTTTAAACCCTGCGCAGTTTATGGTTATTCGATATTCATTTATGATGAGCTGTTTTCGATATTCATTCTGTCTTTATCTTCTTCCGTCTGTTTATGACCTTCTGGACTTCTTTCCTTAAATCAACAAATCCAGCAGTTCATCACAGAGTGAGAGAATGACTCTTCCCTTTTGAACTCTATCATTTAAATTCTTAAGTATCAAGAAGTTTGTCATTCAAACTTCTTGATGCTTAAGCTGCAATACCCCCTTTGCTGCAATATGAAGTGTGATACATCTCTTCAAATGACAGTACCATTATTCAAATTAAATTTTAATATTACATAACAGTCTTCTAGTCAGTGTGTTGGGACAGTTGTTGAATGGTTGTGTCGTTTCTTCATCAAAATCAATTCAAACCTTGCAATTCTGTGGTCATAAATCAACTCTTCTTTATAAATCAACATTGACTCCGCTAGTTTTATAAAACAGTTCATATTCTTAAATTTCTGAACGTTTAACCTAGAACGTGATGTCAAACTGTTAGTACAAATGTATCCCTTCACCAAATTTAGAATTTAAAACTTTCCTTTCGCAAAAAAGATCATAAAATGATTCACCTTATTATTGGTACTATACTTTCACTTTGTATTTAGTGAGCATTTGTGCCATGTCTAAAAAGAATAATCAATTTTTTTTTATCCTGCAGTACCGCACTTCTTGTGTAAAGAGTGGTTTTGAGTTCTATAAAAGGAGATCGATTAATTTACCATACCAATATTACTCTTTCGTATTATTAGAGGATAGTAAACAGACCAAGTTTATATTCTAATATTGGGATATGAAACAGACCATGTAGACGGCGTAGATCTCTATTGGGCGTCCCTTTTGCTAATTTTTATATGAGAAATTTGGAGGATAAAACTTACAGGAAAATTGACCATATAAACCTGACATATATTTTCGCTATGTGGATGATTGTTTTCGAGCAGTGAAAATCCTTGAAATGCTATTGGAAATAGAAGGGAAATTTGAAGAAAAGTCGATACTTAAGTTTACCCATGAGGTAGGCATAAACAACAAAATTAACTTCCTGGATGTGCAGATATTCACAAATGATAATGAAGTTTCAAGAGGAATGTTTTTGAACCAACACACAGTGGGGTTTACCTTAATAGCAAGAGTGAATATCCTACAAGATACAAATACGGCACAATAAAATATTAATAGACAGAGCATTTAAAATTTCGGTAGACTGGAGCATCCTCAACAAAGCGGTAGAAAATTTAAAACAGGTTTTCATAAATAACGGTTATAGTAACAGCAAATTAGACAAAACTTTCAAAAACTATATTAATCAGAAAAAAGAAACACTTGGGAAAAATACCAACTACCAACAAGGTATATTATGAAAACCAGTTTTCTGAAAATCACAAAACAGAAGAAAGAATGCTTAAAACAATTTTAATGAATAATATCAAGTGCATAAAGTAGGAGATAAGACCAAGCTTATTATTTACAACAAAAGCAAAACTACTAGCAAACTCATTACAAGGAGCCAGCATGGAAAACCTGAAATATGAGTTCCAATGACCACTAGGAAACTGTCAGTTCCGAAATTTCTCATATTTCGAATCAACTGTCGCTACCCTTTCCAGGAGGCTGACTATGCACCTGGTTTCAGGAGCCCCAAAAAAACACCAAACAAAGATGAATAAAATAAAAATTACTAGGGAAACCCTTGTAAATAATACCAAAATAATAGCTACAGGAAAGGACGAAAAAAGACATAGAATACTAGAAGCATTATACATCCTTGAGAAAGCTCTAAATATGAACGAACAAAATGACAACTTCAGCAACCTGCTGCGCTTATTTGGAAACCTCAAGCAAGTGAAATGGAAACAAGATGGTGAACTAAAATCTAGAGGTAGCCAAACATATTCAAACATTGCGGTAAATGAAACATCGGGCCTTCCAGACATCTAAGCACCCTATACAACCTTATGTCAACACTGTCAACCTCAAATCTGGCTTTATAACCTCCTTATAATCTTAAAATGTTTACTGTTACTATTTAGTATCTCTTAATTTTACATATTTGGATTAATTGTGTTTATTATATAATAAGTTTAGTAATTTGTTTAATTTCTGAAGACGGTGAATGAAAGCACCGAAACAAGTCAAAAAAAAAATATAAATCTTAAGAAGTATGCTGATTTTATTTATAAGTTGAATAACCTTGATTGGAAAAATGGTTTCGAAGTTTAGAGAAATATTCAACGTAAGTTAATACGGTGAAATCTAACATAACATTTTTAAATATATGTATTCAAGAAGAACTGCTCCCAACTTTTATAAATATATACATATATATATATATATATATATATATATATATATATACATACATATATATATATATATATATATATATATATAAATAACTTTACCTTCAAAGTTATCACGCTAGTTTTATGTGATAAATTTTAAGAATCTAAGCTATTTTTAGGTATATTTTCGGGATACTATGCAGATCCACCGTCATAATTCTTTAGACATTGTTAAAATCCAAATCAATTTCTGACCACCTTAAAGATTGGTATAATATTATTTACCACTTATAATATTGAGAGCATGACCATCATGTAGAGTAATTACAAAATGTGAATAAAAACAAAGTTGTATTTGCCTCTCAAATCTCAATACCTAATTAGTGAAAATCACTCCTACACTTGGTCAAAATAGGGAAAAGTTCAAATCGATTTCGATTGATACTCTATTTCAAAGAATACTGTAAATAAAAACAAAGGAACGATGTGTGGTAAAGAGGGAGCACAAGGCAAGCAAAAGGAGGTGTAGTGTAAATGAACGAATATATTTGGTTCTATAAACATGCCAATCAACTCAATATTTAGTAAAATGGAGAGGGAACGGGCGACAACTTACCTGTCACAACTTTCTTTACCAAATATCAATCTATTTTAAGCAAACCAGAAAGCCATGTTACTGAAGTTATCAAAGCTATTCTTTATCAGGAGTGATTTAATAATATTACATTTAATGAGGGACCTTTCATGAACTAATACTTCTTCCTTATGCCAATTGATAGAACGTTTATAACAACTAGTATGCTGAAACAAAAGTATTTGATGTTCCCCTCTTTTAAATACTGTATTTGTGTTGTTTAATACGTGGTTTCAGCTTCAGATATATTAAAATAAATTAGGTAGATAATGACATGTTTTAGCTTTGCTTTATCATAATTACGTTCGTAATTAAATTTAAATAACATTGCATGAATCAAATGGTCACCACAACCGTTTGATTGATACGTATTTTTTTTACATGTAATCAAGATTTTTTCGTCAATTCCAACACGAAAAATTACAATTAAAGGTATTAATTAAGAATTTAGTCAAATAAACTTCCTTTTAACTTGAATGAAGCAACCTTTTTGTTGGATTATATATCCTGATATTTAAAAATCCTTAGGTAACAGAAATGTGATGCTCCCATTACTGTTATAATTATTTATACAATTAATAGTATAATTAAGGTAGTATGATAACATATAAGAATTAGATAAACAATAGATGAAATCTAGTTTAATTTCTAGCCCACAAATTAAATAAATATAATTAATTTAGGGTGAATATAATATTTATAGTTTATAATGAAAATCATGCTTAATATATGTATATCTATTACCGACTATTTACAACTACTGTCTGCGTCCTTTTGGACCTTCTTGTATATCACACAGAAATATAATCATAAATTATAAGCCCGTCCAATATACAAATTAAATTTTAAAATTTTATGTATGTATTTATTTATTTTAAAATGTTAAATTTGACTGAAGCTTGATTTGCCTCTCAAAGAATACTCGAACGCACTCTTGTTATAGTTTTTTAGAGTAATTATTTTGTTTATTTAATGGAATGAAAATGAGTAATATATCTGCCTTCTAAATAACACAATGTGTAAGGTAATTGAGCCTTCCACCGATAATTTCAACTCTATTTCTGAATTCGATCGTTACATGAAATATATAAAAATTGGAATAATGATCGTAATAACTACGCAGCATAGCACAGTTATCACAGTATTTACTGAAAGAAAATACTAATGTAAAGTAGACTCAATATTTTGACAACCGATGTCATCAGGAGAAGAAAATGTCCATTAAGTCACTGGGTAATGTCAGAACAAACAGATGGTTAATTGAGTGACCAAAATAGCTTATTCAACACCTTTCCTCAACACCTTAGTAACCTGATTCACTAGAAGATACCCTGTAAGTTTTTAAAGCAGTTTACAGAATAGTTCTAGAGTGGCATTACCATTCTACTTGTTGATTCTTGTAATATGAACCTATTATCTGCAAGCTCTATTTTTTTTTCCCCATTCACTAAACATATAACTTATGATCAATCTATGCTTTGCTTCAGTACTTGGTTACTCTCATAGAGTTCTAGGTATCAAAGACTTGGTTCTGGTACGCTCTATTGTACAACTTAGAACAAAGGGAGTATATGATTGTCTAATGACCACTTCATGTCATAAACGGTAATTGATTTACTGATTTTTTGACAATGATATGCAGGTGACTTTGTTGCAATAATAAAAGTGTTTGCTTGTTTGATATTTCCTTTGAGCGTACGAGACATGGTCAAAGAACTGGAGTAAAGATGAGTAAGAAAAAATTTTATAGATATACATCCAGTTTGAACAGTTTTTATAACTTTCTTATGAAAAAAGAAAGTAGGTTTCTAAGACCTCTTCGTTAAACATACTAAACTAAACGGTCAAATGTTATTTGACAGTTCAGTATTTTCCATACCATGTTGTAATGATATAATAAATATATTACAGATCCACTAGAGATAGCTACAAAAGTAATGTTCTGCAGAAAAATAGTCTTTGACAGAACATGAAGTCTTCACCCCAAACCTAAATTTTGGCTGTAAAAAATTTGTGTTTCTTCCAATAAAAAACAAATGGTATAATATTTTTGGTTGTGTGGTAACCTCTGTAAATGAAAAGGTACCCTAATCAGGCTTCATAAACTACTGGACAATCATGTCTAGGTATAACAAAAAGAATGACCAGCTGCCTTATTTACAGCTAGGTAAAATTATTCAACGACCTCGTTATAGCTATTTCACTCAAGCAAAATTTTATTTAACGTCAATAAACGAAAACGTAAATGACTCCAGGGAAGATGAAAGTTAAAAAATATTGGCTTTTATGTTGCCATTTAGAATGCATCTTATTGAGTATTTATGATGAGGCATTCTGCAAACCACATCGAAGTAATCACAAATAATTGGAAGATTTCTGATTTCTAGGGAAAAAAAGCAACTCTCATGTGGGTTGCTGGAACAATAGAATACACGTGGGTTTTGCAGGAGAGCGGTTAGAAATGTTGGAAGCAAACAAACCTACTGCAAGATCCTTTTAGCACAATATACCCCAGTTTACACATCGATGCTTTTAATGAGTGGATATATAAAAAATGAGATAAAAAGCACCAATAAAAACCAGGTCTAATTTACTCTAAAGTATTATAATGAACTTAAACTTAGAAAAAAACAAATAATAAATTTGTACATGAAGAATTTTAAAAAAAATTAGAATATGGAGCCAGTATTTGTTTTTGTAAGTATCCCTTATGCCAGCTGATATTAACATTAAAGAAAACAGAATTTGTCTGGAACAAGTGGGATCTGTTGGAAGCATTCAATGAGAATTCGAGACAATCCCAATTAAAAAACTAAAAACTTTTGGCAATTCATTTCAAAAATCAATAGACGTGAGAGGAAAACCATAAAGTTAAATACATGCATATTTTTAGTCCCACAGAGGTTAGCAAGCATCATATTATTATATAAAACCGTCTTACTTTGTGAACCTTTGCTGTACTCGTTCGACGGGTTTTGCACGTACTGTATCAGGTAGTGTCCTATTTGATGATGTCTACAAGCAAAACCAATTGGACAGTTGGTAATGATTCAGGAAGCAAGATAGATTGATATGATAATATAGTTATAAGAGTCATTAAAGAATTTAAAAATTAACGACGCTTTTAGGGAAGATAAAGGGAAGCATAATAGGATATTTATTGCCACACGGGTTTGATGAGACTTTTGACCTTAAATTTCATAAAAAAAGAAAAAAAAATAATTATAGTAATGAATATAAGTTAGAATGTTTTGGGTCAATCATTTAAAGTTTGTTTTACCTAATAAAATTATATAGCTGAAATAAAACAAACGAAGTGATTAAAATGATTGATTATGTATTTGATAATACTTTTATAGAGTTTGTTTCATTGCACTTCTATTCGACAGTTACATTAAAATAAAACCAAAACTTAATTGATAGTCAATTAGTTTGATACTAAAATTATTTATAGTAAAGTAGACTGTAGGTCATATTGATTTTTTTTTCTTCAATTAATTAGTACTATAATTGCCACATCTTTCTAATAATCTGTGTAAGTAAAAATTTGAGTTTCGTTAAATTGATTTTAAAGTGATTCCTACACGTAATTATAATTCACGTTTTCAAATAGACTGTATTATTAATAATAATTATAATAGATTTATAATAAATTATAATTATTCTATTTTTTCGAACTACTTTCTTCCGTGGCGCTCATGAACTTCGTACGGTTATCAAAGAATTGTTTCCTATTCTTTATACTTCTTCTAATTCTTTTATCACTCTCTTTCAATTCTTACCAACAATCTACCAATCTGAAAAGTATTTTTTAACACATCTCTTCTGAGCCTTCTAATACAGTTAGTGGAATGAAACAGTGTGGACGTTAAGGTAGTCAAACCTGCCATATTATCAACACTACTCTTTCCTTTGCTTCCAATCTCAATTATCGTTGCTACACTATCTATATTAACATCTTATGTACTTTTCGTAACTGCGTTTACCAACTGGATTGCACTCAGTCTTACATCTTTTACCATGCTAAGGCTTCAATTATGCTGCCCTTTCCTATGAAATATCATTGGACTTTAACAGGTCAACGCAGAAACTCTCTATAGCCATCCATTCACTCTCCCATAGTTTCAGTTTCACTAAATGTTTCCGTATTCAATTTCTCAAACAGATCCTCTATACTATTACTGTATTTACTTTTTAATAGCTTCTGAGCAGACACATATGTATGCAAAACATGCTTAATTATAGCCAGATGACTTCCTGAACACAACCTTTTTCGTTAATCCTTTTACTTTTGATTTTGTTTATGTTTTTTATTCCTTATTATTGTAAGAAAAATGTCATATTTTTCTAATAGTTATTGTCGAATGTTTTTGATTAACTGGTTGATATGTTGAGATTATTGTAATAATGATTACAATTTGCTATTTTTTATTATGATAAATCTTATTTTTTTTTGTTTTCTAGTATGATCATTTTAGTAATATTATTTCATGCGTCATTATTTCTTATTTTTGTTCTAAATTTGCTTCCCCCTCCCTTCCCGCTTTGTGTTTGTAGTGGTATAGCTGATGTGTAACAGCCGTGTTACTGTCGTTGACTTCAGCCACCACCCTGCCTCACAGCGGGTCTTCTAATGACAACAATTTTCGAAATACAGAAGTCAGTTTTGTCGGTTTTTATCTTTGTGGATTTTTTTTGTTATATTTTTTGTAATAAGTCCTATGGGCCATTTCATTTCTTTTAAAGTAGATGAAGCAATGTATCAACTCTGAGTTTTTAATGTCTTCAAAAAATAAACTTCTTTCCATTTAGCAATTCTATAATAGAGCATCATAAGATTAATAATATTGTTTAAAATAAAATACTGCTATGTGAAAGACTTGAGTCAAAAACTATCTCATAAAGATTTAGAAAGTTTACTTGTTTCTGCCAATCACTTCAAAGAGCACAAAGAATTGCTGCTTTTTTGTAATTAGTTAGATTACCAGCCCCATTCCTTTCTTTGTCTGGCGGTCTACTTCATTCTTTTTCATTCTCTCTCACAATCACCCCTTCCAGTTTTCTCTGCACTCTTTCTACCTCGCCTGCGTTAATCTACCCTCCAACATAAATAAACTAAAATTAAAGCAAAGTTCACTGGAGTCCAATAAAGACCTAACATAAATAACCAGTCATTAGTGGCTGGATGTCTTATTGCACATCTACCCCTCGACCCCACCGTCCCGCCAAACATCACTAGTGTAGTCTTATTTGTTCATCACGAAAGCACTTCCTTCATTTCATTTATTATTCTAATCAACTGTCAATCTAATAATTTGTTTGAAGTAAATAAAATTCTGAAAACCTCTAAAATTTATCCAATTTTTATAGTGAGTTCAACTTATGTTCATTTCCTTATGAACACCACATACCAAAAAAAAAAATTTTCAAATCAATGATGAGTAGGGTAGTTCAGGTAAAACAACAGTACATGTTGTTTTAAATCATTCATTTAAAGAATTGAAAATTATTTTAAATCCATGACTTAAATACACATGTAACTTACATTGGTAACTGACATTGCTAGAAATCTTTAAAAATTTAACAATTAGTATTTGAATGTAGGTAAACTAATACTTGCGCATTCAGGTAATCTGGACTGTCTGACGTTGCGGTTCTAACCAGGTTGGAGAAGGATATGTTAGACACAGTGAAATGCATAAAGCTTCAGTACGTCAATCGTAATTACTCTAGATCTACATTTTTCAGAATATCTAGAATTGAAGGAGACGAAATGTATGCTGCGCAAAGAACTTGAGAAAATGGTTTTGACAGTTACTTAGAAATTAACATTTATAATATACAATATATTTTAGCAAAATATTGAATAAGTTGACAGCAAAACCAGTATAAATGATAACTACCAAAATAGGGATCTTATGTGTTGTTAAAACGAAAAATTTTGGAAGATCCTGTTCAAAATCAAAGGAAAGGAAAATAATTTTTGATTCCATTATATTACAATACAGGTATAAGATAAAGATGTGTTAAAAGTATGATTGGCTAGAGCAATAAATTTGGCATTTTGCGATAAGTTTGCAGATATAGAGTAAATTTTATTAAATTAAGAACAAATTCGAAATGTTTTAATCAATAGTTTCAGTATAAAATAAGAAGTTTTTTTTTCTACACTATGCACAAATCTGAGGTAAAAATATGCATTTATTGAAATTGTAATAATATTTCAAATTCAACCAACGCTGTAATAAATATTAAACAGTTTTTTCTTGCATACTACATAAGTGCTCATACACCAATTCAATATTTTGCGGGGTGTTATGTGTTTCGGGTGGCGGTAGAGGATGCTATATATTTAGGAGTTGATAAAAGTTTCAACTTCAAAAAAATAGTCCAAAAATTTTTAAATGCGTATTTTGACATTTAACATTTTTTATAAAACTTTGAAATTGACATAGTATTTTCATAAAAAAATTTTCAATCATTTCCAATCTCCAAGAAAGAGGAGACTAAAAATTAGAAAAATAATAGCCTCAGAGATGTTGAATATACCAAAATAATACCGAAGTGTGGCCAGAATGTTAGATGATGCCAAAAGAACAAAATTGTGATTAAAAAGTATTTAAAATTTTACGAATTTGCAACAAGAGTTTCTTAAATGTGCTATTATATTAAATCGGTAAAAAATTAAAATGTTATAAATCAGTTTTAAAACAAAGTTTTTTTAAAATAAACTTTTTAATTTAATTTTTACAATTCATTTGTAAATTTTACGGTGCTTATGAAGCTAGGAAAGAGCAGTGCGTGACTTGAAATGATACGGTGGAAGTATTCCGTACTTTCTGTGTATAATTTTTATCTATTAAATTTATAAACCCAAAGTGTATAACCATGAACAGAATAAAAAGTGTCTTTAATATTCAAATGATTATTTAAAATATGGATTTATTCCCTCTCTTTTAAATGAAAAACAACCTTTATGTTAAATTTGCGAGAGAGTATTCTCAAACGAAGCCATGAAACCATCCAGATCAATGGAACATTTACAAAGAAAGCATCGTTCTAAAGTGGATGAATCCGTCGTCTTTTTTCAAGAAATAATAAGTAAATTTGAAACCCGAAAAATAATGACAAAGATGGTTAAAAAATCTGAGGATCAAGCAGGTTGGGGTCTGTTAGCTTCATACAAACTGTTATACTTGATTGCTAAATGTGGAACACCGCACACCATAGGGGAAAAGCTTATAATTTCCGCCGTGAAAACACTTATGTGGTATGTAGAATGATAAACCCAAGCGCCAGTAACATCGCCATTTCAATTCCAATAAGACATAAGTCAGTTGCCAGAAGAATTTATGAAATGGCAGAAGATATTAAGAAAGGTCTATGATCCGAGCTAAGAACAACTGAATTTGGCCTGCAGTTGGATGAATCAACTTTGAGAGAGAATGAAGCACTACTCCTTGGTTATGTTCTTTTTGTAAATAAGAAAGATCAAATGCAAGAAGAACTATTGTTCAGCAAAATCCTTCCTTCAGATACAAAAGGTTCTACCATTTTTGAAACAATCAGAAGATTTTTTAATAAAGAGTATGCCACTGAAGGAGCGCCATCCATGACTGGCTGTCTCGTAATTTTTTCCTGCACTTGAAAAGTATCTGGGCAAGAATGTCTGCTACCCACTGTGTTCTACATCCACGGTATATAGTTGCTAAAAATTGGAATTCCAATTGGAATATATGTGACTACACTAGTTCCTGCAAATATTTATTAAGGTAATTTATACGATAAAAGGAGCTACACTGAATGCCCGTTTGTTTTGACACAGGAAATTAAGAGGAATTTGACGTTTATTACTTCATACGGAAGTCAGGTGGCTTTTCAAGGGCAACTGCCTACGATGATTATACAAACTATATGACACTGTCATCAAATTTATGCAGAATGCTGATGAAGTTATCTGTGTGGAATTAAAGAAATGGCAAACAGATTTGGCCTATCTTTCAGATATTTTTAAAAAAATGGATCAAATTATCTTATAACTGCAAGGAAATGATGTCAGCCCCATTAAAGATAAAAGCATTTTTAACAGTTTCATTGACAAATTGACCCTATTTCACTGAAGTGTGCCAAGCAAGATATGTTCTGTTTTCCAAAGTTAGACAAAGTAATGGCTTAAAGTGAACTTATAAGTGAAAAAGTGTAAATTTATTGTGTACGCCCTCAATTTTTAAAAAAAGATATGATCATTCACTTCAAAGACCTGACTGAACTAACGATACGAATGCGTTATTGACCTATTTTCTGCTGATGCACAAGAGTGTTGTGAATCGAGCTTGCAACTGGAACTTTTAGACTTTCAAAACGTTTTAAAGCCCAAGTTATTATTAAAAAAGGAATGCAGAAACTCTTTCTGAAATTCACTGAGAAAAAATTATAAAAATCTCTACAAGCATTAAAACTATATATTATTGCCTTTCCTACATCCTATCTTGTGGAAAATGGTTCAGAAAAGTTGTGAATCGGTTACCGAAAAATTGTAAACGCTTATAGTACAAATAAGTTCTGAAGGAGATCTGAGACTGTTTTTGTCAGATATGCAAACAGACTTTAAAATAATAGCAACCTGTCACCAGGTTCAAAGAAATCGTTAATATTTCAGAAAATCAGCAATAAAATTTTTTTTATGTCTACATATTTTTGGAATAAATAATTATTCCGTTTTTTTGCAACATGTAGTTCCTTTAATGAAAAAAGCGGATTTATAACCTATTTTTAATTTCTTCCTTCACATAATTATATTTATATATTTATGAACACGTGCATGTGTGACATGCAAACATGTAATGTTTTATCAATATTTTCATTCATAATTTTATATATAAAATAATTTCTAAAAGGATGGGCGGTAGGACATATTATTCTGAATAAATTCTTATGAAGGAGACACTGTCACAAGAAAGGTTGAGAAACATTAGACAAGAGGTACCGTTCAAGAGACATCGTAGTAGTTTCATGTATATATATTGTTACTTATTATAGACTATGTATATTATATAAATTCCCCATAAACATAGTAAATAAAACTCAACGTCTAAGAAAGAGTAATAAATTAAAAAAAATTATTTTTTCTACAAAACAACTGATCCAATCAGAGTTGGAGATTGACTCTGATGAACGTCACTTAATTTTCTCTTAGTCTGAAGAAAGTGCTGGAAATATACGAATATAGAAGTTTTCAGTATCAAAGTTTCCATTTATTTGATATATATATATACGAGGGTCGTCCAGAAAATAAGTTCCGTTTTGGTCTGTAGGGCGGTAGGAGTGGTTTTTGCCAAATCCGGCAACATCGCTCGAAAGAGGAGAGGTGGGGGAATAGAATGAGAGGTGGGGGACCTCAGTCGGTCAATTACCAACGTCAGGGCAGGTAGTTGAAATGGAGCCCTCCATGTCACGTCCCGCCACCTCGATCCCCGTTCCCTCTCGAGTTGTTTTGCGCGGAGTGATTCAATTTCTTTCAAATCAGTTCAAATTCACGAACAGCTCATTTCTGTTTATGGAGAAGGTGTAATGAGTGAATCAATGGTGAAGAGATGGGTACGTGAATTTAAGGCGGGAAGACATTCACTTGAGGATGAAAGTGGGAGAGGCAGACCCTCAGTTGTGACGGACGAAATGGTCGCAGAAATCGACAATGCAATTCGCAAAGATCGTCGTTCAACCCTGGATGAACTCCACCTGAGTTTCCCAGACATCTCACGATCCCTCATCCATGAGATCGTCTCGGAAAAACTTGACTTTCGGAAAGTTTCCGCCCGGTGGGTCCCTAGAGAGCTGAATGTCTTCCCGCCTTAAATTCACGTACCCATCTCCTCACCATTGATTCACTCATTACACCTTCTCCATAAACAGAAATGAGCTGTTCGTGAATTTGAACTGATTTGAAACCCTGTGCATAAAGAAATTGAATCACTCCGCGCAAAACAACTCGAGAGGGAACGGGGATCGAGGTGGCGGGACGTGACATGGAGGGCTCCATTTCAACTACCTGCCCTGACGTTGGTAATTGACCGACTGAGGTCCCCCACCTCTCATTCTATTCCCCCACCTCTCCTCTTTCGAGCGGTGTTGCCGGATTTGGCAAAAACCACTCCTACCGCCCTACAGACCAAAACGGAACTTATTTTCTGGACGACCCTCGTATATATATATATATATATATATATATTCTAACATACATTTTCTGAATTTTTACTTTTGTCTGAATGTTACTTTGTGCTTCACGTGCTTGTTATGAAATTTAGTTATAATATATATATATATATATATATATATATATAATTATCATATATTATTTATTCTATATATATATATACATATATAAAAAGATTTCACATAAACACGTGAAATAACAATCAATGATCAAACCACAATATGAAATGGGAAAAAATGATTAAGATCCTTTAACCACAACAAGCGGACTTCGTCAGAGTAAATAACCGAACTGAAAGTACAGTTGAGTTGAAAGTACTGATCAACAGTTGGGTTTTTGACTTTGACTAAGATACTAAATTCATTATTTTGAACATTTAAGCTGGGTATCATATCTTCAATATACAGTTCTTCTAGGATTTAAAGACTTTTGAAATCACTAATATAATAAAGAATAGTTGTACCCTCAACCAGATTATGCCGAGACAGGGGAATGCCGTGTGCCTTTTCTGCATGGTGCTTCTGCCGTGAGGTGGAGAGCCAGACGTCTTAACAGTTTCGTCGTAGTTATCCCAATGTACCTAGGAGCACAAAGGAACCTTGCAGAACAGGCACACGGCATTCCCCTGTCTCAATAGAATCTGGTTGAGAGTACAACTATTCTACATGCTAACAATATCAATTATTTATTTAGTCTAGAAGCACTGTACGTTAAAGATATGTTACCCAGTTTAAATGTTCAAAGTAATGAATTTAGTATAATATTCAGTTTTAAAAGTATAGATAATTCTTTTAAATTAGCGAGAACGGAGTCGATGACCGCGTTAGGTAGAGTCGAAAGGCCATGAGTTTTTGTTGACCCACACTCACCCATATTACATCCCCACCACCAACTTTCACTTAGACTCAGAAAAACAGTGTTCAGTTGGCATTGAAACGCCTATGTAGTATGTAATATGTATATCAAGTTAATTAGTCTTATTAGTTTAGTTTAGTGTTGTAGATAATTAAATATAGTTATTCTAGATGAAGTGCTTTTTTAGTATTCTAACCTTCTGAATGTCTTTGCTAGCCTGCTTTGGCAATTATCACCAGCACAAAAGAAGATCGTGAGAAACATATAATCTATAAGTAAAAATAAAATCGTGAATGCAGAATCTGTAACAAGATTTCACATAAACACGTGAAATAAGAATCAATGATCAAACCACAATATGAAATGGGAAAACAAGACTAAGATCTTTGAGCCGTAACAAGCGGTCTTAGACAGTTGGGATCTTGACTCTGACGAAGACCGCTTGTTACGGTTGGAAGATCTTACTTAGTAGTGTTTTCCCATTTCTTATTGTGGTTTGATCATTGATATATATATATATATATATATATATATATATATATATATATACACTTGTTTATCGTTGCAAAATATGTCAGTTAGGCAACTTCTATTTGGATTAATCTTTGGTAGGATTAAAGTGGTTCAGAACATTGAATCTCAATGTCAATCGAATCGAATATTGTTGTATGTGTGCATAGTTTCTTTGTTCGAACTAAATTCATATTTAAATTGGAATAATGCTTGTAATTTTTAATTATAACTCTATGCTTTATGTGAAGTTAAAACTTTTTTAAGCACTAAGAACTTTCTTTTCTTCAGATATAATCAAAATTTTGGAATCACTTAAAGAAAATTTGTCTCTAGATTTGCTTAGAAGATATTTTTTTCTTAAATAGATCCAGCTGCTGTTTCAGTTCATTAAAAGTTATATTAAAAGAATTTATTAAAAGAATAAAAAACTGTTCTCAATATCTTATTATTGATTTGAACAGACAGTTCATCACAAAAGTATTCAAACTACTGAATTCAACTCTGCTGTCTTAATTTAAAGGAATGAGAATCTGGTTCCAAGTATGGGCATTTTTCTGCATCTTTCCTTTCATTTTCAGCATATGAAGTTTAAATGATTTAATGATCTCCTTTTCTTTCTAAGCGTGTGCTCATGAACAAAGATAAATAATTTTCGTTTCACTTTATAGTAAAGAATGATACAATAATTGACTATTGCATCGTTTATAACACTTTTCTCAATCTAAGGATAACTTTTCAAAAATAGATTATACTATTATTATAACTGTTCTCGTATTAGTTTTATCTAAACATAATCAAACTGTGGCTGTTGTTTTTGGCTGATTCCCAAACCAGTACAATCCATTGATGACTAAATACTTGCAGCCAGGCCTTAATCCAATGAAATCAAGTTATAAACAAATATTTCATTGTTTATACATTTATATTGTAAAATAATCAATCCTGTTCCTTACATTACTTCTTTTCTCAGCATACGCACCCACCTATCTCTCACAAAACCTTTTGTATGTGTAGTCACTGGTTATACCGTTGGGATTCCACCCAGTGTGATGTTTATTTGGCCACCAGGCTAAGTAACCTTCCAGTTGCTACTTGTTCCAGTTTTCACGGACTCAGTTTCAATTACTATTTCCGTGTACAGGTTCTGAGGCATATTATTGAAAGTAATTCTAAAGCCACTCTTAGATCTTCAGAAGAAGCATTTATTAGTCTTCTGGGAGCCCGATCTGCTCCTGGGCTTAAGATCAATTGTTAATTGATTTTATTTCATTTTAATCTCATAATTAATCTTTGTTTTACATTTTTTTTATATTGTTATTGTTATTTTTATTTTTAGTTTGGGCTTTTACAATGTCTTAGTAGTTAAATTTAAATGTTTTCACTCATTTATTATTTATTTTGCTTTTATTTCTTCATTTTCCTTGTCTCCCCTCCCTCCGTACGTTAGTCGCACTGTTTGAGCGGTTCTTCAAAGGCACTAGCCAGTCGTTATCTGTCTTCGAAACGAATCACGTCTATCTTCCTGATTCCAAGGCCATTGAAATATAGTAGTGAGTTTCTCTTTCAATTCTGTGTATCCTTTTTGCGAACATAGTTTATATATATATATATAATCAATGATCAAACCATAATATCAAATAAGAAAACAAGACCAAGATCCACCGTAAAAAGCAGTCTTCGTCAGAGTCAAAAAACCAACTGAAACACTACATGCAGAAAACATCTGGTGAGAGATTGAGAAGTGTGGGAGGGAAGAGTGGTATTTTAAAAGGGTGAAACTACAGGAAAGGACAATATCCTGAAAGGGATGTTTGGGGGAAAACAAAGGAGTACAGTAAGAAAGAGTAGAAAACTGTCTGCTAGTTGCCAACCCTCTTAGATTAGAAAAGGCTATTGCCCTCGTCACGAAAGTATCAAGTTTGAAGAGACCGTTACTAATATTTATAATATTTGATTTATGAAATATAATTAGAGACGATTCAATAATATTTCTTAACAACATCAATTTTTTATAGGTAATAAATTTAGCACCTGTCCAATCAATATGATGATTTTCATTGTTTTTATGCAAGAATAAGACGCTAATTTTTTCCTGTCTGCTTACGTTGTATAGGTTTTGTTTTACAGGTGTCTTTAATGATTTACCAGTTTGACCAATATAAATTGTATCACAATTTTTGCTCGGAATTTTATAAGTACCACCGGACTCCCGTTCCCAGGGAGAGTTTTTATTAATATATTACCCACGTTATTACGAATAGAAAACACTATATTAAAATCAAGTTGTTTGGCTAGTCTAGCAAGGGAGTCCAATGAGCCATGATACGGTGAAATTATAGAATTTGGCAATGAACGGGGCCTTGTTGAAGTATTAGAGAAAGTTTTTTTAGCACCCTTCAAAGCTTAATCGATATAAGAGGAGGGGTATTTTAATGATAGGGCAATTGACTTAATGTTGTTAATCTCATCATTAAGGAATTCAGGAGAACACACTCTTAACACCCTCAAAAACATATTTCTAAAAACAGAAATTCGAACATTTTTTGGATGGGAAGAATAAAAGTGAACATATGCAAGTACATTCGCAGGTTTTCTATATACACTAAAGCGTTACTCTTTAGGTAACCTATGGATCAGGACATCTAAGAAGAGCATATTACCACTTAGTTCTTCTTCCATGTGAACTAGATTGTTGGCACTAATGAATTTAAGTTTATTAGAGAAGTTTCTTTATTTATAGATTTAGGACAGATGTTAGTATATCATCAACATATCTATACCATTTAACATGACTAGTCAATATTGAGCTTATAATTTTAGTTTAAAATAATTTCATAGATAAATTATTTAGGAGGGGTAGTAAGCAGTTAGTTACCAATTGCAGTCCAAATTCTGTTTATGAAAATTCTTTTAAAATTGAAAATAAAAATCTACTAAACATAACTTAAAGTTATGTTTACCACTATTAAAGTGGTAAAAGGAAGAGTAAGGGAATAATTAACTAATTTGTTTTGGAGTAAACTCAAAAGATCGGTTACAGGTGCATTGGTAAAAAGAGACTTCACGCTTGTTACGGTTGAAAGATTATAATCCTTTTTTTCCCCCATTGTGGTTTGATCATTGATTTTTATTGCACGTGTTTGCGTGAAACCTTGTATATATATATATATATATATATATATATATATATATATATAAAATGAAAAATCAAAAGGAAAAAGAGAACAAATAATTATAGTTAATAAGAAATGGAGTTCTAACACAGGAAATGGAAGTGTCTCAGAGGAAACGAATAATCAAAGGCGATGCGAGTCTCAGAAATAAGCAATTATATAAAATGATTCCACGAACGAAATAAACATTTATATTGCGTTGTCAACAAATAGGAAAATGTAAGTCTCTCAGATGAGAAGCAAGGACTCGTCTTACAATATCTTGTATGTGTCTTCTTTTTGTAAATGTAGTTTATTTGGTTCGTAGAATCCTTTTATATAATTGCTTATAAATGTGTATATAAGTTGGGTGTAACCCCCTGAACAATTCACTCAACCTGAAAGTGAGAGATTTAGAAATATATTAATGAGTCTTGTTTGTATGCAATCGAGTTTTCATCTCTATTACACTTATAATAACATATAAACTGGATTCAAAGAAAGAACAGACATATAGACGATTACTGGAACTCATTACTATATTTCGACCGTGTCGTTATCAGGTAGAGAGACAAAGAAGTAAGTCTTTCTCAAGACAGGCGACAACTGATATATCCTACTCTGATGTAAAAATATTAAAATATGAAAAAAAAATCGAACGTTGTACTGAATACCGTACGCATGTTAGCTTACAAGATTTTGTAAAGAACGTAATTACATATCATTTTTTTCTCATATAATGTAGAATCAATAGATTTTACTTTTCAAATTTTCTTGCTTCTAACAATTAAAAGATATTAAATCAAATCGAAACATCGGCATTTGGTGTTTGCTTAAATATGAAAAAATCAAGGAATGCTTATTCATTTTTCTTCTATACATACAAATAAAGAAAAAAACTAAGCAGTATAAATTTGACAATACGTCAAGTAGCACTAAAAGAAAACACAAAATGATCTGAAATTTCACCTCTATGTTTTGACTTTCGCCAAAATCAGGAGTAGATGTAGCCAATAGGGCATCAGGAAACATAGTGAATTAGTAAGTACCGGGTTACTTCCATTACTGATTATGATAAAAGTAGAAATACAGAAGAGAGTGGACCAGTTCTTCATTGTGTTTTACAGTGTAATTTTACCTGTATCTTCGTGGATGGCGTCTTTTTTTGTTTACATCACTACGATTTTTACCTAAAATAAGTACATAAACTTCCTGCTACTGCTCTAATGTTAAATCGGTTATTGTAAGCGGTTCATCATATATTGAGAAATATATTGTGAACAGATATCATCCTATAGAATTAAGGGTTCATGATATATCATCAACATGTAACTATTAATTGACACTAGACCCACATCTCCTTAACTATTACATGGTGACAACTAAACATAAAGTGCATTGTCAATTTCAGGGCTTTGTATATTAAATAAAATACTAAATACACATCTGTTGTTTAATAATATAGCTACATCATATTTATAATGGAACAAAAGTAAGGATAATTTTGACAGTTCTATGTTCTATCCACATTTTTCTTCAATATGAGGAATGATTAATCAGTTATTTGGTTGAAGTCAGCAGGCAAACCACACTGCTCAATCCAAATATTTATTATAGTAGTGGGCGAGAAGAAAGAAACTTTTTCAGTCAGTTGGTGTTTGGCAGCGTTTATTACATTTCTGTCTACAGGAAAACCAACAGCTGTGGCTATATTGAATTGGAGGTACTCTCCTATCTATTTTAGTTTATTATAATATTCTTATAAAACATTATTCTTTACTATATCACCTTTTTATTTTTTCAATTACTTTATTAATGTTAAATTACACATTCTGAAAACCTTGCATAATGTAAAAAGTAAATTTAATTATTAATTCTCATTTATTTTATTGAATATTGTCCTCCCACTCCATTCTCGTGGAGGTGACAAATGATGGCAATAATAATAATAACATTTGTTATTAATGTACGTTTGACAGAAATGTTTATACAAATATTATCTTAACATAAAATTTACAACTCTTTTCTCGTTTATATAAAACATATTTCTTTATTTCGTATAGTGATATACAAAGCAGCAAAGATGAAATAGAGCACAAAAATAAATTGAAATAGTTTTCAAAATGTCATTTGAGAAGTATTCCTTCTTTGGTTTATTGTTATAAGGAGATCATTTTATCAATGCGAAAAGACTATTCTGTTACATGCCCATGGGTAAAGAATTTGTCTAGTTTATCTTTCAGTGTTGTTGTAGATGTATCTCTCCTAATGCGATTTATCAGTATTCATTCTTCAGTAACTTTGACTCACCTTTAAATGGCTGAGTTTGTTGCCTTGACTATATAATTTAGAAATATTAAAATAAATTTAACGTAAAATTATAAAAAGTTTAACACTATACAATGTCAACAAAAAGTAATTTTTCTTTTATTAGTTTAGCTCTGTCAAAAACAAAACAAATCTAAATTTTATTATATTTACCATAATATGTCAAATATGATTCATTTCTACACTTCCATAAGTAATGTGCCGTCAATATCAATGAATGAAACCTACTAGACAGTTTGGCGGAATTACATGTTTTGAGTCCTTTTTTGACGTCTTTTTGATGAGGTTTGTTGTATGTATGGGTGTGAGGGTGTGTATCCAAAAGTTTGTAAACACGCTAAAGACTACATCCTCTGATAGATCAATTTCATATTTTACATAAAACTGGGTCTTATAACATAGAGAGACATTGTTTTTTTTTTAGATAAATTATATAATGGAAAAGGTATTTTAATTAAGGTGGTAAAAAACTATATTTTTACACAGGGCTTTCAGAAAGGTATAGGATGCCTTATGTGTCACTGACTGTATCTTTAAGTCAAACCCCACATCCTTGTGATAGATCCTGGTAACTTTTTCTTGTGGTTAAAGGCTAACGGTGCTCTAACTCTCAATTCCAAGGTGTTATGCGACTACCTTGCCGAAGGTAGTAAGAAGTGTGTCTCCAACTCTAGGGGCCATCAGGGAATCACAAATGAAGTTAACATACCTTCGTTGGATATGATCTCTGAATGCATAGTCACTCAAACTGTGGTGTTAATATACAGGGCAACACTCACAAAGAGCCTTCGAGAAGATTTTATAATAAACAGGTGTCTAACTCGATGGCTCGGTTATGGAGGGACACAGTGGCACTGGATGCTTTCGAAAGTATTTGAGGTGTACTTAATCAATTCCACTTGGTACATCACCTACAATCTTCCAAGCAGTCATACAAGCGATCCTTGCCTGTATATAGAAATACAAAGAAAAATGATTAAATGACCGATGTATACAAATGTAGTCAGATAGCAAGGCCTCATTGAAAGCGCTAGACGGAAATCATACTGGTTTGAAGCTGGTGCTTCATCGCCAGTATTAAACCAATATTGGTTTTTTGACATAAATCAAAACTAGTTTAATGTCGGGTAGGGCTGACTGACTTGGATTGTCACAATAATATGTTAAAAGGTTGGCTCCCTGACCATAAATGGACCGAAGGAAATAAGAAGACCAATAGGCATGCCAAAAAGCAGGTATCATAACTTTTATAGAACCGGACCTACAACCTATGGTAGGGTTAAAGGTGAAGTAACAGGCTGGGTCAAAAACGAACAGTAGAACCGTTAGAGATTCTACAATGGTGGTTCCCATTGTAGATGGTTGCAACCAGAGAGAAACCCACGACTCGCACATACCCTTCTGAGGTTTCCAAGGAGTCATAAGAGGCTATTTATCTGCTGGCAGGTCTATTGATAGGACGCAGGTGCTTCAGAAGTTACTTGAAAAAATTCTGGCCTCTTAAGAGGAGCGACAGAGTGTAGACTATGTGGAGGGGTAGAAGAAACTGCAATCCACATAGTTCGATACTGTACTGCGCTAGAAGGGTACAGACAGTTACTTCCGAATCGAATAGTCGGGGGTTTGACCTCGCTACATACCTTAGCAATTTGGTGAAGGGAACAGAAATCGGGCAACAGTTCTAGTCACTGATCTGAGTGGTTGTAACGAAACATCTGATCAAACAAAATGACTGCAAGGGCTCATGATCCTCATGCTGATCGGTTTTTATTCTATATTTCTACACAAAATTTTTAGACAATCTGTGTTATCTAGAAACAAGGGAATACTTGGGACTGGGGCAGTTCGATTCAAAAAAACATCTTGCCGTTTCCAGCATTCTAGCAATACACTCTTCTGCTCTCAAAGAATTACCTCTGCCAAATAAATAATGAAGAAAGCAGGTAATAGGTGGCTAGAACAATAAGGTCTGATTTAGTTAAAGGTTTCAATCAAACTGAGCTTACATTTCTAAGACGTTACCAGCTCTTTGAAGGAAGAATTTTAAATTATTCGTAGAACGTCAATCTTGAATATATTTCCCCACCTATTACTTATAAATTTAGTAATTAACAACATTAAATGAATGGAGACTTTCTATCTAAATCTACATAGAACTTTCTATCTTCTAGAGAGAATCTGAAGCATTCAGCTCCAAAACGACAAACATTTTTGGTAAATCATACATAAAAAAACCATAAAAAAACCATAGGAGTGATCTACACTCTTCTAGGAATGATTATGAAGTTCGTCTAAGAACACAAAATCTAAGGCTGAATTTAGAAGCAACAGCAGAATGTACAATTCAACATCTGATGCCGCGGAATATAAGACTCTAATGAGATTTAGACCCTCAGTTTAGTGATAAAGATAATTTCAGTTTAGGTCAAATGGATCAATGATTTCAAGTTCTTTATAACCGATACTGCCATTATTGCTACATGCAATCAAATGATGTATTATTGATTATCTATGCGTTTGATACTACGCCTCACAATAACCATATTTAAATAAAACCAAAAATTAATTTATTTGTCCTATAGTTTTATCATATACATTTATAGTAAAATTGAGTGTGTGCCAAGGGAGATTTTTTATTTTAAGTTTTAGTGTTATATACAAATATTATTTCTACATTTTTTGATATGGAAATACCATATCAAGAAATGTGACACGACTGAATGACTTTTTCCTCTAGTCAACATTAACTTACTCGTACTTGTAAGTTTGATGGTGAGATAGTTTCTATAACTTTTAGTCTAGGACGATCTGTTACATTTATATTTATTTTGTAATAGCCCATCAGTGATTCTCTTCTTAAGTTGGTATTATTTGTATATTCCATGTTGTTTTTGGTACTCCAACTATTAGTTGCTTGCTAATTCTCCGTGAAATTGAAGTTGTAGTCATCTCAATTGACGAGTTTTAGCAGGTTTCACACTACACATATCCATAAAATATGTTTACTTCTCTCAGTGGAGAGCTCTTGTTTTGATGTTTATTGTTAATGTTTCTGTTTCCTTAGAAGGACTATTGAGAATATTGTGATCTCTTCTATAACAACGCTAAAAATAACCTTTGAAAAAGTTGTTACCACTTTGTACTATGGAGTTTTATATTTGTATGTTTGATTCTGACACCTGTTGGTGTTTAACAGTTTACGTCAAAAAAAAAAAATGTTGAGAGAATATTAGACTCTCTACCAGAGGAAGGTAAGTCGGTTTGTGTCATGGGAATGCGAGGAATTTGCCCAAGTTGTCTTGCTGCAAGGCCCCGTGAGAATGCCATCCCAATAATGTTTAATGGAATTATAGGAATTCCAAATTTTAGTTTTAACAATTGAGCAGGAAGACTTGAGGGTTTAAGTGACTTTGAAAACTCTTGTAGGTAAGTAGGTAAGTTATTGTATCATCTTCATTTATAACCGTATCAATTGTTTACAGGACTTCTTGTCTCTAGGTACACTTCTAAAAAATTCTGATTCAATTTTAAACCAAGTTATTTTTAGCTGATAGTCTCGTAAATACATGTTTAATAACATTCAAATATTTTATGTATATGAGGATGTATTTTGCAAATTAATTTCCACATAGATGGCACATTTTTTCCGAATTCATTGTGTTTTATTTACTCTATCATTTGTTTGGTATTTTCCATCTCAAAAGTAGCAATAACTTGAAAATTTAGTCACATCTGCTCCTAAATAAGTTCCCATGTATGTTCTATAATTTACTTATTCAAAATACTTCAAACATTAGATGATTTGAAAACATCTGTCATTTTCCCCTTAGAAGTCACAGGCAGATTTTGGCAAAGGTTGACAAAGACAAGGGTGATGTCACCTATTCATTCTCTTAATTTGAGATATATTTTAGAGTGAATCAATAAACAATCAATGACTCATGATACACTCATCTTAGAATATTAAACATTCTTTTCGCATGATATTGTCTTTTAGTCCATGCTTTTGAATTAAACCGACTTATGAATTAAGTAAACAGAATTCTGTTAAGTTACTGATATTTCAAATTGTACACTACTTTAAATTTGAAATAATTCTATACATATATTTCCTGCAATATAGATTATTACCTTTGATGAATAAAACCACTTCAAACAAATACAATTAAAATATTTTTATTTAATTAAGAAAATAACAATGACGCTACTTTGATTACACTAAGTAAAGTATGTTAATAAAATATAGGATTTAACCTGATAGAATGGCCATTAAACCAAGTGGTATTAAGTGAAGATGAATAGTTTACAAAAAAATTACTTGAAACATTGCAAAACGTATAATTAATAAAAAAAAATATGTATTAGACTATATTAAAGATTGGTTGCTATATACTTTATAAATAATTTAATAATTAGACAAAAGATAGTAATATTAAATGGATAACAAAATAAGACACGGGGTAGATTGCTGGAAAGAAACTACTACTTAAAATTAGCTTTTGAATTTGAAGGAATCCTTATAGCAGGGGGCCAATAAATCATCTGGAAGATAATATACCCTCTACCAGACTAAGGGAAAATAAGAAATTTGCCAAATGAAGTGTAAAGAATTTTAATTCATGAGATAATGTTAAGTGAAAAGATAGAGTTGCCCATTAAATTCTTTGGATTCCATCTCGAATTTGAGAATTAAATCACTTGAGCCGTGATGAAGAAGCCAGCATTTCTTTAGCTTCACTGAGTTCACCAATCCATACGGCACTGCTGTTCTAATTCATTCTCCCTATTCCCTGTTTCACATTAACTTTATATATTTCCTTAATATTAAATTGGGATATAATTTGATATGAGAAAAAAAGAAATAAATTCAATAGAAAGCAATTTTGTTCCATAATTTATATACAAGGTAGAGTATATAAGTTATACTCTCTATCGATTATAAAGCCAATATTTTACAATTTCGATTATTCTTATTGTCCTTTACAGTAATTTTTCAGTAAAAAAGGTTATATATTTTTTTTTACTGTTGTTTCCTCGCCAGTTAACTTCTTCTCCTGAGGACGACTGTCATAACGGGCGAAATATTGAAAGTGAAATACTGAATTCTTACATTTCTTACCATGAGTCATAGTTTAAGTATATATATATATATATATATATATATAAAGATTTCACATAAACACGTGAAACAACAATCAATGATCAAACCACAATAAGAAATGGGAAAACAAGACTAAGATCTTTCAACCGTAACAAGCGGTCTTCGTCAGAGTCAAAAACCCAACTGATCTTAGTCTTGTTTTCCCATTTCTTATTGTGGTTTGATCATTGATATATATATATATATATATATATATATATATAAAACTGGTTGTACACGGAGCTTCTTTTCCAATTCTTGTATATATATAGTTCACAAAGGAAAGAGAAAAACACACAAAAAAGACTCACAACGATATTTCGACATTCGCCGTCATCGGGAAGAAGTAGTCCTTTTGATTAGCTTCAGCCCGACTACTTCTGCGGATGACGACGAATGTCGAAATAGCGTTGTGAGTCTTTTTTGTGTGTGTTTTTATCTGTTTTTCTCTCTCCTTTGTGAACTAGTAGTCCTGTTGGACCGTCTAATGTTTATATATATGTATATATAATATGTAAAAATATATATATATATATATATATATATGTGTGTGTGTGTGTGTGTGTGTGTGTGTGTGTGTGTGTATACACGAGTTCAAAATTGAAGGAGTTACATGTTAAAACATGTAACTTGTCACCATTAAGTCTGAAATGAATGTGACTATTCATTGAATTATTCTGACTAGGACGTTACTTACTCCAATGTTCATAGCCCACTTTCTGATTTGTGTTTTAGACGTACACGTTCATTTCTATGTCATGTGTTTGCTTTGATTTAGTGTATTTATAGAGAAATAATATCGTTTAAAAACATGTACGTAAAGAAATGAATCTATTCACATTACAACTGTAAATATAATGTATAAAAATGTATCAGTATGCTATTGTCCCTTTCAGACTCTTAACCGAAAAGTTATTATATGATTTTTAGTGCCGGGAGGTTGTCAGATACTTAATTCCAACAGTTGGTCAGTATTACGAGTAGTTAAATCTCTTTTTGCAAATTAAATAATAATCCATCAATCTATTAATGATATACTGAGAACATTGGCTGTCATATAACAACTGATAACATACTGGTCATAGAGGGTTGAGTTCAGTGAATTGATTTCATTTTAGATCATCCTCCCTAAGAACATGAGTAGAATGCATTATGGATTACTGCTACAATAATCAGTAATAACCCTGAGTCTCTTAAAACATAGATTCAGTTCATCATTTCAAGCATTATAAAACTTTATAGAGAACAAATATATACAAAGTTGTTATTTGATCTTTCTTTTTTTAAATTATTATTATATATTGATGCATATACACTTTTTTGGACAATAATTTGTAAAACACAACAGTTAAAATCCCATTTTTTTCAAATTTTCAAAATTATTGAGAGTTTGTGTTTGTGCTGTAACTTAAGTCTGAAACACACTTTGTGCAATATAGATTACTTAATTTGTATTTAACCAATAGTACTTTTGAAAATGCAAACTAACATTGGAATAACCTATTGCATAAATTATATATAACCGTCTAATGTTTATATATATATATATATATATATACAATTAAAAGAAACGGTCCAGCGGACTTTTTTACAATAAAATAAAAAACGAAGGAAACACACAGAAAGACACAGACATAACTCACATCGATATTTCGACAATCGTCGTCATCAGGAGGTGCGAAGAGCGAAGAGCGAAGAGTCCCGCAGGAAGACAGGGCGGTACTGAAGTCGGAAACCGCAGCCAGTACCCCACCACTTACCACCAAGCGGGGGAAGGGAGGGAAGGAAATGAAGAGCCAAATTAAGACGTAAAAGGAACGAGTAAAAATTATAACTATAAAAAATTATAAAAAAGTATATAAATCAAATTAAAATTAATAAAAATAATAAATAAAAAGTAAAATAAAAAATAATAAATAAATAAATAAAAAATAATAAATAAATAAATAAATAAAAAATAATAAATAAATAAATAAATCATAAATAAATTATCGGTTGAGGCTGAGTCCGGGGGAAGAGCGAGCATCAAGTAAGCATATGTATGCCTCCTCTGAAGCTCTTAGGGTAACTTTATTGTTGGATTCGGGGATCTGTTTCAGGATCTGAACCCTGAAACAGTCATTGAAACTGAGTCCATGCGAGTTCGCATGGATGGCTACAGGATAGTTACTGCGTTGACCGACTGAAGCCCTATGACCATTCATACGAAGGCTCAACTTATTAGAAGTTAAGCCAACGTAAAAGGAGTCACACTGAGTGCAATCCAGTCGGTAAACACAGTTGCTCGAGGTACAGGAGGAATTGACCTGAACCGGGTAGGAACTATGGTGGAGAGGGGAATCGAAGGAAGGATTAGGATTTACAATCAGGCAAGTTTGACAGCCACGGCGTCCACATTGTTTCATTCCAGGAAGAGGATTGGAAGGCTGAGGGGAAATATGAGAGAAAATGCTTTTTAGATTGGCAGGTTTACGGTAGGAAATAGAAGGGAGGTGATTAAAGATGGAAGAAGTAGAAGTAGAAGTAGACAGAATCGGAAAAGACTCCTTAATAACAGCACGAAGCTTATAAGCGCCAGGGAAGTAGGTTGTCAGGAAGAAGGAAGTGTTACTTCTATCCCTCTTGGGTCTGGGTTGGTGGGAGATGTCAGCCGGTAAAACACGACTATCAATGAAGGAGCGAGGATAGCCTCGTTCAGAAAATTTGTCCTTTAAGAGGTTAAGGTGATGTCTGCGGTCTTGGAGATTATTGCAGATATTGTGAATACGGAGGGACAAGGATCGAGGTATAGACTTTTTAACATGGGATGGATGGCAACTATTGTAATGGAGGTACTGTTGGGAGTTGGTGGGTTTTATATGTACGGAAGTCAAGAAGTGTCCATTGTCTAAAGTAACGTCAACGTCAAGAAAGGTGATAAGTCTGTCGGAGATGTCGTAAGTGAAAGTGATGGAGGGGCAGAAATGTTGAAAGGAGTGTAGGAAAAGTTCTAAGTTATGTTTGCCATGGGGCCAAATGAAGAAAATATCATCAATAAAACGGAGATAAAGGAGTGGAAGAAGTTGACAGGTGGCCAGGAAATCCTGCTCTAATTTGGCCATGAAAAGATTAGCGTAAGAAGGGGCCATAATCGTACCCATAGCTGTGCCTCTGGTTTGAAGGTAATAACGACCCTCAAACTGAAAGACATTATGCTGTAGCACGAAATCAGCCAAAGAGACTAGAAAGGATGTGGAAGGATTAAGGGGTGCTGTTCTGCCATCAAGAAAGTATCGCAGAGCGTCCAGACCTTCAGAATGAATGATTGAAGTATAGAGAGAAGTGACGTCCATGGCAACCATGAGAAGAGAATGATCAAGGGTAGAGGGAAGAGAAAGATTTTTAAGAATTTGGAGAAAATGGAAAGTGTCTTTGCAGAAAGAAGGTTGGTTCCGAACTAGAGGCTGTAGGAAGTGATCAATGAAGGCGGAAAGTCTTTCTGTAAGGCAGCCATAACTGGAAACGATAGGTCTACCGGCGGGAGGGGAGTCAGGCATGTTGAAGGGCTTGTGGACTTTAGGGAGCAGGTAGAAAACAGGACATCGGGGATTTGAAGGAATGAGGGTGTCAATATCCTGGGGAGAAAGGCCCTCACACACAGCACTGTTATTAAGAAGAGAAACTAAGTTCTTGAGGAAAAGAGGAATAGGGTTGGAAGAAAGCTGTTGATAAAAGGATGAGTTAGAGAGTTGTTTCATTGCCTCACGGTGGTTCATTCCCCTCTCCACCATAGTTCCTACCCGGTTCAGGTCAATTCCTCCTGTACCTCGAGCAACTGTGTTTACCGACTGGATTGCACTCAGTGTGACTCCTTTTACGTTGGCTTAACTTCTAATAAGTTGAGCCTTCGTATGAATGGTCATAGGGCTTCAGTCGGTCAACGCAGTAACTATCCTGTAGCCATCCATGCGAACTCGCATGGACTCAGTTTCAATGACTGTTTCAGGGTTCAGATCCTGAAACAGATCCCCGAATCCAACAATAAAGTTACCCTAAGAGCTTCAGAGGAGGCATACATATGCTTACTTGATGCTCGCTCTTCCCCCGGACTCAACCTCAACCGATAATTTATTTATGATTTATTTATTTATTTATTATTTTTTATTTATTTATTATTTTTTATTTATTTATTTATTATTTTTTATTTTACTTTTTATTTATTATTTTTATTAATTTTAATTTGATTTATATACTTTTTTATAATTTTTTATAGTTATAATTTTTACTCGTTCCTTTTACGTCTTAATTTGGCTCTTCATTTCCTTCCCTCCCTTCCCCCGCTTGGTGGTAAGTGGTGGGGTACTGGCTGCGGTTTCCGACTTCAGTACCGCCCTGTCTTCCTGCGGGACTCTTCGCTCTTCGCTCTTCGCACCTCCTGATGACGACGATTGTCGAAATATCGATGTGAGTTATGTCTGTGTCTTTCTGTGTGTTTCCTTCGTTTTTTATTTTATTGTATATATATATATATATATATAAACTTGAAATGGTCCAACAGGACTACTAGTTAACACATGAAAGAGAAAAAACAAATAATGATACACACAAAAGACTCACAACGATATTTCGACAGTCGTCGTCATCGGGTAGTGTTAGTCAGCTTCAGCTACTCAAAGGGAATACTTCCACCCGATGACCACTACTGTCGAAATATCGTTGTGAGTCTTTTGTGTGTATCTTTATTTGTTTTTTCTCTTTCATGTGTTAACTATATATATATATATATATATATATATATGTGTGTGTGTGTGTGTGTGTGTGTGTGTGTGCGTGTGCGTGTGTATACAGGAGTTCAAAATCGAAGAAGTTCCATGTTAAAACATGTAACTTGTCACTATTCATTATTGTTTCCTTTCCAGGCAACGACCAAAAGTAACAAATCGTTGAAAGTGACAAATTTATACTCGTTTATAGTTAAAGTTTATAATTATTGAAAGTATCATACAAACTCTATTCACATGTTATCTAAAAGGAATTGGCTAATTACTACTTAATGTAACTGTGTTCTCACAGCTATTACAGTGACAGTACAGATAAATATTTAAATATTGCATATTCCTTTGTACTACCAGATTTAATCTGATTCTAAATCCTCCCTCCAAAAAGCAAAGAAGTTAAAACAGATGCCAGATAGAAGAATTCAAAACATGTCAAATAGAATCCTTGAAAAATTCTGACTTTTATAAAAAAAAGTAGGGTAGATACCTGCATCGAAACAAATCATTTAATGGACTCCTGAAATCAATATGCACAATCATGTAAAACGAATGAAGGCGCTTTGAATGATATTGTAGCCAAGTGTCATTTTTCAAACTGAAAGATGATAAAAAAAAAGCTGATAATCTACTACCATTGAAACCCTATAGCAGCCTTTTAAGTCAAAATACAACCAGCAAAACCCATATTGGAGAATAACTCTATTTGGGTGTATGTGACCTCTCAGAACATTTTCTCTGACTTCTATAATTCATACCTCGGCATGATAGATACTTCATTTACAAGAAGATAGCTGATGTACTTGGCTGATGGTACTCTCAAAAGTATTACTAATGAAAAGCACAGCATTCTACTTACATTATTGATGCTGGAAGAGGCCATTGAGAACATTTTGTGACACAGTTAACATCACTAAAGATAGTACTTTGTTATTGTTATTGATAAAGATCAATCACAAAGCAATATTCTTAAAAACATTGATAATGTATTAACTCTATCTACTGACTGTGAAAGTGATTTATAAATGTCATTTATAAATTGTCTTTCAGAAGTCTAAAGTCACTGTATATGTACATAATGGCAAACAAATATATCAAAAATCCTGCTTTGTTCATCCGTATTTCAATTTTTCTTTATGCTATATATTAAATAAAATCACGTAGTTATAACTGCACAAGGTAAGAAAACTGTGACTGCCTTGGTTCTGTCACCATTGCTGATGTCATTAAGAGCTTTGCAAGTGGAGTGGTAGACTTCTGTGCTATTAGCTCCGAAGCAGAGAAGGCAAATATACTCAGCAGCCCGGGTATATTGTGATTGGCTTTGTAGTAATTGTACCATGCGACATTTTACGAATTGGCTTGACCATATTTCTTAGAAGATTAATTGGTATGAAGCAATGTATTACAGTGGTATTACATTGTTTGTCATTGAGTCGTAGCTTTTCAGCTTTTTTTATACCCCCTCTGACAACACTGCTTATTATTTTTACTGCTTTTTGGCAGGTAGTGGAAAATTTGTCTGTTCCTAAAGCATGTATGTATTTAAGCCATATCGTTTGTTTTTCATTCCTTATAACACTACAATGATACAGGAAATCACTTCAGAGCTATCTCTGTTCACTCATGTAGCTCCTGCAGTCTCTTTTGAATTTGTTCAACACCACATCTTCTTTAGTTTTGATGCCAGTAAAAAGTACCACTTTTCTAACTACTAGTAGGAGCGTTTTCTTAGAGGATTTGTGGTTGATGCTATTTAACCATCAAAATTAAAAACAAATCAACCCATTGCTACTGAAGCTTCTATGACAGAGAAAACCAGTTATATATACTTCAGATATTTGTGATCACTAATCACTTTACTGTATCCGAAGTTATCAGTGTAACAGGTATATTCACTTTCTTTAGGCGTTGCGAGTATTGTGTGACTTACTATTCTTTCCTTTTTACATATTTCATGTAAAATACTACTTGCACTCCAATCAGTATTAATTGTATTATTTCAAGATCATGAATAAATAATTTTTCATGATTTTAAAATTAAATTTTTTCATCGTCACTATCATTCACAAAAAATAAACTACTAAATTAATAAATAACGTTTTCATTTAAAGTTTTATAAATTAAACCCTCCCACAAATCAACTTAATCACTAAACTATGTTCCATTTTTTTTATTACCATTTAAAGGGTCCTGAAAATTATTCTAAGTCAACCTAGACAAAGTCAACAAGTTTAGCAAATTATTCACTATTGGAAGTAAGGTTTTCAGTTTTCATGGTTAAAATACCATTTCCGGTAATCAAAATGAATTGAATTTTTTGTTGAAGCCTACTATTTTCAATTTACTTTAATTGACTAAATTTTATTGTTTTATATTTTGCTCTTTAGCCAAAAACATATCTGAAACATTAAATGCACCATAACGTTTTTTTTTGTCTATGTATTTCAAACAAAACAGTATTCAAAAACAGTATTGTTGGGTAAAATTTTATTAACATATATCAGACGTGTGATCTGTATCGTATCCACAAATTTTTGAAATGAGTATTAAGCAAAAAAATTTACATTTAGTGTAAAAAAAAATGTAATTTTAGTTGTTTCTGAAATCTGAGGTTTCTTCAGTTGTAGCATGTGTCAGTTCTATAATAATATTGAAGTTTCAATGATCTAGAGATTGCCATGTAGAAGAAATAAAAATCCAAATGCAACTTCTCGCCAAAAAAGTGACTTTCCCGTGGTGCGATATTGTCGTGATGCAAAAACAATAAGGGACATATATTCTATAGCTCTCAATTTTCGGTGAAATATGAACTTCATCCATTCAACGGTTTTACCTATAACGTGGACAAAATTGTTCGAATAAACATATACCCATTATTTTTTTTCCCCCCAACATTGTAAATCCTGCATCGGGACCGTATATTTACAAAGTGTTCCCTTATAGATTACACATTTATGACTAACCTAAAATAATATATTACATCTTATTATGTAATTGAGTGTATATCTTATTTTAAATTTAAATATAACTTTAAGTAAGATTTCTTCACACTTAAAATAAGATTAATAAACAGCATTTTTAACAATAAGATAAACACAATCTCAACTAGTTATAATAGTTGATATATAAATCAGCATTAGATTTTATACTTCTAATATTAGTCCAGGTTAATAATTGAGTAAGATATTTATAACTTGTTCAAGTCTAAATCTATGTAATTCACTAATTTTTGAATCCAAAATTAGTGAATTAAAAATCCAAACATATATCAAAATTGTTTTGTCTTTCTTGTTTTGGGTGTTATAGTTTCTTTTCATAATTTCACTGTGTTTCTCAGGTCATGTACCATCAAATGTTAGCATCTCTTTAACAAGGTTCACTCTTATTCCCTCCAATAGTTTACACTCAAACAACAAGTGGTACCAGCTTTGATAAGCCGATCCACAAAGGCAAGCAGCGCTTTCTGTAATTTTATAACGGCTCAGATACTCATAGAAGTTCTCATGACCAGTGAGAGTCTGTGTCATCCTATATGACATCTTCCCATCAAATTTTGGACGTAGTTGTAGAGCGGGAAAGAACTTTTTTGTTTGGGCACCGTTCTGGGAATACTTCCATTTGTTCATACTGTTTAAGACTCTTCTCTGGAGTACTTTTCTTGATATAACTTAATGGGTTGATTGAGTACTCTATCTTCAAAGTGTCGTCCATGGCTGCTTCTTTGGCAACCTTTTCTGTCACTTCATAGCCCTCGATTCCTGAATGAGATTTCGACTCTACAACCCTTTGTTCTGAATTTAATTATTTGAGCTCTAACGTTCTGAGAGTTAACACAACGTATGTGACTGTTGCGCAAGTGGTATAGAGAAGATTTTCTATCCGTTCTTACCATAGCTCCTTTTTCCAGTGCTCCAGACTCTTCCTCTTGTTCGAGCCACTGAAGTGCTCTTCATATCGCCAGCAGTTTGGCCTGATTGTCTGAACACCATTTGACCAACTTTAACTTTATGCGACACCTCTGTCTCAGTGCTGTTGTTGACCACGATTCTACCACTGACTTCACCATCGATTTTGCTACCGTCCTAAAATGTACTAACATCAATGTCCTCAATTATTTCATGTATGACTATATAATCTGCGAGGTGAGTAATTCAACTTCTTCATCTTTATGGGTTTCTCTGCTAAATATTGCGGTGAGCAGATTCCGTATTTTTCACAGCAAGATATCTGCCAACAAGTTCCCTCCCACAGTTTGATATCTATTGGTACTATTTATGTTAAGACTCTATTTTAGATATCCTCTTATCATCCAAACCAGCAATTGTGCGTAAAACTCTTTTAAGTTTTCTTACTATATATTTCCTACTTAACCCTCTGTACCACACGGGCACTGCATAAGACAACATGGGAGTATCTCTTCACTGTGTATCAACCTGATGGCATGCACTCCTATCTCCCAATTTACTTTAGCAGATCAGCTTAAACTGTTCACCCAGCCAGGCAGACACTGGTGTATCATTTTTTTGCCCATCGTTAAATTATAAATATAGCTATAATGTTTTCTTATCTTGACAACATATATTTTACACTATTTTTCCTTATCGAAGTTCCGGTCCAGCATAACTATATATACATTTTCTTAAGCTCTGGTTTTTTGTCCCTTTATTTTTGATCTTGTTTCCCTATAGTTTCAATTGAACCCCTCTTCTCTTTTTCATCTCTTCACTTCGTTCCTCATTCGCACTATATTAAAACATTAAAATGATAATAAAAATTAATTGTCTTTTAATGCCTTATTTTTAAACTGTTTCTTCCAATTTATTCCTGTTTTATTTTCCTATTTCAGCTGTATGAATGTCCTGGATTAATATTTCTCAATAGTTCCTGTAAATTTAATCTTTGTTTTTATTATATATATTATTTTCCTTTTTACTACCTTCTTTTGTTTATATTCAATTATACACAGAAGTAAATGGATAGGCTATCTCTTCTCGACATATATATCGCTTCAGTAATCATGCTCTTGATACTACTGTTTAAATCGAAGCATGTATGAAATAAATAAACTGAAGTAAAACTGGAAAAATCAGCGTAATATTTCCATATTTTGATTAATCAGTCCATATCTGAATTTAGAAATAGCATTTTTTTAAATTTTAAACACCACGTTTAAAAATCTATTTCGATTGAAATTTCTTTCTGATATCTGGCCAATTAGTTTAACATTCAACTAATCTTCATTTTATTATTTTTTTTATTTACAGTATCAAATAATGTATATGGACATGAAAATGTATACAACTGATCAACAAGGTAGTAAATGAAATTTAATATTACTCTTTAAAAATGTCATTTATAGAATTAAGAATTGTTTTAATTTCAAAAATATTAGTAGCAGAGTAATGTAGCATTCGTTACTGAGAATTTATTTTGTTAATGTGCACTTCAAAGTAAATGGAGGGATAATTACGCATTGGGAAACTAATTTATCATGATCATTGATAGATATGGTAATTATCATTTGTTCAATATAATCTTTGATAGAAGCTAATATTTCCATTAAATAAATTGAAATGGTGTAACATAATAGGGTGCATGTTGAGGTTATTCATGAGTGAAATTATTTGTATTTAGGATGTCCTTTAACATTCATACCTCACGATATCTTAATAGCGTGTTCCAAATGCATAAGGGTTAAGAGTCAATTAGTGGCGTTTGTCTTCCAAGTTTGCTACGAAGGAAAACACTCATTAGAGGATTAATCATTTTACATGGAATAGTAACATTTTGCCCTACTAGAGAGAAAGTAGTGTCCTATAAAAGAGCCATTCAGTTTCAAGATACGACCAGCAATGGAGCCATAAAGGACCAATTAAGGGATTAGAAACAAGCAGCGCTCCATTACTCAAACAACCCCCTCTGTTATACAGTTAGTGAACCATGCTTATTTTAACAGATTAAATATGAACCGACCTCAATAATTACAATTGAATCATACCATTTGAACCAAATATACCTGCAATTAGGTTAAATAAGGTCACTTGCTCTGTTACCAGTCAAAAATTTAATTTGGAAAAAAGCTTTTTGAATATATACATCCATGTACAGGAATATTTTTTTAAGTCCAATAAAGTTATCACTTCTTAAAAAATTATGAAAAAAATTATTTCATTTATTAAGACACTTGTATCTATCACTAAAAAGTTTGCGAAATTTAAGTTTTTGAGGTTACTAAAATTTAACATTTATAATTGTTAAATTCAACAAAAATATCACTTCTATAAAAAAAAATAGGAAAGAAAAGCAAAAAAACTGGAGTTGCCTACGCTCAAATTTATGATAAATAAACGTAATATCAAACTTGCTGGCAACTAATTCAGTTTTGGTTTTTCTTTAATGTGGTCATGGTGTCCACGTAATATGAAACTCATAGAACCGATAATGGTTTTATTTCTTTTAATGTATTACTGTTAATTTTATCAGTCAACACAAACATAAAAACATTGATCCAGAACGATCTGACATATTATTATTATTAATAAAATGATTCGTATTATTACTAAACTATGTTCTGCCAAAAGATCTCTTACAGTAAAATATTGATTTGATGGCTTTTGTAGAATATCTGTTACATGCCTTTCTCGTTTTGTATTTCATCTCATAATACTCTAACATTTTTCTATACCTCTGAGAGTTTTAGTTTATTATTTTTATGAAGAAGGCTTTGAGACTTATGTTTCTTTCTCTCTTCTTAAGAAAGGTATAAGATTGTTTTAGCTCGATTTATATCTAGATCTTTCTCCTTTGCACGTTTATCAATTATTCAGGAAGCGTACAATGTACTTGAAAAATATTACATTTATACCTTTGTAAATATGAACCAACCTCAATAATTACAATTGAATCATACCATTTCAACCAAATATACCTACAATTAGATTAAATAAGGTTAGCTAATAATGAAGTTTTTAGGTAACCTTTTAACATGAACAGCATTACATTGTCCACATTTGTTCTATAGTTCTCGGGTTAAAAAATCTATCCAATAGATCTGATTCGATGAATTTTTGATCATGTTATCATCATTGCTTTAATATCCATGGAAGAGAAATTTATTTAGACTTAGTGTTTCCAATTTCTAAAACTTTCAAAAATAATCCGGTTGATTTAATTTCCCATACAAAGATGCTTATTTACTTCATCTAATCATTTTAATCTAATCTTTGAAATTATTAGTTTAATATTACCTTCCAATATTGTAAGTTAAAGAATTGTTCGTAGTAGGACAGTTCTGATCCAACATTCATATTTTAAGTTTAATGACTAACTATAAAAGAGGCTTAAACTTAGCAGCCGTTTTATCATAACGAAATAATACTACTCTCTCCCTACTTTTCATAAAATCATAGGGTTCTTAAACGCAACAAGAATTATTTATTTGACCTAATGATTTGTGAAAAAGAGCAACAGTAGATGTGTTAAAAAACTTTGCTAGACAATAGTAATTCACTCTAAAAAGCATCATGGCATACATGGTAAAAACAACATTAAAAAATTAAAGCAAAAATTATGTTAGATACAATTCCAAGTTGAAATCTTTAAGTCAATTTACAAAATCTAGAGTTGGCCTTACTCTCAAATTTATAACAAGGAAAAATATGTACTTGATATTTCGATATGAAGAAATGTAGAAAATGAATATTTCCAGGTAAAAAACTCAGAATAAAAAAACCTTTATTGGAATACACTCAATTTTACTCTAATTGTATATCAAAAAATCTGGAGTGGCCTACACTCTACTTTACTATAAGTAACTTAATGTCAAATTTCTTGAGTATATAAAACATAACGTCTCATTTAAACATAACGTAAACATCTAAATGGGATATGATTAAAAGGAGAATGAAAACATTAATTTTTTTGGAAACAAAGTTGCGCAAAACATGTAAATAATAAGAATTATCTAAAAAATCTATTCAATAAAAATTGCTTTTCTTTTCATCTGTTAAAAAACGTATATTCAAATTTACTCTGAGCGAGTGTTACCTTTTTCATGCTGCTGTACTCTGTTATAAGGTTGCTTTGAATGTATATTGAGAAAACAAATTATAGTAATTATCAAGTTTTCCATACTCCATTCAAAGTCAAAATCTAAAATTATTCAAAGTCAAAAGCTATTCAGTAAAATATAAAGCTTTTATAGCTGGAAGTTTCTAATTTTTGAAAATAATAAATATCAACTATTAGACTAGAATAGTTAAAAAACTGGATATTCGTCAACAAATATAAATCCTCTTTCTTGAGGAAAGAGTCCATTCCTCACATTTCAATATCCTGGTAAGATACTACAATTCACAAAGATGAAGAAACCATAACTGTTATTAAGTTTTGCTCAAGAGTGCAATATATAGATTTATTAAAGCAGTTTATGAGACAAATCCATCATACCATGGAAGACAGAGGAAATTAATTTATGTTCGTTGGCGGTGATTTTTTACATGTAATAATATTATTCCTCTTACATCTCTTATAAGTCAATAATATATTTTCATTTTTCCATTAGAAACATCAAGTTTTTCTCAGTGGATTCGCTCAAAAAATTTCTAAGTCAATGTAAACAATGTAAAAAAATACAAAAAATTCGACAAGTATAGCAGGTGATCTCTTAGTCTAGGATAAACAAACAGTTTTTATAGCGTTATTGCTCTTTCCCGTAATTGAAACTTCATGATTTTTTTTTTTATAAATTGCTAATTTTTTGTTCCATTTTTGGTCAAATTTTCATTATTTTTTAACGAGCCGTTTAGCGTCAAAAAAACATTTTCTGAAAACACAAATCGTACTGTAACGCCCCTTTAGCGAATGTAATTTTAGAAAAAAATATCTCAACTCATTCTCCACATAATGTTCTATTTTTAGGCATAGTTTCATTATTGTCCGTCAAACAGTATGGCTTGTATCGCTCTCACAAGGTTTGAGATTGAATTATAAGTCAAAATTTTTACATTTTATTGAAAAAAAAATATTTCCTGTTGTTTTACAATTCTGAATATATTTTTCGTTTGTTGCACTTGAAACCTCAAAGATAATGTCAAAATTTCAAAACTCTAGGGTTATCAGTTTAGGAGAAATAAATGTTTTAAAAAAAACGGTTTTTGGCAAAAAAAGTGACTTTCCCATCATGCATAATTCTTCCCAAACAATAGGGATCTTCGTCTAAATGAGGCCCATTTTTGTGTAAAATATCAACTTGATCCATCAAAGATTCTGGACCGTAGCGTGGTAACAAGCAATGCTAACACACGCACCCACCCACGCACCCACACACACAGCCACCCACCCACCCACCCACCCACCCACCCACACACACACAGACATCATCGTAAAAACGTCATAAAACGACTTCTGGGACCTCAAAACATGTAATTCCGTCAAAATCTCGAGATCGAATTTTTTCACGATCACTATACTTTACTTATAGTAAAGTAAAAACTGGTGGACGATCACGTGTCTTTTGGTTTTATTTTAACGATACTATAATGTAGATGTAGTATCAAACTCACAGATATATTTACAAATACAACTGCTCTTCTGATAGGTGTACTTGTTGTCCCTTTTGAAGATTCCTATATGACTAGACTTCTCAAATTACTTTTGTAGATTATTTGTTTTTTCATTTCATATTACTGGTTTCATGTGTAATCTTATTATTGTGTAAAGAATTATTTGTAGATAGATAATACCTAATCTGTTTCTTCAATCACCCGAAATGTTTCTATAAAAATAGAAGTAGTATTGACATAAACAACAAAAAAGTTCTTTTCCCATTCTCCAATGTTACCCAAACCAATTGAGTTCTTAAGATTCTAAGAACTAAATGCCTGACAATTAGTTATGTAGAACAATGCTACACTTAAATTTATTTCAGTGTCTTTGCTAAACATACATTTTCACCCTGGCAAACATAAATTTTATGGTTGTTTCGTATTTCTTTAATAGTTTTAAGATTTTTTTTTATCATACAAACCATATTGACTGTTTAAATTATATTCAAAATCTTGTATTAAACCTTAAAACAATAATTATGTTTCACTTGATTTTGATCATCCTATAAAAGCAAGGTCATCTATCTGTTCTTGTGTACTGCATGATGACATTTTTGAGAAGGTAGTAGGTCATTCACAATCAAGGACCACAATAACCTCATCCCACGTTCCTGAGTATAAGCTTTGGTGATCACAAATTCATTTCAGTTATATCCTATACTGTCATTAATTATTCTTTGCATTAACATTGTACTAAGCCATTTTAAAGTTTCTGGACTAATACATCTATGTATTAGTGATGACACATTGCATAGCAAGGACGTGATATCAAAAGGTTTTATATCCAAAAAGTCCTGCGTAATTCTTTTAAACCTTAAGCAAGTATCTATTTTTTAATCAAAATTTTTAAATTGATTCAGTTTTTTTTTCTTGCGTTAGGAATGTGTGAAATTGCTTATTTACCTAAAACTTTTCGTATTACCATAGATAGAATATTTATCACTTGAAATGTAATATTACATGGAATGTAATCTCATGACATATTCATGTGTTATAACAATATCTAATAACAAACTTTAAGTTTATGGAACGCCCAAGAAGTGGATTGCAAATAGTAGCCGTATCATCAAGAATAAAAAGTATCTTTCCCATGTTCTAATATTACCCAAGAATTATGAAATTCTCAATCAGACCATGAATATATATCTGGAAATTATATATAGTGAAAGGTTCAGCATGTTAATTGATAGCAAGACAATCAACCCACCCTGAAGAGCATAATCAAACATAACCTTGTTTGGCAAATGTTACATAGTTTTAAATGCATCATGTTCCTTATACATTAAATTGAATCACTAAAGCATTTTTTTCTTTTAATTTATTTTGTTGAAACTTAAAACAAGAATTCTGTTTCACTCGATTTTGAGAAAAAAAATTGTTAAAAAAATTTGAAAAAAAAGTTTATGTAAATAATTTTCCGTTTTTATAGGTGTGTTGCAATTTGCAGTTATAGAAATTTGCTAAAATATATCTTTGTAAATTAATAATTTTACTTCTTTTTCTACTAAATTTCATTTCTCTATCCTAAGCTGTTTAGCGTTAAACAAGTATTTTCGGAGATCCTAAAATGTAGCATAATCTCATATCTGTCCATGTAATTTCAATAGGAAATTCTGCAGTTCATCCAGTCAAATTATGTTATTTTTTGTCACAATTTCACTATGATCAGTGAAACGATGCGACTTGTATCACGTTCACAAACTTTCAGAAACAATAAGAAGTCAAATTATCTACGTTAAAATAATACAGTTTTGAATAACGTAAGAAAAAAATATTATACATTATTTCAAACCGTAGCCATTTAATAATAATTGGTATATAATTGGTATCATCATAACTGGTATAATAATAATAATTTGGTATAATTTCAGTTTAATAAATTTTAGTAAAATCCACAACAACATTCTTTTTTTTCATTTTAATATGAATTTAATTTCAGATAGGTTCAAAATGCAGTGTACATTTGGCTTCTATTCAGTTTTAAGACTGTTAATATAATACTGCAGAAGAAGTGGACCATCGTTGAAAGATATATTTATAGCTTACGAGTATGTTATCTTTAACGTGAACTACTGTTGCAAAATTATGGATAGAAATGATTTTGGCTTGTGGTTAGAACATTGAAAAATGCATAGCGTTTATCAATTAAAATGCAGACTCATTAATCACTTCTTGAAGTACATGTTGGCCCAACCAATATCCAGTACAAAAGTTTCACATTCCTAATTAAGCCATCTCGATTCTCTGCATTGTTATATTCCTAACCTATCTCCAGTAACCTATACTACACTTTCTAGTCAGTTAATATAGAACTCTCAACTGTCACAGTTTTCATAGCATTTGATAAATTACATATTCTTTTTATGTTACTAATGGTAAAGAATAGTGATAATAGAAAACCTGGATTTCGAGTTCTTCACAAATTTACATCTTTTGAGGTTTTCTAAGTCAGGTTTTTCGGTGATTTATGTGTATGTGGTTGGATAGGTGGGTATTTGGGTTGTGTTGGGGGGGAATCCAAATGTTTTCGGAGATGCTTTAATCCACACCGTTTGATGGAACTAATTCATGTTTTAAACAAAGGGTGTGTATAAAAAAATGATGGCTCATTTATTGTAGATGTGCCCTATTCTTTGGGGAAATAATAGCAGGATTGGAAAGTAACTTTTTTATAAGTAATTTTTTTCTCCTTCACCACTACTTCTAGAGTCTTAAAATTTTATGATTGCTATGATAATCAGAGAAAAAAAACAAAAAAAAACCTCCTAAGGTTTTCAATTAGTTATTTTAAAGAGTACTACATGTTGATTTATTGCAACACAGGTATTAGACATCCATTCTTCACTCTGGTGACCACAATAAATTATACAGTTTTTTAGCGTTTCATTTTATCTATTTTGGAATCTTTCTGTCTTTTTGTAGGTTTTTAACTGTTTAAAATATCTTTAAAAATCTGCTTTTAAAGAAAAATGAATTATCATTGATTGAAATTTCTTAAACAATTTCTTAGTCAAAATAAACAAATCCTAGTAGTACAGTAGGTAATCCATTACTCTATGTTTGGCTTCAGGTTTTGGTAACTTTATTGCCCTTCCCTGTTATTGGCATTTTTAAGTTTTATTGTAGAATACTATAGTTTTTCATTCAAGATTACTAAATATTTTGTAAATCGTAAAATTTACTGTAACACCAATTTCTGTCCAAATAATCTTGTTAGGAAAGGTATTCAGGTCATTCCCTCAGAAGTTGTTATTCCTGGGTATATTTTCATTATGATTCGTCAAACGAAGTGACCTCTATGGTGCTGATATTCAGAATAAAATATAAATCAAATAGCAAAACTGACCAAAATCTCTAAAAAGTTATTAATTTTTTTCTCAATGCAGTCAGTTACACAGCAATCTCAATGTTACAACAATCTGGCGTTAGTAAATTAGAAGAAAAAAAAATGTAAAAAAAAAGAAAAATATATCTTGGTCAAAAAAGTGATTTTTCCATGATGTTAATGTGTAAATAACCTTATGTTTCTGCTAATAGCAATTATATCTAATACCTCTAATTTTTCATCTAAAGAGACTCCTAGAGTGTTCCTGTATGTTTAATAGTTCTAATAATTTTTCTTCTTGACAAATGTATAAGGACCATTTTAGGTGAATTTATATACACTTCTGCCTCCTTTACCCATCTATAAAAAATTTTCTCAGTGACTATTAGGTACGTCTTAAAATATATAGATTTATTGGGATTTAACAATAGAAATAGATAATAGTATGAAGGTAGCGGTTCAATTAGACTATCAATCTCTTGAAAATATTTAACAAATTATTCCACCAATCATTTTAATTTTAACTGTAGTACGATCAATTCGAAGTTTATATATAATAAATGAAACTAATATTCTTATTTAAAAAAGAAATTAATCTTCTAACTATCTAGAAAATGTGAGTGTGTCTAAGAAACAGATAGTTTCAATGAGAACTGAGCTAAAATTTAACAAACCATTAATAAGTTTTAGAAAGAAATGGACTGTAATAACTAAGAGTGTTTTGCAGCGAGATAATCCTTTAACTACTGAACAAAAATGGCGTCCATTTTAAAGAAAAGAGTCCTCTAATTTTTGCAAATGTATATATAATGAAATCATGATATAATTAATCTAATTCTGTTGTTTTATATAATTCTTTTTTTATATTTTAGTCCATTTGAATGTTGTTTTTAGAGCAAATTCACTTTAAGAAAAGCTGAGCACTTTAATAAATATTGTTTTTTTTGGATATGTAAGCAGTGATTACATGCTTTATTGAAATACTTCTTAAAAGTTATATTCGTATTTAAAGATAAAAATCTCTTTTTTTTAACTATATTAATTTTTTTGATAAAATTATTTTAACAAACAAAACGTTTAACACTGTTTTTGTAGTTTTGTGAAGTCGCAGTTGGTTGTTTTTTTTCTCATATTTTTTTTACATTTGAATAAAGCAAATTTTAATGATGTAAACACTATTTAATATTCCTAAACATTTATAAATGGGTTTTAGATCTTTTTAGTAGTTTAGTCTTCTTGTTGAAGCATGAAAACATTGTGGAAAATGGAATAAATATTGAGGCGTATGCAGAATATTGTGACAATAACTCTGAGGAAAGACTGCTTGTTTACTCTGCTCCAAGAGAGCTTGCCAAAGGAACGTCTGTGCCTTGTTTTCCTTATTCGGGCCGGCAAGGGATGTGCCAAGGCATCGTCCCTAATGCAAATATTTCCATTGCCCTATCACAAATGTTTCCTTTTTTTTCATGGAAAAACATCCAAAATTACTAATTGACTTAAATAAAACGCGGTGACTAAGTTAAAATCATGGTTACATAAGAACCACCTCGGTTTTATTCCTTAAGATATATATTGGTAATGCAATAAGTGTACTTAAATGTTGGAAAAGGTCAGAAAACAAAAAAATGACTACACATATATAAATATACATATATATTAGTATAAGATGGCAGCAAATTTTCTTGGAGGCATAACATAACATCGTCTTCGACGATGACTATTATAGTCGGAAGCTTGTGTTTATGGATAGTAAGTTATGTTAAAATCTTTACCTGTGATGTTAGTCTTTCAGTTGTATTAAAACTGTTGATATTTATTAAAGTGTTTCAAAGAAAGTGTCTCAATGTCCTTTGGAAAACTTATTTGGGAATTACCACCTTCTATTCGTAAGACTGTCAGGAGACTGGAACAGCTTAGTTTGAAAGTCGTAAATGCCGAAGCTGCGGTACATTTCAACAATATATATATATATATATATATATATATATATATATATATATATATATATGTATATATATAAAAGAATCTTAAAACACGGTTAATCTGTGTTGATCTAGAGCAGGGGTCGGCAACCTGCCGCTTTTTCATCTTTACACTACGGCTCTGAGTGGCTTAGGAAAATAAATTACTTTAAAAAAGTATTTATATGAATTTTATTTGTGTTAGTTATTCTTTTTAGTTTTTTTAATTCTAAATTGGTAGATCTTTATGCAATCTTGAAATATTAAAATATTAAAAAAAAAGTATATTTTATTGTTTTTTGTAGCTCAAAATAAACGTCATACTCGAGAAGGCCGGTATTCCCGCCCGAATGCCATCTCAAATTTCAACCCCAACAAGGCTAGATATAGCAAAATCTATGAAAAGAAAAATATCAGAGGAAAATATAATGTAAATTTCTGTTCAAATGTTGTTAAGAAGTTATTAAAAAAATAAACAAATAGTGCTTGAATGTAAAATATGCTTGAAATCCAGAAAGAGAAAAGCAAATGAAAACATTATAGCCCGTTTTTGTTTTTTTTTTTTTGCTATATGGATTATTTAAGTTCAGCTTTTTAATTTATTTGAAAGAGACATTTAGACATACTTATTATTTTTCAAGAACTCTGAATGTTCAAAATGTATTCATTAGAAATTAAATTTAATTTTCTCTCTAGCACTTTGTGGATTTCATTAGCAACACTTTATAGCCCATCTTTAAAAGGGTAGTCAAAGCACTAATAAGTGTATGTTTATTTTTATTTTCTAATAAATGCGTTTTTCCTAATTTTAGATGTCAAAAAGTATTTGCGGTTCTCAGTGGGGGTTTTTTTTTTGTGGAAACCGGGTTCAAATGGCTCTTTTGGTGTTAAAGATTGCTGACCCCTGATCTAGAGAATAGGGGAATTGTGCTCAAAATATATCACCACACAAACGTAGTATATCCTAAGTGAGGGAAATTGTACCAAAGATTATGAAAACTGCACCAAAGATTAGAAACTTCTTACGTGCAGCAAAAATGCAGCATATAACAAGTGAATAAAAGAGCAGTTATTTGTTTTTATTTTTAACTAATCGGTTCAAAATTCTTAATTACTTTAAAGAATATTTACAAGGAGAGGAAAAGACATAATCAATGTGATCAGCTCAGTTTATGTTTTAGAAGAAAAAAGTGTAACAGTTGCTCTTAAAAATAATGTCATTCAGAAAGACTAGGTAAAGATTGTGACAACATATCGTTGACTTCAAAAGGGTTGGTGTAAAGTACCCACCATTTTTTCTCAGTTGCTTTTGCAACTTTTTAAACGTTTTCTTCATTTATGGTTTTGCACCCCATATTGCTCCATAGAATGTCTTTTAATACTCTTCATCAATCATCTGCTTCTCAGAGTATTGATATTTTTAATAATTTGTATGTAGTATTGCTTGCACATAATAATCAAAATGTGAATTAACAATTATACAAACCAAACATAAAAAACACATATGAATTATTCTTAATAACGGTCACTCTAATATAAGTTTTGACCACATTTTTATAAAAAAAAATGCCTAAAAAATAATGTAGATAAAGTAGGAGAAACCGATACTTTTGAAAAAATTGTGAGAAAACTATCTCAATTTTTGCTTAGTCATGTTTCAGTACATTAATGTTATCAGTCATGTTTTATTAGCGTTTTTTGGTTGTAAACTGGACCAACATAAACTAGATACGAGTGTCACATCTAGATACCATATCGGATTGTAGCATTAGTGCTTTTTAACTACTATAGCGCTACTAATACTACTACTCTTAAACTACATAAGAACACCAGAATTAGTCATAATTCTGTGTTTAACTGCAATGAAAAACATAACTTCCATATCAACCGACTCTGTAAAATTGTCCACACAATATCAACATGAAACTAAAACTCGTATGAACATTACTACAAAGAGAATAAACAATGATTTTTTCAAAGCAATAAAATTTAACTAATTGGTTCTACTAGCATTTTGTAATATCGCAATTAATTAAAATTTCCCCATTGTATATTGTCAAATATGCTCTGAATCTGCAAAATTGATTTTGTATTTCACATTGTATGTATTCACATTTGCTTGCTAAAAACATAGCATTAGTTTTTGGCTTTTTCGAAATCTGGCAGGTGACATGACACATAATTAAAATGATATTTCATTTTACTATTCTTTTTGTGGTATATCAATGTGGGTTTCATTGCTGCTTCAATCACTTTGTTTTCTATTTAACATCAGTGTGGCCACAAGATAGTGACATTCAATAACTGGAGGTTAAATGAGAAATCTTTATCCAATTTCCGAGGGTTGTCAAAACCACTACATTGGTTTTTCTACTCCAATTAAAATTTATATTTTTACTTTTATCATAAATAATTCCTATATATTTACTTTTTTATACAGGTAATTTTACATGCTTTATATTATTATACAATCTACAATATAAAATCTACAGAGTAAGCCAGAAGAGACATTAACATATATATCTCTAGATTTTCAAATTAGTTCAATCCTTGAACAAAATGAGCGAATATTACAAAATGATTTTTTTAATCAAATATGATCAATTATTTGGTACCCTGTAACTTTTAAGCTAATGTAATCATCACCTTATGAATATTTGTAAAAATACGTTCATAAAATATTTCAACAAATTTTACCTTAATATCCGACTACTCCGGTCTCCTTGATTTTAACTACAATTATAATGGCAGTTCTGTCTGATCAGCCATCAAGACATGCTTGACACATTCTCTTCACCCCACAGACCACTGACTGTCTTTATGTCTAGAGGATGTACTCTGTTATCCTTCCATTCTACGGCTGCGTCTGCAGTACTATCAGAGAGTGGATTACTTCCCATTTCTATATAACCGGCTATCTAAATAAACTCTAATACCTTTTACACACAAATAGTTCCTTTACCCATCATATATTCCATTTATAAGCAGATCACTCTGAAATTGATCCATGATATCAGCCATGGCTGATTTGATTCCTACCGTTATTTTTCTGGCTTTAGTGATTCCTTTTTTTAGGGATTTAGTGCATTCAATGTTTTTGTAGTGTACACACTCACCACCAAATGAAATTTTTTCTCTCTTGTCGTGTGTTTTGAGCTCATATGTATTTTGAACCGGTCTTGATCTTGAGATGACCGTCAGATATCAGTAAATATCGTCATATAGCACTTGAATTAAGAGAGAAACTTTCGAAACACTGTTCATATATCTTTTGTAAACTTCCATGTTTCCAGCTTTCTTCTAATCATGTAAGCACAAGAAGTTCTGCATATATTCATATTAGAGTCAGATATATATTGTACAACAGCACCGATAGGTCTCTCGTTTGGAGAAGCTTTCAAAAGTTCTGGATTGCCATGCATTCACGCTTACAACATTGTGACATTGCACAATCTGCATGAACTCTTTACGTTTTAAGGTTCTTAGCACAAACTGAAGATTTTCATCAAGCCTAGAAAGTGACTCATCATATTGTTAAACAATGACATTTGACATTACAAGTTTTCTGTTTCAGTATTGAAAAACATGTTTTTAGCACCCTTTAATCTCATTGAGTGAGTAATGAAAAGTTATGGGAGTTATGTTAATAACTTCATCATTAAGAAATTCAGAGGAGCAAAGTATTAACCCCTTCAAAAACATTTCTTTGATAACAGATGTTTTACTATTTCTAACATTGGACATCTAACTAGAGCAATTTACAATTTTCTTTCTTTTCCATTATGAATTGAACTATCGTTACTAATAAATTTATTTTACTTGAAAGTAAATCTTATTATTATAATATTTGGGATAGATTAACATTATATCAGAACTGTTTAATCTGAATACACTGAATTAAACTTAATATGTTAGTTACAAAAAATTGAAAGTATGAATTACTCAGAAGGGGTGACAGGCAATTACCCATTACAAGATCCAATTTTTGTTTGTAAAAGTTATTTTGAAATGCAAAATGACAATCAACAACACATAATTTAATTAGCTGCATTATAGTGGACGGAGGAGGGAATAAATAACTAGTTCCTTTCGTAGAAAACGTAGTAGTCAGATACAGGGACATTTGTATAAATGGACATTACGTCAAAACTAATTAATCTACATTATTCCTTAATATTGACGGTTTTTAATTTACCAATTTACATTATTATTGTGAATATAACTGCCTGGGTACAATATTAATGGGTTCAAATCCCTAACTACTATTTTGACACCGCATGAAAAGGCAAACTCACAATTAATCATATGGGGAAATTATTTTTCGGACACATATATATCCGATAATGAAACAAATTAAGAGAATAATTTTATAATTAACTGGAGTTGATTTTTCAAAATGAATTTTATCTGATTAATAAAAGAACTGTTGACCCAATCTAAAGGATTGTACTCTAACTTAAAATAAAAATTCCTGTTACTTAATAATTTCTATTTTTTCTAAGTATCTTTTTTCTCAATAGAAGTTTCAAATCCAATTAAAGTTTCAACATAGTCCCTTTTAATGTCAAATTCGGTAATTTTACAGTATTATGACCCTCTTTCTAGGCTTCCTTCCTAAATTAGAATTTAATAGTTTTTTTTCTAATCGTAATAACGTAGGTATTAATTTTAAAAAAAAAACTTTCCTACAGAACTGGAGTGCAGTAAGATTTATAAAATCCTTTAGTGGATTTTATGTAATGTCTTATATAAAATTTATGCAATTTCCACTTTTTCTTCCTTACTCCTTTGTTTATCCTTGATCCCTCCCTCCTTGATGTATTGTTCTTTCCTATACTTTCCATCCTTTAAAACCTTCCACCTCCAACATCAACCCTCTTCCCTCCCTCTCCTCTCAGCTTCTTAGTAGATGTTTCTACACCTTTGGTCAGTTGAGATTTGTCTCTGACAATCACTGCTTGTACCCCCTTTTTTCTCATTTTTTAATCGTGGTTTGACCGTATATATATATATATATATATATATATATATATATATATATATATATATATATAAAGATTTCACATAAACACGTGAAACAACAATCAATGATTAAACCACAATAAGAATGGGAAAACAAGACAAAACTCAGTTGGGTTATTGACTCTGACGAAGACCGCTTGTTACGGTTGAAAGATCTTAGTCTTGTTTTCCCATTCTTATTGTGGTTTAATCATTGATATATATATATATATAAAACAAAATTTTACATAAAATTTCATATTGTTGTTTGACCATTAATAGAAATATATATGTATATATATATTGAATTTGATAGCAGATTCTGCATTCACGATTTTCCTACTTATAGCTTCTATTTTTCTTACAATTTTCTTTTGAGCAGGTGATAATTGCCAAAGCAAACTAGCATAAGATATTCAGAAGGCTGAAACACTAAATAAACACTTCACTGGGTAGTGTAGTGATTAATTAAATATAGTTATCCACAGTGAAGTGTTTATTTAGTGTTTCAGCCTTCTGAATGTCTTATGCTAGTTTGCTTTAGCAATTATCACCTGCTCAAAAGAAAACTGTAAGAAAAATAGAAGCTATAAGTAGGAGAATCGTGCTGCAGAATCTGCTATCAAATTTAATAATACATGCTTGAATGAGGACTTGCTGCCGAAATACACTAATATATATATATATATATATATATATATATATATATATAAAAAGATTTCACATAAACACGTGAAACAACAATCAATGATCAAACCACAATAAGAAATGGGAAAACAAGACTAAGATCAAGTATTTTAAGCCCCTTAATTGGAAAAATTTCAGGCAGCCATATAAAAAACAATGTGGATTTAATTAAAAAATTAAAAAGCGTCAACATGAACAAAAATTATAGATTAATCAGTTTCGATGTGAAGTCTCTTTTTACGAATGTACCTGTAACTGATCTGTTGAGCTTACTCCAGGAGGAATTAATTAATTATTCCCTTCCCCTTCCATCTACCACTATAATAGAGTTAATTAAGTTATGTGTGGTAGATTGTCATTTTCAATTTGAAAATAATTATTATATACAAAAATTTGGTCTTGCTATGGGTAACTGTTTATCCCCCCTCCTAAGTAATTTATATATGGAGTTTTTTGAGAGTAAAATGTTAAGCTCAATTTTGCCCAAAAATGTTAAATGGTATAGATATGTTGACGATATTCTTTGCATTTGTCCCAAATCTTTAAATAAAGTTGATTTCCTAACAAAATTGAATTCATTAGTTCCGACAATCAAATTCACAATGGAAGAAGAAATAAGTGGTAATTTGCCCTTCTTAGATGTCCTGATCCATAGGTTACCTAATGAGTTACGCTTTAGTGTATATAGAAAACCTACGAATGTACTTGCATACGTTCACTTTTATTCTTCCCATCCAAAAATGTTAAAATTTCTGTTTTTAGAAATATGTTTTTGAGGGCGTTTAGAGTTTGCTCCCCAGAATTTCTTAATGAAGAGATTAATAACATTAGGTCAATTGCCCTTTCATTAAAATACCCCTCTTCTTATATCGATTTAGCTTTGAAGGGTGCTAAAAAAACTTTCTCTAATACTTCAAAAGAGCCCCTTTTATTATCAAATTCTATAGTTTTGCCATACCACGAATCATTGGACCCCCTTCCAAGATTAGCCAAACAACTTGATTTTAATATAGTGTTTTCTAATCGTAATATGTTGGGTAATATGTTAATAAAAAACTCTCCAAGCAAATTGGAGTCCGCTGGTATTTATAAAATTCCGTGCAAAAATTGCCATAAAATGTATATTGGTCAAACTGGTAAATCATTAAAAACACGTGTAAAACAACACCAATATAACGTAAGTAGACAGGAAAACAGTAGTGCCTTATTTTTGCATATAAAAAATGAAAATCATCATATTGATTGGACAGGAGCTAAATTTATTACCTATGAAAAATCAATGTTGTTAAGAAATATTATTGAATCGTCTCTAATTAAATTTAATAGATCTAATATTATAAACATTAGTAACGGTCTCTTCAAACTTGATACTTTCGTCACGAGGGCAATAGCCTCTTCAAAGAGGGTTGACAGCTAGCGGATAGTTTTTTACTTTTTCTTACTGTACTCCTTTGTTTCCCCAAACATCTCTTTCTGGACATTAGTCCTTTCCTGTGCTTTCACCCTTTTAAAATACCACTCTTCCCTCCCACTCTTCTCAACTCCTCACCAGATGTTTTCTGCATCTAGTGTTCAGTTGGGTTTTTGACTCTGACGAAGACCGCTTGTTACGGTTGAAAGATCTTAGTCTTGTTTTCCCATTTCTTATTGTGGTTTGATCATTGATATATATATATATATATAACTAAATGTTCCACAAAACATAGCAGAACACACACTATGATCTGCTCTTTGAACAACACTCTCTATTAAAACAGAAGATAAAGCATATGGAAAAGCGTTTTCGTTATGGTTAAATCGTTCCTTAAATGGGATATTTCTAAAAATTGATTTCTATTTTTTTCCTCAAGAAAAACTGATTAAAAAGTTTGTGCGTGTTTTATCACTTTTTATTATCACAGCGTATAACATCGCTTTTCTGATCACAATAAATTTTATATATATAAAATTAATTTCTTTACATTAAGTTTGACAATAGTTTGTGCAATAATTAAAGAACTTGTTTATTAGTTAATCAAAATTGAATTTTAAAATATTATTCAACAATAGTTTTTTTTCTTGTTTTAATGCTAATAAGTGAATTGTAAGCGTTAGGTTTTTCTCTTACGATGTCATGAAGATTTTAAGTTCTGAAATGATTTTGTAGGGGTAAATAAAAAGGAAATTAAAAATTGATTTTTAGTGTATAAGAAGGTTTTCTCTTGTAATAAGAAGCTGCCTAGACGTGTCATCGTTTGTTTTCTGATTAATTCAGTCCTTTTAACTCGTGCAGTATTCATTTATCCCAGTTGAGAAAAAAAAAATATAATTTGATTAGATAACTGTAACCCTGTAATAATGTGCAATAGCAAAGTTTTCAGCACTTCGAGTCAATATTTTCAGGTTTCTCTCACAGGGTAAGGACATTTTTTTTTAACTGTTATTAATATTTCAATGAGATATTATTAGACTTATATATAATTTTATTTATAAATTGTTTGATTTATTGAATTACTGCGTATTTAATGAAAACAATGAATCATATAAATGTAATTGATATTTCTTATATAATTAACATATTCTGATGAAAAATTATCAACTGGACAACAAGAAAGGATCATGAAATACAATGTATGTTAAAACATCATTAGAATAGAAATCTCCTTTCACATTGCTAGATATTCTATCGATATCAATTACTAATTTCTTAAGAATATCTAAAAATAAAACAGTGTTTTCCTTGTTGACATAAAATTTGCATCTGTATTCCAGATTAAGCATATCATTATTTAACATTACGTGATGATAAGAAAGATATTGATACTACAGATAACGAAGTATACAGACGGTTGCAATAAATTAAATAAGTTTTATTCAACTTGTTTGGTCCATCCCTGCACATGGTCAAAAGGAACATAATTGGAAATGTGAAGTCTTTTGGTGGAAATAAAAAAGGTTTAACATTTCCTGGAAAATTGAAGTAAACAAACAATTTACATAGTTCTCTAGGACTCATAAAAGAAATATTATATTGTAATTATATCTAGCAAGTACTCTAATCCAAAAACAATTCTGATATAAGCAAGGCAAATATAAATATATATTTTAATAAAACAAAGACAGATATAGACAGTCATTGTCAGAATGTGCTGTTTTTATAAATTTCCTTGCAAAAAAATCCTTGGTAAATGGTTTATACTTATACAAGGATATATAGTTTTATTGGAAATGCTTATGTGATTGCGATAGCAAATAAACTAACATATTTTTCCAATAAGAAAAACAAAAAAGGTTATTTCATGAAAAGTGTTGTCAGGATTCTTATCAGCCGAGAAACTCAGATACGATTACAAACACCACAAACTACCAAAATAGTTAGGCAAGTAATTGAAAGTTGTGGTCTACACATATAATCTTTGCTAGCTACAACCTCTTAGAAACTTTACATATCTGTAAAGTAATTAAATGAAACAGCCCAGTGGAATTTTAAATAAAAACCAATTAAAAAGAAGGTAGCCCACAAATAGACAAAGGAATAACTCACTTCTATATTTCGACCATCGTTGTCATCAGAAGTCAAAGCGTCTCTATATATAATATATATCTCAAGTCGTTGTCTCCCTTCGGAGCGACCCACACCTACCTTCCTAAAGACGGAGCAACCAAAAATAGTACTGAGTTTCTATGATTTTTTTTCTATATGATGTTTTTGTGAATTTAGTTTATAAATATATGTGTGTGTACATATATATTAATGATAAAACAACAATATGAAATGGGAAAACAAGACTAAGATCTTTCAACCGTACCAAGCGGTCTTCGTGAGAGTCAAAAACCCAACTTATTTCACGTGTTTATGTGAAATCTTTATATATATTTATATATATATTAATTGATATTATATATAAATATATATTTAGTATATATAAAATATAAATATTAAATATTAATATTGTGTATATTAATTAAATTAGGTACTTATAAACATTTTTTCATGTTATTATAATTAAATTCTATATTGATGAGGGCCTGATATGTCTAGAAATATAGAAGAAACGTCGTCTTAAAGGTGTTGTAATGCTTGAAGCTAGACTAAACCTCGATGCAAAAGAAAATCATTACTAAAATATTTGTAAATAGAGAATAAAGGCTTTTATATAATCGTTTCATACTCTGGTTTTAGAAACAAATGTACCAAGTTGGGTCCTACAGATACCATGCTACCATAAGAAGGACAATATCTGTGGTACTCTCAAAATGTTAAAATATTTTATTGGAATCCATATAACTATAAGAAGGCATCACCTAAAAGGTGAAACCCCTAAACAAGTGGATATACAAAACAAAAAAAAACTGTCTTGTCCACTATAATAGAAACTTACCAAACAAAACAATTATCACAGGTAAGTAAAGAGAAAATAGGCTACATTTATTTGCCCAAAAATATAACGCATACTTATTACACATCCCACCATAATAATATTTCAAACTAAACGATATAATGGTATTCTATGATTTATGTAAATCACTAAGACGAAAAAAATAAACAAATAAAATATAATGATATAAAATATAAATGAAATAATCAATAAAGAGCCCCAAACTGCTCTACAAGTTATTTTGGAACAGCAGACACCAAGACAGAATGGCTCATGATTTCACGGTCTCCAGTATGTGAATTCCGGGTAGTGGCGATATCTACTTTTAATTAGTCGTTTTTTTGCCTGACACCAAGGTACTATTTAGACTCCACACTTTCATTTTATTTTTACAAAAGTACCTTTTTAAAAAAAAAAAAAAAAAGAGGAGGAGGAACCTATAGAAAATAGTTTTTATAGTTTTAGAGGAAAAATGGAAAACATTTTTAGTGAAGTTATAAATATTCTTAATAAATATTGATGGACGCAAAAATAATTTCCAAAGAAGAATTCTGCACATATTGGTACATTTAACAATACGGATTGACATTTTACCGATAATGAGAAGAATACAATAATGATGATAATGGAGACACACTTCCCTAGCACCTCAATTCTCAAGGGATATGACCACTTTAAATGTTAAGTTATATAGACTGGTTGAAAATATTTTCACAGTTAACGAATTAATATTGTCAATTAATAGTGTATGAACCGTTTAAATGTCCAGGAGGTTACAGAATAATTTCAATTATGTTGCAAAAAGATTTCTAAATTTTGACTCTTATAATTATCGATAAGATTGTGTTCAGATATAGATTTTATAAATTACTATAAATGTTGAAAAAATATTGTTTCTATTGAAAAAAAAAAATCAAATATCCTTAATTGGATAACTTTTCAGCATTCATTTTATGTTATCCACCTGAAGTCGGCTGCCTCTGATACATAGGTATGGGCTGTTAGGTTTTTTATGTTGTTTTTTTTCCTAGAGGAACGTTGTTATACGAAGAGAATCTATGAGAGGCGACCGGCTACTCAAGAGAGTAAGGGGTGAATTGTGTGATAGCGGTCAGACGTTGTGGCCAATCACTCTGATCCATCTAAACGGTTCTCATCTCCTTGACAATCCTACTACCAAATCACCACCTTCAAAACCATCCTTTTACCTTATCCTCCTACCTTTAGTTTTCAAATTATTCTCCCTTTTGTTAGCTAACAATCATTTTTTTTTATATAATTCTAAATAAAAATAAATAAATAAATGAATTATATTTTATTTACTAATAATTAACTATTATAATTTATCTAAGAAAAAATTTGGCAATATTATTATCATACTCAGAAAAATAAATAAGCTTTATATATATTATGTTTAGTTGGGTTTTTGACTCTGACGAAGACCGCGTGTTACGGTTGAAAGATCTTAGTCTTGTTTCCCATTTCTTATTGTGGTTTGATCATTGATTGTTATTTCACGTGTTTATGTGAAATCTTTTTATATATTATGAGAAGTTAATAAGTATCAAAACAACCAATTTTGGAATATAGATGTAGTAACAAAAATTTGCTTTAAGACATTTTTGGATGGATAACTGGAGCTCAGTTAGTATCTCATGGATACTTTTTTCAACGTTGGTTATTTTACTGAAAACGTTCTTACTGACAATAGTTAAATTAGGATGGTGTTTTTAACTACAGATGGTGGTTAATGTATTAAAAGAAATTTATAAACTACCAGTAATTATCCATGTTCCAGGAAAAAGATAGCAAATCTGGAGTGGTATTCCTCAACGTTTCTATAAATGTTTCTATATTTTTTTGAAAATAATATCAAATTCGGTGGCAATGACAATCAGTTTAATTTTGGTTTTATTTCCATGTGACAGCAATCCTGTCTCAAAACCCTGATCACATTATCGCCACAAATACTTTCCAAGATCACCTACATAATATAGAAGCCTGGCTGAAAAAGTGGCACTTAAATATTAATATAAACAAAGCACCCATGCAATTTTCACATTAAAAAAAGGACTATGTTCGAATATCACTATCAATTGCGCTCTTCTTCCAACTGCAGATGTTGTCAGGTACTTGGGGATCTTCATTGACAAACGCTTGACTTGGAATCCCCATACTCGGCTGAAAAGACTTGACCTAAAACGACGCTACTTTCTACTATACAGACTTCTCGGAAAACATTCAAAATTTACACTCCACAAGAAAGTACTGTTAAATAAAACATTACTGCGACCTATCTGGACTTACGGACTTGAAATATGAGGTTGTGCAAAACCTTCCAACATTTATAAAATACAATCACTACAATCAAAAATCCTCCGTACTATCACTATTGCACCTTATTATGTCACAAATCACACTCTTCATAGAGACCTAAAAATCGCTTTTATACAAAACTTAGCCACTGATCGTTACAAGATGTTTTATACCAAACTTTCCTTTCACCCAAATGCTCTCGTACAAAACCTTGCTCCTTCCTAGGAAAGGCTATGATACAAACAGCGAAGATTTTTCGAATATATATAAATTAGTTAAAAGATAAAGTAAATAATTTTAACGCATCAATAAGCAATGAAGAACAGATATATAATAAAGAAACATATTAAATTTGTTAGAAATATTAATGAATACAGTTATAGACATGAGAAAATAAACTAAACAAGTCATGGCAGTTTGTAAATTAAGATTGCTTCATCCATGTACAATATCCTCGTGCCAGTTGTTTAAAGGACTGCACAAGATATGATCTACTAGGTGAACTTTTGTTTGAAATCCAGCCTGAAAACATGCCATACATTGAACCATTAATAAATTTAAATTGTCAACTGGTTCATAATAGCGTAGTATCCTTTCAACATGTTCTTTTATATTCACAAACAATAAATAAATATTTTTAATTGATTCAATTAGCTTAGAAAATAAATAGAAAAATAGATAAATTTTAAATTTGTTTAAATAGCATAGAAAATAATAAGCAATTTATGGCTGCGTTACTGGTAATTCTCTTTTCACCTGGATTTTCCATGTTGCTTCAGTAATACTAAGGCTTAAGTCAAATCTATTCAACTTAACTATAAGCAAATTTATTAAAAGCCCGCATTGATTCAATGCAATAAATTGGTTAGTTCAAATAAGTTGAGGGCTAATATTATTTATTGTGATGAAAATTTGAACAAAGACTCTGACTTTAAGAACAATATTTGAAATTCAGAACTGAAGCCCAATTTTACATTTCAGGGTATAAAAACAATGTAAATAGATAAAAATTACATAAAATTCATTATTGCCTGATAAATGTTATTAAAGTTCTATTGAAATATGGTTTTAATGGTATATGTATATAACTTTGTAATTATTATAATTAAATAATAGTTATATTAATAAATGGTACGGCATTATAATTTCGCACACAATACTATCTAAAGGATATTCACCAAAACGTCAATATAAACGCCTAATAACATACACACACGCAAAGTATATCTCTCAAAATGTAAAAAATTCGTCATAGGACTTCAAAATTTAAAACATGTAGAAATGTTGAAATAAATGTTTTTACCATTAGTACACTTTAATACTGATTATTTGTGAAATTCGCAATTATGTGGTTTTTACTCATACTGGGAGTAAAGTTATTTCAAAGTATCATACAAAAGAAGTTTTTTATTTAAAGAGCGAGTTTCAAACAATACGTGTTCATCAGCAGCTATACTCCAATAGGAGCAGTGGAGGACAGTCAACTCCTCGTATTGGAATACACCTGATGATGAACATATAGTGTTTGAATCGCGTAGTTTAAATAAAACACTTCTTTTGTGTAAGCCTTTGAACTATCATTTCACATCCCGTACTTTAATACTTATTAAGTAGTTCATACATATCTACTTATATATATTTATGATTAGTTCTGAAACAATCCTAAGTTTTCAACAAGAATAATAATACAATATTAGTTAAATATTTGATTACATTATCTGCAATTAAATAAAGAAAGTATAGTAGGTTTGATTGTAATAATTGGTTTTTAATACTGAATACAAAACAAGCAATCATTGGTGGAAGGAGGTAAAACAGTAGTAGGTTGGAAGGACTTGTTTAGAAAGTATTATCTGATTTGCTTGGTACCTCACATGCGAGTAGAATGATGAGGGATTTACTAGAAGAAGAGAGGCTAGCAAAGTTTATATCCACTAAGTCTAGTTCCTACAGCATATAAATCTCAAATCAATTTGTGCTTTTGCCTTTCCTCTGCCATATATCTATTCATGACATTATACATTATTTAACTACACCCTTTTAGCTCAATATTATCCATTTGTTTATATAAATTATCATCTGCGTATTTTAACAGAAAATTTATATTTTCTATGAAATATGTTTGCATTACATGACTCACAATTAAAATCATAAAACAAAAATACAGGTTTTTGAAGAATTCTATTGTTAATACGTTCATCTTTTAGTAAGGACCAGTAAAAAGTAATAATACAACAACTAAAGCTGCAAACTCTTTGAGGGTTGTCGGGTCAAAAACTCAACTGTGTCTTCAGACGTTACAACAATTTGTATTTCATTATCAAGGATACAAGTAAATACATAATTTATGATTAGTAACTAAAAAATACCAGAATTAAAACATAGCAAAAAGAATAATAATTAGACTTATCTTACATCAAGTGTAGTAGTTAAAAACGGTAGGTTCAGAGGAGGTTATATAGTTGTTACCTATGGAATGTGAGACTTAACAAATAAATAATAGACAACATTTTAAAGTACAAAAATTATAAACTCAAATAACATAATTAAGGAAATAAACAAGGGTAAAAACAACAAAAACCGGTTAGGTAACAATATATAGAACCTTAGATGGTTACTACAAAAATTAGTACTAAAAAAAATAGCAAATTATGGTACATAATTTTGTAGTTTTAATGCCTGCTTACTTCATTCATTATGTTATTTGAATTCATAATTTTGTACTTTACAATGTTTTCTACTATTTATTTCTTAATTCTCATACTCCATAATAACAACTATATTCTAATGTAGTGCAATCTGTTATTATGTGGTATTTACTCATTGTAGGGTAAAAATCTAATGAAATGGTCTCCACATATAAAACTTTTAATGATATAAACAACGCGTTTCTAGAAGAAGAAGAACACTACGTGTTCGAAACGCGTTGTTTATATCATTAAAAGTTTTATATGTGGAGACCATTTCATTAGATTTTTACCCTACAATGAACAACTATATTACCTACTCAGAACACAGGTTATATTTCTTAATTCTTACACTTAATAATAAAAACTGTATAACCTGCTCATATCACAGGTTATGTTTCTTAATACTCACACTTAATAATAACAACTATATAACCTGCTCAGATAACAGGTTATATTTCTTAATTCTCATACTCCATAATAACAACTATGTAACCTGCTCAGATCACAGGTTTTATTTCTTAATTCTCATACTCCATAATAACAACTAAATAACCTGCTCAGATCACAGGTTATATTTCTTAATTCTCATACTCCATAAGAACAACTATATGGCTGCTCAGATCACAGGTTATATTTCTTAATTCTCATACTCTATAATAACAACTATGTAACTTGCTCAGATCACAGGTTATATTTCTTAATTCTCATCCTCTATAATAACAACTATATAACCTGCTCAGATCACAGGTTATATTTATTGATTCACATACTCCATAATAACAACTATATGGCTGCTCAGATCACAGGTTATATTTCTTAATTCACATACTCCATAATAACAACTATGTAACTTGCTTAGATCACAGGTTATATTTCTTAATTTTCATCCTCTATAATAACAACTATATAACCTGCTCAGATCACAGGTGATATTTATTGATTCACATACTCCATAATAACAACTATATGGCTGCTCAGATCACAGGTTATATTTCTTAATTCTCATACTCCATAATAACAACTAAATAACCTGTTCAGATCACAGGTTATATTTCTTAATTCTCATACTCCATAAGAACAACTATATGGCTGCTCAGATCACAGCTTATATTTCTTAATTCTCATACTCTATAATAACAACTATGTAACCTGCTCAGATCACAGGTTATATTTCTTAATTCTCATCCTCTATAATAACAACTATATAACCTGCTCAGATCACAGGTTATATTTATTGATTCACATACTCCATAATAACAACTATATGGCTCCTCAGATCACAGGTTATATTTCTTAATTCACATACTCCATAATAACAACTATGTAACTTGCTTAGATCACAGGTTATATTTCTTAATTCTCATCCTCTATAATAACAACTATATAACCTGCTCAGATCACAGGTGATATTTATTGATTCACATACTCCATAATAACAACTATATGGCTGCTCAGATCACAGGTTATATTTCTTAATTCTCATACTCCATAATAACAACTATGTAACTTGCTCAGATCACAGGTTATATTTCTTAATTCTCATCATCTATAATAACAACTATATGGCTGCTCAGATCACAGGTTATATTTCTTAATTCTCATACTCCATAATAACAACTATGTAACCTGCTCAGATCACAGGTTATATTTCTTAATTCTCATCATCTATAATAACAACTATATGGCTGCTCAGATCACAGGTTATATTTCTTAATTCTCATACTCCATAATAACAACTATGTAACTTGCTCAGATCACAGGTTATATTTCTTAATTCTCATCATCTATAATAACAACTATATAACCTGCTCAGATCACAAGTTATATTTATTAATTCACATACTCCATAATAACAACTATAGGGTTGCTCAGATCACAGCTTGAAGTAGTTAAAATCTACCATCTTTAACCATTAAACTTGATGTAAGATATAATTAGTTATTATCATTTTTTCTATGTTTTAATTCCGAATTTTTTTAGTTAGTAATCATAATTTTATATTTAGTTACTGTAAATACGTTATATATAGTGTAGATATCTGTTTGTAGATACGTTACGGATTAAACACTTTGAATGTCTTGTACGACAGCCTTCGCTGTCATATACATTTAAAGATTATAACTGTACTGGACTACCCGTGACCCTTTGTGTCACTCGGAAATTAATTCACTGAACATTATTTCCAGGGATAATATTAATTATCATTAATTATAATTTAATTATATTTATTAATTATAATTATATTTATTAATTATAATTAATTATAATTTCTTGTCATTAAGTCACGGAAACAGATTCTTATATGGCACAAGCTTTTGGTAAGGTATTCTTAACATGATTCAAGATATATACATTGTAAGTATATTTAACTAAATAAAAATCATTTAAAAGTAAAAAAAATCATTCATTTTATCATATAAATAAATAAAACATCAATTCAGGTTTTATACACAATGAAATATATTTGAAACAAACAAAACTATTAAATTGAAATATTCAATTTATATACCTAACATAAAATAAAATTAATGAAAGAAATGTGTCTTTATAATATTACCTCAGAACATTTGTATTTGATCTGACATTTGTGTTCAAGTTTGTTTCCAAAATTATTCATTTTCAACCTCTAATGTAGTAATCTCTTATATATTTGTTGCATTTAATTATAATACATTTACACTGCTGTCATCAGCGAGCATGCAAACCTCTAGGCTACTCTGGCTTCATGCCTTAATTTTATTACCAGTGCTTATAATTCGCAAATTTATTTCTTCTTGTTACATTTATACGTAATACATTTTCGCAACTATCATCGCCGTGCACCCAAGCGACTGGCTACCCCTGATCAATGCCTTTACTTTATTACCATTGTTCATATTATTCAAATTTTAAATTCAAATTTTTTTTATTATATTTATTTTTAATACATTTGTGGTACTGTCATCCGCGAGCTTGCAAGCCAGTGGGCTACCTTGGTCCCATGCCTTTAGTTTATTAGAAGTGTTAATATTACACAAATATTAAATTAAAAATAAATGTTGTTACATTTATAAATAATACATTTGCACTACTGTCATTGGCAAGCACGCAAAACATTTGCTACCCAGGCTCCAATTCTGAGAATATATCGATAACTTTCTTTTATTTAACATTGTTCAGGTAATAAATAATATACATTTAATTTCAGGTCTCTATCTCCACGGAAAATGGGTGAACAAACAAACAAACAAACTTACGAACTTTATATACAGAGATAAAGCTACATTTTCAATTTTTATTTATTTTCTTCAGATTGTTACTTTACCATTGGAAGAACATATCAATAACAAAAATTATATTTTTAAATTTTGAACTGATATTTTTTTGGTTTACTATAACAATATCACAAGGAAATTCCCTGATAAAATGTGTTTATTATATCCGTGTGGGGTGTGTATTCCTCACACAGATTGCCTGTTGATGTGCCTTGGCTGTCACAGGTAACGAAATATTTTCTTGTTAACGCACTAAAAGCTTCACACTTTAAAAGTCATAATGAGGATTAACTTATGCACAGATAGAAAATAATATATTTATTTGGTTAACTCTAGATCTGAAAAGAGAACACATATGAAAATATACACATAAAAACGTATTATGTTATTACTTTACAAAAGTGATATTTATATTATGAACTATGTAGTAATAGTGTAGGCTTTCAATTGTATGTTTTGTGTTTTCCAAACATTGTAGGCTATAAAAAGACGGCTATGAATCTACGCTCGTGTATTTGATAACTCTTGTGGAATGGGTAGACAATCATTTCCGCACTTGCTACTTTTAGTTACTAGTTATTCAAGCTAAAAACATGTTATTTATATATTTCAAACCTTGCACTATTTTGTAAAATAGAAAGAAAATGTTCAGAATAAGTGTTAGTTAATGGAACATATATTCATTCATTAACCAATATACGTAGAATCCATAAAGACATTGGTATGACAAGTAATAACATTATTATTATCATAATTGTAAAATTACATTAAAAGAGTAATAAAAAAAATAAAAAAGAGGTTGAATTCACTCATGAAATACAGACATGTATTTATTCTTTAAATATTCATTTATATATTTATAACAAATGAGCAAAAACAAATAGAGAAATTTAAAAAAAAAACGCAACAATCATTCGACATTCGTCATCACCAGAAGAAAAAGTGTTTTGATCGTATATGTTTGTTCTTCCGAGCAAGAGGAGTATGTTAGGAGAGAATATTGCTTTGCCGAAAGCTCTTGCAAGATGAACTGAGGTTACTCTGTTCCCGTATTTATTAGCTCTTTTCTTCTCATTAGTTCTATTTTTATATAACGTTTCCCTTAAACCTTATTAAATCTTCTTCTCTTATCTTCTGACCTTAATCTTATATCTTAATCTCTCTTACTACCTTATGAATGTATTTAACCTTTTTCTATTATATTATAATCTTATTTAACCTTTGTCTTCTTCTTATAACCTTACTTAACGTTATGTAGCATTTTCTATTAACAAAAATCTTAATTAATCCTATTCTATTTTCTTATATATCTGATTTAATCTTCTTCTGTTGCCTTATACTGTATTCAACCTTTCCTCTTGTTTTTAATCATGTTTTCCTCTTCTATTATATTCTATACTTTTATTGTTTTTTTTATTTTTATTTAAACCTCCGATGGAATATTGTTTGCTTTTTTTCTGTCATACTGAAGATAATCCCCTCTTGGATTTCCTTTCCACTTTTACACATCTGCTTATTTTTTCCTTCTTTTGATCTCTTTACCCTGTAAAATCTTATATACATATATTTATTATAACTCTCTTTTATCTTTATGAAACATATTGCTTGGCCAACTTCTATTTCCATATTTCAACTCCTTGCACAGATTCAAACCTCTGATACATTGAATCTATATAAAATTGCTGAGCCAAAAAATCCTAAACGCAGAAAATGCAATCCAATTAAAGGATATATATATATATAAGAAGTACAGAACCACAAGGAAAAATAAAACCAAAAGAAATAAATGCTCTGAGTCCTTTCACTTTATATTATCGGAAAGCAAACAAAGTCACTTCGTCTGCTCTCTTAACACATAAAGTGAAAGACCTCAGAGTATTTATTTATTCTCTTCTTCTGTTTTCGTTTTTCTTTTGGTTTTGGACATCATTGATTGCATCATGTGTTCAATTCAATATTCAATGTATATATATATATATATATACACTTTTTTTCGTTGGAAATACGATCCAAAACGGACAAATATAGTTCAATATAAACAAAGAAACATAGAGAAATCAGAAGAACACACTTACAGTCTCTAATTTTCGGTTTGAACCGTCTTCAGGAGAGATAAGAGAGGGAAACCAAGCGCACTGGATCAGAGACGGTTGGAGACCCAACCGTCTCTGATCCAGTGCGCTTGGTTTCCCTCTCTTATCTCTCCTGAAGACGGTTCAAACCGAAAATTAGAGACTGTAAGTGTGTTCTTCTGATTTCTCTATGTTTCTTTGTTTATATTGAACTATATATATATATATATATATATATATATATATATATATATATATATATATATATATATATAACAGATTCAATAATATATCGACCGTTTGATAGAATAGGTGTGTTCTCTAATCGGGGTTCGGTCAATTTTCCAGGATAAAAAATCAAACTCTCGTTGCCAATGTTTCGGTTTTATTTAAAACCTTTTTCATAGGCCTATTTTCTTCTTATATAAACCCAAATGTATATATAACAGATTCAATAATATATCGACCGTTTGATAGAATAGGTATGTTCTCTAATCGGGGTTCGGTCAATTTTCCAGGATAAAAAATCAAACTCTCGTTGCCAACGTTTCGGTTTTATTTAAAACCTTTTTCTACAACGTGCTTGGTCTCCCATTCTCTTTTCTCCTGAAGACGGATTACCCAAAAATTTGAGTCTGTAAGTGTGTTTCCCTACTTTGTGTGTTGCTCTTTGTTAATCTCGAACTCGTATTGTGTCCAGTTTCGATCGTATTTCGTTTTATCAGTGAATATATATATATATATATATATATATATATATATATATAGTCTTGTTAAATTGTATGCCTACTTTTAATCTCACAACTTTTCTACTGAATCTCTCGATTTCTCTAATACACTTTCTCCATTTTTGTGGTACAAGATAGATTAGTTGACCAAAGTTTTTATTTACATAGCCCGACATGTTTCGGTCCTCACTGACCATTATCAAGGATTATAGTTGTACAAAATCTTAAATAAACTATACATAACTAAACATAACTTAAAAACATTTATAATTAAATTAACACAGGGAACTGTGAGTCCCTATAATCTACATATGTTGGTTCTACTACTACTACATTATCGAGAAGGTTGACAATGCACCTCACTTCAGGTGGACCCAAGGAACATGCTTTAATTGCCCATAACTTTAAGTTAACTAAAGAAATGCTAATTAACAACACAAGGATCCTGCAACAGGAAAATGACCAAACAAGATTACGCATAATTGAAGCATTATTCATTATGGAGAAACAACCTGCCTTGAACAAGCAAGGTGAAGCGTTTAGACGAATTTTAAAAGTATACGAAGGAAAGATGAAAAGCCAGAAATGTGATGAGATTGCCTGCCCTCTGTGATTTGCACAAGAACTCTACACTTGGTAACCATTGCCTGTGTATAACCTCTCCTTGTCATCTAACCATTTTAGTTATCACAAAATTAAGGCGTTGAATGTAATATATAGTGTTAATTTAATTATAAATGTTTTTAAGTTATGTTTAGTTATGTATAGTTTATTTAAGATTTTGTACAACTATAATCCTTTATAATGGTCAGTGAGGACCGAAACATCTCGGGCTATGTAAATAAAAACTTTGGTCAACTAATCTATCTTGTACCACAAAAATGGAGGAAGTGTATTAGAGAAATCGAGAGATTCAGTAGAAAAGTTGTGAGATTAAAAGTACGCATACAATATAACAAGACATGCATAAACGAAGGTCTGCTCCCGAAATATACGAATATATATATACTATTTCGGTTAAACTACGATTCGAAATGGACAAATGAAGTTCATTGTAGATAAAGGAACATAGAGCGATTAAAAATACACACTTACAGTCTCTAATTTTTGGTTTGGGTTAGAAACTCTATGTGACTGTTTTTAATTTCTTTATGTTTCTTAAAATAAAGTGAACTTAATATATATATATATATATATATATATATATATATATATATGATTCGATGCGATGTTGACCAATGGGAGTAGAGTTACAGGTCCAAGCGTAAGGTCCCAGTTGCCCGCTGCTCAGCAAAAAGCCTTTGCGTTCTGCCAATAGGTATAGAGGTTGCACAGTCCCTCTGTGTTAAATGATGTTTGGCAGAAAACATTAGCCTCACTTTACAGTGAACTCCTGTTCCCTTTCTATTTTTGATTTTTGTGGTGGTTGGGTGTTGTTGTTGTTTACTATTTTCTGTTACGGATATTGCTGGATATTTAAATGATACTCTCGGTTGTTTACTGCGAAAAGCCGCCTTCATCTTCATGCCAACAGGGGTAGAGGTTGCACAGTCCCTCTTGATTATTAAGAGATGTTGACACTGGAATCCAACCTCTTCTCGTAGAAACATCTTCAAGTTGTAGGTTTTGTATATTGTTCTCTTCGGTTTCTTATGTTCATGTTTTTTCTTCAGTTGAATGTTATTGCTGCTATTGATGGGTGGCTGGTAGGTGATGAAAAGTTCTGCACTGTTGACCTGGTGGTGGTATTTGCGACATGTTTCAACCATTCTCTGGTTATCTTCAGGCAAGGAAATGGCCCAGACGTTGGTCCTTATATACAGTTTTCTATGGGTTGTCCGGGGAAATGAATATGATTCGATGCGATGTTGACCAATGGGAGTAGAGTTACAGGTCCAAGCGTAAGGTCCCAGTTGCCCGCTGCTCAGCAAAAAGTCTTTGCGTTCTGCCAATAGGTATAGAGGTTGCACAGTCCCTCTGTGTTAAATGATGTTTGGCAGCTGGCAACTGGGACCTTACGCTTGGACCTGTAACTCTACTCCCATTGGTCAACATCGCATCGAATCATATTCATTTCCCCGGACAACCCATAGAAAACTGTATATAAGGACCAACGTCTGGGCCATTTCCTTGCCTGAAGATAACCAGAGAATGGTTGAAACATGTCGCAAATACCACCACCAGGTCAACAGTGCAGAACTTTTCATCACCTACCAGCCACCCATCAATAGCAGCAATAACATTCAACTGAAGAAAAAACATGAACATAAGAAACCGAAGAGAACAATATACAAAACCTACAACTTGAAGATGTTTCTACGAGAAGAGGTTGGATTCCAGTGTCAACATCTCTTAATAATCAAGAGGGACTGTGCAACCTCTACCCCTGTTGGCATGAAGATGAAGGCGGCTTTTCGCAGTAAACAACCGAGAGTATCATTTAAATATCCAGCAATATCCGTAACAGAAAATAGTAAACAACAACAACACCCAACCACCACAAAAATCAAAAATAGAAAGGGAACAGGAGTTCACTGTAAAGTGAGGCTAATGTTTTCTGCCAAACATCATTTAACACAGAGGGACTGTGCAACCTCTATACCTATTGGCAGAACGCAAAGGCTTTTTGCTGAGCAGCGGGCAACTGGGACCTTACGCTTGGACCTGTAACTCTACTCCCATTGGTCAACATCGCATCGAATCATATTCATTTCCCCGGACAACCCATAGAAAAATATATATATATATATATATATATATACAAATTGTCACAATAACACGTGATATAAATATTCAGGTAACACCACAAATGAATGAAGATAGTCGCTCTGAGACTATCAGTATTCTGTTAGAAGACAAGAAGATAAAAGTTCCTTGTCCCTACACATTAGAGACAAAAATCACTTAATTAATTGGGAAGAAGCAAAGGAGTTGGTATTTATGTCATGTGAAAGAAGAAGAAACATTGTTGAAAGCGCCCTCATAAAAGGTTTTTCAAGAGCTTAGTCAACACTAGTCCATGCCTTTTTAAATTGGATGAATTTCTAATTGAAGGAATCGTTAAACAAATCAAGACTATTTCGACTGTAATAAGGAAAAATACTCTCAATGATGCCAATCTTAATCCAATTTTAAAACAAAATTCATAACCTGCCTACAACTTGTATTCACTTACTCTCTGACGACGTGAAAACGAAAGACCTCAGAGCAACTATCTTCATTCATTTGTGGTGAGTTACCTGAATATATATATATATATATATATATATATATATATATAAATGAGTAAAACGATCCAGTACGTTACCGATGACTGTTATACCTAAAATTAAAAGTGTAAATCTAGAAATATATTTTATGGGCATACTTAGTTTTTATCATTAGCATTCTGTTGGTCATTGCAGATCAATATCTTATTTGCAATATATATATGTATATATATATTGTGAGCAGACCACCATTCATACATGTATCATTAAACGCCTTGCTTATTATTTATATATATATATATATATGATCAAACCACAATAAGAAATGGGAAAACAAGACTAAGATCTTTCAACCGTAACAAGCGGTCTTCGTCAGAGTCAAAAACCCAACTGAACACTAGATGCAGAAAACATCTGGTGAGGAGTTGAGAAGAGTGGGAGGGAAGAGTGGTATTTTAAAAGGGTGAAAGCACAGGAAAGGACTAATGTCCAGAAAGGGATGTTTGGGGAAACAAAGGAGTACAGTAAGAAAAAGTAAAAAACTATCCGCTATCTGTCAACCTTCTTTGAAGAGGCTATTGCCATCGTGACGAAAGTATCAAGTTTGAAGAGACCGTTACTAATGTTTATAATATTAGATCTATTAAATTTAATTAGAGACGATTCAATAATATTTCTTAACAACATTGATTTTTCATAGGTAATAAATTTAGCTCCTGTCCAATCAATATGATGATTTTCATTTTTTATATGCAAGAATAAGGCACTACTTTTTTCTTGTCTACTTACGTTATATTGGTGGTGTTTTACACGTGTCTTTAATGATTTACCAGTTTGACCAATATACATTTTATGGCAATTTTTGCACGGAATTTTATAAATACCAGCGGACTCCAATTCGCTTGGAGAGTTTTTTATTAACATATTACCCACGTTATTACGATTAGAAAACACTATATTAAAATCAAGTTGTTTGGCTAATCTTGGAAGGGGGTCCAATGATTCGTGGTATGGCAAAACTATAGAATTTGATAATAAAAGGGGCTCTTTTGAAGTATTAGAGAAAGTTTTTACAGCACCCTTCAAAGCTAAATCGATATAAGAAGAGGGGTATTTTAATGAAAGGGCAATTGACCTAATGTTATTAATCTCTTCATTAAGGAATTCAGGAGAGGAAACTCTTAATGCTCTCAAAAACATATTTCTAAAAACAGAAATTTTAACATTTTTTGGATGCGATGAATAAAAATGAACGTATGCAAGTACATTCGTAGGTTTTCTATATACACTAAAGCGTAACTCATTAGGTAACCTATGGATCAGGACATCTAAGAAGGGCAAATTACCACTTATTTCTTCTTCCATTGTGAATTTGATTGTCGGCACTAATGAATTCAATTTTGTTAGGAAATCAACTTTATTTAAAGATTTGGGACAAATGCAAAGAATATCGTCAACATATCTATACCATTTAACATTTTTGGGCAAAATTGAGCTTAACATTTTACTCTCAAAAAACTCCATATATAAATTACTTAGGAGGGGGGATAAACAGTTACCCATAGCAAGACCAAATTTTTGTATATAATAATTATTTTCAAATTGAAAATGACAATCTACCACACATAACTTAATTAACTCTATTATAGTGGTAGATGGAAGGGGAAGGGAATAATTAATTAATTCCTCCTGGAGTAAGCTCAACAGATCAGTTACAGGTACATTCGTAAAAAGAGACTTCACATCGAAACTGATTAATCTATAATTTTTGTTCATGTTGACGCTTTTTAATTTTTTAATTAAATCAACATTGTTTTTTATATGGCTGCCTGAAATTTTTCCAATTAAGGGGCTTAAAATACTTACTAACCATTTCGACAAGCCATATGATGCCGAACCAACCGAACTCACAATTAAACGTATTGGGAAATTATCTTTATGTGTCTTGATCAACCCGTACATATATGGCAAAGAAGGGGATTTTGATATAAAGACACATAATATCAAAATTTTATCAATACCACTCTTCCCTCCCACTCTTCTCAACTCCTCACCAGATGTTTTCTGCATCTAGTGTTCAGTTGGGTTTTTGACTCTGACGAAGACCGCTTGTTACGGTTGAAAGATCTTAGTCTTGTTTTCCCATTTCTTATTGTGGTTTGATCATATATATATATATATATATATATATATATATATAAATAATAAGCAAGGCATTTAATGATACATGTATGAATGGTGGTCTACTCACAATATATATATATATATATATATATATATATAGTTCACACAGGAAAGAGAAAAACAGATAAAAACACACACAAAAAAGACTCACAACGGTATTTCGACATTTGTCGTCATTGGGTAGAAGTAGCCTCTTTGAGTAGCTGAAGGTAACTGTAATATATATATATATATATATATATATATATATATATATATATATGTGTGTGTGTATCGACCGTGGAATAGAAAGAAACGTGGAATTGACCGAGTCCAGATAACTTTAGTGATGTACCTATATATATGGTTAACTGTTAACAGATATATATATATATATATATAACAAGATTTTACATAAACACGTGAAACAACAATCAATGATCAAACCACAATATGAAGGTTGAAAAAAAATCTTAGATCTTTCAACCGAAACAAGCTGGGTCAACAGAGTTGTGTTTTTGACTTTGACGAAGACCACTCATTACGGTTGAAAGATCTCAGTCTTTTTCCCCATTTCGTATTGTTGTTTGATCATATATATATATATATATATATATATATATATATATATAAAACTTCCTTAGATGTTGACTTCATTCTTAACGATAGGACCTTTACCTTTTCTGTTCATGTTAAGCCCACCGAAGTCCAAAGCTACCTCCATTACAATAGCTGTCACTCTCGTCACAATAAAAAAATCTATACCAGGGTCTCTTTCCATTCGTCTTCCTCACCTATGCAATAATATTAGAGATTGAGAGACTAATATTCAGAAACGTAGAAGTAAATTTCCCCTCCCCCCCCCCCCCCCCCTAATTTCAACAATAGCCAGACCATCCCTGCCAATGCTAACTTTTCCACCAACAATAGAAGAAACCCCATTACTACTGTATCACTCTTTACAAACTATTTACCTGGTGGAATTAAATTAAGCAGATCTTTAAAAGAAATTTACCCTATTCTTTCTTCTTCCTCCTCTACTGTTTCAGTTTTCAACTAGTTGCCCCGCATCTCTTATAGAAGAGCACCTAATCTTGCAAGTTTATTCTCTCACCGAGCAGGCAAATACATTCAGAATCCCCAGAGATGCGGTAGTTTGCAACGTTGTAGACGTCGGAGATGTCTCATCTATCCTATTGTTAATTCTGTGTTTTCATTAACGTCTTCATTTAATCTTATTTCTTACCTTATTTACGATAACTCCTCTTGCATTTTCACTGACTGTGTTTACCTCTTGAAATCCACCCAATGTGAAGCTTTCTACGTAGCTTTGGCATCTATGATACTAAACCTTTAGATCAATAATCATCATATGTCCAAGATTAATTTACAGCAGATGTAAAATAATGGACACTACTTTTGAAACGAAAAATTTTATAATAAGAAAAAACGATACAAAAATACTAACTGTTATAAATTGTTATAATACTAAACAATTAGACGTGTAAACAAGGTTTCGGCCTCAAACATAGGTCCTCATCAGGTTAACAACATTATGGAAGTGAGTAATATAAATGATAAAACCAATTGTTTGGAACGAATTTTTCTTTGGTGTTATTATTTATACTACTTAATTCTAAAATGTTGTTAACCTGAAGAGGACCTATGTTTGAGGTCGAAAGCTTGTTTATACGTCTAATTTTGTTACTCGTATATAGTATTTTTGTATTGTTTTTTTCTTATTATAAAGTTTTTGTTTTAAAAGCTGTTTTCATTTATTTTACATCTGCTCATGCATAAATATGTCTCTTGGACAAATGATTTAAGAATTAGTACCAGCCCACCGTAAATTTGATAGAAAACTAAAGCATACCAGCTTAAAAGTTGTGAACGCAGAAGCTGCGGTTTATTTTAATTGAATATATATGTATGTTTTGTTGAGCACGACCAAATATCTTCTGTCAATAAGTTTCTTTACATTAAATTCAAGTTGCTTGTATATTGATTTTTCATTGTGAGAACAACGGTTTAGGTAATCACTGATTCTTGCTATTATTGTCTTCTGAATCAGAACACAATAATAAATAGACAGCAAACAAGACAGCAAACAGGACAGCAAGAACACTCTGACTACTAGGCAACCACCAACCTTAAGCCGGGGTAGTAATGGAGTGATTAAGCGCCTCTAATAGCCACTAACACTCAACTCCGACTTTCGGCCTTCACGAGGCTACCCTGTTAACCTGCTATATGCAGGGACAAACGAAAGAGGAGGAGAAGGTGATCAGGGGCTGGGCCTGACCAGCCCGTTTCGATTCCCATCCTTCCTAATCTCCAAATCCCCTACTTTTATCCCAGCCCCAATCTAAGTGTTATGCGATCCGTGCCGAAGGATGGATGATACAAGGGTTTCTGTATTATGAACGGAGCCTCAAGGGCACCAGGTGACCCCCTTGAGTAAACAGCCTTACTCCGGTATGCGGTGCTCTGCCGGTTTGTGCAGATTCTGCAAAGAGGAAGAAACACCGTTACATCTGCTGATAACTTGTAAGGCAACTTTGCTGCAGAGAGGCAGGTGCTTCAGGACACTCAACAAACCGTAGAAAAACTTTTACCGCTAGAACCAGCAAAAGTGCTGAGCTTCTTGGAGGCGTTGAAGCTAACTGCTGGGGTACTTTAGTTCACAAGAGGGGAAGTACAATAATTTTTTTTTTAAAATGCAGTGCTATAGTCACCCTCAAATAATAATAATAATAATAAAAAAACCTTAAGCCAGAACCAATATAAAAACAGTACTTAATACTAACAGCCTATTGGCTCGCAAATTAATAAATGAATATATGTAATGGTATTCATTTGAACAGGTTTAATTAATCTTATTATAAACAATGTATTTATTACTTTATTTGTTCATAATTGTTTATGTGTGTTTTATTATGAATTCTTTCTTTTCCTTATTTTTTAATTAAATATCAATAAGATTAGTTATATTGAAAAATTTAATATGTGTTTGCAAGTTTATGAGAAAGAGAAACTGAGGAAACATTATTTTATTTTATATTTATTAAAGCAAACTCTGGAATTCTATTTTGTTTTAAAATGTATACATTCGTTTTACTTATTGTCTTACCTGGATGGATTACTGTGATTGAAACTTTTAGCACTTCATAAAATGAATGTAAAATATTCAATTATGGAAAAAGATATTCTACAATCTGATTGCTAACGTGATAACAGACAATAGTAGTAAATCGACTGAATAAATCCCCAATCGTCAAAAGAATGTTATTGTTTCGGTTCAGTTTATTTTGGCTCTGAAAACGTCATCTATATACTGTTTAATAAGTATTGTTAGAATTTATATTTTTACATTTATTATTATTTTTAAAAAAAAAATGTTTAAGTTACTTACGTTTTTTATTTCAAGAATTCTCTACAGCGGCAGATGAATAAACAGTATACATTACAATGGGGACATAGTTTAATTTGCAGAGTAGTAAGCTACTATCTCAAGGCAGGATTTTATGTCATATACGTAACACTGAGTGAATTAAGGAATAAAACAGTTCTGAGCCGATCTGTCTGTGTGATTCTTGGATCAAAATATTATATTGTGTATATATACTATGTATATAGACATTAAAATAAACAAATTTTGAAGCAATTTCTATTCGTACATTTACTTTTTAGGTATATGGGGATTTAAAATTATATACTTTCTAATGCTTTTCATGGTATGATGAATGGTTGTCTAACAATGTATTCTAATCAAACTACATGTTAAACTCTCGAGCACAACTTAGCATCAGATATAATTATTAGTTTGTTTAGGAACTCTCTTATCTTTGAGTAATATTGAAGTATGAGAAAAGAACTTCTTCTCTCTTTTGTTACTAATTTTACGCTACTTTTTCGGTGATTCGATGCACCTTACATTTCTTATCACATTTCTTTGAGATTTCTCAGATAAAATATTAGCACTATGTAGTCTTAAGGGAATTACTTTGGCTAAACTCTTCTAAGTGGAAAGAGATCACGATAGAAGACATCGAATGTAACAGATTTACATGTCATGTAACGAAACAGATGGGACTATAACAGATCCAGTAACTACGGGAAGAAAATTAATGCTCTGCTGTAAGAGACTATTTAATAACATTGAATTTTCGCTTTGGCTTTACAAAAGTAATATCACTGTTGCAGTAATACTACTAACATTTATGTGTCATATAATATAAGTCATATAACTTGTGTGAGGTAAAAAACAAGCGTGTACAGGGGTAACTGTATCAATCACTATGTGTACTACTTCTGGGATTGAAAGACTAGTAAACATTTCCCACTCTGACATTCATATCCAAAATGATTCATTTTCTCTTTATTTAACAAAATAAAAAGGCCTCTCTGAGAGATTAAATACTAAAAAAATAAATAGCATCAGACATTAATGGTTTGACCTATATATGGGTTACATAAAATGCCATCGTTTATTATTTGACAGGGGCTCTCAATGTGAACACAAATGTTCACTGCATTAAATTCATTCTAATAAAAAAGTTTTAATAAAAGAGCTCTAGTACTATGTACTGACTACTGGTAAATTAATAATGAAAACAGTGTAATCATTTTACTGAAAACAGTGTAATAATTTTACATATCAGTAGCACCAAACATTGGAATAACTGTGAATGATTTAGTTAACAATTTAGTAATTTAGAACTGTTTGGAACCATTTGAAACATCTTGCGATCTCCATAGTACTGAAGACTTCAAAGCATTGAAATAATAAATCTTCAAATGGAAAAATTTAAAATTATATGTAGCATCTCTACCGGTAATTGTTCTACTTAAATACCATGAATGGAAGCTGTAATTAACGTCACACGAAGAATGCAGACACTCTGCCTAGAAATAGTGGAAACCTTTGATCACATTATATCTCAATACCAGACAATTTCCATGGAGATGATAAATATTTTTGTCAATTCGTATCCAATAATAATACAAGTGAGGGATAATTCTCTCTCCTCATTTATGAAGATCATTAAACAATTTAAAATCTCAAGTTAAATTTAGTTACAACAATGAGAAGCACAGTATAACAGATATGGCTCGAAGTGTACGAGTACAATGAGATTCAGTTTTACACTTTTAATAACACAACAGATTTATAATAATTTGAAGCTCTTTATAGCTGATAAAGTTATTCTAACCACATAAAAATAAATGATGAATTATAGATTAAATTGAAAATACAAAAAATAAAACTGAATATCAGTTGGATGTCAAGTTCGATATTGTTATTCATAAATGTTGAGTGTATACCACCCAGATTTTTGTTATTACCACAATCATTTACTGACACGAATGCAAAATGTTTGTAACTTCTTATTGTCTTTTATCTATATCTTTTGTTAACTTTTCTGATTTAATATTTTGCTCTTTTTTGTAGCATTAAAGATAACCCGTATTTTATATTCTTTTAAATATTTACAAGTTATATATACATTTATATTGTAACTGGCACATACATTTTCAAAAGAACTATTTCTGTAAATCTGTTAGCCACCATATATTATGTGTATTGTAACTGCCACATACATTTTGAAAAAAACTATTTCTGTAAAGCTGTTAGCCACCATATATTATGTGTATTGTAACTGCCACATACATTTTCAAAAAACTATTTCTGTAAAGCTGTTAGCCACCGTATATTATGTGTATTGTAACTGTCACATACATTTTCAAAAAAAAACTATTTCTGTAAAGCTGTTAGCCACCATATATTATGTGTATTGTAACTGCCACATACATTTTCAAAAAAACTATTTCTGTAAAGCTGTTAGCCACCATATATTATGTGTATTGTAACTGCCACATACATTTTCAAAAAACTATTTCTGTAAAGCTGTTAGCCACTGTATATTGTGTGTATTGTAACTGCCACATACATTTTCAAAAAAACTATTTCTGTAAAGCTGTTAGCCACCATATATTATGTGTATTGTAACTGCCACATACATTTTCAAAAAAAACAAGTTCTGTAAAGCTGTTAGCCACCATATATTATTTGTATTTTCTGAAAAATAAGAAACAATTTATTTTTACATAACTTTAATTCAATAAGAGTGAAAATAATAAGTTTTTCAAAAATTATAAGTTTATTCATAATCATTTATTGAAACTAGAAAGCTGTTATTTTCAAATAACTCGTATTTTTACAAGACACAATTGCCTGCAAAAATTAATGAAAAAAAAAGACCAATAATGAGATTAGTATCAACTAAGAAAAGGGAGAAGAATGAAATTAAAAATTAAGAAATAGATTATAGGAATGTAGCCGGATTACTTAGCAAGAAGTCCACGTCTTGCGAAGCTCGGTTAATTGTAATTTACTGTTTCATAGTGGGAACAAATTAATTTTAACTTGCAACTGCGAAAAAGTTAAAACAAAAATTAATTGTGAGGGAAATTTGAATTAAAGGTTTTTTTTCCCTAACTCAGAGTGAAAACAGTTCAAAACTTATCAATAGTGTTATATATTTATGCCATTATAAATTAAAACACTTGACAGTGTTTCAAAAATATATAGGTCTTATGATATTTTAAAAGTTTGTCAAAAAAATTTTTAATTTTAAACATATAAATTTAAAATTGTTATAAAAGAAAAAATCGTTTGATAATACCAGTTCTAAAATAAATTTATTGTTGAAATGCAACTAGTTATTAATAAAACATGTTTACATGACGGATTAATGATTTTAAAGAATGATCAACACTAATGTATACAATACTTTTCAGAATATTCTTACGGCTGTTATTACACAAGCAGCTGAGTGAAAATAATACTTTTGTTAAAAGAATGTAACAGTGAAACATAAACTAAGTTAGTTTTATACATTAATAAGTGACAGACATTTTTATTATACGTATTTACAATACTATAAATAGCATTACATACAAATACAAAGGAAAAAATATGGTGTGCCCAACACTAAGTAAACATAACATAAGACTAGTTGACTATCAAAGGTCAACTTTAAAATTAAGATTTTAATTTAAATCTGGTTATTGTGTAGAAGTATTATGAAACTCATAGATAATCAATAATGTATCATTTGTTTACGTGTAGTAATAATAATTTTATCAGTTATAGGAAAGTTGAAATCATTTACCAATTTGACATGTTATTACTATTATTAATGTGAAGGTCTAATCTCCGAGGGCTCCGAGGCAATACCTGTCACATTCTGTATCCCATTGTTGTTTCTGAATTCAAATTCAGATTTTAGTTCATAAATAATCATTGTAACTATCCCTAGAGAAGCATAGCTCAGATATTTTTAAATATTTTTTTTGAAGTTCCTTATTTACTTACTTTACAAGTGTAAGTTTAGCTCAATTAACTGTAGCCGGATCTTATATCCCTTATTATTGGCTTTTTCTTGACCTGTTTATATCGGGTAAAATTAGGATGTTCAGTGGAGAAATATTTAAGACGACAGAACGTTTTAACATTTTTTAAATGGCTCACAAAATAATTCTTCAGTAGTCCCTTACATCTAGGAGTCCACTTGTGAGCCAACTTATTTGCAATTGTTTCATCATTAATTTTTGACTCAAGATGATTTAAATCATCATTAAATCATTCAATCAAGGTGGCTGTTTTGTGTGCGCTTTAAAACTCTATATTTAATACTATGAGGAACATGATATCTACGCAACAAAACCCAAACTATTAATATTACATCATATTAAATTTTTTAACATTCTATTCTCTATAAAGGCCTTACTACTTTGTACTTCCATCAAAATAATGAAAATTAATCATTTTTGATAAAAATATCTAAGTTGGAGCGTGTATTAGTTATTCAATCCCAGAGGTAGAACACATAATCATAGGTCCAGTTATTCTAAGACACAAGGTTTTCGCATACCACATAGCCAATGGATATGATTTCTTTGGGTTTACCACAGCAGTAATAATACTTTCTATTAGTAAACATCTCCCTGAGGAGAGTCTTTAGTGTTCACGATTCAAGTTGTGGAAGATCCTATACTTGTACAAATTAATAGTGTAATTCTACACAAAATTGTACACCAGTCATCCTTCTATAACAATGGTCGGCAACCCGCAGCTCTTTAGAATTTCTGTAGTGACTTCCTTTCGCCTTGACGAGAAAACACATAAAAAACTTTTTTAATTTTATTTAGAAATAAAAAAACGTTTGTGAATAAGCATCAAAAATAACAGTTTATTACTACTTCTGCGTAATTTATTACTATCTACTCTTCTACTACAATCCTGTTTGCAGATAAATGTTAATTTATATTAGAGTTTGCTAATTTTTATTTTATTATTACAGAAATACAGGAAGGACTGCACAGTTTACGTTTTAATTTATTTAAAAGTAGACCCCACGCACGACATGCATTTCTGTTTGTTGTATTCACAGGTGTAACAGTTAAATTTAAATTAAAAGTTTTATAAGCTGTTGTGTTTTCTGGCCCTAAACTTTTTTTCTTTTGTGAAATAGGAGGTGAAATAGCTCTTTTCATACTGAAGGTTTCAGACCTCTGTTCTATAACATTACAATAATCTATTCTATAGTTGGTATAATAAATTGTTTGTATCTTAGACCTCATTAATCGATTCAAATGTGACTATCATGAGTTCCTCCCATACCGAAGAAGTGAGCCAATGTTATTTCTTTAACATTTAAAGACTTTTCTTCTTTCTTAATCAATATTAACTAGGATACAGGTTCTGTCCATTTCCAATTGTAAAATCATTGGTATGATTTCACTGATAAGATTCTTATTTGCCTAATATTCGCATTTTGCTATAAGTAAAACATATGTCGTTTTGAATGCAATATTACTCGTTCAATATTGTATGGTGATGAATTATGTCTAGTAAGATAATACCTAGTATGATATTTTCTATTAATTTAATGACCAGAGATGTGAGAAAAAAAGAATTGCAGCATTATCACAAAAAAACTAATAGATTCCTTTCCCATCCAGTGTTACACAAAAACAATGAAATTCTTAAATACACTAATAACTATCCATCTGATAATTAGATATGACAAATGATGCTACATAATATATAAGCTTATTGCAAAATATTCGTTATACAACATGTTTCACCGGGTGAGAATCATATATCAAATAGATATTTCTTTGTTGTTTATAGATTTTTATGTGTTTTATTGTTTGTACGTATCATATAAACATATGTTTAAAAAAACATTTTCTGAATCATAACTCAATAAAGTAATTATTTTCAACAACTCAGTAAGGATGCAGTTGAGGAATGGATGGAAGGGTTGGATACACAAGGTAGACAGACAACTAGGGCCTACTTTAGTACTCATTCAAAATAAACTTACATTTGCTACAAAACTTATTATATATTAAGAGTCAGGATTTCAAATCTATGCTGAATATAAAACCAGACATTGTATTTTTATGTAACAGTTATGAAAGCTGCAATTGATGATATACGAATAATGGAGAAACTCCATAAAAGGCGCTTTTAAATATTCGATCACATTCTTTATAAATGTGAAGCAATTTTTTTTTAAGACATTAAAGATTTTCTTTTTAAAAATCATACCTACTTCTAACAAAATGTACTTCTCTGAGAACAATAATTAAATTCAGTAAAGAACATAAAATCTAAGATCAATTTTAGACACAACAGAATAAAGCACAGTCGAAAAGATGTGGTGGTACGCACGTGGCCAATGGAAGTCATTGTCTCATTTTATTAATAATAGTAACAATAACGTGTCAGATCATTCTAAATCAATGATTTTAAGTTTGATCATCAAATTTCAAGTCTATCAACAAATCATATTGATAGTCATAAAAAAAAATGAAGTTCCTAAATTGATTGACTATTATTTCAATAATATTTAACATAGATGTTGATAGCCATATTAAAAAAAAATGAAGTTCCTAAATTGATTGACTATTATTTCGATAATATTTAACATAGATGTTGATAGCCATATTTAAAAAAAAATGAAGTTCCTAAATTGATTGACTATTATTTCAATAATATTTAACATAGATTAAATCCATTGAAATAAAACCAAAACTCAATTGGTTGTCAGCAGGTTTATTTTATAATTCTTTTTAGGAAAATTAAGTGTAGGCTACTACAGTATTTTATTTTACATTTATGATATTTTTTCTGTTTTAAAGTAAATCAATGCAATTTTGGATTTATATGGAAATAACAGAATATATATTTTACTGAATAGCCCCACAGCCAAGGGTGGGCGTTGGCAAATAAATAATAAATACAGAATATATGCATATTTTGTGTGCATTCGTCTGTAATATTTAATTTCTTTATTTAACTTGTCTGTAACTTTCATTCTGATGTTATCAAATATTACATATGTGTGTGTGTGTGTGTGTGTGTGTGTGTGTGTGTGTGTGTGTGTGTGTGTGTGTGTGTGGGTAAACATGTGTTTGTAATTAAGAATGCAGGTACTTCAATACCAATTTGAAGTAAATGATTAGATTTTCTACAACGCAGGAATGAAGAAGATTTTTCCATGAACACTGGTCTATGCCCTTTCTGCAACCACTTCTCTCCGTGACAGTGTTGTTCCATGAATATATATTACCCTGTTAAGGACACACCATAACACTGGCATTCTGATTTTTATTTCCTTTTAGCAGCTGTAAAATTCTTAACTGAACTTTTTTTTTTATAGAATATATTCAAGCACATTATTGCAGGAAAATGTGGTTTTATTTTAATAACTTAATTAGACTTACAAGATTATATAATTTTACTATTATTAAGTCAAATTAATTATTAAAAACATTTAAACTAGAAATGAACCATCATTTATTTTTTCAGGATACACAAAATATAATTATATATGGTTTTTGTTTTGATGAAAAAGAAGTTCTTTTCTTTACTAAACTCAAAAAAATGGGACAAATACATTATTTTTCTTTCGATTCAAAAATAATGTAGAAATAGGTAGTACCGGAGTTTATATGTAGAATATTAAAAAAAATTACATGACATTAAGGTTTTATTGATGAACTTGTTGCCACATTTATGATATTAGTTATTATCATAAATTATCATTTTCTACTAAATTAAAATATTGTTTAAATATCAAGTACAATTCATGCATTAAGAACTAAATGTCCATTAAAATATTTGCACCGGAATCACCAAAAAACACCAAAACCTACACCAGAAAAGTAAAATATTGATTTATTTTAATAACTTGATATAGCTAAATATGAAACAAACAATGTAGAGAGCAAATTTATTGTGACATCCACTGTGAAGATGAGAATCCACAGTTCTGTTCCACAGAACTGAAAATAGAGTTGAATTTGTAATTATCTTATCTGAGACTTTTTCAAACTGCTGTCTCGATATCTGCTTATCAAATACTAGGAGTTGAAATATTAAACCTGGGACAATGCAGTGACATACTAGTAATTATGAACAAAACTTCTTGTAAGCACATATGTATATATGAAAAAAATAATAAAAATTAACTGATCCCCATTAGGGGCCTACGGTACACAATGGGTTAAAATCAAATCTGCCCCAGGTCATGATGGCATTAGGTATAAATTAATATCTAAGCTCCTTTCTAAAGTCATAGCAGCCTTGACTACACTGTATATCTCTGCCTTCCACCGCAGTAATTTCCCGTATCGTGGAATACAGCAAGAATTATAATGATACAAAATCCCCACATATCAGGTCAGTCCCCTCGGGATTACACACCACACAATCTATTACTTTGCCTTTGCAAAATCTTTGAGAGGCTGATTTTATAAAAAATAAAACCCAGTCTACCCTTCCAATCTATACAGTTTAGCTTCAGAAGCTAGCGAAGTACGACTCTGCAACTGAGAAGACTGGAACCACCATTAAACAGGGTGTTTCACCGGATAGCCAGGTTCCCCACAGAAAGACAGTGGCTGTATTCTTAAGCAAGCTTCCGACTCGGTCTGGTATAGGGTGCTATTGTACAAACTAAGATCTTTTGGTTTACCTGGATGATACATAAAGACAACTAGGTCTTTCCTTTCTGGACGACAATTTTTTGTCTCGACCAATAATACCCGACCTCAAGCTTACGTTCTTGGCCCAATTCTCTACAACTTCTATACCTTTGACTTTCCTAAACCCTCTCCTACAATTAATCCTAACTCACCCAACCGCATTGTGACGTTTATGGGATTCTTTGCCAACACAAATAGGCAGTGGCTTCTAAATGCTCCAATGTCGATTATGCAACCAGAAAACTAAAAACATTCTTTGATGGGGCCTTAAACTGGTTCACAACTTGGAAATTATCTCTGAACCCAACATTAGTGCCCATATTTGTTTCTTTAAAGATAAACACTTATCTTTAATCTCCTCTTCCATCTCCTGTCTTCATTGGCAATCGAGCCATACCATATGAAACACAAGTAAAATATCTGAGTCACATTAGACTTCAGATTGATATTCAGGCAACATCTACAGAGCAAATCTAAGCTGGGGATATTCCAAATGTAGAATATTTATTCCATCCTGAAATATAGAATTACTCCATAGGCAGTGAAGGACCTTGTCTATAGGGCGGTCATTCATTCGACTATGACATATGGATGCCCAGCTCAGTCTGGTATTGAGTGGCGCCCACGAACAAGAACTGCATCCATGTTGTACAGAATAAATGTGCCCTCCTTATAGCTAGAGCTCCAGGGCATGCCAGAAATGTCGATATTCAATATGATTTGATTTGGGAATCTATTGATTACTACATTAGTCGACTTGCCAACAATGAAGATAAAAAACTACCCACCCATCCAGCACTCCTTGTTCGGAAACACACAACCTTTTCTAATCCCATGAGTCCTAATTGCTCCCTTCCTGAGCTAAATATGACGACCTGATGGCTTATAAATTATACAGTACCTCAGAGGATGCAAAATCGGAAGACCATACGACCACGAATACGATTCTTTTCTCTGACAGACTGACATTCCCATTCTTGACAATGCTTACTGACCTAAACAAAAACAGCAGAATGAGAATTTAACAGTAGTAGGCATCTGGTCCGGAACTGTTAATTACGACGTGCACTGTTGTGCACGGAAATATTCATTGGTCGTTAGTCGATGAAAACTTTTGGATATACATACAAACACCCACCCACCGACACTCTCAGACATTGTGCCCATTGGATTTTTTGTCATTATTATTTATATTTTACTTACAGAAAAGTAATAAATGTAACACAAATTATTGCACCCAGCAACGGCTGTTTAATAAGCGCAATTAGAAAATCTTAAAGAAAATAATTGGTAGGCTCATAGAGAATAGTGGGGGCCAAACACATTGCGGTTACGTAACTTCTACACGAGGTATCAAGTTTGAACTTAATTATTGGACATGATTTATTATTATAGGGTGACAATAAAAACACAAAGCTGAGTAGAAAATGATACTCTCTGTTTTTTAATTGAAAATAATTGAATAAAAAAAATGCTGTAATAAGCTGTTAGAAAGCAGATGATTTGACTAATGAACAAGGAAGAAAGTGATTTTTGCCTTATCTTGCCTACAACTTACTCCATTAAAGGCTGGTTGTTTACATAGCTTGATGAACTCCATTATCAAAGTTGTTTAATCTACCACTTCTTCACTCACTAACTACCGACAACTTCCATCACACTTTATTACATAAAACCATCGTAACCATGATTTTTTTAGTTAGATATAATTTAACATAAAGAGTATATTATTTTTGGATGTAATTTAATCTAATATATTTTTATACGTAATTATCACTTAAATTTAAAAAAACTAGCACTGTTTCATTTATTGTCTATTATACTATAAGAAAAACAAACATGCAGAGGTATGCAAAGAGACATGCGCACACTCAAACATGCACACAACACACACACACACACACACACACACACACACACACACACACACACACACACACACACACACACACACACACACAGAGAGAAACTGTCACAGTCAGTGGTCGTTTGGATTATCAATATCCTCAACAGGATCTTTTAAGGAGCATATTGGTCCTAATTAGATGAGTTGGAGACGGTCTATGGCGAATGAGTTATAGTACTGGGTTATCACTCGACCACAAAGGGAAAAATCTCTAAACCTGTTATACAACCTTCACCCGTTTTGTGAATATTCTTCTTATAGTACTAGCATAACCAAAATGTGAATCTTACTAATAGTGGAAGTTTTTTTTTTATTACTATCGGAAAACTTGAGACTTTAGCTACCGATAGTTTTGAGAACTGATTTGCAGAAAGATATTTTTTGGCAGTCAGTAATATAAAACATGTTTCAAATAAAATAGTACAAAAACATCAAGGAGCTTGAGTTTATGTGGGAAATAGTTCATGATAGACAAACTAAGTTAATGATAGACACTAGTTACGGTTGGATCATCTTAGTCTTTTTTTCCGCATTCCTTATTGTTGTTTGATTATTGATTGTTATTTCATGTGTTTATGTGAACCTTGATATATATATATATATATATATATATATATATATATAAACATATATAAATAGCCTCCGTATGAATGGTCACAGGTCATCCGTTGTTCAACGCAAGCAGCTGCCTGTTGCTACCCACGCCAATCTCCATAACCTTCCCTTCAACGATTGCTTCAGGGTTAAAGTATTAAGAAAACTCTCAAATGATGACACCCAGACCACTCTAAGGGCTTCTGAGGAAGCCTTCATTTGGTTATTGGGTGCAAGAAATTCCCCTGGTCTAAATTTAATCAGATGATTTTTTTATTTTTTATTTTATTTTTAATTAATTTTTATTTATTTATTTATTTATTTTTTTCCCCTCGTTTAATTTTAGTTAGTTTTATGTTTTTTTTCCTTTCCTTTCTCTTTTTTACTTTTCTCCTCCCTTTTACTTAAATATCACTTTTAATATTTTATTAACTCACAGCCTACACTGGTTCACGTTGGTAAGGTGGCTGCACTGCGTGTCATTGTATCGCTCCAGTTTGCATCGGCCAGTGGACGCATTTACGTCTCCGTTCCTTCATTCTTTCTCCTTTTATTTTCTTTCTTTCTACTCTCCTGAAGACGGCAAGACGCCGAAATTATCGAGATTCGTGAGTGTTTGTCCTTTTTCTTGTGTTCTCTAGCTGTAACTTTAATTATATATATATATATATATATATATATATATATATATATAAAGATTTCACATAAACAATGAAATATCAATCAATGATCAAACCACAATATGAAAGGTGGAAACAAGACGAAGATCTTGATTTTTTCACGGGTAATAAAAGAACAAAACTCAGAACTATTTCTAAAAGACATTTGTTTTTACTTGTAATAGTAAATAAAAGGTAGAGCCACTTATTATTTATTATTATTATTAATATTATTTATTATTTACTATTACAGCTAAAAAACAATTGTATTGTATTTATTTATTTTTTCTTTTCTCAATCATTATTTTTGATTATTCAGTTTGTTTTTTATTGTTTATGATATTTATCTAATTTATATATTTACCCAATTAGTACTGCTTTTTTCAATTTCTGTTTATATCTTCTCTTAATTCTATACTTTAAGACCAGGTACGGGGGCAGCACTGGGAGTTGTCTGGTAGGTTACTTGCCGTTGCGTGCTTGGTCTCCCTTTCACTTTTCTCCTTTCGGGATTACCCAAAAATTTGAGTCTGTAAGTGTGTTTCCTTACTCTGTGTGTTACTCTTCTTAAATTTTGACCTCGTATAAATATATATATATATATATATATATATATATATATATATATATATATATATATATATACAGGAAAATAACTACCTATCAGGTATTCTTAGAAACAGTTCTATTTAATGTTATAGAAAAAACGGAAAAAAACTATTTTTCAAGCCACAAACAATAAACTTATTTATATGATTCTATATTATGTTATATTTTTCTGTCAATATTCATCTGAAAACAGTGTTTTGAAAGAAATGGTCTAAAAAACAAATCAAATCTCAACTTGGTTTGTACATATGTACATTATTAAAAATAATGGTACAAAGTAAGTCAGTTGGTGAGATACTACTTCAAAGTATTACAAAAGCAGATAAACCAGAGGAGAAAAACTTTAGCGAACTTATAATATGGTAGTGTTCAATTAAGAGCACGGTAATTTTACAAAAGAAAAAACCAATACAAAATAAAGTTAGATAAGCTAAATTAGATTCATTAACAGAGTTATGAAAGGCAACAAATAAAAAAACATCCATAAAAGTGTTAGTTCTAGCTTTCCAGGTGCCAGCAGCTGAGAAGTTCATAACACAAACTGGCTTTACCACACCATAAAAGTCAGATGGAAGTTGTTCCACCTCATGCGAATAAACTCAAAACGTGCTGCTAGACCGATATGTATCATTTGATGATCCTCAGTTCGACAATCATCAGTAGCCAAATGATGAGAAAATTTTCTCAGGATTATAAAAATCAAATCTGTAATGATGTACTTTTTACATTATAATAAGTGAAATCAGTCACTAACAAATTTGACTCTAAAAGCTCAGCAAGATGGCAGCACTAATCCAATAATCACAAGCTATATATTTCAAAAGCTAAAACAAGGTTTATTCTCTCTTACTGAATGTAGTCTCCTATATATTATCAGTTTTTAAACCAATGTACTACCAGGAAAATGCTAATGAAGTAGGTAAATAATGTTCTAATATCCTCATATCAGTGTGTAGTACAGAGATGAAGGTTATAAAGAAATTGATTACAGAATGTATTACAGCAACGGTAACTACTGGGCAACAAGCAATATAGGTCTATCGCATGGAGCCATGTTAGCTCAATAGTTAACGTACTCGCCTCTGAAATGATAGGACCAGGTTTCGATCCCCACCTAGCCCTCGATTTATTCATGTAGAAGGTGAATAAATCTGAGCACGTCGTCCCTCGGAAAGGAAGTTAAACCGTCGGTCCAGAAGCTGTACGATGTCAGGTACTCGTTAAAGATCTTTACTCTAAATACACTTGAGTTAGGCAAAATTTAGGACTCCCAATGTAATATCAATCTTCATTATGTGGTATCACCAAGGGCGAATACTCGACCTACCTGTGTTCCTTGTGGGACTGCCACTGAAACCTAACTTAACCTAACCTTAGTCTATCGCACAGAAGAACGCGTAGATGCCATAATGGATTTTAACGAGTTTATTGAGGATGCGGTGAACACATATTTGTGGTTAAATATGACTTCTGATTTTGCAATTTTTGGAGTGACGGAAAAAGCCTCCAGTGACCAGTAATAGTTTTTTTTTCATATCTAAAAGTAATAAAAAATGTTAGTTTTTTATTGTGATAAATTGGTTAAATAAAACACTTTTGATTTGTCATATCATATACATGAAATCTTAGATTTTAAATCTGATGTATGCAACATTTATGGCTTTCTTTGCTGCATAGCTAATTGGTGCCACTCATTGAAATCTAAAATATCTTTCCCATAAGGAAAACTATTTTTTTTATAGTTCACAGTAGATGTAAAATTCTACTGCCAATGTAATGTAAAAGCATGTCATAAATATAGACACAATTGTACAGTACAGTATAAATAATGCTAAAAGTTTATTTATTTTGAATGTTTCAAAAAAGAAACTTTGTCACAGGTGTAATTAACCACTTACTGTACTTAGTAACAAGCATTTAACAACTATATTTTATACATACTTTATCTTGTTTCATGAATATTTCACATTGTGTTATTACTAAAAAAAATTGTGGTTCAATATATATTCCTTTTTCATACTTTCTGATTAATCTTACAGACGAAATGAAATGTAAATATAATTAAGTTAAGAACATATACTGATAATGTATCCTTATTATTGTTATAATAATCACTTTCACCGTATCGACAGTAAAATTCAAGAGAAATTAAATTCTCAGTAGTATTCTATGTTTTGATAAGAAATATTATTATATTTTGATGGTAATAAATTAACCAAGACACACTTCATGTTTAAAAATTTTTATTCTAGTATATACAGTTTCCTACTGCAATAGGTTAAGGCCCAATATAAATAAAGTAAGATTAGGAATTCAGAAGAGCTTGTTTACTTGGCAAAAATAACATCAAAAACAAACTTTGTTAAAGAAAAAAATTAAACTTCTTGAAAGATCTGAGATCTGGTTTGATATAAACACAACTAAGATCATATATTTACCTTTGTATTTTCGATATTATTTTCATTCAAAATCCATCAGTAAAAACCTGGCATGAGTTACCGTGCGGATTTCATTCGCACATCATAAAACTAAAAATTTGGCATGAGTTACCCTGCGAATTTCATTCTCACATACAAACTAAAAATCTGGCATGAGTTACCGTGCAAATTTCATTCGCACATCACAAACTAAAAATTTGGCTTGAGTTACCGTGCGAATTTCATTCGCACATCACAAACTAAAAATTTGGCGTGAGTTACCGTGCGAATTTCATTCTCACATACAAACTAAAAATCTGGCATGAGTTACCGTGCGAATTTCATTCGCACATCACAAACTAAAAATTTGGCGTGAGTTACCGTGCGAATTTCATTCGCCCATCACAAACTAATAGCCGTCCCTGAATCCATATATAATAATAATAATAATTATTTATTTGACATATTTCGTTTAAAATAAAATTTATTATTGCTGAATTGCAAAGTATTTGTGCTAAGATTAAGTGTATGAAATCTTGTTAGACTGTAAGTATGAAAAAGAGTGAATATAAAGCAAAGTGTTAGATAAAAGGGTATCTACAAATGTTTGATACATTAAACTTATGAAAGTGACTTTTATCAAATCCTATTAATTAACTGTCAGTTTTTTAATTCATCATTGAAAATTACTGTAAACAAATGAAACACCATCATATTTTACTGAAATAAGACATTAGTGTAATGCTGCTAGGTGGTTATAACTGCATTTCCGTCAAGTAAATGTCAGGAAATATACAAATAAACCTACTGTGAGAAATACCCATGACTCATTTCAATGTAATAAGATTAGAGTTTATCGAGAGGAGACATAATCCACTTGAAGAGCGAAACTACACTGAAAAATATATTTGCCATAGTAACATTGCCAACATATGCCAACGTAGGACTATCAGCATATGTAAAGTGCTGGAAGTAATAACAAATAATGAACCTAACAAAAAATTAATAAAATATAAATATAGAAAAAGTAGTAAACTATAATAATAAATAGCTGAATGATAATTCTATTTAAATATAAATAAAAAAGAACTCCTACAGGTAATGAATGATTCCAGTTAGACAATATTGCCCAAAAACAATAGGACACATTTAAACAATACAGCCAAATATTTGAGTAAGATATGAATTTGAACCATCAAACGGTGTGTCTTGCAGCGCATTCACAACCTTTTGAATAAATACCCACATTTTCATCCACCTGACTATTCACCACACACATAAACCTAAAGGCACATACATACTCACATACACACACAAAAAACATCCGAACACTTCAAAAAAGGACTTGGCGACCTTAAAATACTTAAATCTGTCAAAACTGACAGATCTGTATTTTTCATAATTAGCATAATTTCATGCAAATATAATTAAAAAAAAATAATAACTAAAATAAAATTTCTATGAGTAAGATAGAATTGGGAGATGATTTAACACCCAGGAGGCAAATATGTGCACCCTAGGAAGCATTTCACATAACATGAGAGTTAGCATAAGGGATTTAATTGAAGATTTGAACACAGAACTAGTGATTTAAACCAAGACCTTGCAAAGTTACTTAGACTACTGTTCATGTGAAGGTTTCTGTATTGAACGACAGTAGACCTATGGCAATTGGTGACCAGGTTTCACTTTGCTAAAACCAAACCATTATAAAAAGTAATAAACGAAGTACTGTCCTATTAATAGATGCAGTTGTGGTTAATACATGATACTTTAACTTGGATGGAATAAGAGTCATGATAACTGTAAAGAAGAGATGACTGAGGTTAATGATAGAACAAGTTTTGCAACTGTGACATTCACATCATTCTATTCTCTAACACAGTTTGAAAGCTTCAGAGATATGGAGCAAAGATATTCTTCGGATTATTAGATTCTTGGTAACAAATGGAGAGGGGCTAATTAAAGATAGAGGAACTACAAGAGAATGAAGAGAGAGTGGGCCAGAACTCCTTAATATCATTTCTAATTAATAATATTAATCTTATGGGGGACAGGAAAATAGTTTGTGATGTGAGCGGAAGACTCATTGTGCTCCTCCCTGGATCCGGATAAGGGAGGTATTTTAGCAGGTAGAATACTAAATTTGTCGAAATAAGAACCATAGTTCTATAATCTTTGGTTTGAATGTAACAACGGTCATCAAACCGATAGCATTTTTGATTGTATATAAAGGTAGCCAGGAAAACGAGAAAAAGGCCTACATGAATTGCGAAGTTGCGTCGTGTATTCAGAAAAGTATCTCAGAGCTCAGAGTTGTCTCTAAAGGTATATATGAATGTGACTCTTATGGTAACAATCACAAGAGAACAATCAGACAAATTAAGGAGGAGGTGGAGAAAACAGAAGATGGCTTTTCAAAAAGAAAGTAGACTACAAACAATAAGCTGTAAATTATTGTCAATAAAGTCAGAAAGTCTTTCAGTGATGCAACTTTAGCTATAAATAATGCGTCTTTTTAAAAGAAGAGAATAAGGAATGTTATAGAGTTTAGGAATTTTTCTTAAGTAAATATAAGGCAGGACGAGACTGAATAAGGTTATTGATTTCATCATTGGAGAGACCCTTTTTAAGGGCACTGTTATTAAGCAAGGAAACTAAATCATCAGGAAAATGGACCGAAAAAAAGAAGCTGGTAAAAGGATGAATTTTAAAGTAGCCTTATACCTGCGATTATAATCTTCACTATCCATGAGAACAACCGTAGAGCCTTTATTGGTTGGAACAATAATCAAGAAACTATAGCATTAGAGGCTATAATAAGTATTCTTTAAAAAAATAGGAAGATTGTAGTATAATGTTATTATTAAGGAAAGCACGATCAGAATTTTTTTCTACATTAGAACAGATAAACATTTCTAGTGGGTGTGAAGCATGAAGAGGTGGGAGTTTGCTACGAGATAAACCTAAACTCCACAGGTGCCTGATATCACAGTTATTGCTACGGGCCTTCTAAAGAATTTCAATCGGACAAATTACGTAGGTTAGAGAAAGGTGTAAAAAATGAAATATTTACGAAATAGAAGTATATAATACATAATAATAATAAAAACAATGCAGAAGTAAATAATAATGATACATAAATTTCATTAAAGAAAAATTCTGGGATAGTTATTAAAGAAATCCAAGGCCAGGTACACAGAAGACGTATATTCACATCCTTGAAATATATGTTAGACAATGGACTATGAATATATAGTTTGTAGATTATTTATTTTGTGGAAACTTGAAGTGATATGCATGTAACCTATCATTCATAGATATTGATGTATGCATTAGAATTTCAGACTCATGCCGGTACTTTATTAAAGAAATGGTTTAAAAAAGACATTAAAATTGTAAATATTATGCGAAATCGTCATAACTGATGCCTATGTCAATGTATTATTGCCAGGTTATTGGCAATTGATAAATAAAAAATTCGTGCAGAGAAACCATTTTGGCTCCTGCTTGGTCAAGATTTTCTATTCAACTAAATTCAAACAGCGGTTACACAACACTTTCGCTGTATCCTTACTATGTTTAAGCTGGATGTTGCATGTCATACTCACACTGTTTACTATAACTCTTCCTAATACATATTAAACATGGAGTTTACATACTTTACAAAAAAATTTTCCATCATTTATACTACATAAATAACTTTTTTGCTTTATTTTGAATAATTTATTTTTAAATGTTTAATACAAAACATCTTAACATCCAATGAGTTACTTTAATTACGTATTTTGGTATCACTTATACATATGAATCGAAGAAGTAAAAACTGAGAAAGAGTTGCTTGCTATCGGCTATTTACATTGTTCTGTTTCAACAAGAATCAACAAAACTTACTTACTCAAAACCAACAAGATTTATACACATAAATGACGATATTCATTATTAAAGTTACAACAAATATTACTTTATATCGATGTGTGCTATATTCATGGTATAAGACAGCTCCCGATTTCGTTAAACGATTTAATTGTAATTTTGAAGATTCCACAGGAATTACTTGTACAGTTATACGTTTTAATCACGATAATAAAGACCCCATGAATATCAGCTGAACGTGTTAATTATACAAGCGAGAACTTAACAGGAGTTACTTGGTTTGACTTCTTCACACTAATGATGGCGCTGACTACTCAACAACAGTTACATGGCTAGACAAAATTAGTCATCTATCAGGTTTTCTTAAGCATTCCCGTCTGGTTCACTTATTCATTACTGTTTTAGAAAAGAAAATGTGTAACTACAACTAAGAACTTCCATTCCTCTCACTTCTAGATTCATCACATGGTGTTGGTCTAGCTCTATTTGTAAAAGGTAAATTGAACAATGATAATATTACAATTACAGACCAAATAATAAACATGGGTAGACAATATTCCTCTCTCCATAATTCTCCACTGAATAAGAATATAGTAGCAATAGAATGATGAGTCTCAATCAAAATACTAAGGGAAAAATATATTATATGAGTGAATAAGTTACTGAATTAAATAATTCTTACTCAATTGGCTTATACAAAACTTAAAAAAAAAATTTGAAATCTCTTAGTTTAAATATTATGGATACTAAAGACAAAAATATTGATGAAATTCAGACCATTACATCTTAAACTAAATCGCCCTGTGGGATTCACAACACTAATTGCAGTGAGAGAAACGATCAATCAACTGAAAAATGTGTCTGCTATTTATGACAGTTTCTCAAATGTTACTGTATTTAATCATGATGTAATACAAAAATTTCCCAGGAAATTACAAGAAAAGAAATAGCTTTTAAAACCAAATAATGGAATGGATTCAAGTCATAGCCGGGTGTGCTTACATTAATAGATCAATAAAATAGAAGATATACTAGTTATTTATGTAGTCAAAAATAATCAGTTTTCCTTATGGTTTAAACAATTATATGAAAATTATTTGATTTAATTTAAATTGATTCAAAACAAATGTTTAAAAATGTTTCTATACTTAAATAAAAATGAACATAAAATGTTACATATTACCATTATCAGAACATAGAAGTGCAATTAAACTGTAATGAGTATATTGTTATTTAAGATATTTATTCATATTTTTATCACCTAGATAACGATAGTAAGAAATTCTTATTGAGTTGTTAACTCATAAAAATCTAAATTTAGTAAAAATAAATATGTTATTGATTTCTTAAAAAAATGAGGAAGCACAGATTAAGCTAATCAAAGAAAAATATATATTTATGAAGTCGTATTGATCTTAAATTCCAAAGAAATTAAAATTATTTCCAGTAGAATTTACTGGTTATTTCGTGTAGTTAGCTTAGTTATACAAAGTAGTTATTTCGTGTGAAACAAAGAATGCTAAATTCCTTTATAATATTATAATTTGCTGGCAGTAAAAAAACACTCTTTGAATTACAATCAAGAATGAAGTACATTATTTCTTATGGTTATATACCAGTGATAAAGTTAAATTAAATCTATGAAGTATCTTTTATAATAAACGTAATTTGCAATTTTTTGTAGATATAAAAGTAGTTTTTCTAAAGAAAAAAAAAAAAGAATGAATTACACTAAACTATGTGAGTCACAATGCTAGTCACGGAGTTGAATAGCTAATTAGGAAAAAATTTAATCTTCCTTCTGAAATAATATTGTACTAGATAAATTGACATTCTTGAATATTTTTTCAATCAAGTTTTATAAAAATCGTTTAAAGAATTTGTTATCTGAACTCCATTGCGCTTTTAATTATTCCTTTTAAAAACTATATTCTTTATGGAAATGATTTTACTTGGTTAATCACGGTGTTGATATATTTCACTTGAGTTATTTCATAACTTCTAAATATTCTATGAGTTACGCTAATCGCTTATTTTTACCAATTTTTGCATAAAGCATAGAAGGGTTAACAATTCAGATCAAGCATACAAAACACAATCTATTTAAGTGCAAACAAAAATTTGGGTAGTCTAGAAAGAGAAATGCACGATTTATAACTGTAAATTTATTTGTTTATTTACCTGTAATCTGTCAGTACATCTCTCTGCAGTTAATTATTAGTGTCGATATGTGTCAAATTCATAGAATACGAATATAAGGAACAGTATGATATCAATAAAAAAAAATGCGTACTTTCATAGGTCGAGTCACCAAAACTTAGATTAACAGTATAATAAAAAAAAAATCCACTTATAATGTCCACATTGATAAATTCATTTAATTAAAGATAAAATTTAATCTTATTTACAAAATATTCTTGATAAAATGTATTACTTAAAATTATATCTGAGATTTCAATCTGATGTGTTGCAAATATAAGGAAAGGTCTTTTGTCCTGAGTCTCTTAGTCAGTGATTTCTGTCAGATGGGTGAGTTAGGTAGAATTAGATAGCATCTGGTTACATACAAGCCCAGTCTCCTCAAAAGACGTTTTTGGTCTTTTGCCTGTTTATATTAGCATTCCATAAACAGATCTTAACAGGATTAGAACAAATTTTGAATTACAAATTACCTATAAATTTGTGTAAAATACGTTTTTTAAGGAAAGCACTATCAAATTTTTATACTTTCCAGTAACTACGAAACACTTATTTAATATTAAACTTCCATAGTTACGGATTTTAGTTTAATTCAAATTGAACTGTTTTTTTCTGTTAACTTTAATGTTACCAGTGTCATAAACTAAGATTTTTAAACTGTTATCCTTGACTCTCGTTTGCCAAAACTAGAATGGCTAATTATAAGTCAATTGTATAATCAATTTCAAATCACTTTTGCACCATAATTGCAATAATCGCTTGATGTGTGTCCAATAGTAATGGCCAAAGACAGGTTGGCTTTAACATATCCGACCAGGAAAAAGTCTCTAGTTATTTACGCGTTTTTTAATAAACACAAACTATTCACATGGATTGACCAAATAGAAAAGCATTGCAAATTGTTAAAAGACCCTCCACATATCAATAGATGCCATTTTTTTTTTTAGTTTTAATTTTCTAGTTTTGAACATTCCTTAACCATGTCACTTTCATCAAACTTCAATTTCTATCAGTCACTCAGCAAGAACATTTTACACTTGAGGAAGCTTTCAAACATTCTGGACATTCCTTTGAAAAGCATTGAATCAACTGAAAGAAAGCATTAATTGATTTTTGATGTTGTCAGAATGAGACTGAAGTTTATGAAATCGTTTCTATCAAAAATTGTTAGAAGATTCAATTAACGTTTTTATTACAACTATTCGTGCCCATGGAGTGTTTATGTGGTTTCCATGTTTATAAAGACACTGGCATTGACAAAGTCAAGTTATTTAAATAGTGCTTAAATTCTTAAAGCGATAGTTAAAAATCAAATGTCAAGTGTAGAATGCACAGGATATGAGATTAAGAAATGTCTAGGTAAAAGCGCTATTTACTTTAACGGCTTCTAAACATCAAATCTCTGCTCTTACATGTTTTAAAGAAACAATAAATTAAAGAAGTACATTTCCTTAATATAAACATTTCTGTTTGGAATTTACGGTGTGAAAGCTGATCAAAAGTATGTATTTGATTATACTTTTATTGCACAGTAAAAGAAAACATCCATCATATAAGTACTTATAGCTTTTTGCATTTTTGCTATTTTTAGTATTTTAGTCAAATAGGCAGTTCTTTTACATACGGAATGTAGAATACCTTAAAGAGAAAGAGGGAATTGAATAAAGGAACAATCTAGTTGCAACTTACCTATGCCTTGCTAAAGACTAGTGACAGTTCAAACATGTTGATAATTGTAAATATGTAATATAATTTAGATATAGTAACAAAAACGTTATACACGAAACTTCATAAACTTATAATTAAGTCAACAAATCTCTAGTTATTTGTTGACAAAATAGGGTCTCATTTTTTACAATATATATACATATACTTTGAAAACAGACAAACATACGGATGAAAACTGGACACTTTCAATATATCGAACCCTTTTAACGGTCATCCTCAGAAAAGGAAGTAGTATAGTAAGCAGACGACAGCCAACTGGCTATGGTATAAAACATGTAGCATACTAACAGTATATATGTCATTCTGAGGTAAAATAGATAAAGAAACAAAAGTCTTCACACAAATGAAGTGCTATTCAACAGCAACGCGTTTCGAACACTTTGTCTTCCTGATGATGAACACAAAGTGTTCGAAACGCGTCTTCCTGATGATGAACACAAAGTGTTCGAAACGCGTTGCTCTTGAATAAAACTTCATTTGTGCAGAAAATTTTGTTTGTTTTCTCCATTTTACCTCAGAATGAGTAAATACCACACAATTACGGATTGCTCAACTAACAGTATATATGTGTCTGCAATCATTGCTTAAGATAATGGTGATATTTGACATTTAAATTTTTGTAATACAAAAATTAATAAATTAATATACTTGAAATATTCAAGCATACTGAATCTGAATAGTAAAAATTTAGTAAAAGAGTGAGAAATACTGAACATACGCAACAAATTGTAAATGATTAGTTATTAATTGAATAATTTTATAAAATTATAACTAATATGACATTCAAATGTTTAATTTAAATTTCATTACAAATTGTCAAAATAACAATCGGTATTTGGTATAAATGAATCTGCAATCCAAGGTGACTGAATTCACTGTAATTAATCAGGGAGCTTAACTAGTTAGGAGGCAAGACCTGAACCGCTGACTACGTTATTGGTCCGACTAAACTAATTGATATTCATTAAGGAATCAATGATATATTTTCTGTAGAATAATATTTAATTCAATACGTTAAAATAACATAAAAAGAACTATTTGAAATATATTTTTTGAAGAAAAATTCTATCAGTAGATAAATGTTGCAAGAAGTGAAAGTATTAATAAATATAAAAACCTAAATATATACACACCAATGTAAAACTCACTAACAACTTTCTAACTAATGTGTGTGCGATATTTCTGTCTCATGGTTCAAGATTCATATAGCCTGTTTCTCTTGTAAATTAGTTTATTCTGATTTATTTTAATATTTTTAGCTTTCTATTGAACATTTCTTTATACCTATTTGTTTAAAATAGTTAATTGTTTTAAAATATAAATAATTGTTTGAGTGTTTAGGAGCCTTTTCTTAAAATAATTACATTAAATATTCTCTGCGCCTTAGGTTAGGTTAGGTTAGGTTGCAGTGGCAGTCCCACAAGGGAACACACGTAGGCCAAGCATTGGCCCTCTGTGATACCACACAATGAAGATTGATGCCTAAATTTTGCCTAACTCAAATGTATTTACAGTAGGGATCTTTAACGAGTAGCTGACATTGTACAGGCTCGGGACCGACGTTTTAACGTCCTTCTCCGAGGGACGACGTGCTCAGATTTATTCACCTCCCGCGTGAATAAATCGAGGGCCAGGTGAGGATTGAACCCCGGTCCTATCAGTTCAGAGGTGAGGACGTAACCACTGAGCTAGCTTGGCCCTCTTCTCTGCGCCTTACACTGGTTTGTAGTACACTGGTACGAACCGGACTAAACAGGACAGAATTATAAACGTTGTCAAAAAAGAATAACAAAATTGTTTATTGTTGCAGTAAGTGCATTGCTAGTGCATATGACTCTGCATACAAACTTCTCTGCAAGGGTCCATCTCTTGCAGTGTGTGAAAAATGAAATAGAGTAGTTAAAGGATGTTATTACTTGTCAATATAACTCACCTTCTGACTGCATGTAAATGATGATTGCCGAATACAGTAATAACGAAACAAGAGAACTCAATAGCATTCTGTTCCATATTACTGAAATAATATCAAAAGAATAAATTGTTTTTCTGACAAATAGAAGGCAGATGATACATTTTCAATTGCTGATGGTGATAAGGATATTTGAGGCAAAGATAGTACATAATAGTTTCAAAAAAAAATGTTAATATTTTCAGGCATGGAAGACTAACAAATATAGAAGACACTCTATCAAAGTGGACGTTATACATTATTTTAGTACATAAAAAGAAGTTGCTCAAAGATTTTTCATATTTATAAGATTACTACGAGACTCCGTACTTGAGGGAAGGTATTTGAAAAACCCTAAAAGACTGTAGGAAAAGAAACAGAAATTGATCATACTATGATTATTAAATGAGGATATAGCTATCCTACAAATGTTCAACTTCAAAAAAAAAAAAACTAGTAGCCTTTAAAAATAATTCTGCCTTGATATTTCATCGTTCATTCATGAGCTAAAATTAAAATCACTTGAACTATGTGTGAAATAAATGCCTTGGGTTGAGCCTTTATTATTTTCACCAAAACTCACCTTCCTAACAGTGTATTGTTAAACTAGTTTTAAAAAAAACTATGTCTTCTGAAAAGATTAAGATTCTAGATTGAAAATAAAAGGAGGTGGTATGCTGATTGCAAAAAAAATTGGAATACAGTTTACAATGCCAACCCGTGATAATTCAGGATTCGAACTATTAGTTTTAAGACTGAATATGTCTTCCAAACAGTGCATCATAGGCACAATTTACATTCACCCTGATCCATTACTTGGTATATACCAAAGTCACTGCAAACAGTTCGAAGATATGAAGGCCTAGTGGTCCACTGATGAACAGGTGATTTCAGTTTAACTAAATTAAAATAGTCTGAAGAGTTTTCTCAACCAGAAACACCTGATTTTACTCAGCCTCTAAACCCTATCAATCCAAAGTAGTTAGCAATTCCTTTTTGTCAATTTTTAAACATGAAACATTTCAGTTACATTTTAAGTTTGCAGAATGATGCTTTAGAATTGTTTTTCTCTTCTGGTGTTGTAGGTCGAGACAAACCTTTATTTTAGTTGTCATAGATTTATTCAATCTAGGCCTTGATTTAAATTGCAAGCACAGTATGTATACTTATATAATCAAGAAGCACTAATATATTTTGATTATAAAAGCTATAGTTATAGCTGTATAAGTAAAGGTATAGTTATAAGTTATAGTAAATTTAATTAGTCACTCTCAATTGGTCTGTTATTAATTATACAGATTTCTTGGGTGCACTAGATTACTTCTACTTTAATTTTAAATACGCTATTGTTCATTATGTTTCTATTAAATATTATTTTAAATCTAACTTTTCTATTTGAATATCTGATAAACTTAAACATGTAACATTGCAGAAGATATTTTCTCACCCTGTTTACAAGAAACTGGTAATTACGATGACTATGTTAATAGCTAGATGTAATAATTAAAATTGCAATGAATTATTTAATTAGTCTAAATCATTCAAAGAAAAAAAATAAAGAATTTTGGAAGTTAACTTACAAGTTAAAGCATGACAGTAAAAGTCTATTATAATGTTTATCGACAGCTAAATTTGTGATAATTCGGTACATGAGTACAATCTCTGTGTTTCCCAATTCCAAAGTGTTTGCATACCCAATGTGATCTCATTCTTAAAACTTCTTTATGATTCAGCTGTGTCTTTGTCCATCTTAGTAATCCTTTTGTTGAGAGTTCTTCTCTTGATTCTGTATATACTTAATTCTCCAGAGCATTTCATACCGTAAATTTAAAAATACTCACTCATAAACTTGAAGCGTTTGGTGTTATTGGTACTTTACGACATGTTATTCTCGTTTACCTCATATTTATTCGATAAGCATCAAATAGTCTTCTCATTTTTTTAAATTATCTACTAGAACTGGTGGTCCTCAAAGTTCACTTGTTGACCTACTCTTATTTATAGCCTTTATCAAAGATATTTTTCTCTTTTTATAAAAAATTATTTCAAGAGCTCACAGATGACCTTCAAATATCTAATATTATACCTTAGGTTAACGATCTGATAAATACATTCTTCTAAACTCTCTCCACCTCTTAGTTGAAAGATGTATTTTCAATGATTTAGGTCTTAATATGGCCAAATGTTATATTATTAGCTTCATTAAGACTAAAACTCCTCCTACATGTAAGTTTAATTATGGTATAAATAGAAAGCTCTTAAAGAAGGTTGATATTACTAAGGATTTAAGTATTTATTTTAACTCATCTCTAACATTCTAAGTTCATACTTACCATATTATTTCTCAAGCCTTAAAACTCAAAGCCTTAAAGGCTTTGTCATCCGTCATTTCAAGTCGTTTAAAAACATTGATGTTATCATCAATCGTTATACATCCTTGATCAGACTTGGTTCAGAGTTACCATCAGTTTCCCTCTACCATACAGTCTCTACATTATCCTTATCTCATTTAAGGCGTTGAGCACAACACAGATTCTTGCCTAACAACTGTTCTCCTATTCGTAAATTGTCTTCCTCCATCAACGACAATTTTCTACTTAAGTCCCAGAATTTAGAATCACTTGAACCATGTTGAAAGAAAATTAATCTTAGCTTCTTACATATTATTATATATCATATATTAAGAAGTTAGTCATTAAACAAATTGATCAGTTGTTAAGAACAACTAATTAGTTATACTCTTATTACTTTACTATAAGTAAAATATAGTGATCGTGAAAAAATTCGATCTCGAGATTTTGACGGAATTACATGTTTTGAGGTCCCAGAAGTCGTTTTATGAAGTTTTTTCGATGATATGTGTGTGTGTGTGTGTGGGTGGGTGGGTGGGTGGATGGGTGAGTGTGTTAGCATTGCTTGTTACCACGCTACAGTCCAGAATCATTGATGGATCAAGTTGATATTTTACACAAAATTGGGCCACAAAGGGAAGAAGATTCCTGTTGTTTGGGAAGAATTATGCATGATAGGAAAGTCACTATTTTTGCCAAAAACCGTTTTTTAGAAAACATTTATTTCTCCTAAACTGATAACCCTAGAGTTTTGAAATTTTGACATTATCTTTGAGGTTACAAATGGAACAAACAAAAAATATTTTCAGAATTTTAAAACAACAGGAAATATTTTTTTTTCAATAATATGTAAAAATTTTGACTTATAATTCAATCTCAAACCTTGTGAGAGCGATACAAGCCATACCGTTTGACGGATCAAAATGAAACTATGCCTATAAATAGAACATTACGTGGAGAATGAGTTGAGATATTGTTTTCAAAATTACATTAGCCAAAAGGCCGTTACAGTACGATTTCTGTTTTCAGAAAATGTTTTTTTGACGCTAAACGGCTCATTAAAAAAGAATGAAAATTTGACCAAAAATGAAACGAAAAATTAGCAATTCATAAAAAAAACATGAAGTTTCAATTACGGGAAAGAGCAATAACCCTATAAAAACTGTTTGTTTATCCTAGACTAAGAGATCACCTGCCATACTTGACGAATTTTTTATATTTTTTTACATTGTTTACATTGACTTAGAAATTTTTTGAGCGAATCCACTGAGTTAAAATTGATATTTATAAAGGAACAATTTAAATAGTTTATTGACTTATATGAGATGTAAGAGGAATAATATTGTTACATGTACAAAAATCACCGCCGATAAACATAAATAAATTACCTTTGTCTTCCATGGCATGATGGATTTGTCTCATAAAATTCTTTAATAAATCTATATATAGCACTCGTGAGCAAAACTTAATATCAGTTACAATTACATTATCATTGTGAATGTACGTAGTACCTTTCCATGCTATTTAAATGTGATGAATGACTCTTTCCTCAAGAAAGAAGACTTATGTTTGTTGAGAAATATTCAGTTTTTTTTTACAATACTAGTCTAATAGTTCATATTTATTATTTTCAAAAATTAGAAGCTCCCAACTATAAAAGATTTAAATTATATTGAATAGCTGGCTTTGACTTCGATTTGAGTATGTAAACTGGCTAATTACTAATATATTTTTTCTCAATATACATTCATAGCAAACTTATAACAGAGTACAGAAGGCAGGAAAAGTGAGCGATAACACTCACTCAGAAAAAATTCGTATACATGATATTTGACAAAGAAGAAGGAAAATGATTTTATTAAATACTAAGAAGCCATCAAATTCCCAGTATAGTAATTCTATAAAAGACCGAAAATGTAAAAGATAATTCAAAATTGGAATCTTTCGTTTAGAGATTAATAAATGTAATTACCGTACATCTTTAATTATAAATCATCTTAGAACAACATTTTTCTTCGATGTTTATGATGAAATAAGGGTATTTTCCTGTTTTAAATTTGAAAATTTTACTTTAGTATTCAATATAAAAAGGATGTCAAGTAAACGACGTAAGAAATTCACTGGCTATTTGAACAAAAGCCATGAACATTAGAATATTTCGTATCAAGAAATGTTCACTTTGGTTTTTCAAAAATGTTATTACTGCTGTAGTTATACTAATGAAGTTATTTGCATCAGCTGTGTGATGTACAAAAATAAGCTTATATATTGATATGTCCTTTAATCACTATCTGTTCTCTTTCAGGAATGAATGACTAATAATCATATCCCATTTAGATGTTTACATTATGCTTAATTGAGTCGTTATACATTATATACTCAAGAAGTTTGATATTAAGTTACTTATAGTAAAGTTGAGTAAAGGCCACTCCAGATTTTTTTGATATTGGTGGATCAAAAAGAAGTAAAATAACTTCCATTTAACTTTAAATACAGGTATTGTGGATAAAATATATATACAATGCATGTGAAAGAACACATAAAAAAAATGATGAAAAATTATATCGTAGAATATAATCTGAAACTATAAAATAAAAGGTTTACCTTATCATGATGGAGAGTTAATCTTGTTGTGTTCTGTCTGGCGAAGCCCGAATGTGACTGACGTGTTGAGACATGCACCCAACTATAGGGTTCAAAAGTTCGATTACATTTATTCTACTGGCAAAACTACCCCCACTATACCTTTACAATTGCGTCTTAATTTATTGTGAGCAAATATATGTCTCATAGTATTTCAAGCAGAAATCGTATAAAACAATTTGCTACTGTTTTTTTCTAAAGTAAATTATATTTCTGAGGTTTTCCTTCTTGCCCTAAAGGCAAGGCAAGGAACTTTGAATATACTTTATTATATTCAAAATTGATATAATTTGATAGCACCATTCACTTAAAATATATTTCACACATTTACAGCCATAAGAAATGAATTTAAGAAAGAAATTAATGATTATAATTGAATTTCAAGATATAAAAACTTTTTTTGTATTCCTTTCAGGAATTAATTTGAACTATAGATAATTTGTTTAGAATACAATGCATTCAAATGTATTCATTGTATTCAATGTATAGAATGCAACTTTACAATAAGTTTAAGTATTGTAAATAATTACGTGTTCGAAACGCGTTGTTTATATCATAAAATTTTTATATGTGGAGACCATTTCATTAGATTTTTACCCTACAATAAGTTTAATTGTATTAAATTATAGTAGTCAAGATCAAATTGATTGGAAAAATTCTAAGTATTTACACTTTTGTAGTCTCCGATTGCATATTTTTTTTGTCTGTGTTTATGTGGGCGTGAATGAATTTAAAATGTTTGTGACCACTATTAATAAATATAATAGTTCATAATTAATATTTTCAAAAGTTAGAAGCTCCCAACTATAAAAGTTTTAAATTATGCTGAATAGCTGGCTTTGACTTTGATTTGAGTATGTAAACTGGCTAATTACCACTATTTTCTCTCTACATTCATAGCAACCTTATAACAGAGTACAAGATGAAGAAAAAGGATAACACTCACTCAGAAAAAATTTGTATATATGATTTTTGACAAAGAGGAAGGAAAATGATTTTATTAAATACTAAGGAGCCATAAATTTTCTAGTATAATAATTCTATAAAATACCAAAGAAGCAAACCATAATTCAAAATTAAAATATTTCGTTTGAAGATTAATAAATGTAATTATCGTACATCCTTAATTATAAATTATTTTAAAACGACTTTTATTCTTCGATGTTTTTCTGAGAAAATAAGAGTATTTTCTTGTTTTAAATTTGAAAATTTGACTTAAATATTCAATGTAGAAGGAGATCAAGTAAACCATGTAAGAAATCCACAGGCTATTTGAACGAAAGCCATGTTATCTTGTAGGAGATTATTTCGTATCAAGAAATTTTCACATTGGCTTTTCAAAAATGTTATTACTTCTGTAGTTATACTAATGAGATTATTTGCATCAGTGGTATGATATACAAAAATAAGCTTGTATATTGATCAGTCGATTAGTCACTATCTCTACTATCTCAAGAATGAAAGACTAATGAACATCTCCTATTTAGATGTTTACATTATTCTTAAATGTGGCATTATATATTATATACCCAAAAAGTTTGATATTATGTTTACTTATAGTAAAGTTGAGTGCAGGCCACTCCAGATTTTTTTAGTTTTAATTACTATCATTTTTACTTATTTGATAATAATATAAGTAAAAATATTAATGTATTTTTACTATTTTTATTAATAATATACATAATTAATAATATACATTAATTATATATGTATTATAATTAATATACATAATTATATTAATTTTATATAATTGTGTATAAAAAATTAAATTATATACACACTTTTAAATTTAATTGTGTATATAATTTAAAGTTAATAAATTATTTAAATAACAGTTGAATTATTTATATAATCATATGTTTGTCATTGGAGATGTTTATACTTTAAATACTTTGCTTTTGCGTGTGATGTAATAAAAAGTAGAAATAGGTTATTTGTATATAAATGTATCAAACTCTCAGTGGTTTTTCAATAATGATAGTAAAATAAGTGTTGGCTATTAGAAATGATTATCTGTAAAAACTTAGAGTGGTAAGACAATTATTAGTTGTAAAATCAGTATTAATGATTATTGTAAAAAAATCTAGAGTCGTCTACAGTCACTTTTAAGTAAACTCACTATTAAGTAAACATAATATCATACTTTTTGACGATTAGCGGATTTTTGGTGTTATTTTATTGTGACTATCATTTAGACATAATATCAAACTCTCTGTTAAAGTGCAATTGAACTCATAAATCATCAATTTAGCGATTTATTTCGTTTTATTGTGGGTATATTCCTCCTCGTTTCCCTCTATTCTCCTGTATCCAGATACTTTAGTAAGAACTAACTTATATTTACAAGTTGTATTAATAATTTCACACGCTCTTTTAAATATGATTATGCATTCAAGCCAAGGGATTATTTCTAATCAATTGCTTGTCTCCTGGTCAATGAGTAGCATTGAATCTAACTACATATTGACCAGCTTTTAATATCTTGCTTTATTGAATTATTGAATAATTATTAAGTCACAGTAGGATATTTGTTTCGTGCCAATCTCAATAGACTGTAAATTTCCTCATTCTTACCTGCTCTAAGAATTTAAACAACATGGCCATAAACTCTGAGGCAGTACCATCAGTCAACTGATCTTCTAATAATCATAAGTTTGTCTGCAAAACCTTACCTAAGGTATCCTTTATATAACTGACTCTATTTGTTTTACTCTTCTAGTAGGTAAGTTGTCCCGTATGAAGATATTTATTTGCCAAAAAAGATTATATTATTATATAATAAATTATGAATGATCAAACCACAATAAGAAATGGGAAAACAAGACTAAGATCTTTCAACCGTAACAAGCGGTCTTTGTCAGAGTAAAAAACCCAACTGACTTATGTGATCAAGACACATAAAGATAATTACCCAATACGTTTGATTGTGAGTTCGGTTGGTTCGGCATCATATGGCTTGTCCAAATGGTTAGTAAGTATTTTAAGCCCATTAACTGGAAAAATTTCAGGCAGCCATATAAAAAACAATGTGGATTTATTAAAAAATTAAAAAGCGTCAACATAAACAAAAATTATAGATTAATCAGTTTCAGCTGGGTTTTTGACTCTGACGAAGACCGCTTGTTACGGTTGAAAGACATTAGTCTTGTTTTCCCATTTCTTATTGTGGTTTGATCATTGATTGTTATTTCACGTGTTTACGTGAAATCTTTTTATATAATAAATTATATAATATAAAAAATAATATTATATTATATTATATTAGTAGTCTTCTTCAGTGTAATAGTACTCTATTAAACACTATGAGCTGCAGAGTGCTCAGGAAGGTTTGTACTCAAATACTCGTAAAGAAAGAGAAACCACCAAAAAAAGTCAAAAATGTACTTCATGGACAAGAAAAGATATCAATCTGATATAACCTTGAAATAAATTTTTTTCATCATTGGCGTACTTTACTAATAAATTACTTGCTAATAATGCAATATCTCGTGCTAATTTACCATCACTCTTACTATCACTTTTCCTTTTATTTTTGAATTTAAATATATAAATAATTTAAAGTGAATAAATTATGTAAAGAAAAGGTGAAATATTTATCTAATTATTTTGTTTTTCCATAGGAGATGGAAAACTAAGGAATCTATAATAAGGATACAAATTGTTAATTGCAGCTTCATCAGTAGTAATTATGAAGTTAATAAGTAGCTGTTAGATGTTTTACATTTATTTATAGATCCTTCTTTAAAGATATAGTATTTTCTTACAAATGTATGTTCACTTCACAAATATTTATACTTCATTGCTGTTTGTTTTTACAATTTTATAGATTAAACTTATCATTTCTTTTTTAAAATTTATTTAACAGTTCTTTCTCACTTCATTCTCATTAAAAAATTCTAAGTCAACAAAAAATAATTCAGCCAGTACAGCAGTTATATTTTGTCATTGGCAATGTTGCAATTTTTTTCATACCTTGGTGATTTTAAGTTTATTTTGTGAACAAAATCTCATGGTTTTGAAATCATAAACTCCATCAAAGATTCCTTTACGTACATACATGCAATTTCATCAAAAAAGTATTCAACTTAAACCCTCAAATGGTTTTATTTTTTGGTAGGACTCCATTAAACGTCAATCCGTGTGATCATTATCATGTTTACAACCTGTGGAAATTAATAATAAGTCAAATATTTTACACTATTGCACAATAAATTATTTGAGTTCTTTTAAAAATTTGAACTTTTTCCAATTAAGCTGTTGTTAGATTAATAATAATTCCAAACATATTAAATTCTTTAGAGATAGTAGTTTAAGAGAAAAAAAAAAGTTTTTAAAATTCACAATACGACCAAACAGGTGATTTTGCCATCATTCAATGTTACCCGATGACAATAGGGCACATCTACTCCATAGTAACCCATTTTCGTGTATAATACGAATTTTATCAATCTAATGGTGTGGTCTGTAGCGTTTCTAGTTTAAGATACACACCTCGCCATCCCCCCCAATACACACACACACACACACACACACACACACAAACAGTACCCACGCACATATACAGACATCATCGAGAAACCGTCAAAGAAGAACTCTAGGGAACACAAAGTCACTATTAATATGTACCATAAACCTGCATACACAGATTCCATAATGCATGCCCCTCTTTTCATCCAATCCTCATAAATTAAGCACATTTCCCTCATTGATTCACTGACCTTTTACTATTCTCTTATCTTGCCAAAAAAATGCAAAGAGATCCAAGCTATAAAAACTGTATCCAAAATCAACGGATATTCCATAAATTCAATTAACAAGTTAATTAGAAGAAAAGAGAGAAATTAAATCGTCAGCTGTACATTCCTCCTAAACAGCTCCTTTACAAAAAGCACACCGGCCTGGTTAGCGATCCCATTCATTTATAATCCAATCGTAAGAATGGCTAAAATACTAAAAAAAAGAAGGGATAAAAGTGAGTTAAAGAAAGTCAGAGACTTCAAGTCACTGTTATCTTTTAAAATAGTTCATCAACACCTTTCTCTTAGTGGTGTCTACAAAGTGTCGTCCTCTAATTGCTCCTCATATTACATAGGTATGACACTCAGATCTTTTAAGAAAAGAATAATTGAACTTATACAAGAAGTGAAACACAAAATCAAATCTCACAACAATAACCAATTCATTTCGCATTAGCTAAACACTTAGTTACAAATAGTCATCAACTTGATCCAGATAAAAACATAGCCATATTACATGGAAAAAAATACCGCGTAATATCTATTCTGGAAGCGCATGAAATTCACAAATCATTGCGCGATGCGCAAATTTTGCGTCAATGAGCAAATCCCAAAGAACACAAATTTTTTTAAAATTATTCATATAACAAAAAAAAATTCTATTTCCTCTTTATTCTTATTATTCTCGTTCATATTTTGTTATAATTTCTATAATATTTTTAATATATTTTATATACTTTGTCTTAGAGCAAATGTAGAGGCCTCTATCTGACCTTTACGGAAAAAATTACAAAAAAATATACCCACTTTTCAATATGAAACTGATGTGCACTGAATCCTCCACCCACTTCCATCCTATTTCTACTCAGTTTTACCATAGACACTCGTCCTTAGGAATGCACATACTAATATAAAATTAAATACTTTCCTTATTTCATATTGTATCATTTACTTTATACTATGAATATATTGTTTTTTTCTGATTCAAAAGATAGCGAGAATGTGTTATCATCAAATTGTCCTTATAATTTCCAGAATAATCGCAAAAGTTCAAGTCTCCAGCGTTATGATTTTAGAAGTATTTACCTATTTACCATATTTTACTTACAGTAAGGTAAAAGTAGGAGAAATATGAGCTAAGTGTTTCACTTCACTTGTACCATAAGATACATTCAAGGAGTTTTTTAATATTTCATAAAATGTTATACATTAATTTAAAAATTCTATTTTCGAGAGTGTTCTTGTACATGTGAACAAAATTTACTAGCCACATGAAAAGTAAAAAGGACAGTATTTTTTTTTTATTTTTAAGAATAAGTTGTAAACAAATTAAAATTGACAACATTTTAAGGAAAAGTTTTAAAATTTTGTAATCAATATCTTAACTTCAGATGTTACAATAATTTATAAACATTCTCTCACAAGAACCAATATCACTTTAATATAATTTTTTCCTAATACCTATGAAACTTTAACGAGTGAGTAAGAAACCGTATACAGATATCATGTTCTTTTTATATACATATAATAAAGAATAATAATGGAAATTAATTACAATTTGTGATGTGTTTTTTAACTTAACTTTTACTCAAAATTGAAACTTAAAATACAAATCACTGGAATGTTTTCTTGTATCTTTTTAAGTTCCTAGTTAGTTTTTTACAAGTAATATGTACCAAAAAAAAATTATGAACTCAATGTTGCTAATTAATATTTAACAACTATTTAGAGGTGTCAGTTTTAAAAAAGTTTGGTGGAGATTCTTTAATATTATTAAATTGCTAATAGAACAAATTATTTGACTATTTGATTATTAAATATTCCTATTTAGTATTTTAAAACATTTACTCTTCACGTTCAAGTAATTAACTAAGCTCCTCTATATCTTGGATACAACCAATGCCAGTATTAATAAATTGATAACTAACAATTATTAGTTATATTTTATACATTTTTAGTTATTTAAAAATTATTTTAATGACTTTTTCATAATACGCTGCTAATGCTAACAAGTTTTCAACAGTATCAAGTTTCACAATCAACTGATTTGCTCGAAAACAGAAAGTCTTATGAAATGGTAGCTGATCTACCCGGCTTTACCCGGGAAACGATTTAATTCCAACTCTAATAATAAATTACATATATATTGAAAACAATTTATATTTTCTATAGTTCCGTTACACTTCATATTATGAAATAAACGAAATTAATACAGAGTTAAAATTATGGATTACGCAAAAAAGATATAATCTAACACTGATTATAAATTGCACACATTGTCTAATACAATTGTTAGTTGATAGATTAGATTAAACAAATAATAAAAGAATATTTTTTGCCGAACAATACATCAAGAAATGTTGAAAGAAGTCTAAGCTCATTAAATGTGATATGACTTATCTGTTAAATATAATGATACGAATTTTAAACCCACAAATCGTTTCAATTAGGAGCCAGTTAGTTGAAGAGGCTAAGCCATATCACATTACATTTCATTCAACTGAAGACTTCACACAGTTTTAACTGTTTAATTAAAATTGTATCAGTAAACAAAATTGTCTCTTAAAAGTTTGAATAACTATATTTTGATGAAATATTATTTGTTTATGAAGAAGCATTGTATCGAAAAGTGTCAATTGAATTCCAAATATTAAATTCTAAATATATTTTTCATTATGTAATGTTAAGAGTTATTATGTCAAGAACTATATTTATACACACAAATACATACAGTGATTAAGTTTTATATATATGCATTTTGATTTGAATAATTCTTCATCCATTTTTTATGCTATATTCCGTTATAACTTTTACTGATTTAGACATTCATAAATGTCTTCTAGTTAGATATCATCGATATATATAATAACTTATCATTTTGCCTATATGGAGTAGGGCCAGATACTAATTACTAATAATTAAATGTTTTAAACAAACGAATTAATCAATCAGAAATAAATAAAGAAGTCTTACATCTATTAAACTTAAACAAAATACTTTAACTATTTTTTTAAGATTAGAATTAATGGTCCAAATATTATCATTATTATTCGTAATACTATCATGCTTACTTAAAGTTAATAAGTTATTATTTAACACATAACTTTCTTTAATGCTTAAAAGCAAGTTAAATCAATTAGATATGAAAAGTTAATGGTAACCTATTGATAATAACTAAAGCTTTGTTAAAGTTAATAACAAACCTATATAAAATTACAATAATTGTCTTTAATATCAATCTGAAAACAATAATAAAATTTCTGATACCTGGTTATTCCCAATGAAACAAAGCATGTGGAAATATTATAAGTTGGTTATTCATTCATAAAGAATTATAAAGTTTTTCAAACCTTATCTATTATAATATTTTCAGGATATTACCTGAAGCACAACTCTGATTTTTAAAAAAAATTACATAAACCTTCTCGGGGATATACCTAATAATTTCCTAAATTTTCACAGCGATTGAATGTATGGTTTTTGAATCTATCGAGTACAAAGAGACATACATTCATTTTTATATGATCAAACCACAATCAGAAATGGGAAAACAAGACTAAGATCTTTCAACCGTAACAAGCGGTCTTCGTCAGAGTCAAAAGACCGCTTGTTATGGTTGAAAGATCTTAGTCTTGTTTTCCCATTTCTTATTGTGGATTGATCATTGATTGTTATTTCACGTGTTTATGTGAAATCTTTTTATCATTTTGATATATATAGATAACGAGAATATCTTTTTTTGAGAAATTTAGTTTAAATAAGCAAACATTGTAAAACAAAAAAGAAAACTGTGAAATATGAATAGAAGAAATATTCCATGGGAATATATTGAGTAGATTTTGTAAAAGAAAAAACAATCTTTGCTATTATATCACAAAATACCTATAAAATCCATAAAAAAAATGATACAATCTGTCTTTAGTACGTAATATAAAGCAACTAACACGAGAACACTTCATATCGACTTCATAAAACTATCAACAACGGCGTTATCTGGAAGACGATAAGATTGAAGGAAAAAACAATTGAGCTAAACATTAAGAAACCTTTTTCTGCCTAAACCAAGAATACTCTATACTTTGATATTTTTTTAAATAAAGAAAATAATCCAAATGAAAATACTAACAATTCAGTAAAACGGAAACAATTTATTTGTACAGATAAGCACAATATCCTTATAAACCATTTATTATGACAGTAGTTTTTTAAGAGAATCGGCGCAACAAACCTTCTGAAAGTTGTAAACATGCGAAGTAGTAGTACACATTTTTTTAGTAAAGTTAGTGCACTGAAATCACACACTTAGAAAACCAAATGTATATTGTTCAATAAATTGTTCAGAATGCTAAAATTGTATTGACTGTGGGTACTGTAATTCATATTTAAATTATCTGTCGATGTGTTTATTGAAATAATTATAGTAATATATTATTAGTTAGAAAACATGAGGAAAAGCTTCATTCCTCATAAATTTAGGATAAAAGGGAAACAAAATATTATGTCTTACTAGTAATTAATCAGTTATTGCAAAAATTATTAGTCAGTAAAAAAAAATCATAACTTAACATTTCCCTACCCTCACGTGAAATTTATGCACTTTTTCTTTCAGAATAATATGTAAACACATATTTTTCTTAATAAAACTTTGTAATTTTATATATATATATATATATATATAAAGTTCCTTTATTTTGTCAGTGTGCATCCAAACATGATTAAAACATGAAGATTTATCAAAACGTAAACAAAAATTTATTCTGTTGCAGAACACTGAAAAAAATCTCAAAATAAAAGTTTATATTAATTTTTTTTGTTTATTTTATACCTCTTAAAAACAAAAGAAAACAAAATAATAATGACTACATTTTTTTTATTATAATCAAATGTTAAATTAATTTTCAAGGGGAAAAATGCAGTAGCATAGTTTCATGTGTTCATAGTGAAAGTTGTTCGACTTTTATTGTTTGCTGATTACTAAGATATTGTCTTTCAAAAGGCATGATGCAATAAACTTAAAAATCTTGAATTTGAGGATTCTACATAGTCAATATATATCGTCCATATATTCTAAATCAACAGAAAGTCATATTTTCGTCACTTATTTTATGTAAACATTGCAACAAAAAGCGTTATATTTCATGAAAACTTATGGCAAATAAATATCTTACAAAAACGTTAAAATTTTGAAAATTCTGTGATGAAAGATAAACCATGGTCATGTTAACAAGAAAAGATAATTTAAATTTGGAGATAAAATAACACCTATAGGAAGTTAAAATGCAAGAAAAACGAGCCAAATGAAGTAAGAAAGCATTTCACATTACAGCACGGACATGTGCTTCTTTTGTTTCTAGAAAGCTTCTTTTGTTTCTAGTTTAGATTTAGAAGCGATTTAAAATGAATTATGACTTTTGGGAATGTTTGTTTTTACATTACGTCAAACGTGAGCTGTAATATCATTACGTCTTGAGGCAAAGAATAATATTATAAAGACAAGGTAGTTATAGCCAGAGTAACTTTAAAAGGCCTCCATTTGAGCATTATTTGCAAATTGAATCCTTTTTGGCATTACTTCTATATTAAAAAATACAACATTTGAAGAAACATATGAAAAATAGTAATTGTTAGCATATATCAGGTTTATTAAGCTAGGTGTTTTAAGAAGTGAATATCGAATAACTTTTTTCCAAATTATCAAATTTTACTTCATACATAAATCTAAATTAATGTTAATTGACTGATTTGAGCCTTTTAGTTACTTGAAAACTCAAAATTGTTGATAGAGCTTGCTTGCTCTTGAAGACGAAAACAACTGTATTGTCTTAAAATTTCTGGTGTCCAGGGAAATGTATAGAATTGCATTTATGCAACTACTACTTTCCCTGTGTCAGATAGTACGACCAGCGGTACATAAAACTGATCTTACTTATTAACCATTATGGTAAACAACTTACTCCTACTTAAGACTGCTTATCAAAGTAGATTAAGTGTTGGAATGCAGGTATAGATTTATGAAAGCGGCACTAAAACTCACCTCCATGACCATTTGATAATTAAGCTCTGTATTATTATTGAATTTTTGCTTCTATTTTCTCAATGATTCAGATACATGAGCTGCAGAATGAAGTGATATAAGACTAATACGTTTTCAAGCTCTCGAGGTTTAAACAGATTTCACCGAATAAGTATGGCAAATGTTCTGTCCTTCTGGAATCAACTAGATATATGCAGAAATTTTAGCCAGCCTCAGAGGTCCATTATTCCCCAAACACTGTTCTTGTTCAACTAGATTTTGCCTTTTCCTTTTTGTTTTTGAGACGTAGTTTTTCTTCTAGACAAACATGTTTTTCGATTAAGTTTACAATTTTATTTATTTCAGGTTCTCAACAAGTATAAACTAACCCCAAGCCTAGTCTGCTGTTATCGATGATGGAATACCAACACCAGATTACCATTATCAGTGGTGCTTTACCTATATCATGGTCATACTGTTGTACCAATATAACCATAACAAGTCCAACTGCCTCTGGTTTATTTTAATATTGTTATCGCAGATGATATATAAGAAATGTAGTTTCCAAAGACAAACACAATCAGTTAGTTGTTTTTAAAACTCTTTTCTTCTATAGTTTGTTTAAGAAAAAAAAATGTCTCTACAATAATATATAATCTGAACCAGAGCTATTGAATGTTATTCAACGCTTTTATTGCAGACAGCCATATAAAATCAAAACGATAGCATTATGATAGTATCATGAAAAATGAAAAAAACACATATTTGATTAAAAAAATAGATATTTCATGAAGTACGAGTATATTGGTTATTACGTTATTTCTTTAGCATTAATTGCTTTTTTTTAAAAAAAAAAATGGCACGAGCTTTCCACAGTTTGACATGTTTTTCATTAGATTAAATTCCTTAAAAAAAGATTATATGATGGCTTTTATTAATTTTTAATAATGAATCCAACTTTCAAGAGATTTTATATATGAAATCAAAAAAAAAAGTATAATAGAAATAACTACCTCAGAAACTACCAGTTTGTTTTGTATGAAAGAAAAATTCTTTCCCATTACAACTAAAGCGTCCTTTTCTATAGCTCACCTCTTTCGTTAGTGTTTAAAATTTTGGCTTCATTTATTTAAAAGGAATACATATTTTTGCATACTTTTCTAAAGTTGCTTCATTTGAATTATTCCCAACATTTTTTTTTTCAGGTTACTACCATATAGAATCCTCCGCATATATTTAAACTTTTTTTGATGACAGACTGCTCTTCTACAATAAACAGACCTGATTTTATAATGAAAGAAATCAACGCTAAAAGTAGTCAACGAGATTTCGTGCTAAAAAATAATCTCCTACAGAAGAAAATGGGTTTTGTTTCAATAACTAGTGGCTCTCTTACATAGTTTATCTGACCTACATCTAGATTGAAGATTTAAGACAAAGTTTCCCATTTAAAACTTTAAAATATTCCTATTTTGTCTAAAAGATGTCAGAAAAGTTTAAAAAAATTGTAATTGATATTATAAAAATTATATTACCGTTTCAGCAAAATGATTAAAATATTACTAGAAAAATTCATGGTTTTCACTCTGTTTTGTATTGTTTACATGAGTGGAATGGCTTGGAAAGTAGCTCATAATTAAGAACAATCTGAATGCTACACAGTCGTAATATATCTTTTTTTATCTCATTAGTCGATTTTTTACTTAATATTTGATTTCTTATAGTCGATATCATCTTATTTATAAAAAGAATACGAAATTTATGAAAATTTAATTCAAACCAAAAATTAGAGACTATAAGTGTGTGTTTTTAATTTCTCTATGTTTCTTTGTCTACGTTGGACTATATTCATAAATATTTATATAACAGATTCAATAATATATCGACCGTTTGATAGAATATGTGTGTCATCTAATCGGGATTCAGTCAAAATTTCTAGGTTCAAAGATCAAACTCTCATGTGTCACTGCTGGGTAATGCTGGATTATTCGGCCTTTCAGATGATGCAGCATGCTCCTGAAGTTGTTAAAAGATGGGTAAAGGAGAAATTTCTGGTTCTAAACCCACATTAAATGGACAATTTACTTTTAAATATAAACTGAAGGAGAAAAAAAATAACCTAAAACTTGCAATATTACTAACATATTCTCGGAGGTTTCGGGATCAAAAATTAAATTGGAATAACCGTGTAACACTGTCTAAAGGAACAAAATCAATGTTCAGCTGTAAATGACGATTTCTTAGAAAATGGAGTTTTAACATAAATCATTACTTGAGCTTTACAAAAGTATTATTATTGATATTGAAAAACTAATGATATCCAATCCATCGGTTGGGTGATATACAAAAGCAAGCTAATATAGGGGTAACTGTAATATCCACTACCTGTAATACCTCCAGGATTGAAAGACTAATAAACATTTCCCGCTCTGACACATATCAAAAATGATTAATTTTCAACTAATTTAACTAAATAAAAATACCTCTCTAGGAGATGAAATATCAAATAAATTAATACATTCAAACATTATTGGTTTTCCCTATATGTTGTCCTTCGTAGAATATTTTACAGAGAGCTTGAAGTAAATACATGAATGATACTTGAATGATCTCCTCGATTCAATTCTTTCTGATTTCAATAAATGAGCTGTAGTCTAATACACTGCAAGTCATAAATTAATAATGAAAACAGTATAAATAAATTAATTTTCATGTGATTACCTGGAAACATGGAATATTCTGGAATCATTTAGTAAACAATTGGGAAATATCTGTAACAATACAAATATTCTGCAGTCTTTGCACCATATTTCAGTAGTTATTTCTACTCCATTTAGATCAGTAGAGCTGACATACAAATGAAGAAGAAAACAGTTAAAGGTGGTGAGAACGACCTGGTCCATTTTAATTTTACAAAGCTAACTCCACCTAGAATCCTAAACTATGATATTTCTTCAAATGGGAAAATTTAAAAAATATATGAAAAACAACAATTAGAAATTTGTCTACTTCACTACTACGAATAAAACTCTATTCGCCATTATACGAATAATGCAAACTCGTTTTTAAGTATAGATAGAAACCTTTGATTAATTATGATTTTTCAATCATACATAAAACTATAGAAGCAAGAAATACCTCTCTATGTGTATTTATGAAGATCATAAAGAAGGTAAAATTTGAAGTAGAATTTCGCTACAACAATGTGATTGTTTTAATAATATATCAGTTTGATCAATGATTTCAAGTTTCTTATAACTGATAAAACTATTAAAGCCACATGTAAACAAATGATGCATTGTTTTTATGTATGTGTAAATTTGTATGCATAAGCATATTTAAGTACAACAAAAGTCAGACTGTTTCAAAAAGTTTGATATTATATTTATAAAAAAGTTGAGTGTAGGCTACTCCATATTTTTATTATAAATATCTTATTTAAGCATAATTTTTTTTTTAAAAAAATTAATATCCAAAAATTGGCCACCCAATAAACACCGCACTGCTTGATGGCTCAACTTCGTAATATTCACAAACATGGGCACTGTAAGGCGGATGTCCTATTGTTTTTTCTTCAAAATTTTTTTCCCCTTAAACTACCCACTCCAGAGTGTTGTAACTATGTGATTATTATGACACTAATAATAGCATTAACTGAAGAAAATCATGAAAATTTATCAATAATCAAAAAGATTTAATTTTGGTTTTAAAAGTAAAATTATTGACCTATGACTGATTATATTTTTTTTTTTTTTTGGGCGCGATTAAGGTCACACTGTTCTACAGAGCGTAACAAAAACATAACCAAAAATACCATATTTTGAGGATATGGACTTACCCTTGTGTAAAAATTTCATGGATGAAAATGGGTGTTATGGTGCATTCTATGATTTCACCAAATATTTTTTTACACTAAACTGGTTACTTAAGAACAGTAAGATGTTTGTAAAAAAATGCAACCTAAAATTAGTAACACAAATAAATTATTTTGATCGCCAGAAGAGGCAATATTGTTACAAAAACTGGAAATTTAGCTTCGACTAATGGGTTACCTGTTGTATATGTCGCATTTCTTTACATCGACTTGGAACATTTTTTTTAAAAATTTAATAAAACAAAGTTCTTGTTTTAAGGTATAATAAAAAAAATTTTAATAAAGGTATTTTAATGACTTGTTATATTATGAGGGACCATTAAAATACATTATCAAACACCAAACAAACATAAATATTTTGATGCACTTTGGGGTGAAAAATGATAATTCTAGTCCTAAATTTTTTGAACATGCAGATACTCGTATGTAAAAATATGAAACTCAAACCAGGAAGGCACAAATATAATAAATTAAATTGTGAGAAACATTTTGCAGCCCTTTTAACTGGGTTGTTGTGGAAGAACTAAAAAAAGGCACATTTGGGATTTGATTCTCAAAGCATTAACTTGAAAAAATTTTTTTTTTATTTTCTATAGCCTTTTTATTATTATCTAAAGTATATATAAACATATAGTAAAAAAAATGTTAAAACAACAGTAAGAAATTCAGAAATGATGCCAAATCTTTTAACCAAAATAACTGATCCTCTTCAGCGATTTTCTACATATTGGTCTCAAGATAGCGGGTATGTATTCTGGTATTGAGAAGGAAGAGAAGTAAATTAACAGGTGTCAAAAGCAAGGGAAGGGAACAAAGTGCTTTACAAGTCAAGGTAAACAAAAAGGTTCAACAACAAATAAGAAAAATCTGGAGTGGCCTTCACTCAACTTTACTATAAGTAACTTAATATCAAATTTTTTGAGTACATAATACATAACGTCTCAATTAAGCATAATGTAAACATCTAAATGGGATATGATTATTAGTCTTTCATTCCTGAGGTCGTACAGACAGTGATTGAAGGACATATCAATATATAAGTTATTTTTGTACATCACACAGCTGAGGCAAATAATTTCATTAGTATAACTATAGCAGTAATAACATTTTTAAAAAACCAAAGTGAACATTTCTTGATACGAAATATTCTCCTACAAGAGAACATGGCTTTTGTTCAAATAGCCAGTGGATTTCTTACATCGTTTACTTGACATCCTTCTACATTGATTATTAAAGTAAAATTTTCAAATTTAAAACAGGAAAATACCCTTTTTTCTCTGAAAAACATCATAAATAGCGAAGAAAATGTTGTTTTAAGGTGATTTATAATTAAAGATGTACGAAAATTCATTTATTAATATCTAAACGAAACATTTCAATTTTGAATTATCTTTTACATTTTTGGTTTTTTACAGAATTATTATACTGGGAATTTGATGGCTTCTTAGTATTTAACAAGATCATTTTACTTCCCCTTGTCAAATAACATATATACCAATTTTTTCTGAGTGAGTGTTATCATTTTCCTGCACATATTATTCCTCTTACATCTTATATAAGTCAAAAAACACTTTAAATTGTTCCATTATAAATATCATGTTTATATCAGTAGATTTGCTCAAAAAATTTCTAAGTCAATGTTAACAATGTAAAAAAATATAAAAAATTCGACAAGTATAGCAGGTGATCTCTTAGTCTAAGATAAACAAAGGGTTTTTATATCGTTATTGCTCTTTCCAGTAATTGAAAATTCATGTTTTTTTTATGAATTGCTAATTTTTTGTTCCATTTTTGGTCAAATTTTCATTATTTTTTAATGAGCCGTTTTGCGTCAAAAAACCATTTTCTGAAAACAAAAATCGTACTGTAACGCCCCTTTAGCGAATGTAATTTTGAAAAAAAAATATTTCAACACATTTTCCACATAATGTTCTATTTTTAGGCATAGTTTCATTTTGATCCGTCAAACAGTATGGCTTGTATCGTTCTCACAAAGTTTGAGATTGAATTAAAAGTCAAAATTTTTACATTTTAGTGAAAAAAAAATATTTTCCGTTGTTTTAAAATTCTGAATATATTTTTCGTTTGTTCCATTTGTAACTTCAAATGGAAAAAATTTCAAAATTTCATAACTCTAGGGTTATCAGTTTAGGAGAAATAAATGTTTTTTAAAAAAAAGGTTTTAAAAAAAGTGACTTTCCCTTCATGCATAATTCTTCCCAAACAATAGGGATCTTCGTCTTTATGTGGCCCAATTTCGTGTAAAACATCAACTTGATCCATCAAAGATTCTGGACCGTAGCGTGGTAACAAGAAATGCTAACACACGCACCCACCCACCCACGCATCCATCCACCCACACACACACAGACATCATCGTAAAAACGTCATAAAACGACTTCTGGGACCTCAAAACATGTAATTCCGTCAAAATCTCGAGATCGAATTTTTTCACGATCACTATACTTTACTTATAGTAAAGTAATATAATCTGCTAGTTTGCTGGAAAACCTTTGGGGAGTCTGTTACTCTGGTTAATTCAGTCTAAATTGGATCACTCAATACCAATGTCTATAAGATGTGATCAGATAGGGTTTAATCAACGAATAATAATATTTATAAACTACATAGATAATTTATACTTTTTTATTTCATTTTCGGCCCAAATCACATATAATTTTTATTACTTATTTTGCAATAAGTCACTAATTTTTACACATAGTGTGTTTATGTTTTCAGAATGTTTACGTTTGATTGACGAGCAATTGCTAATTGCAAGATACAATTTTTTACTGCAAAAATTATTTTCCATTAAATATGGCAACCAAATGCAAAAAAAAAAATCTGGAGTGGCCTACACTCAACTTTACTATAAGTAACTTAATATCAAATCTCATGAGTATGTAATATATAACGTCTCTTTTAGGCATAATGTGAACATATAATTGGGATATGATTATTAGTCGTTCATTCCTGAGGTAGTAGAGATAGTGATTGAAGGACATATCAATATATAAGCTTATTTTTGTATATCCCACAGCTGATGCAAATAATTTCATTAGTATAACTACAGCAGTAATAACATTTTTGAAAAAACCATGTGAACATTTCTAGAAACGAAATATTCTCCTACAAGAGAACATGGCTTTTGGTCAAATAGCCAGTGGATTTCTTACATCGTTTACTTGACATCCTTCTACATTGAATATTAAAGTAAAATTTTCAAATTTAAAACAGGAAAATACCCTTTTTTTCTGAAAAACATCATAAACAGCTAAGAAAATGTTGTTTTAAGGTGATTTATAATTAAAGATGTACGATAATTACATTTATTAATCTCTAAACGAAAGATTTCAATTTTGAATTATGTTTTACATTTTTGGTTTTTAACAGAATTATTATACTGGGACTTTTATAGCTTCTTAGTATTTAATAACATCATTTTCCTTCCCCTTTGTCAAATAACATACATACAATTTTTTTCTGAGTGAGTGTTATCATTTTCCTGCACAATATTATTCCTCTTACATCTCATATAAGTCAATAAACAATTTAAATTGTTCCTTTATAAATATCAATTTTATCTCAGTGGAATCGCTCAAAAAATTTCTAAGTCAATGTAAACAATGAAAAAAAATATAAAAAATTCAACAAGTATAGCAGGTGGTCTCTTAGTCCATGATAAACAAACAGTTTTTATAGCGTTATTGCTCTTTCCCATAATTGAAACTTCCTGATTTTTTTTTTATGAATTGCTAATTGTTTGTTACATTTTTGGTCAAATTTTCCTTATTTTTTAATGAGCCGTTTAGCGTCAAAAAAACATTTTTGAAAACAGAAATCTTACTGTAACGCCCCATTAGCGAATGTAATTTTGAAAAAAAATATCTCAATTCATTCTACTCTTAATGTTCTATTGATAGGCATAGTTTCATTCTTGTCCGTCAAACAGTATGGCTTGTATCGCTGTCACAAGGTTTCAGATTGAATTATAAGTCAAAATTTGTACATTTTAGTGAAAAAAAAATATTTCCTGTTGTTTTAAAACTCTGAATATATTTTTCGTTTGTTCCATTTGTAACCTCAAAGATAATGTCAAAATTTCAAAACTTTAGGGTTATCAGTTTAGGAGAAATAAATGTTAAAAAAAAAACGGTTTTTGGCAAAAAAAGTGACTTTTCGATCATGCATAATTCTTCCTAATTAATAGGGATCTTCGTCTTTATGGGGCCCATTTTTGTGTAAAATATCAACTTGATCCATCAAAGATTCTGGACCGTAGCGTGGTAACAAGCAATGCTAACACACTCACCCACCCACCCACCCACACACACACAGACATCATCGTAAAAACTTCATAAAACGACTTCTGGGACCGCAAAACATGTAATTCCGTCAAAATCTCGAGATCGATTTTTTCACGATCACTATACTTTACTTATAGTAAAGTAAAAATAATTAATAAAATTTTATCAGTGGTCTATAACTGGAGGGAATATTTAACCAGTTCATTTTCTGCCAGATTTACACCATCATTTTTATTATTTATATGCAAAACTAAGGCGTTAATTTATTCACATCTAATTACAGAGTATTAATGTTGTTTGACACGCCTTTGCAATGAATTGCAAATCTAACTTATGTATAATTTAAGACAAAGTTTACCTAGAATTTTGTAAGCTTTAGTTCTTTAAGAATAATTTTAAAATGACATATAACCTACCTCATTACAATTGAAACAATCTGGTGTAGAATATTTCAACCTTACCCTCACCCTCTACTTTACTATAAATAAATATAACATCAAATTCTTTGAAAATTATTTGAATTTTTATTTTGTTTTTTATGTGATTATCGTGATAATGTTACAGTATAGCTTATGGTAAAGTATTATTCAAGGTATAATCACTTTGATGCCGTCTGTAAAAGTTATACTTACATTCTCAACATTAGCATTGTATTAATCTATTCTGAAATAATAAATATGATGCAATGTAATATGTAGTCTTGATAATTATATGAATAGTAAGGATGTGCTATCAAAAGTTTTTTCAGTATCTAAGAGGGCTAGAGTATATTTTTAAGCTTTAAAGGTTTCCCTCTATTTTAATGACAAAATTTTTTTTAACTGAGTCTGTTGTTTTTTCCTCATAGTAGATATGTCATAGCCTATGAAGATGTTTATTTACTTCAAACTTTTCAAGTTATTAGATAACATATTTATCATTTTTAATGTAATGACACTGATATTCTCAGTTCATTAAGAATTGATATAATGACAATATTAATTCTTTAGTATTAATTATAATTTAGATCAAATTATAATTAATCAAAAATTATAATTTGATTAATAAAATTATAATTTATATAATCATAGGAGAATTGGATTAAAACTATTAACCAAATTATCATAAAGAATGAAATAATGACATTACCCGTCTCCATTGTTACTTGGAACCAGTTGAGCTCATAAACACAAAAGGGATTTTTTTGTTCATGATTATTTCTGTTGAAGGTTACAACATTTAGACCGATAAAACATCCTCCTTTGACTACTATCCTTTACACTAGAGGACATCATGATCATAATAAGTTGTTTGGTGTTCGCTTATACATTTGAAGTATTTTTTTTTATTGTTACGTATCATACTCAATCCATAAAAGACCGTTTCATCCAATTTCTTTCATTAAACCATAAAACATGAATTCTGTTTGCTTAAATTCTGAAAAAAAATTCTATGACTATTTATACAAAATGCAACATTGATACTTTTTTATATTAGCTAATTTTAGATTGATTTTTTTCCAAAATTTAATTGTTTTACAATTAGCTGAGTAGCATAAAGTGTAAGTGTATTTGATTGTTATTTTATATATTCTGGTTTATTCAGTAAGCAGTTAAAATTCAGTTGTTTAAAGCTTTATTACTTGAAAAAATGAAGTTAGTAGTAATGAAAAATAAGACAATGTTTACTAAATAACCGTAAAAGTAAAACAGCAATCCCTAAAAATAAAGGTACTATTATTGAAGTCATAAGAGAGATGGAAGAACTGGGTTTTGTTGTTGGATATATTTATTGTTTAAGCCATGATAGAGAGGGAGAGAGGTGTGTTTTGAGTGGGGTGCACAGAACGGACCCACCTAGTTATGTGTAGGAGAATGTTATCAGGAACAAGTTCAATTTTTAACTCCAGCCGGGGGAAATATTTGTTATCTTTCCCCCAGGGTGGTTTCGCTCTGCAGCAAGGGTCTTTGTTCTCGTACAATTACCTGCATGACATTTAGATCTTTTGTTCCCGATTACGGAATAATAAATGGAATTGAATCAAACTCTAGCCTACCTATTGGTATTCATTCAACTGCATAGAGGGTGAAAATATTTCATTTATGGCAATATTTCTTTTTATTAGACATTTAAAGTTCTTCTTTTCTAATTTCTATGAAGCAAACTTTTACTACTCTCAGATTAGTGTTTAAAATGTAATGTAAGTTAGTAATAAATGGTTATACAGATTTCAATATAATAATTTAAAAAAACCAAAAAATAGCCATTATTCATATCAAAAACCAATTTTGAACCATTAAATATCTTAATCAAGTAAGATAAAAATCTTCAAGATTAAAAATACTAAATATTACCTACTTAGAATAAAGTGAGATGATTATCAAGAAATAATGTACCCAGTATACTTTATAAACATTCTGCATAGCTTAACATAGCAAATTATTTGGCTCATCAGGACGAAATAAACCACACCAATCAATTTTGCAGATTACTCTAGGAAATATGCCATCATTTTTAACCATCACAGGAAATTTATTTTTCCTTCTAATGTATCAATAATTTTTAACTTTTTCTATACTATTTATAGTATTTCTATACTATTTCTGTTTGAAGGAAAACGTTTAAAAGAATGACTTACATAAGTTGAAAGTTATATATGACTCTTAATAGAGCTGTTTAATAATAGAGCAACCAAAGTATTTAACAGTGGGATTCTTAAATTATAATTATATAATTATAATTAACTTATACTTATCTTAAACATCATTTAATAAATTAATGCGAAAGTTATTTTTAATTTTTTTTTATTCAATTGAGAATGTTATGACGTAACAAATACAAAACGGATCTGATTTGGTTCTTTAAACGTATTTAACATTTATTGTTCAAATTAGCATATATAAAGTATTCTGTCAAAAAAAAAATATTAATTTTGAGATTTCCTCTAAATTATGTCCTGCAAATTTTTTTAGTATGAAAAATGTGTGTTATTAGGAATAAGCGCTGGTGTCTATTAAAAATATAGCAATCACTGTAAAAGCTGCAGTGTTTCCAACTTTTCAACAAAATTTGCCCGATATTGCCCTTGGTGTAAAAATATGTCCTGTATTTTTTAAGCAATATTGCAGCATAAGGAAGATAATCAATTGTGCCGTATTTCAAAAAAAAATTACTATTTCTCCTGTGGTTATTTTAGCAACTTGATATTTTATTCGCAATTCATGCTATTATTTTGATTTTTTTTCCTGCAAAGTAGTACCCCTACTTGAAGGGAGGACTTCTGATAAGTATTACGGAAACGAACATGTATTTATCTTTCTATCACAATTTCGAAGTCATTTTAGACAAAGTACAACTCCCTAAACATTTAATTGCAGGAAAAAAAATAAATGTCTAAAAACATTATGGGTAATGAAATGTATTTCACATGGGACAATATGCTCTAAAACCGCAGGGATCATTTACTCCATAAGACCTATTTTTGTATATAGCATTAATTTGATCTAACTCTGTACCATATAATGTTTCGACAAATTTCATAGATACTCAATCTTCCAGCACCCCTGACAGTAAAACATGGATTTAGTGGAGCTGAAAAGGTGTAAATTTCAAAACTTTGAAAAAAGAATTTTCCATGATTAAAATATTTTACTTATAGTAGAGTAAAGAATTCAACATAGCATTAGGTCATTAGGTTGTAAAGAGAAAAAAATTGGAAAAGTCTACATTCATCTTCGTATAAGTAAACTTATCAGAACTATGCGCAATGATTTTCAATCAAGATCTATTTTCAGTGATAAATTATATTAAAAGACGCGCAGAATCAATTAAATGACCACGTTACATTAACTATAATTGTATTTATTTCTCAACTACAATGAATTTGTAATGATTGTTATAGAACAATTTGACAAATTTCTGGAATTTAATTGCTGTCCCTTTATATGTAATATTTCCCCTTTAATATTCTACATTCTTGAATTCTATCTCATCAAATTTCATATTAAAACTAATTTAAATATGATATTGGATGTTTTGAAATGAACAGAAGCCGGGATAAAATTATTACGGTTTGTCTTGAAAGATGAAGTCCCTTTCCAATATAATTAAAAACGAATAAGGAAGTATTTATAACCAAAAGCTATATACTTCAGAAATATTTTTAGGAGTTGTCGAATTATGCTTGAAACATTTTAAATAGACAACCACCCATCCATGCAAAGGATTTAATCCTGACAGGACTAAAAATTATTCTACCAGTCAACTAAAATACGGTAGTATTTTCATAAAATTTCAGATGGGCAGTATTTTTTTCATGACCACAAACTGCTTATTTACTAAACAAAGAAAAATATCTGGAGTGCGCTACACTCAACATTACTATGTAAGCATAATATCAAACTTCTTTAGTATATAATAAATAATGTTCTATTTAAGCATAATATAATTGTCTAAATGTGAGAGTCTTTCATTCCTGGAGGTAGTACAGATAGTAATTGATCCACTTATCAATATATGTGCTTATTTTTGTATATCACACCACAAATGCATATAGTATCATAAGTATAACCTTAGCAGTAATAACATTTTTGAGAATTAAAAGTCCAGATTTCGTTGTACGAAATAATCTCTTACATTTTTTACATTTTATTGAAAATAAGGTTTTAAAAAACCGACGATATTTTTCTTTTTCTCTCATTCTAGCGACAAAGGTAATGCCAAAATTTCAAGACTCTATAAGTGTTAGTTCAGGAGAAAAAAAAATTGTCTCAAAACAGATGTCTAAAAACGGGTTTTTTGGCAAAAATAGTGACTTTACAATCTGGCATAATTTCTCCCAAACAATAGTGATTATCTACACTGTGAGGCCCTTTTATGAGTAAACTATCAATTTGATCCAACAAAGACTCTGGACCGTAACTTGGCAACAATCTTTTGATTCATACTCAACCATCCACACACACATACACACACACACACATCACCATCATCATCAAAAAAATTACATAAATGACTTCTGGGACCTCAAACCATGTAATTCCGTCAAATTGTGAAATCGAATTTTTTCATGAACATTATACTTTACTTATAGTAGAGTAAAAATGAATCCTTGTAAATCAAAAAGGTAAAATATTGTCAATATTTTAGTCTAAAAATAATTCCTACAGTGTTTGTATACAATACCATGATTGTATCACAATGCTCTAACTATATATATCTTTCATATTTATGATTAATTTTTAACGATATTTAACGAAAACTTTGACTGGTGTCACGTTTCCATCAACTAAACGAATCCGAATAAATGTAAAAAAGAGGTTTTAAAGTTTGCTTTTAGAGTTTCATGTAACTTAATTTTACATTTCTTACTTTACTGTAAGTAAAGTTTAGTGATCGTGAAAAAATTTGTTCTCGAGATTTTGACAGAATTATATGTTTTGAGGTCCAAGAAGTCCTTATATGATATTCCTTCGATGATGTCTGTAAGTGTATGTGTGTGTGTGGGTGGGTGGGTGAGTATGATAGGATTGCTTGTTACCAGGCTACGGTCCAGAATCTTTGATGTATCAAGTTGATTTTTTATACGAAAATGGGCCCCATAGTGTCGATGATCCCTATTGTTTGCTAGGAATTATACATCACGGGAAAATCACTTTTTCCGCCAAAAACCAGTTTCAGAAAACATTTTTTTTCCTAAACTGCTAATTCTAGAGTTCCAAAATTTTGGCACTATCTTTGAGGTTACAAATGCAATAAACGAAAAATATATTCAGCTTTTTCAAACAACGGGGATTTTTTTTTTAATAAAATATAAAAATTTTGCTATATAATTCAATCTCAAATTTTGTGAGAGCTATAAAAACCATACCGTATCAAAATAAAACTATACCTCAAAATAGAACATTATGTGGAGAATGAGATGAAATAATTTCTTTCAAAATTTCACTCACCAAAGGGGCGTTACATTATAGTTTCTATTTTCAGAAAATGTTTTTCGACGCTTAACGGCTGATTAAAAAACCATGAAAGTTTGACCAAAAATGAAACACAAAATTAGTAATTTATAAAAAAAATCATTAAATTTTAATCACGGCAAAGAGCAGTAAAGCTATAAAAACTCTTTGTTTATCCTGGACTAAGGATATACTTATACTTAATACCAGGTTAATACCACTTAATACTTATAACTTATACCAGGTTTAACCTGGTATACTTGTCGAATTTTTGATATTTTTTTACATTATTTACATTGACTTAGAAATTTTTTGAGTTAAACCACTGTAATAAAATTGTTGTTTATAATGGAAAAATTTTAATATTTTATTGAATTATATGAGATATAGGAGAAATAATATTTTTATATGTAAAAAATCACCGGTAATGAATATAAGTTTACTTTATCTGCAATGGTATGATGAATTTGTCTCTCAAAATGCTCTAATTAATCTATATATTGCAACCTTGAATAAAACTTAATATCAGATAAAAAAATTGTTTGTGTTTATGAAATATAGTATCTTTGCATGATATTGAAGTGTGAGGAATGGACTCTTTCCTAAAGAATGAGGAGTTATGTTTGTTGACAAATATCCAGTTTTTTCAATACTCTAGTCTAATAGTTCATATTAATTTTTTTTTAAAAAAAGAAGCTTTTTTAAAATCTATAAAAGCTTTAAATTATACTGAAGTGCCGGCTTTGACTTTGATATGAGTATTTAAAACTGGCTAATGACTAATATACTTTTTCTCAATATACATCCAAAACAACCTTATAACAGAGTACAGCACGCACGAAGAAGATAACACTTGTTTAAAGTAAATTGGTTATATGATTTTTGACAAAAAGAAAAAATTAATTTTATTAAATACTAGGAAGCCATAAAATTTCCAGTATAATAATTCTATAAAGCACCAAAAATGTAAAACAATTCAAAATGGAAAACATTCTTTGAAGAAAAATCAATGCAATTATCCTACATCTTAGATAAAAAATAATCTTAAAACAATATATTTCCTTCGATTTTTTAGATGTTTTTCAGAAAAAATTGGAATATTTTTTTGTTTTAAATAGGAAAATTTGTCTTAAATATTTAATTTAGAAGGAGGTCAGGTAATGTATGTAAGACATCTACTGGCTACTGGAACAAAAGTTATGTTCTTCTGAAAGAGATTATTTGGTAACACGAAATCTACCTTTTCGCTTGACAAAAATGTTATTACTGCTGTAGTTATGCTAATGATATTATATGCATCAGTGGTATGATATATAAAAGTAAGCATATATATTGATAAGTGAATCATACACTATCTGTATTACCTATAGGAATGAAACACTAATAAACATCTGCCATTTAGACATTTATATGATACTTAAATAGAACATTATTTGTTATATACCCAAGAAGTATAATATTATGGTTACTTATAGTAAAGTTAAATGTAGGCCACTCCAGATTTTTAAAAAATAATATAAAACTCAACAAATCCATTTAATCTTTATATAAAAAAATCTGAACGTCCCGTATTTAACTTTGCTCTAAGCAAACAAAACATCAAACTTGCTGACAATCAATAGAGTTTTATGTTTCATTTGAATTAAACTATCGTTATAAAGTAATATGACAACTGTTAATGTATTATTTAACTTATAGCTGGTCAACTAAATTATAGTTCAATTAACGATACGATTTGTTTTATTGAAGCTATAAACATTTTGTTAGTAACAGCGAATTAGATTTTGTTGTTTTAAAAGAATTACAGATAATGTTTCATTATTATAATCAAACTGAAGTTTTGAGACTTATGGAAGCCACGTGCAGCACTACTATATAAAGTCCATCGAGATTTCCTTGTTCATTTGCAAAATCAGATCATGAGTTTAATTGCCTTGTTCTTAAGGAATTATGTGTTACTATTATTGGTTATATATATTGAATCAAATTATAATATTATAATTATGGAATTATTATATAGAATTATATGACAGAATCCAATCAAAGCAAACCCTTCCAGACAGTTTCTGCATTATTTTGACGATGTTAATTGAATCTTGTAAAATTAGTAGTTAAAAATCAATCTGTATTTAAATATTTTGATGATATTTACACTTAACTTTCCATTGAAGATATAGAATTTTTTTTACACAACTTTCAGTAATATAACAAAAGCGTTTTTTAAACTTAATAAGACATGCATGTTGTACCCATCTTTGATTAACTATCCTCTTCATTGATATTCATTTTGCTCCAATCCTTTTTAAAACTGTTCCCGATCTAATTCCTCTATATTACATTGTTTACAGATACCCATATAAGAGTTGCCTTATTTTTTCACTGGTTTCATTATTAATTTTTGATGCGTCAGTACACCTGAGTAAAGCTCTTTCGTTTAAATCAAGAAGTTTTCAATTGAGGAGATCATTTGAAAGAACTTTAACGCCCTTCTAAAATTAATACTTACACTAGTTATTTTAGGCGTTAGCATTGTATTAATCATTTCATAAGTTGCTGTATTAATACATATATGTTTTCCTGCCGATTCAATAGATACCAACGATTTGATCTGAAATACTCTTTTTAAATCTAGACAGTTCAGGGTTATTGTTTTAAGCTATAAGATTTTTTCTATCTGGGTAAATAAAATTCATGGAACTGATTCTACTGTTTGGTCTTTGTAATAGGTATTTTATCCATTATAAAGAAACATTACTAATGATAGAATTTTTAGTATTTTTATTGTAACATTCCACATATAATATGCAAGCTTATACAAAGTTGTTGTACTTATACTTATATATGTTGTAGTATGGTAAAATCTGATACCATGTTTTAAGTTTAAATAATCACCAGATAAATGGCTTACAAATAGAATGAAATAGCTTTCATAAAGAATGAAATATTACCTTTCCCATGGAGCTAAAAGTACTCAAAAATAATGGAGTTATTAAACACACAAACAATATATGTCCGACAATTATGAACATATTTGGAAGGGTTTAACATGTAGATTGATTGCAAAATTCTCCCCAGGGAACCATCCTTAACACTGGAGAGGATCATAAAATGTATAGTTGTTTGGGGTTTCGTTATGCAATTAAGTATTTTATCTTTTTTATATATCATATTATATAATTCAAATATCATTTCCTTAAACTTCTTGTATTTAATTATAAACAAAATTTCAGTTTACACAAATTGTCTGAAATGTAATTTCTAGGTCAATGTAAAAAAGCCGAAGCAGACAAATATTAGTCTAAGTATTCAGCTTTTATAGCCTTATTGCCTTTCGGAGATTTGACATTTATTGTTTTTTTTAAATAACCCTATTGTTAGGTTCCATTTTTGGATGAATGTTCACTTTTCTAAAACTTTATTTTCTTACAGCCATCTAGCGAAAGAAAGCATTTTCTAAACTCATAAAATGTCCCACAACACAATTTCTTTTCAGAGTAACTATATTAAAAAAAAATTCTTCTCAAGAACTTAAAACGTCTTATTTTTAGATAGAATTTTATTATGATCCGTCAATCAGTCTGATCTCCATCGTGTCCACAATGTTTCTAAACCAATCATAAGTCAAAAATTTCAATTTCATAGCAGAAAACACCTTTGTTTTGTTCTAAAATCTGAAGTTTTTCATTCACACCTTTGTCTAATCTATAATATTTCCTAAGTTGCATCTCAGTAGAGGTATATGTTTAGAGGGAAAAAAAGGAGTTTATCTAATTGATGTTTAACTTACAGTGTTTAAAATAAAAATTTTTATCTAAAATTAAGGTTTGGTAAAAACGTGACTTTTGCATTTTGTCGATGATGATTGTGTGTGAGTGTGTGTGTGTGTGTGTGTGTGTGTGTGTGTGTGTGTGTGCAATTTTGTCTAAACGATAGGGCACATCTACTGATAGGGTCCGATTTTTGGTAACATATGAACTTAGTCCATCAAACCGTGTGGTATGTAGCAAGGTTACATTTTAAATACTCACAGACATACCCACGCACACAAATACACACACACACACACACACACACACACACACACACACACTCATCATCGACGAAATGCAAAAAGGTTTAGGGGCCTCAAAAACAAGTAAATCCCTCAAAAGTTCAAGATCAAATTTCTTCATGGGTACTATACTCTATATATAGTAAAGTAAAAATGTTTTGATTAATATAATCAAATCCAACAAGTAAAACAGGCACACAGTTTATTATAAGCTGAGTTTCACTTTGTTATAACTATATTACTTCATGCAATCGCGAAATTTTTCTTTTTCATGAAAAGCTAATTCTGTTTCTTTATTTGCACAATTGTATTATTTCTGTTAATCATTTAAGTGTACAAAATATTGTTTGACTTTACAAAATATACTTCAATGCTTCTTTTGTTTCGTGGGATGGCAGGAAAAACGGTAGATCGTATACTGGTTTAAAGAACTATTTTTTAAAAAAAAGTCCATTATTTTTTTTAAAGTTGTGACCAGAATCGTATTTACAACCATATAAGTTTATGTGAGAGTGATAAATGATTTCATGTTATTATAAATGATAAAATTATTATTGACACATTTAAACAAATGATATAATTATTGATTATGCATGTGTTTGGTATTACGTTTACATGATAGCCACATTAAAATATAACGCAAAATCAATTACTTATATCAAATAAATAAATGTTTATTTATTATATAATTGAGGGTAGATCACACCAGATTTTAGGATATTAAAAAATGGGAGGAGGAATACATTGCCGTTTGTTTAATTCATTCCTAAACATTTACAATTTACTTGTGAAACGGAATAAGATGGTACTATTTCTTAGAAAAAGGCATATGTGTGGGCAGCAGATTGAAATAAAAAACTTTTTAATATTTTGAAGGGAATCCCAAGTCATTATTTATGTAAATTTATCTTCAGATTTTACTCAAAAATGAATTAAAATCAGTAGTCCATGTCCCGAAAATAATAATAAAAATCTGTGAAACAGTTTTTATACAGAAAAATTCTTACGCAACTAATTTAATTGAGCATTTTTTGTTCTATGTTAGGAGAATAACCAGGATGCTTAAACGAAGAAAGCCATTAATCTGGGTGTTCAAAATAAGAAATATGTAAACATGTTATGTGCAGACAGATTATGATGATATATATAACATTCTTTGAACAAAAGATTCTGTAACTCTAAATGTATATAAGAAAATAAAAACAGAAATTAGTATTTTATAATTCAAAGAAAAAGTTACCAAGTTCTTTCGAAGTAATCTCCTTTATACTGTTAAGTGTATTGATTTTGACAAAGAGGAACAGTTTAAAATCGGATGTCTTTTGAAAGTAAAGCGTTATTAACTCTCTTATTCAGTAGGAATAAATAAAATCAATCAAATAGATAAGTGAATTGCTCATTTGCTTATGTAGGATAACAAGAAAAAATGGTATACTGAGAAAAACTAACGGATGTAACTTCACGACTGCTCTGGTTTAATTTCAACTTTTTATTGGAGATATTACAGACTATATAACAGCTTATTTTGATTAAAATCTCCATTCCTCCTATGATCTATTTCCTTAGATTGATGCTATTAAAAAATTTTGGTAGATTGACAAAAATTTAAAACCTTTTCACCACTAGGAAACTGAAAAAGCCTGCTTTAGATTTATGCAAAGAACAGTCAAACAATTATAATATGATAACTTTTGGTAATCATTTTAGGATTTTTGAAGTAAACATTGAAAATATAAACAAAAGCATTTTTAAATGTGTTTGTAACTATATAAAATATCTAACTATATATTCTATAGTTACTATAGAATATAGTAACTTATAACTTAATAGTATATTACTTATAGTAGTATTAGCATTAGTATATAACTTAATAATATAACTTATAGTAGAATTATAACTTATAGTTATAATTCTATAGTTAACTATATATTCTTACTATATAAAATATCGTGAGAGGAAACAAACAATTTTATAGCTAATTGACAAAAGATTAACACATGTTTAGAAAAGTTTTTTTTTTATATTTGAAAAGTACGATTGAAGGAAGGAAGATGGACTCCTAAAGAACGAGTACGTTACTTCTCAACTACATGAATGTTGAATTCTTGATAATGAGAAGTAGAAACTTTCGTAAAGCGCTGCTGCAGACTGGAAATGCTGAAGAATCTGACTATTTATTTGCCTTTCTTTTAACATGGGCCTTTAAAATGATGATGGAAAAAATCCTCTTTACGTATTAATTTCAATAAATTAACAAATTTCAGAATGTTTCAAAATTTTGTATTCTATTTTTTGAACTATTCGACTAATGAACGGTAAAAAACTATTTGACTTCATACTGTAAAAATTCTGCATTTTGTCATCACTCTCAGATTAGAGTATCATAAAAACTCCACTTTTCTATAGATATGAAAAATTATGTTTCGAGTTTTCCCTTTTAGTATCAAAACTGCTCCTGAAATTTGTCAGAGAATCTTATCAAAAACAATTCAAAGTTTTTTTTTGCAAATAAAACATAGATTATATTTTGATTTATTTCAAAAGTTGGGAGAATGATTTTCAACACAATAAAAAAATGTTCTAGCAAGGAATAACAAATAATTTAAGTTAAAATTAGTTAAAAGTTTGTTTGCAGCTAAAGCAGTTAAATATCTGGGATATAAGAATTTTATCAATACAATTTTACTAGACCAAGAAAATTTAGATTCAACCAAAAATTAACAATGACCCTTTGATAAGTCTAGTGTCCTTAGTACCCTTTATTCACTAAAATTTATTTGAAGTACTAAAATAGTACTCTGAATTTGGAACCTCTTCACTGATTATAGCAGATGTAATTAGAGAGGTCTATTAATCTAAGCGACTTCTTGTTAAGATAAATTTTTCATTTATCTATTGTTTGTTTTTTTGTAATCTTTCTTTATTTTTAAAATGATATATCTTCTTATTACTATATCACTCACATAATTATTAAGTAATCAATTCAATATTTTAATTTATGTAGTGTGTGTTAGTGTGACCTCGCTGTTTCTAAACCTTTATGAAGAGGTTTGGTACATAACCAAACGAACTATACTAGAGGGTCATTGTGTGAGTGTATGCGTGAGCACTAAGTTACATTTTATTCATTAACAGTTAATTATTTTAAATGATCTTTTTTGTGCTGTATCATTTATCTATTTATTTATTAATATTAAATATCCCAATTATATCTAAATAAGAATCTTCAATGTGGTTTGTGGTGTGATTTTTTTGATTGTGGTTTGACCTCTCCATAATGGAAGGAATACATTCATTTTCATTCAGAAGATGGGTAAGTTGAATGAGATTGATTCTATGTCCATTTACGTACGATTATGAAAAATCTTAATATAATTCAGACATAAGAAGAAAATACTGACATGTATATTAGGTTATTTAGAAATACCAATAAGTTAATACCGTATTCTAAGATTTTTATCAAGAGAAAGCCTTTAAAGTACGCTATGATTCATGTATTTGTATCAGAGATAGAGCAGATTGTAGGACTGATATTATGTGTATAGGCCTTACATTCTATAGTGTTATATAGAGCTTTAGTGATAAAGAGAAAAAAAAATTTTGAAAATTCCTCTCAAATGGATGTAACATCTACTTTTGCTGCTTCTGCCAACTTGATAGAAAAGGCTGGTTAAATTTGCAAATATGTGCCACAATAGAGGGTGAGAAATGTAATTATTTACTTTATTAATTCAGGTAGATATTTTTGAAAGAATTATTAGAAAATCATCTCCCCCAGATATATGATAGTGCTCACATTCCATAGTATGGGGCAAAGCTTCTAGTGAGAACCTTATCGTTTGACTGACCTCTAGCGGACCACAATATCCACCCTTGATCACTTGGCCAGTCCATTTTATGTAACTAAAACTAATTCAAATTAAATACAAAACAAACATTATTTTTTGTTCGATTGGTACACCTGACCCCATATAATTGGCACAATTGACTCAGGGTTGATTTTCATCAGTTCATAGTGGACTACTAAATGAGTATTTATATTCTGATGTTAATCAAAACATCAAAGCTATTGAACAAAAGCTATTGTAAGACTACACCATAGAAACCGTATATTTAATCTGTCAGAAGAATTTTGAAACTATATAGGTAGTAAACAAGACATTATTTTCAACTTCCTTCAGCAAAAACAAAGAAAAATCAAACATCTAATATTAGAAGACTCTCCTTGTTATAAACATATATCTAAAGGAACACCTGAATGGACACAATTTACTAGTTTTTGTTGAAAAATTACTAGAAGTTACCAAATTTCTTTCACGAATCAAACTTGTCTGCCTACAGAAAAGCGATATGGTGAAACTTTTCAAAAATGTAGATATCATCAACAGTGAACATTCAAAAACCGTTTGTTGTAAGTTTATATTGTTAGAAATTTATATATTTTTAAAACTATTTACATGTTTTTATTTTAGTTTTTGTCAGAAAAGTTACAGGAAAGCAGGATGGAGAATAATTAACATAATAATTTGCATATATTTTAATTAGTTAAATAAACCTCTTATAATTATTAGTTGATTTTTATCACGTTAAACCTAAAATAATGTAGATGTAGTTTATTTTCTTCTTTAAATGTGAAAAAAATATATTTCTAGACCTTTTTTTCTTTATTGAAAGTTTGATCCTGATGGGATTGAAAATTTATGGGTTTATTTTATTTTCAATGTTAGAATTCAATAGTCAATATTGAAAAAAGTATTTAAAATCTGTTTCACTTTGTCGACAGGAACCATATCTATTTCGACAGATAGCTAAGAGGTCGACAATATAACAAAAAAAGTATTAAAGATGAGTTTTTAAATCAACTTAATGTAAGTTTAGTGTTAAGTATGTCTACAAGCAGAAATACGTAATAAAGGCTAATTTTGGCTTATACATTGATAGGCCAAATTTTATAGTACCATTACTTGATTATACCCAGCAAAAATGTTTCAAAATAAATCACCAACATGTATCAGATATTGCTGTAATCATTTTTAAAATCAACGAATTTTTTTTTAATTATAATCTTATAACAGGTTGCTATAAAAATAGAGTAGAGAGACAATCACTTCATTTGTTTTTTCTAAACATAGACTCTGGTTACAAGATTATCAAAGCTTCATCTAGTTGCTTCCTAAATTGATCTATTTTTAAAGCAACTGATCAAATAAATTTGATAACGGTATTAGTTATGAAGAAAGTAGTTGTCCAATATTGTTCACAAAAGGAATAAATACGAGTACAATCAGATTACCATGTATTGTCAGATAACACAATTGTCATTTGCGTTATAAAACCTCCTCCTAAAATGACTAAACCTCCCAGAAATTACTTTTCCCTCTTCACATCAAGAATAACTTTAAATATTCTAAACTTGGAGGGAAAGTATCTTTTCAACAAGGACATTGAATGTTTGGAATTTATCACCATAGCCTCTTCAACATAAAGGCATCCAAAATAACGATGAAATCGGGATTGCAATGTTCCAACCCGATGTCATCTCCTTTCTACGTGGAAGTAATATGTACGTGGCAGGAGAGCTTTCTAAAGCAGACAGTACATCAGCAGAGATCAGAAACTCTGATCTTTTTTTATTATTTTTGATATTATGCGCTATGATATTAACTGGTTAACTTTTTAACCTGTTGTGGTTTGAGGTACAGAAAACCCTAGAATTCATGACCCAAATACATATCAGCACACAGAGACTAACAAGTTTTATGTTGCATCACCTTTGAAGTACATTAGGGGTTCTTTCAAAGACTATAAAAAAATTGTGATTAGTGCAAAACAAGAACTAATTCTGCTTGGCTTAGTGCCCGTTTAGACAAAGATGCAATGATACCGGACATTCTTACAACTACTGTCAATTAAACTAAGATTGAGTGAATGATGCTGCACAAACGACCACAATACATCTAAAAGATATTTGTATAAAACTTTTGAAATATCCTCTCCATTCTACTGACACTTTCAAAGTTAGGAGTCACATAAAACCCTACCTTCTTCATCTGATTTTATTTCCGAGTAATGACATCTGATTAACTGGAGAAACCTCGTTAAATAATTGCTGCATTTTAAACAGGAGTTAAAGAAAGTCTCGACACGGACAAATTGCAATATGATTTGATTAATTCGATGTGAAGCATGTAAAACCATTTTCTAAATATTTCTACCACAACTTTCAATCAGATTTCTACTCAGGAAAAGTCTCTCAACTCTCTGACAATTACAGCATTTTAGACCAGAATATTATGAAGTTTCAGTTCTCCTATCAAGATAATGGTTTACAAAATCACCCATTATTAGCATAAATTTCTCACGTCAAAACGAATCTATAAAGGAAGGAACTGTTGACGTGCGACTGGAAATTGAATGTAATATTGTTAGCCTATGTTATTAGAATTCATGACATAACTGTTAGGTTACAATTTTAAATAGCCTGCCCAGGCTTTAAATTGTACCAATGTACTTCAATGAAATAAATTATTTGTAGTTATTGTGTAAAGATCGAGTAATAAAATATTCATGTGTGAAGGAGTGTATTCTAATCCCATGTTACACACGAGAAGGGAAGCTTTCTGATTTCGTTAGTTAGTATTTAGGATGGCTCCACTGATTATCAGTCTGCTAACATTGACGTCGGCTCTGCAGTTTTTCTTCTAACGGGGATGTCCCTCTACAATCAGAATACAAACAGAAACATTAGCTCTACCATGATAATTTTAACCATCAGTGCACTAACATTGTCACTGATTTATTTCATACATTATTATTATTATTATTATTATTTACTTCCGCGCCTACCTATACAAGATGGAAAAACACCAGAGATCCGAGTGTTTGTATTACTCAGAAGTAGTAGATTTGGAGCACACATTCTTTTCATATTTTATAGTGTTAAAAAGATTTCACATAAACACGTGAAATAACAATCAATGATCAAACCACAATAGGAAATGGGAAAACAAGACTAAGATTGACCAAAAAAAAAAAAAAATTATTATCATTATCATTATTATTACTATTACTGTTCTTATTGTCAGCATATCACTGCAGTCATTACTATTAGTTATTATTATTATTATTAGAATTATTCTATGTTCGCAAACAATGCAACAATAATGGTATTATGGTATATTATAATTTCATTGAGTGTCATTTTCGTCATTGGAACCGCATTTTTGTATAGATCTTGTACTTACAGAATAAGAGGTTAGAAATAGTCAAAAAAGTTTGTCACTACACCTTACTAGTGTAAGCAAACAACGTTTTGGAAATATGGTATGCTCGTCTGAACCATAACAGAAACACAACACAACTCATGCACCTTTTATTCCACGATCTACTGTTTTCAATATTGTCATAAAATTCAAGAGAATGCTTTCAAAATTACGTAAATCATGATAAGTAGCATCATTTTACGATTAAAGTATTATAATTGAGAACATTTTTTTTTAATATAGGCATTTCAACAAATGAAGATGTGAGTGAAAACTGAATGCATAGATGATCATGTTACCTTTCTTCAGCGATATGATCTAAAAATGTTGGAACTAACGGTTACGCAAAACCAAAGTTCCTTTATAAAATTTCAGCTGAAAATTCATTAATCTATAAAAAAAAAATAATTTAACAGTAAGGGACATCGGCTTGTCTTGTATTTAAAATAAAAATTCATTTATGTTTTGAACATTAACAAATGATATTGCGCGTAATATTTCCGTCGAGAATATGATAAAACAATATCTGCTTATGGGAGTCAATCTGGACATTTTTAAAACCAATCCACAGACCATGCATAAACACTGAGCACATCTAAAAGTTTAATAGTTTTCTATTTTAGTATAATTGAACTTAGTTCACAATGTTTTTATGTTTTATTTTTATAGCAGTTCCCTCGATGAAAGACTTGAGCACAATGTGTGCAGCTACGCTGGGACAAGCCAAAAATCAGTAATTGCTTTGCGTGAAGTCACGTTCCTCGAAAACTCGTCCACACTGGGAAGACTCCAAGCTGAGCTCGGATTTACGACAAACCACAATATTTTTCGCATAGCATCTATGCATAAAACTCATCCACATTGGTCATATTTAAATATCATCTAGAAACATTTGGTTAGCACAATAACAAGTAACCTTTAATCAGTTTAGTGTTCTTTTTTAAGTTTGTACGGACAAATGATTGTATTCTATGTTTCTTATCAAAAAATAGTCAAAAACTTCAACTACAGTAGGCTGATTGAAGAGATGAGAGGCCAGCATTCAACGACTTATCTGAATGAATATCAAAACCTAACGCTTGTTGACGAATAAATGAATGAATAAATCAATTATTGAGATCATGTTGCTAAAATGACCCTAGCACTATCAAAATGACCCTGTCACTATTTACAATTTTCACTAACCTCCTCTATCAACTTCACACAAACAGCCAAAGTACAAAGACAAAATAAATTATCTCTTAACAAACACAATTTAACTTGGTGCTCACACGATCTAGTATTCTTCGGTCGCTCCCTTGGTATGAGTTCGAGGGTGGGGGGTTTGCCATATATAGGAACGGTATATAGATAACCTCCACTGTTATAAAATATTGTATCAATAATCGTATTCTAACTCTCCATCCTCAATTGAGAGACCATGGGGATACTTGGTCAACCAGCAATTACAATGAAATTCAGGAACATGGGGATTTTGTGTATGTTGTGGGACATTGAAGAAGCACATAAATCAAGGGCAGTCAGCTCTTTCACTATAAAATTTTTCACTCACCTCCACTCTGTCAGTATGGTACTGGTGCAAAATAGAGTAAGCCGGTAAAGAAATCTGGATATTAAAAATGTAGTTATGGTAAAAGAAAAAGTGGTATGATAGAAAAGTAGGAGATGTGACATCAGCTTACAAGGTTTTAAAACTATTTACAATTTTCACTAACCTCCTCTAACAACTTCACACAAACAGCCAAAGTACAAAGACAAAATAAATTATCTCTTAACAAACACAATTTAACTTGGTGCTCACACGATCTAGTATTCTTCGGTCGCTTGTTCGCAGGTCACTTATGGTCCTCTTCATATGGTGTTTCGTGAAAGTTCGGAAAATTTGAGGCCACACGCGTGCCACACACACACACCAGGTAAAATAAAATATTGAACTTATTCCTAAAAAATATATAAATGACAGAGCTAAAAAGCTCTGATATGTTTATTATCACTAAACAAATGGATGTTGTCAAAATCACAGCCTCATATAGTTTAACAAATAACGGAATCCTAATTGTAAAATTAATGGAATCATTAATCGTAACAACTATAATTTTCATAATATTTACCATATCATTTAATACTGCATCCTTAGTAATCCTATATTAAATAAAAACCATCTGAATAAATTGTTAAAGAGTGTTTTATTCATTAATAGTTAAACTGAGTGTAGAAAAAATCGGAGTGTAGACCAAAAGGTTTTGACAATAACTATTATTTTTCTTGCATATTACAAGTGTTTGTTTAAGTATGGTTTCTAAACTGCAATATTCGTTTTAATTTTTTGTTTGATTCATACCCAAGAATTAAAAAAATTCAAATCAGAGTAATTTCAAGTTGTTGAAATTGTTAAAGTTGTTGAATAAATTGTTAAAGAGTGTTTTATTCATTAATAGTTAAATTGAGTGTAGAAAAAATCGGAGTGTAGACCAAAAGGTTTTGACAATAACTATTATTTTTCTTGCTTATTACAAGTGTTTGTTTAAGTATGGTTTCTAAACTGCAATATTCGTTTTAATTTTTTGTTTGATTCATACCCAAGAATTAAAAAAATTCAAAACAGAGTAATTTCAAGTTGTTGAAATTGTTAAAGTTGTTGAATAAATTGTTAAAGAGTGTTTTATTCATTAATAGTTAAATTGAGTGTAGAAAAAATCGGAGTGTAGACCAAAAGGTTTTGACAATAACTATTATTTTTCTTGCTTATTACAAGTGTTTGTTTAAGTATGGTTTCTAAACTGCAATATTCGTTTTAATTTTTTGTTTGATTCATACCCAAGAATTGAAAAAATTCAAAACAGAGTAATTTCAAGTTGAGATGAATTGGTTTAATATTTACATATAATATTGTTATCTACTTATGAAGTACTAAACAAACATCACACTAGTTATTACAGTATGTAGTTTGATGACACATAATTAATTATTGTAGCAAATAAATTTAATGTAATTATACCTAACAAATCACTTTGCTGACGTTCATACATTAAGCTAGTAAGTAGCTGTTACTAGTATCACAAATCTTCTCGTGTTTCTGAAAAGCATTCAAAGGGTGCATTGTAACTGACCCTTTAGTCATCAATATAACATCCTTTAAATGAATTCTGTGCTATTACTTATTCAGACAAACCATATTGTCTGTTCACTATACAGTGAGATGGATAGATGACCAGATCGTTTAGTCCAAGCTTCTCTTCAGGTCGGCAGTTAATGAAAACAACACAAATCAGAGAATTATTAACGTCTTTATTAAATATATGTATATATATTTATATATATATTGAGATATGTCTGTGTCTTTCTGTGTGTTTCCTTCGTTTTGAATTTATTTTATTTTATATATATATATATATATATGAATTACCAAAGAAATATTAATAATTATATATATATATATATATATATATATATATATATATATATATATCAATGATCAAACCACAATAAGAAATGGGAAAACAAGACTAAGATCTTTCAACCCAGTTGGGTTTTTGACTCTGACGAAGACGGCTTGTTACGGTTGAAAGATCTTAGTCTCGTTTTCCCATTTCTTATTGTGGTTTGATCATTCATTGTTGTTTCACGTGTTTATGTGAAATCTTTATATATATATATATATAAACAAAGAAACATAGAGAAAGCAGAAGAATACACTTACATTCTCTAATTATCGGTTTGAACCGTCTTCAGGAGAGATAAGAGAGGGAAAACAAGCGCACTGGATCAGAGACGGTTGGGGTCTTAGATCATCCCCCGCTGAAGACGGGTGACACCCGAAACCGGTCCGAGAGCCACAGCAGCAGTGTACGAGGCAAGACGGTATATTATATTTCTAATATTAATATTTTCAAGTGATATTAAGTGCCACCAATGGGTCGCATACATTTTTTTTTTTTTTTTTATGTATCAAGTATGACAATTACTTGTTACCCTTCTAAGGGTACTTGTAATATAAATATAATTGTAATAAATAATAATAAACAAAAAAAAAATTTTTCTCTCTCTAAATTTTAATTCGGATTGTTAAAGTCTTTAATAATTACTACTTTACTGAAAGAAAAGTATAGTGGATCATTCTTTGTATATTTTCAAGTCGAATTAATTAATATTAATTAATTAATTAATATTAATTGATTAATATTAATTAATTAATATTAATTAATTCGACTTGAAAATATACAAAGAATGATCCACTATACTTTTCTTTCAGTAAAGTAATAATTATTAAAGACTTTAACAATCCGAATTAAAATTTAGAGAGAGAAAAATTTTTTTTTGTTTATTATTATTTATTACAATTATATTTATATATATTTATATTACAAGTACCCTTAGAAGGGTAACAAGTAATTGTCATACTTGATACATAAAAAAAAAAAAATGTATGCGACCCATTGGTGGCACTTAATATAACTTATTGTGATCACTTGAAAATATTAATATTAGAAATATAATATACCGTCTTGCCTCGTACACTGCTGCTGTGGCTCTCGGACCGGTTTCGGGTGTCACCCGTCTTCAGCGGGGGATGATCTAGGGAGTCCTACCTTTTTGATTGTGTGGCCTACCTACTTTCCCAATGCTGCCTAGATTTTATTATTTTAGTTACTATTATTTAGTCTAATTCTTTTTCTATTATTTTCATCATTGTCAAGTCTGTCAAGTCGTTGCTTCATTTTCCTTAACAGTTTATATATATATTATATATATATATATATATATATATATATATATATGAAAACAAACCACAAGGAAAAAAAAAAGAAAACAGATAGAAAAAATGCTCTGAGGCCTTTCAATTTATGTCATCAGAGAGCAAACAAGGTAAGAACTAGAAGGTAACATCAAAGGTGTGTACAAGGAAGGTAACTGAGTAACTCAGTTACCTTCCTTGTACACACCTTTGATGTTACCTTCTAGTTCTTACCTTGTTTGCTCTCTGATGACATAAATTGAAAGGCCTCACAGCATTTTTTCTATCTGTTTTCTTTTTTTTTTTTTCCTTGTGGTTTGTTTTCATTGATTGTATCACGTGTTTATTGTGATTCATCTGCATATATATATATATATATATATATATATAGAAATTAATAATCAACAATAACTCTTGATATAATATATGAACTAAACACCACATTAAACAAATATATATTAATTACAATGCTTTAAGGTCTTTCGTTACAACATCATCAGAGAGGTAAATGAACCAAACAAAAAAAAATAATAGCAAGTTAACCTTGTTGATTGAAGTCTTCAGGATTGCTGGCATCCCTGTCTGATTTTGATGTTCCTAAAATTGAAGGAGTCTTGATCTGTTTACTTATTTCTTTTATTAATATTTCATCTAGTTTGTAAAGTCCCGGATTATTCTTCACTAAATTTCCTTAGAAGTTCTTTATGAGTGCACTTCAGAATGAGTGGAAATTTAATGAACAATAGTCCAGGACTTTACAAACTAGATAAAATATTAATAAAAGAAATAAGTAAGCAGATCAAGACTCTTTCAATTTTAGAAACATTAAATTCAGACAGGGATGCCAGCAATCCTGAAGACTTCAATCAACCAGGTTAACTTGTTATTATATTTTTCGTTTGGTTCATTTAGCTCTCTGATGATATTGTAACGAAAGGCCTTAAAGCATTTTAATTCATATATATTTGTTTATTGTGGTGTTTAATTCATATATATATATATAGAGCAAGATATCACAAAAACACGTGAAATAATAATCAATGATCAAACCACAATATGAAATAGGAAATAAAAGATCTTAGTCCTTTTTTTTCCCTTTCACGTTGTGATTTCATCATATAAACATATATGAATATATCTTTTGTTATCTTTATTATTATTTTCTATTCATCTCTATTCGTTATTTCTAACTATACCTTCTCTATGAATTCTTACTTTTTTTCAACTATTTTATCTTAATAACTTTTCTTGTTCTTTATTGATATTTTATCCTCCATTTATTTACATCTACTATTGACTTTTCAACTCTTTTATTCTAACCGCTTTGTTTCTTGTTCTTTATTAATATTTTATTTTCTACATATATTAATCTTTATTAATCCGTTTAATCTATTAATACTATTGACTATCTCATTGATTTTGTTTAACATGTTACTTGGCCAGCTCATTTTCAAGTATAATCCTGTTAGCAGGAAGTTAGTTCGTAGAATCGAATCTCACAGTCTGAAGATTGTGAATGCCAAGACTGCAGTTCATTTTGATGATACCTGATTAAAAGAATATTTGCTGCCCTGCCTGTTTATACCAATTTATAATTATGTAATTTTGAGCTTGTTTCATATATATATTAAACAATATTAATAAACTGTTGTACGATTTTCAAGCATAGCTCAGATTATATTTTCTCAAACAGTACCTATTAAAAATGCTATCTAGCTTCTTAATATATTAGTCTAAATTTCTTTATTTGGTTAAACCTAGTATAGGATTTCCAATGGAACTACAGTTTTAATTGTTAAGAGATTAGAAGTGTTGAACTCCTTGAAGACATTAGAAAACTATAAGTAATGTACAGTAATTGTGAGATAATTCAACCTCAGATTCAGACGAATTTCCATGTTTTAAAGTCGCTAAAGTTATTTTCTGACGATTTTTTGATGATATGTGTGTGTAAGTGTGTGTTTCTGTGGGTAAGTGTGTGTTGGGTGTGTATGGTATACATAAGATAATGGAAATGCTACAGACTATACCATTTGATAGAACAAAATCATACTGAGGTAAAATGGATAAACCAACAAAAGTCTCCACACAAATGAAGTTTTATTCAACGCGTTTCGAACACTTTGTGTTCATCATCAGGAAGACACTATAATACAAATTATATCTAATTAGTTACAAAAATTAGAGTGAAATAATAAAATTCAATTAAGAGAATTCAAGACATACCCAAGGATGTGGTACTGACGGGTTGGTTCAGTGAAAACAACTAGTAGGAAACAGATCCGTTGCGAAAGAGTGGGGTTGCGAAGCCTTTTGTCACCTTATCTCCTAAATGCCTATCCCCACTCTTTCGCAACGGATCTGTTTCCTACTAGTTGTTTTCACTGAACCAACCCGTCAGTACCACATCCTTGGGTATGTCTTGAATTCTCTTAATTGAATTTTATTGTTTCACTCTAATTTTTGTAACTAATTAGATATAATTTGTATTATAGTGTCTTCCTGATGATGAACACAAAGTGTTCGAAACGCGTTGAATAAAACTTCATTTGTGTGGAGACTTTTGTTGGTTTATCCATTTTACCTCAGAATAAGTAAATACCACACTATTACGGATTGCACAACTAATGATTTAAAAACAAAATCATATTTTACTGTAGATGTATGGATCCTTTAATGTAGAAGTACGTTTTTGTTTCTGTTAATATCATGAAAACGTCTTTTTTTTTTTTAACCAATATGTGATTTTGGACGACGTTCTGATATGAGATATGTAGAGTTTGTTATTAATTACATCGTCCGAGTAATCTGGATGAAGTTATTAAATTGATTGTCAATGTGTTTGTCAATTGTATATCAAAGTTGGGTAATAATGTACCTTTGCAGGATAGCTATATACAAATAATTGAATTGATTTTCAATGGGTTTAATAATAAATTTACCGTAAGTAAAATAAAGTGTAAACTACCCAAGATTCCTTTAAATATATAACTGAATTATTAGAAACACAACACCATATTCTTCAATTAAATTATCTTCAATATAGTCAATATATCACTCACTATTTGTTTGATAACTTGTTAACAAGTAAATTATGTTGATGACGTTAATTTTGTGTTAATATGTGGAATAATGAAATTATTTTAAGTTACTTATTTCGGAAATGATTTATTTTAGAAATGATATTGACTGATGATAACTGAGATTTCAGTCTGTTAAAGAAGTTCTAATGGTAGATACAGCAAGAAGAATATATGCTAATATCTTTGTCAGTGCATACATAAATAGCGATAAGGCTTTAGAAGGAAAGTCCAAGGGAAGTAAAACTTAGTTCCATTTCTTCTAGCCCTTAGTGTCTCTGTCCAACTTTTCAAGATATTATATCCGTACTCAAATCTCATCTCGACCTCAAACACAACTCAACCTAACTGCACCTTAGTCTTTTCATTTCAGCTTAACTAACCCCTCTTTTACACTTCATTCAAATTAAAAAATTATGCATTCTTCTTTAAATGACAACATTTATAAAAGAATGTAGCAAAAAAGAATTCAAATACATTTGACTAATTATTATTTTTATTAAATATTTAATGAAGAGAAAGTAAAATTAGAATCATAATTGTGGGTAAACATTTAAAAAATGAAAATATAATTTAGCATTCTAAATTAAGGAAATCTTAAAAAGGATAATTTATATGTTTTTATGTCTGCACTTCTTGTGATATGCACACATGTAGAAATCTGCAGAATACCTGCCACGGTACTCTCTGTAGCATATCATATTACAATCTTTTTAAGGATATATTGAAATCAGATTTAATTTTTAATTTAATATTTATTAAACTGGTCATAAGACGAAAAAGTTGTATATTTCACCTATTGGGACAATGTCCACGATATAGCTAGTAATTTACACTAATAATAGTTACAAAATTCGAAGACTTAATGCAACTTTTTTACCATAGAAGATATTTGAGTTAAAGACTCAAATTGGCTTTAATATAGTATGAGCCTTACTTCAGTTGCTGTACTCATGGCACCATTGAGTTTTTTAAAGTTATTTGGAGATTACTATAAACATTAACATAAAATATGTGTGTTAGGACCGTTACACATGATTGCTACGTTTGCTATGACTGTTACACCCATCTCGAAATTGTTCAGAAGTACACATAATTTTGTACAATAAATGTTCACATCGTATGCAATTAATGACTGATGACAAAAATATTGTCTCATGCTTGTCATATTGTCTCATGCTCATCATATATATATATATTTCTTCCTTGTATATATATACATCTTCCTTGTCTCCTTTTCTCCGAAAGTTGGCTACACTGTTTGAGTGCTTCAGTTCGAACGCCAAGTCAGTCGTTATCAGCCTTTGGAGCGATTCACATCTACTCCTGAAGAAGAGGACATCAAAATATAGTAGTGAGTTCAGTGATTTCTTTGCTATGTGTTCTTTTGAAAATTCTAGTATATATATATATATATATATATATATATATATATATATATATGTAAAAGTTGGGAGCAGTCCTTCTTCAATACATGCTTTTAAAAACTGGATGTCTGTTTCCACTTGATTTAATTTTGTCTTATATTTTTCCAAATTACGAAATTTTTTCTTCAACTCAGAACTCAACTTAAAAATTAATTCACCATAATTTCTTATTTTATTATTGAACATGTTTCGGTGTACGTTCACCATCTTCAGCAAAACACACAATTAATTACAATTACCTTAACAAATGAATCTAATAGTTAAATTACATTGCAAAAACAATAAGTGAACAAGTTAACTGAAGGTTACACAGACAGGTTAGGGGTTGTCATTGTTGGCATAACTAGCCCTAGGTTTCCAAACAGTAATTTTGCAAACCAGTTGCGCTTGTTTGGAAACCTAGGGCTAGTTATGCCAACAATGACAACCCCTAACCTGTCTGTGTAACCTTCAGTTAACTTGTTCACTTATTGTTTTTGCAATGTAATTTAACTATTAGATTCATTTGTTAAGGTAATTGTAATTAATTGTGTGTTTTGCTGAAGATGGTGAACGTACACCGAAACATGTTCAATAATAAAATAAGAAATTATGGTGAATTAATTTTTAAGTTGAGTTCTGAGTTGAAGAAAAAATTTCGTAATTTGGAAAAATATAAGACAAAATTAAATCAAGTGGAAACAGACATCCAGTTTTTAAAAGCATATATATATATATATATATATATATATATGATAGAGTTGAGATGCTATCTCAACTTTCCTGGTGACGGTTCAACCGAAAATTAGAGACAGTAAGTGTGTTTGTATGTTTATTCTGTCTCTAAAGTTTACTTGAAACACACACACACACACACACATACACACACGTATATATATATATATATATATATATATATATATATATATATATAACTTCTAGATATACTAAACTGATTTACAATACAGGTGGTACAACGGAAGAGTGCCTGTTCTATTGTGGTCATTTATCACTTCTAAAATTTGTCGCCCTAACCCTGGAAACTACGAATACCAAAAGGTCGCCAACTCCTTAATTAGAATGTGATACTCTACCCTGACAATCTGCTTTCTTCTTAGAACTTTTCTTCCCTACAATATCCTTACCGAAATATTCACTGACAAAGTTATTCCTTCGGTTTTAGTCTCTGCAAGACAGACTTGATACTAAGCAAATCATTCTTAAAAAAATGAAAACAAGTAATTTTTCATGCCTGTAGATAAAAGTTAAAAGCTTCAAATAATTGAAAAAACAACTGTGTTTTTGTTTAAACAACACTCAATCCAGTTATAATGAACTAAATTTAAATAATTATATTTTAGTCATGAAATTATTTCATTTAAGACAGTTTAATAACTAAATTTATTTATAACCTTCAATTTATTTGCATATTTATCAAATATATTTATTTTGTTTTATTTGAGAATTGAAACTAAAGTTAAATTTTTCTAAGACAATAGCAGATCTCTAAGCCATTCATCATCTGTTATGCCTCTTAAATTGTATCATTTAAGCGTTAAATATTTAATTTAAGATAATATTAAAGGATTGACAGTTAATTTCTTTGACAATTATTGATTGATCGTTAATTTTCTTATGCTCTCAATTTGTACTATTTAGCGTTTCACTACAAATAAAGAGCAATAACAAAATTTTGTTATTTTAGTTAACTTTAGAAAATAATTATTGAATATATTTTTTTCAGGCAAAATAAAAAATATATACAAATACTTCAATTTGCTGATTTTGGTAAAATTTTGCACATCGCCATTACTTGTGTACGCGAATATTATTTTTGTCCATATCTTTTTATAAAATCCTTTAGATATTATTAAAAACTCTAGTTTTAACAGCAACTCAAATTCAAGGTGACCCTGCACAATTGGACTGTTATTAAGATTCGGTGATGAAGATATAGAAATCTACAAAGCAGGCAAACAGGTCACCTTCCAGACATCTATACCATAACTTCAACCCTGTTAATATCTTCTTGAACTATGAAATCATAATCGGAAATGTGTTGAATAAGAAAACAAGTAGTCAATATTTCTTTTCCTTTTTGTTTTCTATACTATTTTATATTTGCTCAGATTAGTATTGTGTTGGTTTTAGTGTCAATAATTGTAGTAGAGGTCACGTGAAAAGTAATGACAAAATTTTTATGTACCAAATTCAAGTTCGTAATTTTCAAATTTTGAACTTTATAAGTTCCAAATATACTTTGCAGTTTTCAAATATATAACATTATAGTTCTTATTATTGCAATAATACTCATACATTTTTTAAGCTCATGAATCATTTGTTGAAAACAATATGGAATCCAAAATGTCATGTTCATTGAATGACCAAAGAAATAGGTTCAAATTGCCATGTTTTGCAAGAAAGAACGAAAAAGTATATTTTCCATATTTCCCAAATACAATGAATGAGGTTCTTAAAAGCACCATGGAATATACATCTGACATTTAGTTTTGTTCAAGGGTGCAACACATATTTTGATTACAGCACTTACAACCATATATCATACTCTGAAAATCATATAAAATGTGTGTTTGACTTTTACTTTGTTTTTGAAAATTTTCAAATTGTATGTTACTTCATAACATCTCAAGTTTGTTTAATTACACCGTTATTTCACTAGATTCTCCTAAAAAATGATTAAATAAAAAAAAAACAAACTCAAAATGTACAGCAGGTGATACAGTATTCCATGATAAATATTTAGAATTATACCTTTATTGCCTTTTGGCAGTAATTCAAATGAATCAAGTTCATATTTTTGGTAAAATATAAAACTTATCTATCAAATGGTATTATTTGTAGCCTTCCTACAATCTTTTGGATACACACCCAACCACCCACAGATACAGGCGCATACACACGCACGTAGAGATCATTCAAAAATCATTAAAAAGACACTTTAAGGCTCTAAAATATTTAAATCCGTCAGAATTTCTAAAAATAGTTTACTACACTTTACTTGTAATAAAATAATGTACTCAATGTGATTAAAACATGTAATCTCTTAATGTCTAAAAAGAAAAGCTTCATTGATTGTCCTACAGAAAGTTTGATATGAAAAATAGACTTATAAAACACCTAGAAAGAATTAGGCTTTATTCAACTAAAAGAATTCATTTACAACTCAAAGTAAACAAGCAATAGTACACAACAAGTAACAAAGTAGAAAAACAATAACCCAATCACGTGGGAACCCTCTCAACGAGACAAACCCTGCATGTCGAGGGGTTACGCAGGGTTGCTCTTTATTTAGCTGATTTTAGACAGTTAAGAATAATTATCACAAAGTTTTAACTGATTAAACAAATTAGTATGTTAAGACATATCTGTTATAACTACTGGTCAAGAAAAAGAAACATGTACCATTCTTAAAAATCGTACCATACCTCTATTAAAAATGCTCAGCAAAATACTTCATACATGCTTTTTGCTCTTTTATTCCATTATATTACATTTTTAAACTATAAAGTGAAGAGTGATATAATGTATCTGTTTAAACGAATACAGGAAAACCCTGAGTAGGTTGAAATTTACAAGATCACAACATATTAGCTTTAATAGTTTCAAATATTTGTTATATTTTATATATCAAACTAACCCATTAAAGTTAGTAGTAACATTTTTTTTTAGAAATGTCTATGGTCTACTAAATCTGATTCACTGGTGTATGATAAATTTTATTTGAAGTTAATTTTAACAAATCCAGAAACTTGGAGAGGTAGTAGTTATCCCAATGTTGTTTAAATTTGTTTTTCAATTTTCTAATCCGAGTTTTAAGTTTAAGGGAGATAAATATATCTTCTTATTACGTACAACATTTTTGACATGTTCGTACACGTTTGTTTCATGCTAATTTACAATGATATACAATATATAATGATAATTTACGCAAACATATAATTTTCTATATAACTGTTTCTAGGAAAATGAAACAAATGACATATATTAAACAAAAACATACTATAATGCAGAAATTTTAAGTTCTTTCTATTTCTTGAGTATGAATCAAATTAAAAATTAAACTACAAAAATAAAAATTTCAAAGACAAACTTAAACAAAGCTTCAAATATACAATAGCCCAACGTAACTTATTTAAAAGTGTATTTAATCTATTCACCATGTTATAGATATTCAGAACATAAATAATCATCTGGACTGGAAGTTTTCTGTTTTTTTGCAAAAGAGCTTGTTTGGCGAGTTGATGGATCAAAAATCAATAATAATGCTGATTCAGATGACAAAAGTCCAAATTGCAGCATTTTTAAAGGATTGGGTGAAATAATTACATCTTGTAATTATTTATTACATTGTAATATGTAAATACTTAAAATTATGGGTGCAGCAGCCCAAAATAATCTAAAATATATATTTTATCAGATTGTTGGATTCTCCTGAAATCATAAAACCAAAGGCTGTTAACTACTAATTAGTGTGTAATTGTCTAATTTCTATTAAAAATCTATGAGAGAAAAATATGTGAACTGTTTTATAGGTATCTAGGCCCATCAAAACACATAGTATGATGCATCTGACCTGTTCGGAAAAGGTAATTGCCAAACAATGATTACAAACACTGGAGATATTTTCTGTAACACTTCTGTACTTTCTTAAATCTTGAATTTATGGATCGTTGAAAAAGAAAACAAATAAATGGTAGTTAGCTTAGCGAGGTCTAATTTTAACCTAAAAATTGCATTCTACCTGAACTTCATTTTATCTAGTAAATAATAAATCATCAAACTTAAGATTAAAAATTCTGTACCACTGAAATACTCAAATCACTACTTCTTTAATTAACATATGCACAAAACGAAGCTCACATTAGATAAGATTTACTGGCATTGTCTGGAAGAGGCAAACCTCTAACCCTTGTTATGTGAATCTGAGTTAATGAACTTTAAAACGTTAGGTATTAAGGCATACTATATCCAACATCAAAAGAGTTCAGTTAAGACATAAAAGAGTTTATATTTTTCCAAATATTATCAAAACAATAATTTAAGAACAACATAATAATATCAAAGAAAACGACAGTATATCAGATATTACTGCAGCGCATACGAGAATGTTCGGATTTTAGTTTAGTAGAAATAATGAATTCGTATTCTAGTGTACATTCATTGCCTTCAATTGGTATATAATGTTTACTATCACATATCTCTATCTATTTAATTTAATAATTGTTGACAGTTCCTTTTACAAAAAAAAACATTTTTTTAATTTTGGTTCCTGAATTTTTCTCTTACAGTATTCAGTACATTAGGTATTGCTTTATACAGATCTGATGTAATTTTCAGTTAAAAAGTCATATCTCAATCAAATAAGTACATGAAGTATCATACATCTAACTATACATTTTTTCCTAAGTCTACTTTAATTTATTCCTATTTATTTCACATTTAAAAAATCAACATTTCATATAACTTATCATCTGACAGTGTCAGTAATAAACGGAATTGATGCTATTATACTCGTAATATTTATTAAGAGTTAGGTAAAATCCTTTAAAATATATAGGGTTTTCAACATACCTTATTTCTCGTCTATTAGATACTGGTCCATTTACCTGCAAAAGAGATAATATTTTTATCAGATAAAATCATAAATTAAAACGTTATAAGTAAAATTAACAAGTCTGTCAATATTATTTCTGTTTACAAATATTTGTTCTTTTCACTGAAGTGTTTATACTAATTGGCATTCAACATTTATTTTAGTTGTAAAATAAATACGTGAGTTGAATCATTTAGTTATATTTGATGCGCAGCACTAATTCAATTATATATATATATATATAAACACTAATAACTTCTCGACCGTGTGACAGATATACAACTAAAAAATGATTGATCGGGATGCGGTCAGTTTCTTCCACTTTTTAATTCAAACTCTCATTGCCGACGTTTCGATTTTATTCAAAATCTTTTTCATAGGCATAAGTAGGAGTATTGGCAATTGAAGGAACTATTACATTTTCATTTCTGAACTAGTAATGACTCTTAAACTTATGACTTTACTTATGCCTATGAAAAAGATTTTGAATAAAATCGAAACGTCGGCAATGAGAGTTTGAATTAAAAAGTGGAAGAAACTGACCGCATCCCGATCAATCATTTTTTAGTTATATATATATATATATATATATATATCTAAAATAAGTAATTTAAGTAATTTACTTAAGTAAAAATTTACTTAATAATTAACTTAATATTTAACTTAATATTTACTTAAGTAAGTTTTATATTAAGTAATTTACTCTAATTTAAGTAATTTAAAGTTTTATAGTCCTTGTGGACAGTTTCTTATATTTATTATATATAAATATCACACTAAATGTTGTAATTCTATTTTTCTTAATACTATTATAATAATACTAATTTTTTCAATGTATGTATTACATTTCCTACTAATGTAGGACTTCTTTATTACCGTTGATGTTTTATGAAGATTATACCATTATATTTAAATTTTAATATGTTTTAAGTCATATTAAAATATTTTTTAAACGATTTTTATATTTAAAAAAAAATATATACAATATGAATTAAAAAGGAAGGATGGATTACATACAAGTAGAAATAAGTAATAAAAGAGGACATAATCAGTTGTGATAAAACATAATCCAACGGGAACTGACAAACTAAAAGGTAATATGACATGATAAAAGGAAATATATTTGATTATTCGATAACCAGGCTCAATAAGAGATGATATTACAAGATGCAGAAAAATGATATAACAAGAGATAATGTGAGTTATTCTTTCGTCTATGACAACAAATGGGGGCCAGGTTAGCGAGGTAGTCCGGGGTTCGATACCCACCCTGGCTTTCGATTTATTCAGGTGGGAAGTGAATAAATCTGTCCATTTTGTGCATCGGAGAGGAAGTTAAACCATCGTTCTCAAGCATGAGATCTGTTAAAGAGCCCTACTCTTAATATAATTGAGCTAGGCAACATTTAGGTGTCAGGCTAGCTCAGTGGTTACGTGCTCGCCTCTGAACTGATAGGACCGGGGTTCTATCCCCACCTGGCTCTCGATTTATTCACGCGGGAGGTGAATAAATCTGAGCACGTCGTCCCTCGGAGAAGGACGTTAAACTATCGGTCCCGAGCCTGTACGATGTCAGGTACTCGTTAAAGATCCCTACTCTAAATAAACTTGAGTTAGGCAAAATTTAGGACTCCCACTGTAGAATCATTGTGTGGTATCACAAAGGGCCAATGCTCGGCCTAAGTGTGTTTCCTTGTGGGGCTGCCACTGCACCCTAACCTAACCTAACCTAGGCAACATTTAATACTCCCTATGCAGAATCAACGGGAGATGCAATATTCCCTTGAGGAATCAGCATTGAGGGCCTGACTTTTCAGTCTCTCAGCCGTCTAAAAAAAAAAATAAAAAAAATCTGTAACTTAATAAAAACAATGTAATTCATTATAAGGAATTATATAACATGTTAGAACTACAGAAGTCAAAAAAAAAACCTAGTAGGTATGTTATAGAGTAAGACATGATGAGAAATTAAACAAAGTATGACAGAGCAAACTATAAGAAGTACTACTTGAGTACTATTCAAGAAGCGAAAATCTTGAAACAAAATTATTGAAGTCTTTAAGGTGTTTAGCAGAAGGGCATATAAAAGTGAGCAGAGTCTTTTTGTCTCGCCTTAGAAATCCCTATTAACAGCGTTTGTCGCATTGATCACTCTGACAATGAACTGATGAAATAAAATTTAATGTTGCCTGTCTCTCACATGCCTCCATCCCTGCATCATTGTACCCTCTAAATCTTTCAGTCTTCTAATAAACGAACAAAACCAAATTTCCATCTCACGTTATTTACATTTGTGTCACTCACCCAAAAATTTAATAAAAGTAATCTATTTTCTTTATTAAACACCGTCTACTATTTTTAAACAATGAATTCAATTCTTTAAAACATGTTAAATAATCTTTTACTAAACATTACTTCAACCTCATAATAACAAAAAAAATTCTGAAATTAACAACAGATTAAACAAATACATCCAAATTTAATGACTATTTTATAAGAAAATTAGTTAAATATTTTTCTTTAACCATCATAAAATTTGTCAACATTGAAAAGTTACCATGTGTTATCATTCATTTTAAAACTTGTGATCGTCGGAAAGGTAACAGTGAGGCTATTGTAGATTTTTATATTTTAGTTTGTTATATGAACCCTTTTTTCCATTTATATGTAAAATATACCTTAAAATTAGGTGTTTCTTGATTTGCCTAGATACTTGAATATATTAACAAATTAAGAGCAGGATAACAAAATTGAGTGAAAACAAACGTGTCGTAATCAAGCAATACTTCAATCATCTTACAAGAATTTTTGACAATGTGTTAATGACGAAAAGCGTTTAATAATATTAAAAGTTCTCTACATGCTGAATAAATCTCCCTAAAATAACGGACGAAAATATATTTTAGTAAAATATGAAAACTGTTTTAATATTTTACATTGCCATAAAGAAAAGATAACACTAATTCAGATTCAAACTTTTGCTCGCTTAGCCATAAAAAAATATTTAATTTTCTGATTCATTTTAATATGATAATTGTACAAAAGTATTTAACACTGTATGGTACACTTACAAGAAACCTGTTGAACAATCAATGTTGACAACATTGTAGAAAACCTGTTGACTTCATTTATGTAGTATGGATGTATATCCATAAACATCACTGCATTAATTTCTCAACTATGAAAAGCAATAATTCAATTGTTTTATCTAGCACAATCTGATATGTTCTTCCCAATTATTTTTGATACAATATTCTAAGTTCATTATTTCTATCGCGAAAATTTATATTTGGAACTTTGAGAATAGTCAAAAGACCAGGTCGAAATTACTACTAACATTGAAAATTTCTACTCTCATGAAGAATGAGACAACACTTTTTCCATGTTTCAATATTAAAAAAAATTATAAGAAAGTTTCATTCACTAAGAACTGTGTATCTCTCAAATGATACTATCACTTGTCAAAGGGCAAATAGTGGAGTTTTTAATCATTTATCATGCATACCTATCCAACCAAAAGCTGGGGAACAAATAAATAATGTATGCAGACTACCTTGTTGAAACTTAAGTTAGTAAAATCAATATTTTTTTATTATGTTTACAATAACATATATACCAACAACGTGAAAAAAAAAGATCCTATGTATATCAAGAAACAGAAATCTTCTACACGCATTAGACCAAAGAAGTAATATTTTCTGTGATTATGCATAAGACTACAGTTACATTTCAAACTTATCGCTATATATTTATAATCATTCTACTATTATTTATGCATATTTATAGAATATACTATTTGGATAAATCTTATATTACCTATATTATTTATCAAAGTGGTATGACATTGGGAAAATATAATGCCTATTGTGTAGAAAATTAATAATAACATAATATCATAACATATATGATACAAGATTTAAGGTGTTTTCTACTTATTATTTTTCAAAATAGCTCGTTAAATGAATTTACAGATGTTTTAACTTATATTTTAAGTTTTATAAGCGTATTTGGATTGAATCTACAACAAATTATCTTAGTTATTGTGAATCAATGTGTCAAGTAAGACAGAAAAGGATAATTTCAGCTTGTCTTTTGAGTCTTCAGAGATATATGTATTTCCTTTCCCATTCAAGAAGTGTACACTTTTTACAAAAAAGTCAAAAACTGTCGTATTTTTTCCCCAAAACATTGTTTATACATATATTTCATGTAACAAAATTTAATAATCCAGTACTAGTAGTTATGAACATAGTATTCCTGCATTCACAAAATGCACCTATAAAACATTTTCAACTAAACCATCTTCATTCTCTCATAAGGCACTATTTTTGATCCATTTTCTGATAATTTACGAAACAATGTGACCGTATCGTACATAGATGTTTCAGGATCAATCATGAGTCAAATTGTACCTTTTTTCTCAAACTCATCTTTCTTTTAACAAAATATGTTGAAGCAACAGAAAAATTAACAAAATACATGTTTGATAACTGTAATAAAATTTTCAAAATTATTTAAAATTTAAGTTATCTGAAGTTAGTAGTTCAGGAGAAAAATATTCTGTATAAATTCATACAAGGAGCAGTTGGTGTGTTGTCCAAAAGGCAATAGTAGTTAAGAACTTTTGAGGTCATGATCGGTATAAGAGATATTTTTTTCGGAGAATATCAATTTGAACTGCTAAACTGTGTGACTTGTAGCGTGTCGACAACCCTTTTGAATAGAGAAATCACCTTTTTCACTCAACACACTCGCACACATCATCAACAAAACATCAAAAACTGACTCTGACTCCTTTAATCACTGACGTGTTAGAACTAATCGTGACTTTTTTTCCTCGAATTGACAAAATGATTATAGATGCTTTAAAGCAACGAAAGTCATTAAATGCATGGTCATTGATTTTGATATTAATTTTAGTACAGAGTTTGATATCAGACCTTTTTCATGTTAGCGACATTAAATTAAGTCACGAAAACAAATTGATTATTATTGAGGTTTATATATAGTAACGTTGGGTGTACACCACTATTGCTTTTAAAGAAACACATATATTTAATTGAGAAAAAAATGTATTATAAATTATTATCATAGTTATTGTGAATAAATGTATCAAGTAACACAGAAAAGGATAATTTCAGCTTGTCTTTTGTGTCTTTAGGGATATATTTCCTTTTCCATTCAAAAAGTGTACAATTTTCACAATAAAGTCAAAAACTGTCGTATGTTTTCCCTAAAATATTATTTATACATATATTTCATGTAAAAAAATTTAATAATCGATTAAATCCCGTTAAAATTTAAATAAAAAATAAATGCTCTTTGTTAGAATAATACAATTACTCAGTAATAAGTATATTGAAAATGTGGTTAAGATGGAAAAAAAAACAAAAACCGAATCATTGATTGATTACAAGAAGAGAGTGAATTTTGTCTTAAAAGGAAGTTGGAAGGAGCTGCTGTATCACAATGGAGCAGGTGGTTCATTTAGGAATAATCACGCAGATTTCAACTTTCAATGTTGCTCCATGTTGTTATATTAGAGTTTCTACTCTATCACTGTTTTTTTTTTAAATTATAACTATAGGCTGTACTGTAGCAACAATATTATTCGTTTAAGTTATAACTTTAGTAAAAGGTATCCACTGTTGAATAATTGCTTACTTAACTTGTACTCACTCAATTTTTATTAACTTTGTTTTGATCCACCTGAAATCGTCTAATATATAAATATATATATCCCATTTTAATAATCAAATCCATCTTAAACCTAGACTTAACCCTCTATTCTTAATCGCAACAAAATATAAGTTATCTTTATGAAACAATATATATGATATCACGGATCAGGGATGGTACTTAAATATATTGATATATTTGTTAAAAATTATAGCAGTGTCGGCATTTAATTTTTTCTTGTTCATTATCTCTTATTTATTTTCGATGTCATTAAGTTGTATGTAGTTCCCATAATAAGTCCACCAAAGGCATGTGATCAATAAACTAAATTAGGAGATTCAGGGTGATCTTTAATTAGTAATAACAGTTGTAAATTTAAATTGATTCAAATTAATTAGCCAAATATATAAAACCTGATCTACTATTGGCACTTTTATAAAAAGTAGAGGAGTTGGAGTTAACTATAGTTTATATGGAGTTGACTATATTTTTTTGTAGATAGAAGTTCTGTATGAAACTTATTTCTCTATGTTTCTACTTACTACTCACTATGTCTAATGTCCTTCATTATAATTTGAAGTATGTGTTTCAATTATTTATCTGTGCAGTGGTCATTTCACAATTCTTCATATCGTACCAATTGCTATACATGATAGCAGAATAATCTCATGTATATATATATAAATAGTATAATAGTCACAATACTGGGACTGCGCATGATAGGCCACGACCCTGCGCAGCCAATATCAAGGACCCCCTCCCCCACAACTTCCCTCACCAACCAATCACCTTCTTCTCCACCCCACCACATCACTCCGCCTCTGGCCCCAGCCTGACCTAACTCAAGGTTTATTGTTATGATTGCAAGTTGAGGTCACCCACCTTGCACAACCGGTCTGTTATGATTGCAAGTTGAGGTCACTCCACCAGATGATGCCAGAGTCGTCATTATGAAAATGATATTAGTGTTAATGACATGGATAATTGCTGCGAAAAGGCAATGATAGTGATATTTGTGATGATAGTGATGATATCACCATCACCACCACCATCATCATCACTATCATCACTATCAACACTATCATCATTATCATTACATTCATCACAAATTAGTCATTCATCTAAAATAATTTCAAGGTATTTGAGCAAATCTGAGAGTTTTTTATCCAGTCATTGTATCTGTCAGAGAATAGTTATCCAAAAGTTATATCACTCTAAAGTTCGCAGTTAAAGAGAAAAAGAATATTGTCTAGAAATATATTTTGGTCAAAAAAAGGAAGTTTCTCATGATTCAGTATTGCCCAAAAACAATAAGACACCCTTACACTATAGATCCAGCTTTTCTATAGAACATCAATTTGATTAATCAAACTGATGGATGACATCCATCCACACACGCATACACACACTTGTGCATACACAAAGAAACACACACACACACACACACACACATATATATATATATATATATATATATATATATATGGAATTAAAGTATGCAGCAGCTGCATACTTTAATTCCATTTGTCTTCAAGAAGATTTGCTGCCCATATATATATATATATATATATATATATATATATATATATATATACATCAACAAAAACAAGCCACAACTTTGGGAACCTTAAATATGGAAATCCTGCTTAATCACAAGATCATTTTTTATCATAGTCACTATACTTTACTTATAGTACAGTAATAAACCTGACGTAATGTACATATATCGGAACTAGTAATATACCCTTGTAATAAATCTTTGACTTCTTTAACTCACATTGAGGTATTTTCAACTCGTGATAGTTTCAATACACTGCCAACTGCCTATTTTTTAGTAAAAAATATCTAAGGTGTAAAAAATATCTAATACTTTTTTCATGCTAGAGTTGGATCATGTGATGATTCTCTGGCCATCAATAGAGAAACTTGTCTCTGTTGTTAATGAGGCTAACTTGGGTACCTTTTCCATTTTACAAGCGGTGTATATGATACCAATTTCTATCACAGCAGTAATAGCAAATTTATTGACTCAAAATGTAATTAATCAAATTGATGATCCATAAAAACGCAGGATCTATAGTGTAAGGATGTCTTATTGTTTTTGGGCAATACTGAATCATGAGAAATTTCCTTTTTTTGACCAAAATATATTTCTAGACTAGATTATTTATAGTTATAATACTAATGAGCTAAAGAAAAGCCTGTAAGCGTTGCAATAACTATGACCCACAAACGTACTGCTCTGCTGTAAAGAATTCTTTAGTAGAATAGTGTCTTAATCACAAAACTACAGTTCGCCCTACAAAATTATTATTCCTGCTGTAATAAAACTAATGTTATTATATGAATTGGTTGTGTGCTATCCTAAAAAAAAGAAGGAAAGGATATTAATTTAGCCTTAATAAACTTCACAGAAAAGCCTACCAATGGATAACTCGAGAAATGATCACATGCACTTCCTTCAGCATTGAGAAGTTATTAATCGCCTTTTTTTTACCCATATTTTATCATGAAAAAAAAATTTTTTTGTTTTGTACAAAAATAAAATCTTCTATGAGAGATGAATGTAGAAAAATTTAATAGAACGGAACATTAATAATTTGGCCTATGGAAGTTTTACTGACTTTGTTTTATGCTCCAGAAGCGCTTCACTCTACTCAGTGACCTGCTATGTTTTCTAAAATGACAATAAAACTTTCAAAAAAGTCGAATAGAACAGCTTACATCTAGAGTCAAGGCTATGTGTTTGACTGTAAATTTGAAAACGAATACCTTCAAAACTTCTCAATGGACTAGAATACAAAATTGTAATGTTTAATTCATTGTTAAAATTAGGTTATCTGAATGAAACTAAAGTCGTTGCTTATAGTAATAACCTGTTATTATTTAATGACTTCTTATTAATAGTTGCTGTGCTAAGCACAGAAGAATTAGCAATTTCGACGTAAGAATATTTTACGGAAATTGCAACTGAGCTTATAAGAAATATATTTTTTCAGTAAAAATAAATTCTGTGTATGTTACTCATAAAAAGTAGAGATCTGAACTAGATATTTATTTGAATAACAATAAAATGAGAAGTGTTAACAGCTTCTAACGTCTGGTAGAGACAGTAACGGATAAATGGACATGGAATCGATATAGAAGTTATATCTACGAAAAAGGGCTCCTGTTTATCAATTACTCTGTAGCAGCTAAAGTAGAGGCAGAGTCGATACGAGTAGTGTACAAGATGTCTGGCTTTTAATGAATTTGCATGAATTACCAGTGTGGTCTAGTGAATTGAATGTAAAATATAATAGAAGAAAGCTTAGCAGATGCAAAAAATAATTGCCGCACGAATATTTAATGACTATCAATTAATTACTTATTATGTATTATTAATCGAGTTAATAATAGTAGCTTACCCTTGTACACTACTCATATCGACTCTGCCCCTATAGGATATTTTACTTTAGCTGCTAAAGAGTAATTGATAAACAGGAGTCCTTTTTTGTAGATATAACTTATATGTCGATTCCATGTCCATTTATCCGTTACTGTCTCTGCCAGACGTTTGAAGCTGTTAACACTTCTCATTTTATTGTTATTCAAATAAATATCTAGTTCAGATCTCTACTTTTTATGAGTAACATACGCAGAATTTATTTTTACTGAAAAAATATATTTTTTATAAGCTCAGTTGCAATTTTCGTAAAATATTCTTTCGTCGAAATTGCTAATTCTTCTGTGCTTAGCACAGCAACTATTAATAAGATGCACTATGTATACATTCAGGCTTAAAAACTATTACTTTTCGATTGAAACAGTTGTGTCTAACAAATACGATGACAAACGATGAAGGAAAATATACAGAGAAATACAGTTTAAAAGAAACTTATTTATTTAACGTTGACTACACACAGTAAATTACCCATAAATCAGTTACAATGATGTCTAGGATGACTTAGTTTAATACTATATTTTTGTTTCTTTCATTCTTTGAAAGAAAACTGAATTAGGGATTGAAACAGAACTTGTGGTCTACCAAGAGGACAGTATTACCAAACTGAGAGGTTACAGTAGAGGTTATGATTGCAAGCAATCGGGCTGAACTGGTTGCCATCAAAAAGCATTGGAATGGCTTTTCATACGTAACCAACCCCATATCTACTGCTAGGCATCAAATATTGTAACTAACAGCAAAGTAAAAATAAACTTACTGTCAAACTGCAAAACATTACTGTTTAATCACAAATATTAGCAAACATTCAACCAGGTCTGTTGGAATTACAACTAGAAAGTGTCTCTCTACCGTTGAATCTTATACTGCTAACTTCAGTCCAGGATAACAAGTTTCTCAATTTCTCAGAGATAATGAAAAATGTCGCAAAGATCTGCGTAAAATAGGAACAATTTTCTACATGAGATGTCTTTGTGAACAGGATACCAATCATCTACTATACAACTGCTCTCCAATTGACACATACTAGCAGTAACACATATGACCAATAGTAGTAAGAATGCGTAAAGTGTAACCAAAAACTAAGCAGCAGAACTTCAACATAGTGATTTACCAGACAAAATTACAAAATCCATAAATAAAAAAAGCTTTCACCAATTACAATGATTTTCTTTTTCGTCAATAAACTGTAAATATGATTAGAATTATAACTGATTTAAGCATCCACAAATTGTACAAACTATACTATCTTGCAAATATTTACTCATTTATTGTGATCACAAATATTTGTGTCAAAATATGTTGTGAATATTTAACCTTGCAATGTCAACGAAAATATGTATGCTTTATATATACTACATGTTATGAAATAGAGTGGTACATATTGAGGAAATGACATACATACATACATACACATCATCAACAAATCCTCTAAATTGGACTCAGGAGTTATCAAAAGGTGTAAATCCAGGAAAATCTTCAACACGATTTTTTTATGATTACAGTACCTTACTTAAAAAGGGTATTTTATAAGAATATTTTAAAATATATATGAATGATTTTTTAATTCATTAATAAAACATTAGTCTGTTAATTAGAATATCTGTCTCACTGTTGACAAAACATTAATTCAGTAATTCAATAAAGCCATTAATTCAGTAGATTATGAGAATTGAGTGGCATTTATATAGCGGGCGAAAAAGATTGATGTTAAGTCAAAACATGTTTTGACCAATCGTCGGGTTAATTCATTCTTTTAATGGTGGTGACGATCGAACAGTTTAAGCATGCCATATAGACATAACTGATAGAAATATTTGTCAAAAATGTATCACACTTTTCAGAGTATACTATCTGTTTATAATTATATATATATATATATAATATATATATATATATATATGTATATATATATATGTGTGTGTGTGTGTGTGTGTATGTGTGTGTCTTTTTATGTTATATATACAAAGAGATATACTGTCCTTTTATATTATTAGATATCACTATTTTTCCTTATCAAAGTTTGGTCCAACGTCTAACAGTAAAACACCTTGAAGTGAACGTTTCGTCTATACTTGTAGACATATTCAAGGATACGTCAATACAGAAATTAACTGCAATAACAAGAACGAAATATTATATAATTTATATTGTTTTAAATAATTTAAAGCAAAATAATGTTTCATATATGTGATCGAGAAAAGAAAACATTGTATTATTATAAAATATTATATATATCATTTTATCATTAAACTATATTTAAAAAAAGAACAGAAATGGAACAGAAACTCTTTTTATTATTATATATAATGACGGCATAACTAATGATGACACTGTGGTTCACATTAATCAAACATGTTTAGAAGAAGATCTGCTATCTATTTATACCAATTATATATATATATATATATATATATATATATAAATATATATATATATATCGTTGAAATATCAAAGTGAGTTCTGTAGTGTCTTTCTGTGTTCTTTTCTATGCGTTAAAGTGTATATATATATCAATGATCAAACCTAAGACTAAGATCTTAGTCTTGTTTTCCCATTTCTTATTGTGGTTTGATCATTGATTGTTATTTCACGTATTTATGAGAAATCATTATATATATATATATATATATATATATATATATATATATATATATATATATTACAAAAGGCCACACGGTAAAATCAATAATAAGAAATTGCTGTGAGGGCTTTCACACTATCTAATCAGAGAGTCTTGACTATACATTAAATCGAAAAGAGGTTACAACAGGGTTACATAGAAGCATAAGGGAAAGAAATGAAGAGAGGTAATAAAAAGGAACAAGGCTTCAGAAGAACAATAAAAAAAAAATAAACACAAGGAAAATATAAGAAAAAAAAAGATTAACATTCGCCAATATAAAAGAAACAATATCTTAGATTACAGAGGATGAATCACAGATTGATTAGAGTTTACATTATTCAGGTTGCAGAATACCAAGAGGTCCACTTTGTTCACCTAAAACCTTTTACTATAAATTAATAATTTATCTAACATAAAGAAGTCTGGACTGTTGTTGATGAGGGTTCCAAAATTATTTTTGATTAAAGCAGTTTCATCTATTCTGTTTATGTGAACACATAAAAATCAGTTCCAATGGTATCCTCCCATTATACTACATCATTCTTATTCTTCCTTTGCTGAATCGAAGTACTCTACAGTTCTCTTAACAGCATATTTATGTTGTTTCATACGAGTAAGGATATATTTTCCTGTTTGCCTTATATCCACAATTCCCATAAGGAAACAAGTAATCAGAAGATCATCACAAAGAAGGTCTTCTTAATTTCATTTACAAGTGCCAACAACACCAAGAAGAAATGGTTTCTATCAAAATCAAGAAAAAGCCTCCATAAAGATATCAATTATATATCTGGAAATCATAAGAATTATATTAACCTCTTAAATTATCTGTTAACTTTAAAACAAGAGATTATTACCACTTGGTGTAAAATGTTATTCCAAAGTTTGACCCTATAATGAAAAACGTTTAATTAGAAATGTTATAGATTCAATTCTTGAACTCAAACAACAAAGCATAATCACTATGAACCCAACACTGTAGGATTAACCTAGATCTGAAGCACCAAAACAAAGAGAATCAAAACTTAGCTAATCATAACAAAAGGACTGAGAGATGCTGCTATGCCGTTGAGGAAACATCGTGACATGATTATAAGAGTAGCAGATAAATGTAGATTTAGACAGATTATCTTTGAAGAAAAATCATGTTTATGGCTTACAATAGAAAAAACAATAGACAATGAAATCAACTTTTTTTGATGTCAGTATTAACATGTTATATGGCAAAATCTAAACATCAGTATTTAAGAGACACTCGGATACATCCTCCTATCTAAGTGTTCGGAGCAAATGCTCTCAACGCTACAAAGATGACCAAATAAAACCTTAATCCACAGAACATTAAGGTTAAACCTTAACAAGATCACATCAAATTGGGAAAAATTCGACTCAAACATTAATAGAACAAAACAAGCATTTAATAATTACGTTACTTTAATAAATATTTTAATCAAGCTTTGAAGGAATACCCTCATTTCAGAAAAGAAAAACAACCTTCACTGTGTTCAGTTTGCTTATACAAACGAAAAAAATTCTCTCAAGCAGTTATTCATGTCCTGAAGATGAATAGTAATCATTTGAAACAAGTCGACAATGGAAAATATGTTTTATTAAGTATGACTCATGTCATACTTAAACATAAAAGACTTGTTAGAACAGTTGCAAGTTTGGAATGGAGAGAGAGGAGGACAGGTTGGCTACCTACAAATCACTCAACTCCTGGTCTCTCATACAAACTTATGACTATTTTCAAAATTCCTAAAACTATGTAGGAATATTAGGCCATTTGTAAGAATTTAGGGTTATTATCCTTGACGCATGTTGTCTCGACTATTGTCATATTGCAATATAACAGAGTCAATAACAGCCAAGAAATGTTTGCTGGTTTAGGGTTAGGTTTTCTCCAATATCTACAAAAAATTGTCACTCTCTCTCTCACTCTCTTCTCTCTCTTGTTTGAATTTGTTAAAATATTAAACTGTTGTTAAGGACTGTAAAACATCGTGTCATGTGAATATATAATTTTTAATTTTGATCGACTGAATATTTATCCTTTTATAATATATATATCTTCTCAGAGACAGACTATCACCGATATTTTAATTGTAATACCATTTGATATGTTACTATATTCGGAGTACCAATCTTAATTAAAATGAAAACCAATTAACAAACAATTAGATACTCCAACACTTGTTGATGTTTAGTATTTTTTTTTCCATAATTGAATGGTTTTAGGTTTTAACAACTTTGGATGAAACCGTGTTATATTTCATGTGACATTCCATAACGATCTGGGATCGCGATTGGATATTATTAAAAAAACTTAAATGATTGTATTAATAAGAAAAAGCACTATAAAATAAGTATTTTAGCAATTTGTTACAATAAATAACTACGTTCTAGAGAATTTTAAAAGTTTAGTATTATGTGAATTAATTCTGTCTCAAATACTTTATTGTTTCTTTTTTTTTTCAAAATTTGATAGGAAATTGTACTTTTTGAATGATTATATTTTTTCCTTATTATGTGTTTTAAACTTAATTTGTGCATCATTTTACAGATCTCAGACTTTTACTAGGTGTAGTTTTAATGGATGAGTTTCCAAACAGGGAATCAATGTGGGCAGAGCTGTTGTGTACAGGCTCCATTTGGGGTTGTAGAAGGTTTTTTATGGCCCATAGTAATGCAGGATTTGCTGAAATAGAATAGATAGTGTGATAGACTCCAATTTTTGTTCATTTAAACGGATTATGGAAAATTGTTTTGTAAAAATATAATTCTTCATTATAATAGATTATATTGAATAAAGTACCCCTTATTTGGAAAGACTATTAGAAAAGTCACATTGAGTAAAATCTCAAAAAGCGTTATTTAGACCAGCATCAAACGATCCTAAAAGTGTTATTTAATTTAACAAAATACCGACTTAATCTTGCTCATTTATCAAATTTATATAACTTTTGAAACATACTTAATATAATTAAAATATTCCAAATAATAATTTTACATTGAATTAATTATTTTTAAACAATTAACTTTTTTAACAATAAAACTATATGAAAAATGAATAAATCATATAATATAATAAAGTTATAATTCATTCAATACTTTTGATTGTTGGAATTTTATCAAACTTGTTTATCTTTACGTTTACTTTAAACTTCGATGAATTTTAAAATGTTAAATTAAATAATGATTGATTCAATCTTTTGAATGATTTTTTTTATATATAAATGAATATAAAAGGTACTTTTGTCTAACTTTATAGTTAGACAAAATGATAGTTAGATTAAGGGTATAGAGTATATAGTGTAATACAAGGGGGGATTGATAAGTCAGTGACTTTTTGAATTTCCCTCGCAGTTACTCCAAATGGAACAGTGCTGCCGTCATCTGTAATCTATTAATGGACAACCTTCTAATTATGAGCCAGCTGCCTGTAGCAGTCGGTGTTTGATAGTCATTCAAAGCAGACAACTTCGTGCATTTTTACGAAAATGGAAAAAAGTGAATTTCGTGTACTGATTAAGCATTACTTTTTACGTAAAAAATCCATCACTGAAACCAAGAACAAACTTGATAATTACTACGAGGACTCGGCACCCATCAATTTCAATGGTTAAGAAGTGGTTTACAGAGTTTTGTTGTGGTCGTACCAGCACTAGTGACGCCGAACGTTTAGGTCCACCAAAAGAAGTGATCACGCCGGAAATCGTCGATAAAATCCATGAAATGATATTGGATGATTGCAGAATGGAAGTGCGAGAGTTGGTTCATGCTGTAGGTATCTCAACTGAACGGGTACATCATATTTTACACAAATATTTGGACATGAAAAAACTCTCCACGAGATGGGTGCCGCGATTGCTCACACTTGACCATAAGTGCAATCGTGTGACCACTTCAAAAGAGTGTTAGGCGATGTTCAGCCGTAATCCGGACAAATTTTTGCGCCGTTTTCTTACTGTGGACGAAACATGGATCCATTACAACACTCCAGAGACCAAGGAACAATCGAAACAGTGGGTTACTGTGGGCGAACGTGGACCAAAGAAAGCCAAACAGGGTCTGTCAGCCAACAAGGTCATGGCCACAGTTTTTTGGGATGCACGTGGTGTCATTCACATCGATTACCTCAAGAAAGGTAAAACGATCACCGGCGAATATTATTCAAGCTTTTGAACAGATTCGACGTTCAAATTTGGCAAAGAAGAAAGTGCTGTTCCATCAAGACAATGCACGTGTGCACGCTTGTCTAGTCACGATGGCCAAAATCCATATGGGGATATGGGGATACGAACTGCTACCCCATACAGCATATTCTCCTGATTTAGCCCCCTGCGACTATTTTCTGTTACTCAAACCTAAAGAAATGGCTGGGAGGTAAAAGATTTGAGTCGAATGAACAAGTCATTACCGAAACAAACGCGTATTTTGAGACCTTTGAGAGAACGTATTATTTGGAGGTAATAAAAAAAAATTAGAAAAACGCTGGACTAAATGTATCCAGCTAAAAGGTGACTATGTAGAAAAATAAAATGTTTCTTTGCCGGAAAAATTTTGTTTCATTCAAAAAGTCACGGATTTAAAAAACTGCCATTGTATCATCCGTGTCATTTTTTAACACCTTCCAATTCTTTTGTCATAATCTTTACTGTCATCTGACTTTCTACGTGTTCACTGGGTTTCCTGTTCTCTTAAAAATATTTACTCCTATTCCATTTATATTGATTTTTTCTTAATGATGTAACAGTAAGGTAATTTACTGTAACCGTACGCATTGTGATTATGGTTATTATAAACCCATTATTATTTAATTACACCCATAGACTTAACATAAGTTCTAGGGCCTCAATAAGTAGTTTTTTCACAAAATTACAAATGTGAGATACAGACAAACCAGATATTTATCAACACTTCGTAGCCCCAAATCAAGTATGAAATCTAACTCTTCATTTAAATTTAAAATGTCAAACTTGTTGAAACATTTATCATTTTAAAAATGTTAAACATTGTTAAATCTTTAAAACCTAATAAGTTATAAAGAATTTTTTTTCTAAACTGTTAAATTTAATAAATAAATTAAGTACTATCTTTCTAAATTAAGGATGTTGAATAAAATGTAGACCACAAAATTCAATCTAGGATTTAAAGAGTACTTTTTATTATTCCTATTAATTCTTCAACAATTTGTAGTATTTAAATATTTCGAATATAAATAATTAAGTAGTTGTTCTATTACTTTTTTTGCAATGGTATTATATATTTATATTACTGAGAATCAAATAGTTTTTGTAATAGAGTTGCAGAAGAAATCTGGTCCCAAAGTTGAAAATAGTTATGATTGGTTTATTTAATTTTAAATGACGTTTTCTCAAATAAATATCCTATCACATAAACACATTTATGAATGCTTCAACTATCCCATCATGTTCCATCAGCAATATCAGTTCCTTCTTATTTTTACCATCCTAGTATAACATTATAATGCAGTTTAATTTTAAATAATTTAATCCAAATTACATACTAATGAACTAAACTTTTTCTTTACTTTACCTACTAAACTATTAACTCTAGAAAAATTAAAAAAAGCAAAACGGATAATGAAAAAAATCATAATTTTCTAATAAGGCAAAACGTAGTTTTTGTATGAAACTTTCAAAACATATAACTTAAAATTTATGTTAAGATACTATCTACACCTTTTTTACTGATTTTAATGAAATTGAAGACAAAAATAGCTCTTAATGCCAGAATAGATAGTATTATTTTTTAATATGTTATGTAAATAGACTGTGTCAAGCATAAGAACTGTCGGTTCATTGATATACTTTTAAAAAAGAAGTACAGGTAAGTATAATAAACAAACACATACATATATAGATGTAATAATATATAAATTATATCAGTAGAATGCAAATAAAAAAATATATACATGGGAACTTACAAGTGACACCTGTGTTAATCAGTGACACAACCTTGGTTTTTTGAATACTAAAAACTGAATAAATACTTATAAAAATAAACATTTGTTTCTTCTTTAAATGGATTAGGGTAGCTATTGTTTAATAAGAAAACACAGTGGCTCAGAAACTGGAATGGGTAAAGGTAGTAACGTCAATGTAAACGATCCCTGTAACTCCAGATGGACAAAGACAGGCTTTTAAATGACCGAGGCGGCTTAGATAAGATTTCTTACATGTTATCAGTGAATCAGAATCAACATAAATTCTTAATTAGTGATTATTAAAAAATTATGTAGTAATAATATTCATTATTATTTTTTATTTTTGTTTGACTCAACCAAAATGTTTTGAAATTGTCAGATCTAAGCATTATATTGAACCTGGTAAGTTTTCTTTTGTGTGCTTTGTTTGTATGTCAGCAATCGTCGTTCTATCAAAGAACTCTCTTTTTGACCACTCTCTTTCTTGTTCTCAGAGCAGAACAGCATTTGTTAAGAGACTGAGTGTGTCAAAAGAAGGCAATAGAAAACTTTTAGATATCCCAACAGTCAAAAAGTAACTTTTCATCTGGGATGTCCTTGAATAAGATTGAAGATATTTGCAAAGTTTTGAAAATATGATCAGGCTTACTAACATCTAAATGCGATAAATAGTCTTAGTGCTCAGGTGCGTTGGAACCTCTCTGCTGAAGAGGTATAAATTGAAGTTTCCCAGCAGTTTCTCAAGTTGTAGTCCTTTCTAAGAAGCTCTTGCATACCCTCAACAAATGGTGTAGCAATTTAAATTGCTCAAGAACAAGATTGGTCGAGATAATTAGCAGAACGATTGCTGGATGCCATCTACTTATCTGGTGACATACTGTAAGTCACAACGTTTGAGAGAATAAATTTACCTACATATAGCCCTTAAAGTAAAGTGTGAAAATTTTTATGTGATTCTATACCCCTTTGGTTAAAATAATAAAACAAGAAAACGTCACTAACATAAACTAAACTATCTTAAAACTTCTGCTTCTAGTTTATTGTTCAGCAGTATTTCTTCTGTGAGAACAGATTTCTTAAGAAAGATTGCAAAACAAATGTGTTCATCTATCCTGTACAGGTTTATTGCTCAACTGTAAAGGACATGAAACCTTGTGGATGGAACCTCTGTCCTGTTATAAAGTACGTCTCTTGAAGACAGACCGAAGGTGTTTGCGTTTTTTAAATAGATGACAAAAATCACGGTTAATATTCATCTCGTGGTATGATTTGACAATCCAGGTACACGACAATAGATCAAAACAGGTTAATATTCATCAAACCTCTGATATTCCTTTGCAAGTCTCTGTCACAGATTGTTAGTTATCTGTATCCTTAAAATAAGAACTCTGATGAATAGCTCTTCACTAGCCAATCTTTTACCCAGGATGCGTTTTTTTTTTAAATTCTTCTATGAATGATCGCAGTCGACATTTTATTGTCTGCGGATGATTAGGGAAAACAGCCAGTTTCTTGTTGGTAGCTAAACAGAGTGAATAAGTCTGGCCTGTTTTTTCTCTATTGGAAAAATCGAAGTGTTATTCCCATCTCGTTTACATTAAAAGGCAGAATGGATGATACCTCACACCTTCCTCTACTGAAAGGGGGGTGGGGGGTTAGTATCTTTGTTCCTTGTTTTATTGAAATTTCTGTAATATACTAATGACCTATTTTCTGTTCGCTACTTTAAAAAGATTTTCCAACACTACCTTCATGAAATTTTTTTCTGGCAAACCATAAGAGGAACTCTGTATAGAGTTTCTTGTATTTTTGGATATAGGCAAGAGTAGGTGTCCGAGAGGTTTCCTGTTGTTTTGTTGTAAAAAATTGTGTAATATTGAATTTTCATTAACGTTAGTGTTCTGATAAAACTAAAACTTGCTCCTTAATGACTTGACCAACGTGTTGCTCCTAATCATTGTCTTGTAGCCAAAAAACTCTCAAAAATGAAACATTTGGCATCTCTTGTAGTAACTGTTATAAATTTATATGTGAACATAAAAAAAATTGTGCTAATGATATAGCTAGATTATGTGCTGAAAAACTGAAGGTAAAAAGTTTTTTAGTCTAGAATATAACATTTTGAAAACCTTATTGGAACTAGAACCTTTTAGTACAAGTGATGTTTAACTACTTATTATAAAATGTAACGACAAGCTGAAATATTATTCAAATTAGACAGAGCAGTGCATATTATTTTATTTAATTTATTTTTAAAAAAAACAATATATGCATGTAGTAAAATCTCACAAAAAAATATGAACAGAAATTGTTATTTCAACAAATTAACTCTTTTAATTAGTGTGGAACTAATTATTATCAAGTAATAACAAAAAATATATACATATATTATAAATATAATCTGTAACAAAGTTCAGAGTGACATTAGGAAACACATTTCCTTTTAGATATTTTTGAGAAAGATACATAAGATAAATATCTCGATGCAGAAGGCAAACTGCAGAAGAAAAACCTTATAAGGTTTATCTGCACATCAGTTAGTATCAGTTTCGAAATATGAAAAGCTTTCGTGCAGTTAAAGGTTAAGTTTAATAAAGACTCTTAATAATTCTGTATGTAAGAGAGTTATTATGATAGCTTACTTGGAGGACGAAAAGTTCAGAGTGACATTAGGAAACACATTTCCTTTTAGATATTTTTGAGAAAGATACATAAGACAAATATCTCGATGCAGAAGGCAAACTGCAGAAGAAAAACCTTATAAGGTTTATCTGCACATCAGTTAGTATCAGTTTCGAAATATGAAAAGCTTTCGTGCAGTTAAAGGTTAAGTTTAATAAAGACTCTTAATAATTCTGTATGTAAGAGAGTTATTATGATAGCTTACTTGGAGGACGAAATATTGCTTTAAGAAATTCACATTACAAAACAGCCACTCAGATCAGGTCACTAAAAGCCTTGAGTGCCTCGTCTGAGAAATACATCTATGTATTGTTTAAATAAGTAGAATTCTGAGTTAGTTTTAAAAGAATCAGAAAAAGTGCGAATATCACTAGAAAAGGACGAACATGATGACAACATAATGCTTAAATATAACGAAATGTTAAAACATCCCTTTTCATGTTTTTTAGGGCATAAGAGTTTTCTCCCCTGAATTTTTTTAATGATGAAATTAATAGCATTAATTATACTGCTCACTCATTAAACTGCCTTCCTCCTACATAGACAAATCTGTAAATGGTGCTGGAAAAATGTTCTCCAATGCAGTAACAGAAACCCGTTTATCATTATATATCACAGATTTAACATGTAATGCGTCATTGGATACACTTCCTAGCTTTCTGTATATGCCCGAAATATTTGCTTTATGGTAATTTTTCTAATGGTCATAACATTGGATACTTTTAAAAAAAAAAATATTTAGTAGTATTTATAAAATTTTTGTAGATGACATCAAAAACACAGCATAGATTAGATTGGTAAGTCATTAAAATTAAGTATCAAACAACAAAGATACACTGTAATTTGAGGTGATCAAAGTAGCGCATTAGCCTTGTATATAAGTAATTAGAATCATGGTTTAAAATCAATAATTTTTTTGGCTTTAGGGAAGCTAAAACTATCAGGTATGAAAGACTGATGTTATTAAGAAATATTATCCAGCCTTCTTTAAATTTAATGGGCCAAATATTGTAAAAACTAGTAAAAGCGTGTTTAAGTTAGAATGAGTGTTAACCAGAGCAATAGTTAACCTTGTAGAGCAATAGTCTACAAGGGTTGACAGTTAGTAGATAACTATTAATTATTTCTTCCTGAACTCCTTTGTTCACCCCGACATGCCATGTCCAACACTTTACGTGCTCCTTCGGTGCACCGATCGTGCAAAAGGAACAACGATCGTCCTTCACACATAAGATGCTAGTAGATGAGACTTGGATTTTAAATTCTAATAGAGATCCACTACAGTTACAGATTTTGGAAGCCATCTACATAAAAGAGAAATGCCCACAGCTAAATTTGCAAGAGAGTGACATATTCGTGATACCTACCTCCAGAAACTTTGATACTAAAATTAAACTAATAAGAAAGGAGTGACGGGTGGTTAACCTCCCGTACGCTAGGAGCGCTAGTCTGACGTTATCTCCATCAATTATCTCCATGTGTTGGGAAATGCCTGTAATATATATCTAGTCATATTCTATTTTCTGTTTACTGTTATTTTGTGTTGTTATTTATCTGTTTTTACTTTCATCTACCTGAAGATGACCTGCGAGGTCAAAACCTTGTGTTTTCTTCAATAATTTAGTTATATTTAGTCCATAATATATGTTATCAGTTATTAGACTGTGTTATTGCCTCCATTATGTCCCTGGGGAATTTGTTATTTTCATTGCCTTTGCAACATAGAAAAGTGATTAGAAAAATGAACTCTAAATGAACATAAAATCATGGAATATGAGCTATTATCTTCCCTTATAATACTTAATTGATAAAATCATGAGTTACACTATTTTATGTTTTTAGTTTACGGTAGTTGTACTGCAAACATATTTAATTGAAGAAAAATTATTGAGATTGAAAAATGAAAGATATTTGATACGAAAAATTATTCGTGAAGTTAGTAATCTTTTTTTAGACTTTACATATGTGTCGGTTTAAAGGGCTTTCCGATACGGCTGAGGAATTAGAACAGCGAAAATACACAAAGCCTCTTCTGGGCTCGTTTCATAACCCCGTCCGTCCCACAAGCCCCGGACCCTTCTATTATATCTCTATCCAATGGTTTTAGTGAAAATTGTCTTTCTTGCCTCCTTAATTGGGCACCAGTAATTAATGTTACAACTTACCATTACAACAAACCAAATCAGGGTGTTGTGGTTTTCGCTTGTGATAAGATTGCCTGATAAATTTACAAGAAATCCTTCAATATTTGCAGCGAATGTTTTAAATACACGAGTATTTAAAACATTAAAAATGTATTTAGTATTAAAATTCCAATATTTAGCTGAGTGAAAAATCATTATTTTTTTTTCTATAAAGGTATATTTTAAAAATGAATAACATTTATTCTTCATTATAGATGTTGAAATAATTGATTTTGATTTAGTATAAAGAAACTATTCTTAACACTTTCTACAATTACATTACTTAATATCTCAATTCATAAAAGTGCACATCTTTTGGCTTTCATATAAGTAAAATTTAGTTATCATGAAAAATTTATTTCTGAGAAAATTTATTTCTGTCAAGATTTTGACAGATTTAAATGTTTTATGGTTCCAACAGTCCATTTCTAATCTTTTACGATGATGTGTATGTCTGTTTGGGTGGGTGTGTATTCAAAAGTTTGTGGGCGTTTGTAAGTTGTACGGTTTGATCAAAATTATACATTATACAAAAATGGATCCTATGTATATGTTCAGAAACAATATTGTTTCTGAGCAATATTGTATCGTGGAAAAATTATTTTTTATAAAATAATGTATTTTTAAACAATGTTTTTTTTCTAATCAACTTTTAGGTTTTTTTTGTTCACCATTTTTTAAGAAAATCAAGCAAAATAAAATTATTTAATATAAAAAAAGTTGACTAGTTTTATGAGGTGATATGATACGTGTATGAATAAAGTTTTTAGGAGAAAAATTTTAATGCCAAACAGATATATATTTTATTATGTTTTTCAGGCTGATTGAATGTTGTTTCTTCCAGGAAAGAGTTGAGTTTCTTCATCCTGTGATACAAAATAACGAACTCTGAATGGTTGTATGTAAAAAGATTAGTTGTAAAGATCTAGTTTTAATCAATAATGAGATTTGAAATGAATGATCAAAATAACTCATTGTGAAATTGATCTGCTGTCAGAAATGGAGGATACATTTTCAGAGTGGATCAGACTGGATTATCAACAAGAATCTGTTGTAATATAGAATTATAGTTAATCGAAAAAGCCATTTGTCAGGTAAAGTAGGGAACAATAGACTCTATAAATATGAGTCCTGAAAATACGAGATTTATTCTATAAGGGAAGGTTTGTAGATTTTATTTGACTCTTTTTTATATAAAGTGCACATGACTTACAAGCACAAAAGAAAAACTTTACAGACAAAGGGACAAGATTCAGATTCACAGGACAGCATACACGATATTAGTTCCTTTCACATTGGCAAAAATAGGATGTCATTACTACAAACTCAAACCATGAGGAATGCTAACAAGAACAATAAGCAGAAAGTAGACCACAGACTGCCAAGTGCTCAAAAGTAAACTCCTGAATTAGCAAAACAATTAAAAGGAAGCACATTATTACAATGCCTATGATACAACTGACAGCATTCTATTTCAGAATCAAATAAAACACTTTCAACCATTAAACCAACTTTTTAATAAAAAATATCATTTCGTACTCTTTAAATAAAACTTAAGAAATTCCAGTAAGGAATTCTTTATCACTACTTAATATTTTCAACTGCTCAAGTTATATTTCCAAATCAAAGATTCAGGAAATGTAATTCGGGTAAACATTTTTTTTTCTTTTGTTATTTCTATATACAATAAATTCAGCTGTTTATTTAAAAAAAAAAAAGAGAAGAAAATCTTAATTGAAAATTCAATGATAAGCTTTCATTTAAGTTCTGTCAAGTAATAAGATTTTTAGAAAAAGGCTATTTAAACTCTGTAACGAGTTTGTCGAATAGAATTAACCCTACCTTAACTAAGATTTTTGTTTTGTTTTTTCCTTTTTTTTTTTAATTAACCCTCATTAATGGAATGAGTTTTTTTTATAAAATAACTTGAATTTTTGTTTACATATATAGTTTCAAAGATTTATTCATACATCAAGACTTGTCGAAATAAGTTTTAGTCAAGAGCATTTTAACAGATAAATATTCTCGTATCCTGAACTTTTTTCTTCTTAGTTTTTTTATTAACTGTATGAGTGATAAAAGAAAACACATAATTAAAAGTAAATGTATTATTGCATAAAGCACAACCATTTTGTAAATTACATGAATTGAAAACATCTGTTTTGCATAATTGTTGAAGCTATAAATATACATATATATGTATGAATTTAAGACACATATGTGCATATATATTCAAGATTAAGTATAATACAATTTTAATATCACAAACACTCTATTGACTATTAACAATTTTCATGAGATGTTTTACTCCTTTGAGATTTATGAACTGTTCTTATAAATTTTGAAGACTAGGAACGTTTTAATCGTTTACTAATAATAAATAATAATATTATTAACAATATATAAACGCAAATTTAATACTATGTGAATATAACACAGTCTTATTTATTTATAGATATTTATATTTATGTGTAAATATAACACATAAATAACTTCCACGTCTTTACAGGGCAATCTTCTTCTGAATGATTAAAAAAGTTGAACTTTAGGCCCTTGAGTGTTTTGTAGGTTGTTTCATTCCTTTATTCGTTTGTAGAGATTAATTTATCATCGAATTGAACCACTTTATTTGATATACGAGTATATGTTAACCGTTTATGTCTAAAAACAGTTATTGTTTACATTAACTTATTAGACTCCAAATAGATGTTTCCTTTGCAGTTAAAATAAGGAATGAGCGAGCAGGTATTTAGATTTCCAAATTATATAACTATTGTGATGAATCATGAAGTGTATTGTGGGTTTATGAATCTGATGTTTTAACAATCATCAACATAATAATGACGACAATCAAAATAAAAATACGATCAATGATCGTTATATGAGAGTTAATATCAATAGATGCATAATCCATGTAATTTTACGTTGCACGAGTGTTCATTATTGTTAATTATGAAGCTATTATTTTTAAATTTCCAGCAAGATGTTGAGATTAATTACATATTTTCAAGGTTAGCTATATAGCACCGTATGGACAGCAAACATTCATTGCTTTATTTTTGTTGTCCTGGTGTGTGTCTACGCTACGTCCGGTATCCCTTCACTCCAGTAGTTAAAACACAGATATCTGGCCTACTGCTTCCATGCATACACTGAAATATAGCCACATGAAATATACAAAAAACCGTTTGAATATCAGAATCTGCCTTGAATTTTGTACTTTGACAGCTTTCTAATTGCAACCTATACATTACGAGAGTAACCTACAAACTACCTTTTTCATCAATACTACAATACATTGTTTTAAACCAGGCATGGATAATCTTTCGTGAACTGGGGGCCATATTATATAATTTCCAAAAGACCGCGGGCTGCATGGTAATTTTTGGGGTATATCGATAGATACAGCTTATATGTACATCGTAGTCTATATATATATATATATCAGTTCAAAATTGAAGATAGGTAGCACACAAAGTAAAGAAACACACTTAACGGGTTATTAGCCGTTGCATCTACAACGTGCTTGGTCTCCCTTTCTCTTTTCTCCAGAAGACGGATTGCCCCAAAATTTGAGTTTGTAAGTGTGTTTCTTTACTTTGTGTGCTACATATCTTCAATTTTGAACTGTTATTGTGTCCAGTTTGGATCGTCTTTCCGTTTATCTAGTGAATATCTAAATTCATATATAGAAAATATATAGGATTCTCTTTTCCCATTTCTTATTGTGGTTTGATCATTATATATATATAGAAATACATGTGTCAATGATTATTTAACTTTTTATTGTTCTTATAATGAAAATTGTTATTCATCTCATTATGTAACAGTGGTAAACAATTATAACAACACAAAATCGAAAATATTAATGCGTCATATAAGAAAAAAAATTAAAACATTTATTGCTATAGAGCTCTCTCTCTCTCTCTCTCTCTCTCTCTCTATCTCTCTCTCTCTCTCTCTCTCTCTCTAATGTTTTAATTACCTTTCAAAAGTCTCTGTGATTTTTGTTAATAAGCAAAAAGCAAAAGAATTTTTAATATATAAATAGAATTCCAGATAATCTCCGAGGGCCGCACAAAAACACGTGCTGGGCCGCATGTAGCCCACGGGCCGCAGGTTACCCATGCCTGTTTTAAACAAACCCAAGTATCTCGCATATTTTTCAAATAAGCGAATAAAAGAGTAGAGAAAAAAGAATAATGAATTATAGAAATGAAATTTAAATTATTTTAAATAACTTTATTTTATGTGGTTACTTTACATTGATTGCACATATATCGTTTGATTAATCTATGTCAAGTAGAAATAAACAAAATAAATAAGTGATAGTAAGAAATATCCCAATGTTGACACGTATAAATTGTTTCACAAATAGATTGCTTGGGAAGAGGGAACTCTGAGATTGGGTATTGTTTTTAATCAATTAATCAGGAATCCAATGGAAACCACCAAACAAAAAAATATATCTATTGTAAAAGAAACAAAACATTTTTTTTTTTCTAAACATCACATATGGCTGATGATATTTAAATATTTTTTAATCATTCAGTTTTATATTATTATTGAATTCTTGTAATGTGGAACACACATTAGCATAATTACATATATTCAATGCACTAATATTTTACCATGTCCACTTAAACAAATTTACATATATTAATATATTAAATTATATATTACAAACTGTTTTCTTGTAAAAAATTGTAAATTCAGTAAGTGGCTATACCGTGCATGCAATTAAAAGTAAAGAGAGATCCAACGGTTTTATAGTAATTTCCGTTGAGGTAAACAGATATTTCATCTCCCTCAACCAATATATCGAATGTTGAAAAATAGAATAAAAATATAACGGGTGAAAAAAATGATTAGTTTTCGTTGATGAAATCACTTAATAAAATTTGGTTTTAGTTTGCTTCGGTTTTAATAATTGAAAATAAAGTTTGCAAGGATAATATTTTCAACCAAATACATGAACAACATGCAAGATTAAATAATAAAAACAATTATCTATTCTATGATACTTCTGACAAAAGACCTATATTAACTTTAATTTTTTTTCTGATTACAAAATTTAAGATTTTAAATACATAATTGTATATATTTACAATTTATTTTTAATCCAACTACTGTAAAATCGATATCAAATATCTAAAGTGAAAGAACGAAGTCTTGTGTAATTTTCGTCCATTGTTTAAACCAGAAAATATCCATTGTTTTAGGGAAACAGTTTCCAACCGATTGATTATTTTTAACAGTTATTAATGAAGTATCAGATTCTAATTTTTTTAACTTTTAATTTACAGGTTATTCAAACTTTTTGGACAGATAAAGTATATTTGAGCCAATGCTATGTATCATCATCACGAACTATTAAACAAAATAATTTGCATAATTTAGCAGAACACTAGTGTAACTAAAAATACAATCAATTTAAAGCTTTTCTTGAAAAATATATAAAAATATTTACAGGCCAGTCCAAAATTTAACTATAGGAAAAAGGAGTTGAATTAAAAGCTGACAGGATACAGACAGATTTAATTCTGATTAGAGACATTTTCCTCTGGGTTGATAGTTGTACGTGAACATGTCAATACTTTACCTGGTATAACTTCTCCGGACATTATCTATTTTCCAGATCACAGGGAAATGTAATACAATATTATCTAGATTTCTTATAACATGAAAACAACAACAAGAACTTATACATATGATGCGCTATGCATAAAGAATTATATATATATATATATATATATATATATTCGGTGCGATGTTGACCAATGGGAGTAGAGTTACAGGTCCAAGCGTAAGGTCCCAGTTGCCCGCTGCTCAGCAAAAAGCCTTTGCGTTCTGCCAATAGGTATAGAGGTTGCACAGTCCCTCTGTGTTAAATGATGTTTGGCAGAAAACATTAGCCTCACTTTACAGTGAACTCCTGTTCCCTTTCTATTTTTGATTTTTGTGGTGGTTGGGTGTTGTTGTTGTTTACTATTTTCTGTTACGGATATTGCTGGATATTTAAATGATACTCTCGGTTGTTTACTGCGAAAAGCCGCCTTCATCTTCATGCCAACAGGGGTAGAGGTTGCACAGTCCCTCTTGATTATTAAGAGATGTTGACACTGGAATCCAACTTCTTCTCGGAGAAACATCTTCAAGTTGTAGGTTTTGTATATTGTTCTCTTCGGTTTCTTATGTTCATGTTTTTTCTTCAGTTGAATGTTATTGCTGCTATTGATGGGTGGCTGGTAGGTGATGAAAAGTTCTGCACTGTTGACCTGGTGGTGGTATTTGCGACATGTTTCAACCATTCTCTGGTTATCTTCAGGCAAGGAAATGGCATTTCAAGCATATTTTATTGAAAATGATCGCAGTTTCTGCATTCGATTGGCGAACCTGATTTATAGTTTACCTACTACAATAAGGAGAATAGCCAGGAGGTTAGAATCAGTTAACAAAAAGGTCGTGAATGCAGAAACTGCGATAATTTTCAATATATATATATCACTTAAAATAAACTGTGACACATAGTCTGAAACATAACAAAGACTCACTTTTCAATATTTCGACCGTAATTGTGGTCAATATTAGATACATGCCAAACAACTTTTGGCGAAACGTTGGCTGATAATCAGGAGTTGTATGTTTATGACCAAAATCCTCAAGAACCCCTTTGGTGAATATATATATATATATATATATATATATATATATATGATATCTATTAGTTCTAGAATCAACATTAATGCAACGATTTTGTCAGCTCTGCTTGCTTTTCTCACTCTCTGTTAGTTTTATTTTGTTAGTCAGATTTGGAATGTAAACCCAATTGTTGCCTGTAATTTGCTGCACTACGTCTTCTTCAACATCGTATGGGGTTGTTATTGACAGTAATAAAAATATATCTACGAGGAGAAACTTTAATACGTTTTGAAGAACACCAAAAAATTAGGAGAACTCATAATTTACTGATAAAATCTTGCTATTGATTTGAAGAGTAGTTTCCTATAAGATATTTAAAAACATTTCTGTCCAAGTCAGTAAAACAGTCAAATGCGTCGAATTCAAATCCTTTACTTGGTGATCTAGACATGTGGTTTTACTTTCTATGCCACTAAAATGTTTCAAACTGTATTTTAAATAACACAACAATCCATCATAAACAAGCAAAGCATTAACCATGGACGAATAGTTGATAATTACATAACTACACACCATACCTGAAATGCACGAGAAAACTATATCAGCATTCAGAAACAAAAAGCATATTTATTCTATATTAATTCTATCAAGCAAAACGAACCGTACAGCAACTCAAATGTAATGACAATATCTTCCTTATAAACAATTTTCTTAAATCACAAAACCATCACCAACCCAATTCAAAAGCAAAAGCCAACATCTTCATTGTACGCTAAGACTCAAAACAGCTGTTTGTGAGCACACAAACAAATGGCAATGTCTTCACTTTAAGATTCGTTTGTAAGACACAAATAATGCAATAAAAATTAACCACATAATTTTTTTTAAATTTATTTCGTTTTACATTGTTAATAAGTTTGCTTTGATATTATATCGATTTCATCATAATTACTTTTTATTTTTAAAAGTATAATTTATATTTTATAAAATGCTTATATTTCTTAAAAACACTTAAAGTTTTTAAATTATCAAGTTTATTTTCAATATCATGTATATTTTTTATTAAATGATTGCATTAGGTAGTTAATTTTGCATCAGATCTAAAAAAAAAAAAAAAAAAATTCAACCCATTTCAGAAGACAATGGCGTGCGGTTGAAATGGAGTTTTGCTGATAGCCCAAAACAAAAGTAGTGAGTCCACGGAAAAGAAAATCAACTTTCTGTTAGATTGGTTTGTTTTATTGTCATTTTGAATCATGATAAAAAAAAAACTCTTTCCATGACAATTTAAAAAAAAACTCAAACCTGCTCTTGATATTTTAATTAAATACCTACAAAAAAGTAAGATAAATATTTTTAATATTTTCATACATTACTCCTTTCAGATTATGTATTTATTTTATTTCTGTTTAAAAACTGCATTGTAGTAATCCAACAAAACACTCATATGCTTCTCGTGGACCTATTATATCATCGGAAGTAAATAAAGCGCTTCTTCTCTGTTTAGCAAATGTAGATAATATAGACGAGGTTTATCGTTGAAATTGTGTTCATATAATGTTAATAATGTAGCACTGTTATATATTTACACCACTGGTATATATTTGGTAATATTGTAATGTATTTAGCTATTTTTTATGTGTTATTATTTTGGTAAATGTACTTATGTTACCTTCATAATAGCAAGTACTATTGATTAGTAGCAAATATATTTTAATAACAACTGTGTCCCTAATCTTTTTAATTTTTAATAAAATTTTTTCCTCAAATGTTTAAGAATATTGATTTTTTGGAGTCTACATTAACCATTTTGCATATTTTTTTCAAGCATAGTTGGCATGAATAAAACGAATTTACAGATTTTCCTTTTCTTAAAGTTCTCTTAACTTCATTCTCATAATTTCGCAATCATGTCTCTCTGAGATTGGGTATTGTTAACTGTGTACTGTTGTGTGTGTAAAAAATATATCAATACTCTACAAGTCAAACGGTTTGACATTGATGAACCAAGCATGCCAAGGCTCTCTTGGCGAATGTGTGTTGATTTATTCAGTTTAATACTGGCCAGGACTTTGTGCACCAGAATTCACTCTGTGCCTACAACACATACCCATGATTTTCTACCACCAACCACACATGTGCAGCTCTAGACCACGGCCAATTATGTTACAATGAAATGAAGATTGGATGCTCTTGCTTCTACTGATTAGCATGCCACCGACTGTCTGATACCCGTGTGAGCAAAGCACTCATTCATAGTACATTAGCCACTACAGATTGATAAATCGCATGAAATTCAACATAAACGTAAAAAGTTAAAGTAAAAGTAAAACGTTATACTATTAGCTAGTAGCATTTGTAGCTAAGCTACTAGCTTAGTAGCTTACTAAGTTACTTAGTAGTAAGTTAACTTACTTAGTAGCTACTAGCTTTTAACTCAGCTATTCAAGACATAATATGAAGTGTTATGATTTATATTTGGATAACAATAGTATGAAAATTCCAGTATTATTAAACAGTTCTCACAAATGCATTCTTTAAGAGCGGTATAAGATTGAAGGGGCCACTTTGAGAATAGAGTTAGTTGAAACAGTTCACATTTTTCTCATTTAAATTATTTTTACATTTCAAATTTCAGGAAAAGATACAATGTAACTTTATATTACAGATGATACCACACATTCTGCTAAGGTATGATCATTTTTGATAAGTTCATTATAAAGATTGTCACTAAGGAAATTTAAATTGAAATCATTATAGAAATCTACCTGCTTATGTTATATCAAAATCACTTTAAAAATTAGTCTGTTATTGAGAGAGAATTGAGAGTTAAGAGAAAACAAAAATTGTAATAGATTGATTAGGTTCATAAAAGCCCAAGTTATATGAATACCGTCAAACATTTTTTCTTTATAAGCCTTATAACCAGTTTTGACTTTGGTAAAGACAAGCTAGAAGTGTAGAAATGCACATCTCACCTAAAATATGATAAGGTAAAAACAGACAATCATCTTTAATTCATGTCAAAAAAGTATGTACATATTTAAAAGGTAAAAGGTACATCATCTGTAATTTCTATTATGGCATAAATACGAGTAGGTCTGGAAGTAGTCTGGAATGGCCTTCAGCTGGTCGGTTACAGCAGTTTGTATGTTTTGTAGTGTCCCGAAATGAGTTCCCTTGAGGTGATTTTTCAATCTCGGGAAGAGGAAAAAGTCACAAGGACTCAAGTCTGGTGAATAAGGAGGCTGAGGAGCAACAGGAATGTTTTTACTGGCCAAAAACTCGTTTATTGAGATGGCAGTGTGACAGGGCGCGTTGTCGTGATGCAACACCCACTTGTCTTTGATGTTTGGCCGCACACGAAGGACTCTTTTTCGATCATTCGATCATTCTGACTGTCAAGCGTCGATCTGAACGCACAAGGTTCCGTACTCTGTTGACATTTTCATCGGTGTTTGCACTTGAAGGCCTTCCGCTTCGTGGTTCATCTTCAATCGACTCTCTTCCTTCTGAAAATTCCTTAAACCACCGAAAAACCTGTGCCCTTGATAAAACACGTTCTCCATAGGCCTCCTGAAGTTTTTCAAAAGTTTCGGTTGCATTATGACCAAGTCTGAAGCAAAATTTGATTGCACACCGCAATGAGGTCACTCATTTTTAAAACGCTCAAGAAAAAACCATTTCACAAAAACCAACGCTACGGACAAACAAATGACTGTGGCGAGTTCAGATTCATACTGGAGGCGCATCACACGTGCACCTGACGCTACTCAAGGCCACGCGTATCCAGCGTTGCCAGATCGAAAGCGACGTTGCCAGTCTCACTACTTTATTTACACACCTCGTAGGTCTGGAAGTAACAATGCTATTGATATTAACCTGTTTGAAACTTCACTAATTCAGGACTAGGAATGGAAAATAACCACACTTAGCCATATCTCACCTTTTATGAGTTTTTTCTGTGCCTACCAAATTGTTTATTTAATTAATAAAAAACTTAAGCAGCAGTAACCAACGAATATTGACAACGTATCAAGTAGAGTTGGGAAAGAAATTAAAGAAAACCGTAAGAGTTTAAGCCGTAAGAGAGTAAACCTCACGTGGGAAAATCATGTCCCAAACTAAATGAAAAAAGAGAGAAATCATTTTCTTCTTAAGTAGAGTATGGAACTAAACAAAGTCAAAACATACAGGCTGATAGTACTAACGTTTATTTGTTGTAAAGCGAAAATTGTCTTGGGAAATTGTCACAACAAATACCTGGATTCCAGTAGGAAAATAAATAGCACACAAATGAAATCTTAAAACAATTTTAAAACCATGGATCAATTCTTACATTTTACACTTAGATACAAAGGATGGAATAAAAATAGAATTTAAATGCAAAAAAATGCTATACTCTAGTGTGTGTTGTCCTAAAAGCAGCATGCAACGAAGTCTAGAGACCAATGCTATTCCACGAGTTTTACTCGTCTTGCTCTGTCTTTCCTAAATCCTCCATTTGTTTGATACTCAAACCGGAATTCTAAACATCAGGGTCTAGTCCTAGATACATCATTAAGTTGCTCACTTTTTATTATAATGATTAATGGTAAACTGGACGATGAGATGAGACAACATGGTTTAGAAGCTTTATGATACGCAAATGATTTAGTTATGTGAACTACCAGCGATATTCATAGTCTCCCAAAGCAACTATGATCTCCCATAACAAATCTTGGTTGTCAGGCTGTTTTCTACAAATATATGGTGGACACTTCAAAAACTACTCTTCCGATTTTTACCCTACCAAGGAATTTTCTCACTTTCACAATGTATTATGAAGGCAAATGCTAGAAGAATATTCCTACATACATAACGTTTATATGGATTGCAAAGTGATATAGAAGCTACACATCAGCTTTTGTGTTAATAAAACAGCAGAAGATGTGTGCACCTGAAAACATAAGCAGCCACTAATTGGATTGCAAACAAAGAGCATTCGGAAGGAGCTTACATAAGCTAAGTACGAGAAATTCTTGAGTATGGTAGTGGCAATATGATAACTGCAACTATGATCACATCGATAGAACTAAACCTTATTCAAAATACTGTTCTGGAAGTTACAACAGTCTCCTAAATCTATCCTGATGACAGAAATTAAAGTCAATGTTCAGGTGGAACCACACCAACCACATGAAACAGAAGTAACTACCCTCTTCATCACTGATTCTAACTTGAATAATTCATTTCTAATGCATAGTACATGGTCTAATTAAATTCATGACAGATCACGCGATAATGTTGGTTAAAATATGAAAGGTCAGTGTTGTTAAGAAATATTATCTACTCTACATTGATTGAATTTAATAGATCAAATACTAAATACTTTAGTGATTGCTTATTTAAGTTAGCCTCAGTGTTGACGAAGGCAATAGCTTTGTCTACAAGGTTTGTCGACTACCAGATAATTTGTTACTTATTTCTCCCTGAACCCCTTTGTTTACCCTGACTTTCCTCCCCAGCCTTTGATCTCTTTCCTATACTTCACGCCCTTTGAAAACCTCTCTTGCACCACTCTCTTCTAAATATGTACCCAATGTTTTACATCAAATCATTCAGTATCATTGAGACTTTGACGAAAGACTCGTTTTAGTCTTTGAAAAATGGCCTTTGTCATTTTTCTTATTTGTTTGGTATGGTTTATAATTTGATTCTTATTTCATCTGCTTACTGTGTAAACTTGTTAAATACATGCATACAGATATATAATGCAAATGTAACGCTGGTAATCTAGAGCTCAAGTGTAAAACAATGGTAGAAGACCGTTTTTATGTCTCTGTTACCCTCAATCATGGCATAAACGAGGAAGAAGGGGAGACTTAAAGATCAGTCCACCAATACCAGACGCCACCCTCTTTAGGCTCAAATTCCAAGAGTGTTAATTGAAAACTGAGGTAGACATACGTATCAAGGCAGCATATTTTCAAAATAAATATGTAAAAACGACGTTCTTGGTACTAACAATGATGGTTTAACTATTCATATTTTTCTATTTCGACATAGTTTTAACCATAGATATTCGACACCAATTAAATCAACTTGTTGAAATTAAACTTATTTTGGTGGTTATAATGTTGTCTAATTTATGTATCAAATTAACTAAAAAGGAAAACGTATTAAAAAATCTTATCATAGAGGATAATGTAATTGTAGTTACTTTAGATTTTAGATTTCTCCAAGATGTATTTTATGTCCTTTCCCAAACAAGTAAAAACACAATTTATATAAAATAATTTCTACACAACTAATAGTTTAATCACCAAATAATCAAGAAACAAATCATGCAATTTCTCTTCATCTTCTTCAGTATTCTTTAACTAATTCACTTCTCCCTCTTGAGTAGTAGATTCAATGCTTGAGAGAATTCTCCTTCCTTCCAATCAAACTTGTTTTGTCACGTCCGAACTTGTGCTTTAGTTTTGGTCTGGCTCAAATGGTTTACTAGACTCCTGTGGCTCACAGAATACATCTCGTCTTTTCTTGAATTGACTTTAAGCCTATCCTTTAAAAGATTATTCTCCCCTATCCATTTCAGATTATGACTCCTTGAGCATATAAATGTGTAATCATCAACAGTAATGTATAAATAATCTCACATTATTTTTTTCATGCTGTAGGGCTATAAATTAACCAAATTTCTGTAATGATTGTCTCTTAATTCTAGAGATGTATCATCTGCTATAACCAGTAGCATAACAAACTAATCTACGAAGCTCATAATGTGGGCAGGATCCTCTGTAATAGAGGCTTTTTCCTGATACTCTAAACAAAAATGTTGGTTTAAAATAGCAGTTCTAATAACTTGGAACAGTATTCATAGTTGTATTTGTACTTTATTATGTACTATAGTACAAGTCTATGCTTAAATGAACAACCTGTAATAAAATAAAGTAAACTAATTATTATGAAAATCTAAAGTTAAATTTACGGTTATTTTTAAAATAAGTTACCATGTAGAAATACATCAGTGCGATAAACTTTATTTGTGAAAAATTTATAGCCTTGCAAATTTGTAGGTCCAGGTTCCTCACATTGTCTCTCGCAAACTCCATTCATAATGGGCAACTAATAAAATTAGTTTCAACACCAAACAAGGTTTTATGAAAAAACAACACATTTAAAATGAACGAATTAGAATAAAACTATATCCAAAAATAGCACTTTTTAAGTGGATGAGTTGAATATTTTTTTTTAATTATGCAAATAAAAATTATGTTATCTAACATTTTTTTTGATTTCAGAAAAAATTTTTTTTCGCTAAATAGCTAAGTGCTTAAAAATGAAATTATGTCACAAAATGCTACCTAATATTAACAATGTATTAAAAAAAATTAATAAATTTCCATTACCACAAATAGGCAATAAGATATAACAACTGAAAAATCAACATGAACAACATTCACGTACTGTACATATGGGGTTTGTTTACATTGACTTAAAAATTATTAAAGAATTCATAGGGAATTTAATTTTAGCAATTTTATCAGACATTTTTCTGAATGAGCGAAGAAAGTTTTATGTTAACCATTTGAAATAGAAAATTAATGTTATACATTACAGTAGATACGAAGATGACTTCTTCTTAACCTTAAATAACACTAATGATGATGAAGTACTAGACATATATGAATACATCAGATCATTCAATAATAAACCAAACTTACGTATAAAATAGAAATAAACAATAAATTAAACTTCATGGACTTAAATATAGAGAATATTTAAAGTGGCTTACACTAAACTTTACTACAATCAAACATAAAGTCTAACTCAATGATTTGATTTTTGATTCTATTTTAAAGTGATTAGTGTAGTCTTTAGGCCAAACAAATAAATAATTAATAATGATTTAATTGTTTTTTTATGTGCCTATATCCAATTTATAGTGTGCATTGCATTCACATAGAATGTGTTGATAGATATGTCTGTTGTAGATAGAATACGATTATAATGAATCCATCCATAAGTGTTGACTAAGAATAAAATGTTTGCATAAATATTCTGTACATGTTTATAAGTTCATCCTTTGAAGGTTTATTATTTGTATTACTAATTAACTTTCATTTGAATTATATGTTTAGAAGTAATTAAACCCGGTTTTTCTAGTCACCTTGTATCTGTTCCTTCTTCATTAATTCTGAACTTGCATTTTCGACAGAGCTAGGACTTTGCACTGATGTAGACCCAGCAACAGAACGTTTGTTAGCCTTAAGTTTCCAGCCTATCCTACTGCTTGCTTCTTTGTAAGCCCTTGTGTCATAATGACTGTTAACTTTAACATTAGAAATTAACATTTTCTAGTTTAACATTAGAAATTTTAAAACTACAGCTTAAAAAAAACACTTTTCCTTGAAACCAGGTAGTTTCCAAAACCAATGATTATTTTCAATTGCTTTTATACAAGCTGTAAGATATTCTATGAAGTCATTGTATCTGAAAAAATATAGCCAAATTATTAATATCTCATTCTAAAAAAAAAAAATAAATAAAAGTTTTTCTCATTGTAGCATTATCCTTCTGTCACGGTCAGAATTGACTGCAAATGACATCTTTTATGAGAGAAAAAAAAATGTATGAGGGCTACAGGGTTCCAATGTTTCTATGCTAGAAGTGGATAAGATGGTCCATTAGTCCTATTATCCATACACTTGTCTTTATATTTACAATTCCAATATAGTTAACATTGTAAATGTGCATTGTTTTTCATTTCAAAGCATATTAATATGATGATATTGTTTTATGACTGTAGTAATAGTAAATTTGTAGAGCTAGAAAAATTTTGGTTTTGAGTGAAGAAGACACTATAACCTGCTAATTAATTTCATACAGCTAAACATTTGTTGTAATTAGTTAATGTATCCCATACATGTCTTTCCCAATTTATACTTTTATCTAAAGAGACTCTAAAATTGTTGCATAACAGTTCTAGTTCAGTATTTTTAAGGAAGAAGTCATACAGATCTACTTTTTTCTGCTTGAGATAGGTTTAAGCACTGTATTAACCGGCTTTATAGACAGGCCTTCCTTCTCTACCTGCCATTCAGCAATTTGAAGAGCTCAAATTTCAAACTATAATATATTCCTTTCTTTATAACAAAAGTTCATCTGCATATAATAAGCTTTATTATTTTGAATATCCAGGAGGTCATCCAGAACTGATAACCACAATAGGGACTACAGCGCACCTCTATGAGAACATACTGTAGTTGTGGTAAATTCTATACTACACTAATTATTAATGCATTAGATTGTTGTAATCCATTCTACATTACTGGATTAACACGTCTATCGATTAGGTCTTATTCAATGGGTTCCAAGCGGTGTTAACAAAACTGCTTCAATATCCAAAAAATACCCCAGAGTTTGTTTAAAACTAAAAAACCTTTTATGTTTTATAACACAAGTTATTATAAAAATATTGTTTATAAAAAAAAAAGTTTAATTTACCCTTTTGATAGGTGTGGTGTCATTTATGATGCCTATTTACTAGAAACTTCTTATACAGAGACTTATGAAATTGTTGTGAAAAGACAAAAAACTGATACGATATTCTAAGTTTTCTAAATCACCAAAGATGTGAGACAAAAATGATAGCCGTATTCATAAAGAAGAAAAACGATTTTTAGCTAAAAACAAAGGTGACGTTCCTATGATGTAAAGGCAAATCAGTTTTGACTGATATAACAATCCATACATATATTAATCATCCTATACAACAAATAATTTCAGGGTTTAGTTATTTGATAAATGAACTAATAACAATACCTATAAAGGAAAAAAAACTCTAATAAAGAGTTAAATACAACCAAAAATATACGTTATTAGCAACTAATATACTTTATTCTTAATAATTAAAATTTCAAAGAACAGCAAAAATGAAAAAAATAATAATTAATAATACTAATAAGAAAGAACAATAAAAATAAAAAAATAATAAAAACAATAAGAAGAATAGAAAAATAAAAATAATAAATATGCATCTATACCATACATAGGAGAAGTTAACGGGAAAATATTACTAATTAAATGCAATTTATAGTTAGGTTTCAAAAGCAACAATTGTTTGAAACAAATAGAAGGTAAAGCACTATCAACAAAGCTTAGTACTTAAACTAAAATTTAAGGATGGTAAACATGTATGTATAGGGCATAGGAAATACTGTAAAATCCCAAAACAACGGCTTAAAGAGGTTCTTAAAGATTACTTAAATAATTCAAATAAAGAAAACTTTGTGAACCATCTAACATAAAATGACTCAATTATTTGATTTGATATATCGCGACAATTACTTCAACAAGTATGTCAAAGATCTATTAGTTTCCATATAATCTGATATTATGTTGTTCAAATCCTCTGTTAATTGATATTTAAAACCGGTTATTCCTAAAATAATTGGGGATGTTGAATTCCTGACTTGTTAATTTTGACGGCGCTTTAATGGTATTGGACCTAGTTTACACATTATAAAATGCAGGATTATTTTAATATTTTTTTTATTGAATAAACTTAATTTTTATAAGATATACCATTAAGATAGAGAAGTTTTTTGAAAAGTTTCTTATATTTGCTATTAAACACTTTTTTGTTCTAGTTTCACCTTTTATTCTCATTAGCCTATAACCCTAAGGAAGCTCAACCAATCTAGTCACTAGACCAAAACTGACCGTTCTATTCAACCAAAGACTAATAATGTCTAATAATAAAATGTAATAATAATGTCTAAAGACTAATAATAAATAATAACTTTTATATGGTCTTTTCATTATGCTTTTTATTTTATTCATTCTCTTATTGGGGATTCTCTATAAGTTTTTTTAACAGCTTCTTTAAGTCTTTTCGTCAAGATGGAGTTGGAATTAGATCCTTTTTCATGTGTAGCTTCTATCGTAATGCGATCATGCAGGGTAATTTACAGTAAAAATCTGGATCTTCTAGTTTATAATTAAGTCATATAATATTTAGATTTCCACTTTTATCTTTTGTTACTAATATAATTGTTATCACAATAATCTTTCTCAGTCAGTTGAGAGTGAGAGTGATAATTATTCATATTTTTGTATTTCTTTAGGTAAAATGTCATTAATTTCGTAACAATTTCATAATTCTAAATTACAGAAATCTTCTTCTTTTTTTTTTTGTAGTATTATTGAAATATATTATACAGGCAACTGAGTCATAGTCTTAATATTAAATAGGTTTGAAAGATATATATTTTATACACCCTTCCTAAATCCTTATAGGGCATAACTTTTGATAGCACATCCTAAAAATTGATTTAGCAGAAATACATAAATATAGTAATCTAGACTCTTAGGATAAGTTAATGCAAGCTTAACGAAATGGTTGTAAGCGTGGCAGTTTACAGGGGCCGTGGAATTGATCACAACTGACGGACGACCTTATCATTAATATTTGGTATTCTTATTAATTTCTCAACAGTACTGCTTTAGTTATTTATCTTCTTTAATTATTAGACCTGTTATTGTTATAGCTTTGGCAGCAGATATTGAAATGTACAAGTTTTATATATCAAATGATGTTAGTTTTATTTTGTTCTTGTTTATTTGTTTTTATTTTATTTTTTATTTTTATATTTTACATTTTTATTTCATTTTTCTCTCATTATTTATTAGCTCTACAGAGTTTTATTATTTTATAATAAAGTAAAAATTCGTGAACTTATCTTTATCTGTTATTATTTAGCTATTTCTTTTGGTTTCTTATTGGCAGGGGAATTTCTATAATTTATTACCAGTCTTATTGGTTCACGTATGTTCTGTAGCTTAATTTGCGGATTTAGTTTCCAGAGCACTTGGGTTAATATTTAGAAATCTATAAGTTTCGTTCAGATTTATTACATTATATATTGCTTCTCTAATTCCAGATTGGCTGTTGTTAGTTAGATCATTTTATAATTAGTCAAAATTAACTTGGCCCATAATTTTTATCAATATAATGAGATTTAAAAATTTTGATAGTTGTATTATTTTGATTTACCATAGAGTCTATCATTTTGACATTATCATTTTTTTTTTACTACTTTTAAGGGTCTTATTAACATTATTTTAATTCTTTGCATGTTTATTATTTTTCTGAAGTTGTATCTATTATTACGGTAGCTAGATGCCCACTGTGGGTTTGTTGTATAGTTGGTATTAATTTTACAGTGAGTTCTGAATTTTTTATAAGATTTTCTTCGAAATTATTAATTGTTCCTTTATGTGTTTATTTTGAATCAGAACATGAACAGGGAAATTCTCAAGATGATGAGAATTAAAATTTTGATTTTTTTTAGAATTTCTATGTTTAGTGATATGTAGCGTAGATAGACAAAAATGTGACTGTCGCTTTATAGATGAACATGTTTCCAATAATTTATTATTCGTTTTGTGGGAGGATTTGGGATTATTTAAAAGTTAAGTGTAAGCATGGATGTAACTGACATACGTTTTCACCTTTTTTTATATAAAACAAATATATTTATTTAATATTTTTTATCACACATAAATACTGTTTGAAAGATCATAAAGAAGTGGATTTTGGATTGGTACCAGTTAGTGCTTATATACCAGTTGTCAGTTTATCTTGACTCGATTAAAAGTAGTTTAGAAGTCTCACTTTTAAGAGAGATAACGTCTCGTGTTTGGATTCCATTATCAAAACTTTGATAATGAAGAAAAATGGGAATAATATCTGGGACTTTAGTTATTTCTTCAAAGAAAGTTGACTTGGTATACTGATAGTCTTTTAAGTATTTTGAAATATCTGCTTTTTAGGAAAATTTTATTTACACTCATATATAAAACTATATTTGATTCCTTATACCACTGTTATTTTAAAACATAATTAATATATAATCCAATATTTTTTCACTTATTTAACTCAAATATGTAATAATTTACCAAACCAAGAATTTTATAATTGTGCTAGTCAGAGAGGTTACTAAATATGTTACCATATAATCAACTACCATATTCTCCAAACATTCCAGACTATCCATCTTTAAAATTCAACTGATTCGATTTACTTGGTGTTATTTGTTAGACAGTCGTGTATTAATGTTACCAACTATTTACCAATTTACTGGTTTCAGATATCCTCATATTTCAGCGGTTCTTTTATTATTTCTTTGTTTCAAATCCGTCTCTTAAAATGTTCTTAAATTGATAAGGGTTTGGAAGAGTTTGTTGCTTTTGTAGTGGTCGGATCCTTAACGACTGCTCATGTTATAGTCTAACTATGGTGATAATTTTCTAACATGATTTCTAGAAAAGTTTAATTTGTGACTGTCTATTAATTCAGTAAGTAGTATTTCTAGTAAATACTGTTTATGTATTGAATTAATTATGTATTTTTTATACATCAAAGAAAAATATTCCTTTTATTTTCCTACATTAAATTTATTCCTCTTGAAGCCATTAACTAATTAAGTAGAGTGTCTCCTCTACAGCATCAAATGAGATATTTATGTGTTTAATTGATATCAAACACATTAGACAATCATAGTAATATTTCTTTCAAAGAAATAAGTCAGTAGATCCATAAAAATTAAAACATTGAACCATACTGATATGTTTAAGGACACGAACCTAACTCTTTGGTCAGTTGTCTTCCGATACTATTTATTGCTTAAGTTTTGCTTCTGGCGTGCAATCACGTTCACCACGTAACTTTTCGAGTTGAATGCCCTTACATTTTATATTTTCCTGTGTGATCAGAAATATCTATTTTACAATCAAGTTTATTTTAAGATGTAAAATTATATTTATTCTAGTACACTTATTTGAACAATGAAATCTTTATTTGACGTTTTTATCTAAAAATATTGACTTAAGTATTTGTAATGTTACAATCTTTCTATAATATTAAGGTGTCTAATTATTTTTTGAGATTTATTATTTTTCGTTTTTGCCATAATTATCAAATAACCAACAATTAAAATGGCATGTGATATTCATCATCGCAGAATATCCTGTGAGAAGTGGAATTTTATGTATTCTTAATTTTACGATTTGAAGGTTAATGATCTGATTAATTTGACATATTATTATTAAGCTGAGGTACGTAAACGATGTATATGTTCCATGACTGTTCCTGATAAGTTCTTCATTTAAAAAAAAATTCAAAGGTATTTCAGTACACCTGACGGTATTTCACTTTACCTTTTACCCTTTCTTCGCTAATTAGAAGAGCATGACTCATAAACTCAAAGGCAGAACATTGAACCATTTCTTAGAATAGCAAGGACATCTCAATATCTTTTGCATATCAGAACGCTGATTCTTTAGAGTTCCCAGAAAGCTATCTACAACTGTTCACAACCTCCCGCGGTACAGTTTCTAATAGTCACAACCTCAGTTGTGTTAGGTCCTATACGTACACTAATTTTTGTTGGCTTATTGCACTTCATTCAATAACTCTTGTATTACAACATCTATGTATCAGTTCAGATTTACGGAATTCAAAAGGGGTGTTATCGAAAGCCACTTCAATGTCAAAGAAACAGATCAAAATGATCTCTTTAAGACTTAAGGTTATTTATAATTAGATAATGCATATTTATAGACGTATTTATTTATAGTTAGACAATTCAGTCTAGAAAATATTAATTTATTGAGTCACTAGCAAAATGGATTAATTTATTAGCCTCTTGTGACATTGAAAAAAATGTATCTTTTCCATGCCTTTGTTTTACCCAAAAATAATAATGGAATTCTTAAACACAACAAAAACTATATGTATATATATATATATATATCATTAAGATTTTTAAAAGCAATAAACATATAGATTAATTGCAACAAATTTCTTTGACAACCTTCCCTGAAACGATTAAAAATGTAGTAAAAAATATGTATTTTATCTTCTTACACATTAACTGAAGAAAATATATTCAATTTCCATTTATTAACATTTAAATGGTAATTATTTTTTATTCAATTCTGTCAAAAATGTCGGTTGTAGTTTTTGAATGCAAAGAAATACATGTACTGCAGGTCGTCTTATATTTGAAGTGAGTTTCAGTTTTTACAGTTATAGTCACTTTTTTTTAATCAGGACTTCTCGATTTTTTTTGTAGAAACATAATTGTAAGAATACTTAATAATTCATTTTTCTATGCTTATCCACGTATGATGAAAAAAAAATTTGTAAAACTATAAAATGTACCATGACGCCTCTTCCATCTATGCAATTATTCACGTCATCTTCATAAAAAGTGCTAATTTAGGAATAGGTTTGTTATAATCGGTCAAACAGTGTAACTTGTAAAGCAACTGAAAACTTTCAAAGCTATTCGTAATTCAAAATGTTTACGCTGTATTACAATAAATACCTTTACTGTTGCCTTAAAAATGTAAGGTTTTTTTTTTCAGTTATGGCTGGGATTTTGACGGATTAACATACATTGATGTCTCTAAAGTCCTTTTTTTTTTAAAAAAAAATTACTATATTTTAAATGAAGGTTTTATAAATATATGTAGGATATCTGACTACAATTTATCTTCTTGACAACTACTTATGCAAGATGCAATTAACAGCATGCGAATAATCCCAACTCTGTTTGGAAGAGGCGGTAACCTTTGATCCCATTCTGTTCAATCGCTTTGAATAGGATAATGATTTTTGGTTAACTATACCTGCTACCAATAGATGTGAGAGATAATTCAGTAAGGGCTATTTCGCAGGATAATAAATAATTCAAAATTGTTCTGGATTAAGTCTTTCAAATTGTTTACAACTAGCTAAATAGCTATGTTTCAATAAAATAAATGTAATTATTGAACTGATTAACTATAAATTTGATGATACTGTACCTACTGTACCAGAAGGTATGATATAACTCCATCGGGATAGCCACAATAAAATAAAACAATAACACAATTGATCGTCAACATTCTTGTATTATGCTTACTTATAGTGAAGTTTAGTGTACGTCACTGCAATTTGGGGGTTGGGGGGGGGGGGGGGGGGGGATTACTGAGACATGGTTTTATCATTTCTGTGCATTATGTAGTGCTAAAACTTTCTCCAAAACGGATAAAGTCAAACGGAGATCGTTATTTTTTATTAGTTCTAACAGTAGCATAAATATGAATTTTTGTCGACTTAAAGTACGAAAAATCTAAAATTACCTACATTTGACTGCAAAATATGTGAATTTATATCAAAACTCGTAGATAATATATTTATAACAACTTTGCTATACTGATTTTAGCAATGAAAACATTGAATACAACTCCTCAATTTTACTGAACTTGGAAACTTGGTGTTTTGATTATTTGTTCAACGCACTGGTGAGAATAATAACTATCAGTTCCAAGTTTATAATAATTGAATGTTCTCTAGTCATACAAAAGTCTTTGAAAAATACTATATTTATCTGCACAATATTTGTGTATCAAACAAACTATAATTTACGAAGCAAATGACATTTATTCAATCATAAAAGTTGTTAATCAAATTGGTCAAGTCAGATAGATAATATTTTCTCCCATATTCATTTTTGTTATAAAAAAAAAGTCTCCAGAAGTATAGATTGTAATTTTTCTACTTTAATAATGACATTTGTTATTTTCATTCAAAATGTTAGTTCCAAAACGGTTAGTAAACATCTATTATAAAAATCGTGATCTATTATATACTTCGTGAGTCAGTATCGTAGCCGCCCGACCGGTTTCACACGCTGTGCATCATCAAGTGGAACTGATAATTGTGGTAGAAGCCTGGGTTGTGGATATAACATCTATAATGTTGTTACATGGATCTTCTGTTCAGCCTCCACAACAAAAACTATCAGCTTTTCATTATATTATAGATCGACTAATAACAAAATCTATGAATGAAAATAAGTTTAATAAAGAATTAAATACAATAAAACAATCAGCTATTAATAACTGATATAATTCAGCCTTAAATAATAATATGCTAAAAAATAAAAAGAATGAAAAAAACAATAATAACAGAAATACTTACACTAATAACAATTAATACGTGACAATAACTTGCATAGAAAAAGTTAGGCAATAAATTGCTAAACATGAATAAAGTGGAGTACATAATTTAACATATAAGGATTGTGAACATGTATGTCTAGAAAAAACTAAATAAAATGATAAAACAACAGTTTCAAGAACACTTTTAAGATTACTTGAATAATTTAAACAAGTCAAACCACGGTATTCATTTAAATTAACTTAAACATTAAATTAAAACTAAAAAAGACAATGATGAAATAAATTAGAGAAACTTGAAAAATATAAACATGAAAACACAGACAATTTAATAAATGAACAGAATTATCATAAATCGAATATACAATTTAAAATAATAATAAAATTTAAAAAACGACTGGATGGACATAACACTGACGATTTAAATTATAAACGAACAAAATCTGATAATAAATGAAATGAAACTAATATTATTAATAGTAAATTTAGTTATATATTGGCAGTACTTTTCAATAGGTATTTATACCCAGAATCCTTCCACAATTATCAGTCCCACTTCAAAATGCACATCGTGGAAACCGGGGGCGGCTACAACACTGATTTAGGAGGTATGACAAATTTTTGTAATAATTTGACTTCTTCTTTTGTAGAGGTTATTCTTATGGTTCTCATATTCTTATCGAATATAGTTTTACCGAAACAACTTTAAAACATGAGATTGGGATCATATAAGATCATTAGTTAAAAAAAAAAATGTCAATATTTATTGGGTTGGTATTGACATTAAATATCATTTGCTTTATTTAAACAGATTTTTTTGTCATCAACAAGTATCATTTTTTTCAAATTTCCTTTTAATTTACCAAATGGTTTCACCCGTAAAAAAATGGTATATTTTCCCCCTCCTTATCTTTTTCTTTCACACACCACACACGCACACATACACATGCACGAGCACACACACGTATACATACAGTCATTGCCACTAACATGTAAGAATATGTACTGACTGATTTTCAATGTTTATGGTACTATGAAAATTAGTTCAAGAATTAACATTAGTTCCCTTTATAATTTCTATGATTTATATATAATAAGCATTATTGAAGTAGTTTCAACAATTGACTTCTTTTTAAATTGACAATTTTAGAATAAATTAGATCTACTAATCATTTTCAATAATACCATAATAATAAGGAAAAATCCTAAGCTAGCAAAACAGGGTGTGATCATTAGTTTACAATGGACAAGAAGTAGGGAGTTTTAATAGTATTCGGAAGGGTGTAAGATTTTTTTTATTTCTTGGGTAATATATCGAAATGATTTAAGTAGCGTAGTTCACAGCTTGAACCAGAGATTCCTTGAGTAAAAAAGCAAAACCTCCCCTTGGCTGTGGTCCAGGTAATAATGTATACAACTGGCTAGCAACACACCTACGTTACGGAGTAATACCGTTCTGTCACTGCAAGAATTTCCCTCTTTTCAACAGCTTATTTCTGTTACTAATAAAAAATCAATTTTTATACCTCTTTTTTTTCTTAAATTTATGTTATGATGGCACATTTTTAATAATAACTTGGATAATAATTTTGCAAATGTTTTATTAACTTCGTTTAACTATATCAATTATAAAATTGTGTAAATTTAATTTGTTAATTTATTAAACAAATAAGGAAAAAAATTAGAATGAATATACTATTGTTGATTGTGGATACTCAGATTTTAGTGGTCTATATAAAGAATTAGATTAAAACAAAATTATCTAATAAAATAATGTTTTAAATAAACTAAGTTATTTAATGATATACAAACAAATCAATAGAGTACATTTTTATGACAAAAATACCTTCATACTACAAAATATTAAACAAAAATAGTTGGACGTCAAAAACTTCCATGAATGTGTTAAGTTGGAGAAATAAAGAGACCCAAAGTGATTGTTTCATTCTGTTTTTCTAGGTGCATTATGTTAGTACCTTAGAGGTTAAAACAACTGATATTATAAGTTGAAATAACTATTCGAGCACGTATGCTGATCTGGACAAGTTTTAGATGATGTCCATCTTTGACTGAACTGAACTAAATCGTTGAAATATAGCACCATATCAATTGGTGCCCAAGTCTATCATACTCGTACGTATATTTTATTTCATTTTATTACTCTTAGTTAATTATATGTCATTTCTAATTTTATTACTTTCTCTGTCACTGCAAAGTTCGTTTATAAGTATTTTCCGTTTTTATTGGTTTATTTGAAACATTTGATGATTAATTTTTTCGTTTATTAGATTATCTATGCCTTCATATTAATATGTTACTAATTATTTTATCATGTTATAATTTCATTGTTCATAATGTCTTGTTTGTGTCCATATTTAATAAAGTGGATTGTATAGTTTGATATATTTGAATTATTGAAACAATCTTTAAAGTCCCCTTCAAATATTTGTTCTACATTTCTTCCTACTGAATGAATGAATAAATCGTTTATTGAGGGCTTTGTCAATTGTTTCCATTATGGTGGTAGCCACACAGCGCTGACTAAAATTTTTCCTTCAGCTTTCTGCTTGCATATGGTATACTCGTACAGGCACAGAAAGAACACACATAAAAGAGATCACAGGAACTCACTATTATATTTTGGCCACGTCGTTATCAGGTAGAGAGATAAACAAAGAGTCGCTTCCAAGACAGGCAACGATTGTCCTTTAGTATAGTTTATTTAGTTGGGTGAATCATTTCATTTCATTGATTTTGTAAAGATGTATATACATAGATATATATATATATATATACTCCCTTATTCGACCGAACGGTCGAATGCGACGATGTCAGTAGGCTTCAGCTACGCAAAGGGACTACTTCTGCCCGACGACGACGAATCTCGAAATATTATAGTGAGTCTTTAGTGTGTGTTTTTATCTGTTTTTCTCTTTCCTTTGTGAACTAGTAGTCCTGTTGGACCGATTAATATATATATATATATCAATTGACCGTCAATTGACAGGTCAATTGACCGAATCCCGATTACATTATACACCTATTCTATCCAACGGTTGATATATTATTGAATTTGTTATATATATATATATATATATATATATATAAAGATTTCACATAAACACGTGAAATAACAATCAATGATCAAACCACAATAAGAAATGGGAAAACAAGACTAAGATCTTTCAACCGTAACAAACAGTCCTCGTCAGAGTCAGAGTTGGGTTTTTGACTCTTGTACTTGTCAAACGACAAGTACAGGTTCTTGACAACGTACTTGTCATTTCAAAACTAACAAGCATATCAACAGTTATCTAATATGAGTAAACATTTTTAGACTAATGAATAAGGCTTCTAGGATATTTATAGTTGAATGAACGTAGTCCATTAAATGGTCTTTTCTTTAGGAAGACGTGTCCCAGAAGTTCTTCTTCATGTCAATCATGCGTACCAACCGAGAGAGATGAAACCTGACTATACTTCAGTAGAGGTTTGTATACTTCATACCAATAAATGTATAGAGTAGAGCTACAGAGCTCCCTGATTAACAAATTCACTCATATATCAAAAGACTATAACATCCCCTATATATGTATATAATACATACGGAAATACCCGAAACTAAAATGTTCAGTTCAAATCGATTAAATCAAATTAAAATGTTTGAATAAGTTGATAAACTCCCATATTATGCATCTGTCTCGAGTCTATGAATAATAGGTACATCTCTAAGGAAATTGAATTCATTAGTGCCAACGATTCAATTCACAATGATAGCGGGAGTATACTATAAATCTCCCTTCATAGATATCCTTATACAAATATTCCTTAAAATGTAACTTTCTAGTAAATATTGAAAACCCGCCAGTATACCCTCATATATACATTTTTATTCTGATATCACAGACATATTAAAGTACTTGGATTTAGAGATGTATTTTTGAGGTCGCTAACACTTATAAAGAACTGATATAGAAATTGCTAACAGTATTTCTATTATTCACTGTTTAAAATACTTTTCTACTTATATGACAAAGCTTTAAAGGGTATAAAACTTTATGTACGAGTACATGCTATCATGAAATATACATAGGTCAGACTTGTAATCAACAAAATTTGCTGCCAAGCAACACCAATACAACATAATTAGAGGAGCACAAAGTACCACATTATTTTTGCGTATAAACAATGAAATCATGACATAAATTGGATAGAATCAAAAGTGATCTCGTGAAAGATTGAAGTTGTTTAGAAATATAATCGTGTTAATTATCTCAAGTACAATAAATGTTGCAATGTTTGATTTAAGATAGACAGAGTGTTAATCAGTGCAATAGCTTTGTCTACAACGGTCGACTGCTAGCAGATAACTTTGACTTATTTCTTCTTGAAGTGTTTTACTTATTTCCTTTGAAAAAAACCTCTTTGTCTCCTTTTCTTCCCACATCACTTATTTTACTTTGAGTAAAACCTGATTAAAACCAGTTGTGGTTGAAAAAATGTAGTCGTATTTCTGAATGTTGTTGTGTTTTAAACCTATATATATTGTAAACAGTAAAACGATCCAAAAGGACAACAAACATTTCACGGTGAATCACAAACACAGAAACTAAGGAACAAATGCACTTACTGTCTCTAATTTTCGGTTGAACCGTCATCGGGAGAGTTGAGATAGGGACACCAAGCGCACTTGTGAAGCGACAGTTGGTTTCCAACCATCGCTTCACAAGTGCTTTTGGTGTCCCTATCTTAACTCCTATATATATATATATATATATATATATATACAAGATTTCACAAAAACACAATCAATGATCAAACCACAATATGAAATGGGAAAAAAGACTAAGCTCTTTCAACCATAATAAGCCGTCATGAGTCAAAAACCCAACAGTTGGGTTTTTGACTCCAACGAAGACCGCTTATTATGGTTGAAAGATCTTAGTTTTTTTTTCCCATTTCATATTGTGTTGTGATTATTGATTATTTCACTTGTTTATTCTGAGATCTTGTTATATAAATATATCAGTCGTTATCAGCCTTTGGAGCGATTCACTTCTTTTCCTGAAGACGAGGACATCGAAATATAGTAGTGAGTTCAGTGGTTTCCTTTCTATGTGTTCTTTTTTAAATTCTAGTTTATATATATATATATATATATATATATATATATTCAACATACAGATACATGTTAAAAACAAAATGAAACACAAATGAAAGAAAAACAATATGCCTCACATTCAACATTTCGACCTTTTTCATTTGTTTTTTCTTAAAGGGGTTGTTTTTTTTTGTTCTTTATTGTACATATAATATTTTTATTGATTTTTTTTTATTTTTGTAATAGTTATCACAATAACTATTACTATAACTTTCCTCGGTATTCATATTTATTCAGCTCTGTAATAATGTATATATCCTTAGACATAAAAAATTGTATGCAATCTGAAACAATAATTTAAAAACACTCTCTTAATGATGGATGCTTCTCTTTCTAAAATACTAACAATTCCTATATTACTGAAGTCACTAATTCCAAACGCATTTACTCAATTACTTAATTAAATGACTGTTTACACAGTCATTTGAGTAATAATTAATTCGTTAATCTATTGTACAATAAATCCAATTAATCAATAAAGTGTTAATACAATTAGAAGTTGATGACTAAAGAACTACGAATATAGTTAAACCTGAATTGCGGTTACAATTCGTTGAATAACTAAGTTGAAATCAGTATAGTTAGTTAAAAAAAAGTAACAGAAATTTTAAACTTTATTTTAACAAAAATTTTAAGAAGTGATGCATAAAAAATTAATTTTCATTTTTGAGACCTAAAAACAATATATTAGTTAAATTTAAACAGAAAACAAGTAATATGTATGTGACCATCAGTTTTTATATCAACTCAATACTGTTTATATATGATCAGTATCGTCTGTAGTACAATATATTTTAATAAAATAAACCGGAATTATATACAATTTAATAAAAAATTAAAAGTGAATGACACGGGCAATGGAAGGAGTGGAGGACTGACAACCGTCGAACATTTAATTTGTAATTTGTATTTTAGATGTTTACTTGACGATGAACACGAACTGTTCGAAACGCGTGGTTTGAATCAAAAAACTTCTTTTGTATGGAGACTTTTTAATATATATTTACTAAAGTTGATGTGTTCTGTTGTTTTTGGGTTGGTTTTTGAAACAAGTAAATGTTAAATTAACATCAATATGTCAATAATAATATGGCATAGTTTATTTACTTAATAGTTTAATTAAAGTATTTATTAAAGCAATAAGACAATGGGTCGTGAGATTATATGAAAGCTTTTGAAACTAAGCAAAATCTCATTGCGTACAAACTTGAATCCCTCTGGAGAAAGCCACTATATCAGACCGCCGATCCTATCTCAAATGAATCACTCCCTCAGATAATCACGGCAATTTTCCTGCAACCTCTCAGCCCATCCCACTTTCATTCGTGCCATGTAAAAATCAATCCCAATTTATTCTTACGGAAATATTTATGTACCATCGTAATTTTTATTTCTTTCCAATTTTAATATGAAAGCTTCATCTACATTTATTTATTCCACATGGATGTTGCTTTCAATTATCATCTCTCCAACCTCTTCACATCTACTAAAATGAAATATTCGATATTTTTAATATTATTATGATATTTCAAGAGAAATCAATTTAATTGATTCAATTGAATAAAATTCTATTGAATTGATTCATTCAAATTAAATAAATATTTACAATATCACTGTATAAAAACTTACATAAAGTAGCGATACCCAGTGTTACTCAATTCACAAAATCAGAAATATTTTGTTACTCAAAATTTAAAAACACTTTATCAACAATTTCAAATATCTATCATTACCTTCATGCTTGGCCATGTTTTTTACCTTAACATTATTACTTATAATTACATGCATAAAAACTATTAAATAAATTGTAGAAGTTCCTTAAAATATGAAATAATAGTAATGAGGTGCAAGCATTTTCCTATAAATATTTTCCTGTAAAATATTTTTATTATTAGTATATTCTTTGTGATAAATGTAATCTTTTCTTACAATAAAAAATTTTAATTAATTTAAATTTAATTTTAATTTTATTTTCAATAATTGTTCAGGCAAGACAAATTAATTTCTACAATATAAATTAGATAAATGACTTGTTCATCCTAATAATAAACTACCAAAGGGTCTAATTAAAATTGATCGAGATAAGACTTAAATACAAAAGTTTATGGAAAATATACAAATGCATTGTATGATAAACATATTCTTCAGTTTAAGTGTTATAGTTTTTACATTTTCAAAAAAAAAATTAAAACAATGAAATTTAATGTAAGAAATGTAAGATATACAGGAAAACAGCTTTATTGTATAAAAAAAAAATTGTATGAATCATACACTATTCAAAATAACTTGGAAAAAATAAACTTGTGCCATAACCGTGAACATAATTCCATTGGAAGTGAAACTAATGCAGGTTATTAGGCTACAAACCACACCCGACTGCCACTGCTGGAAATAGCAACCAAACATTTGTAACTGTTTTGACTAAAAACACGACATCTTTATAATGCTTAACTCAAAAGTTTATTCAATACAGAACAGCATGTATGAAAAAAAGCAACGTTTATTGAAAATAAAGCTATAAATTAAAACTTATGTCTAATCAGCAAGTACATAATGAAAAAAAAAAGTAAAGAAATTCCATAAATGAATTCTGTTCCTCTCTTTGCCCAGTTATATGATAGAATTTTAAATGCTTGGACACTTTTGAAAGATGTATCCACCAGATGAATTCCATTCAAAGGATTATTTAAAACAATCTGCAACAACTTATTTTTGACCCTTCATAACTATACTCCGCGGTGGGTTGTGGTTTTGATCGGGATATGAAGATCGTACACTTACTATTGTTCCAGATGATGACTTCAGGAACTGATGAGACTTGGAATCCGTTCTCTCAGGAACGGAGAGAAAATTCTTTCAAACCAGTATTAGTTAATTTAACAAATTTGCCTTCAATACAAGCATCTTTAATTTTGAAATTATCTTTGAAAGTATATGAAAGAAAAAAAATCATTATTCACTATTGACTCTCAGTTTCTTCTAGGAAAGAACTCTTACGCTTCGTCTTCATCGCCTTCTTAGAAGGTCGAGCAGCAGGAGATGTAAAAGGTTTAATATTCAATCGAGCCTATTCATTCTCCATCAGCATATCTGTGTTTGCAACTAACCTTCTTAACTACCACTCTTGTATTTCATATTGTAATATGTTAAGTGTGTTTGATGATGCGTTCGTTGTGAAGGACAAATCTGCCTCTTGACTTGTTCGTCATTTATAGAAAGATTTAAGAAGCTCACTTTAAGCATTCTTCCCCAGTAGCACTGCAATATCAAGCTCCATATATTTGCAAATAATGATTTGCTATATGCAAAGCTTTTTTGTAATTCTGGTGATTGAAAGTTAAAGAATTATAAAAAAAAAAAATTAATTCTGTTTTGGCAAAATCTAAATAAATACAAATTAACTTGATTTCAATTTTTCTTTCTAAATAATATTATGTTAAAAAAAAAATCAGAACCAGTTAATTACATGCTATTATAAATCTGACTTGTTTAAACCATGAAGCATTTTTGGTAGAATATTTATGTTAAATGGTTGGTAGGAAATAAAAATGCATTCCTTCATTTATTCAAATTATAAAAAGTGATCATTCAAACAGTGATATCCAAATCTAACGTAACATTGATGTCCTTCAGTTTCTGATATTCACATTCAGTTTCTTTTATTTCTGAAACTATTATTCACTGGTATTACCATTGTATTTCTTCACTACGGCGAGTTAATTCCTGATCAATGCAAGATATACCATTAATGGATCCTACTCTTTCAGTTTCAAATTCTCTTGAAAAAAAAATGTTTTCTTCGCTTCATTTGTTCATTTACAAGTTCTTATCGTTGTGCCTCATGCATATTCTAAACGATCGACATAAGGTTCACTTTGCAATAAACTGTCCAAAAAACGTGTTCTTTGTTGATTCGTGACCGGATATGCAAAACCAATCCCACAACTTTAACACAGTGTTCAGATGGATAGTAGCATCCAGAAAAAGACTGCTAGAACTGACAATAAAGTAATACCAGCTAATTTTGAAGTAATGGCAAAACTGGCCACAACCCTACCTCAACCTCTTTACCCTTCATCAATGCAGTCCCCTAAATCTAAAGTAACTGTTGCCATGAAGCAACCAAGTTGCACGTGTGATTAGCAGTTCCAGACGAGAAACCCAATACTGTTGAATTATTGTGCCACTATTTGTAGAGAAAGAAATATTCTTATCAATTAGTACAATAGTCAATCATGTGAAAGGATTAAGGTCTACAGTTATATCATGAGCTTTTATAGTGGAAATCATGTATCGTGAAGGGAGTTTAAGAGGAGTGATAACATTCTATTTATGTTCAATAGGGTAGGGGTAGGTTGGCGCTTGGACTAAGCGAGGATAAAGACCAGATGACTGGAAAAACTTCAAGAAAATAGCATTTTATCTTCATTGGTCATAAGTCGAGTGGTGTAGTAACAAAATGTCTACCATCTAAAATCTTGTTGTATATCCACTTTTGTGACGTATAAAAATGCCATTACTTGGCAGACATATTTATTCTGACCAATGAGGATGCAATTCTTGTTTGTTGTTACCATACTGAGCCAGGCCGAATATCAATAGGTTATGGTTGAACAAATAACCACTTATAGAAAAATCTTTTATTGCTCATTGAGTACTCTTGGATTTGAGAAGGAATTAAGATTGCATAGGGGGTAAATTCTTAGCTTGGATTTAATGTAGTAGTAACGTTTGAACGTTCAACTTTGTAAAAGTTGAACAACTTTGTAAACGTTGTATTGTTTAAACTTTACTTAAAAAAGAACTCCCCAATATGTAAGTATGATTATTTGAAACAAGGTGTTTGGTGAAATGAGTTAAACTTGTTACAGTCCTTTGATATACTATTTTTATATACCCATTGATGTGTTCTGTTACTATTGAACCAAATTAGTGGACTGTCGTGCTGATATAAATAAAGTATGAATTTATTTTAAATATCTTTTTGTACAAAGTTATATGTATACTCAATTTTTGTCATGAATGTTAATTTATGCATTCAAAGATAATTACAAAACAAAGTTGTACATCAATTTAAAAGTACTGATTTTAAATTATGAACGTATCATTATACTATGCATAGTAATCTCTGCAACGATTCTTTCTATCAATTTAAAAGATTTATCAAGTGCACAATTATTTCATATACACCATCAAATACAGTTTCTTACAAGGAAGTCAAATTGAAATTTGTCATCCTGTAAAAAACATTCATTTTGTACAAGATTTGTAACAAGAAATGAATGAAAAAATGCAATAACAATGGTTTGAATGAATAAAAGATTGCATTTTTATTTTCTACCAACCATTTAATATAAATATTCTACCGAAAATGCTTCATGGTTTAAACAAGTCAGATTTATAATAGCATGTAATTAACTGGTTCTGATTTTTTTTTGAACATAATATTATTTAGAAAGAAAAATTGAAATCAAGTTAATTTGTATTTATTTAGATTTTGCCAAAACAGAATTAAATATTTCTTTATAACTCTTTAACTTTCAATCACCAGAATTACAAAAAAGCTTTGCATATAGCAAATCATTATTTGCAAATATATGGAGCTTGATATTGCAGTGCTACTGGGGAAGAATGCTTAAAGTAAGCTTCTTAAATCGTTCTATAAATGACGAACAAGTCAAGAGGCAGATTTGTCCTTCACAACGAACGCATCATCAAACACACTTAACATATTACAATATGAAATACAAGAGTGGTAGTTAAGAAGGTTAGTTGTAAGCACAGATATATATGGATTTCACATGATCCGATTACTAAATTGCATCTTCACCACTAATTCACTCCATGAAAGTAATGACTTAAGTATAAGCAATGACTCTATAAATAAAAAATATCGAAATCAATCAGATGATTAGCTTTAAAAAACTACTTCGACAATAAAAAAAAAAGGATTTATATAAATCATATGATAAAATCACTGTTGTGATTTGGATTCAAAACGTAAAAGAACTTTTTGAAAGTAAAATTTTCAAGTTGAAATTAAGATGTTACATATTTAGTTGTTCCAATCCAATATTTGTAAATACTATTTTTATTACTATGGATTACCATTTATTAAATAATTAGACAATAGTCCATAATATTTAAATATAAAACATCTTTTTCTGCCACTACTTTAAAACAGTAATAATCTGGATTTGATAGTTAGAAAATTAAAATCAATACATGCACTGAAATCAATTTGAAAGAACAAACAACAATTTTACATGAATAAATAAATTTGTTCGAGTTCTACCGATCCAATCCATTTCAATCCTGAAATGTAATTTCCTGAAATAACTGGGAACAAAATTTGGTTAAGGTTAGTATTGGAAAGGAAAATGGGTGAATTGGTTGAGCTGCTTAATAGCAGGTTTTTACTTGTGATTTTAGCCAAAAACATTGAACCTTGAGGAAAATAATGACTTCATGCAGATGGAGTTGCATAAGAAATCATGGGAGACTGGGGTGAAACTGGTATCGATCTATTTTAATTGCTTTTCTCAGAGGTTCAATGAATTAAAATTACATGGTGTGTGTCAAACTAAAATGATTACATCATTAAAAAGTATTTCTATTATGTAGTTTAAAAAGTTAAGCTATCATAAATATATATGCAAATGTATATCAAGATTTTATAATTAACACGTGAAACATATATTAACGTCTAAACCAGAGTAAAAAATAAAAAAAATCACTACTGATATCTTTATCTTTTCTGATTTTTTATTCTGGTTTGGACGTTGATTCATATATATATATATAAATTAAATGAAACTGTCCTGTGGACTATTAATTAAAATAGCATTAAAACGAAGGTAACACACATATAGACACAGATATAACTCACTTCTATATATCGATGATTATAAAGTGGCTTAAATTAAGTTAACTTTTTTCTTACCTTCTTAGTACTTACCTTGTTTACTCTCTGATGACACAAAGTCAAGAAGAACTTTTTTTTATGAAGGCTTCAGAATATTTATTTCTATGGTTTTACTTTTTACTTGTGGTTAAACTTCACACACACACATATATATATATTATATATATATATTTGCACCACTCACTCGATGCATCTCTTCCATGAAGTCACTTCCACCGGCAAGACAGATATTGGATAGCTCAAAGTCCCTTGTAAAACCAAACTATTGTCATGCGATGTCCGCTTCCCCACTTGGAGGTCCCCCGGTGCGGCCCTCATGAGTGCCAAAGGTCTGTAGCTGTGGTCTTGTGAAGACTGGAAACTAAACAATGAAGCCGCTGTCTTCATGCCAGGAAGAGAAAAGAGCTCACAATTCCTTTGTAAATAAGAAACCTGGCAATCAACATCAGCCGCTCTGTGCAGCAGTGACTCTTTTTTATTCCTCTTGTTTTTTGCTGGGTGGTTGATGGATGAAGGTCGGTTTGCTATTGATGAGATGCTGTTGTAGATATGTATTCTTATATAGATCTTGGTATCATCCTCTTGAGACTGGAAACTAAACAATCAGGCCACTGTTTTCATGCCCGGAATAGTTAAGAACTCACAGTCCCCTTGTAAAAACCAGTACTGGAAATTGACATCAGCCATACTGCACAGCAATGTTTCTTTTCTATTGTTTTTTGTTGGGTGGTTAGTTGTTAATGATCGGTTGGATATTGCTGGTGTTGGCCTGTTCCATGATGTGCTGGTGTGGAGAAATATTCTACTATGGGTCCTCATTTTTCGCGTGTACATTAGTTATTCCTTGCAACATGTTTCAACTGCCCCTGCAGTCATGTTTAGGCAAATGATACCATAACCAAACATATATATATATGTTGATAAAACTTTCGGCCTTAAAATAGAAAAAAAATTAAAGTTCATCAGGACTCTATCAGTTCTTCAGGTTCAAATTAAACTCTCATTTTCAACGTTTCGGTTTTTATTTAAAACCTTTTTCATATGCCAACAAAACAGAGGAAATATAAGAAATAATTCAATCATACAAGAATCAATCATAAAAAGTGCAGTTAGTTATAATTAAGACAATACAATAAAAATTTTGACAACAGATTATTGAAAGAACATACAGAAGTATAAAATTTTGAAACAGAAAAACAAAGCATTACAAGTATTATTTTAGAAAGGAAAATAGTCTGTAGATTTCAACATCAACTGTCTACCTTAAATGAACACGTCACACTGAACTGAGAAACAAGCAAGGCAACTAAATTTCACCAGACAAACAAAAAGTCACTAAACCTATATACTTTATTGCATATATAACATTAATGATTGTAACAAAGCTTATTATGGAGAAACCAGTCGATCTTTGAAGGAAAAAATTTACCAACACACACATTCTATAAGAAAAAAGAAAACTTATGCCTCTACATTAGCAGCACATACTAAAAATGAACACCATAATTTTGATTTTATTGAAATAAAAATAATAGCCATATAAATGGATGAACATGGAAGGAAAACTCTGGAAATGTTATATATTAGAAAGGACTAGTCATCCGTTAATTATAGAAGTGACATTTCAAATTTAAATAGTATTTATTCGGGTATGTTAAGTTAAACATTGTTGATCGAAGCAAAATTGGTTTAGTGACTTTTTGGTTGTCTGGTGAAATTTGGTTGCCTTGCTTGTCTTTCAGTTCAGTGTCACGTGTTCATTCAAACTAGACAGCTGTTGTTGAAATCCACAGACTAATTTTCTTTGTAAAATAATCTCTAATTTACTTCCTCTGCTTCAAAATGGTATACTTCTGTAAGTTCTCTCACCAACCTCTTGTCGAAATTCTATTGTAATTTTTTAATGGTAACTAATTTCACTTGTGTTTGTTTGATTTTTGTATGATTGGTTATTTCCTGTATCTCCTCTGTTTTGTAGGCCTGTGAAAAAGTTGTAAATAAAAATCGAAACTTTGGCAATGAGAGTTTAATTTAAATCTGAAGAACTGACCGAGTCCTGATAAACTTCAATTTTGTTTTTATTTCACTGTCGATACTTTTGTCAACATAAATATATATATATATATCAATGATCAAACTACAATAAAAAATGGGGGAAAAAAGCTAAGATTTTCTTTTTTTTTTCATTTCTCATTGTGGTTTGATCATTGATTGTTATTTCACGTGTTTACTGTGACATCACGGTATAAATACATTATGTTTCCTTGATGTGAGAAAAGACGAAACCAATATACACCAACAAATTAGTGTAAATTTTATAGTTTGGAATTTGGTATAACCGCAGACTATAATTTCAAGACTAACCATATCTAATAATAGAAATTGATTATTAAAGTATTTTCCTGACTGTTTATTAGTCTTTCATTCCTATCGATAGTACAGTTAGTCATTGATTCACTTAACAATGTATATGAGTATTTGTGTTTCACATCACTGATGCATATAATTAGTTTAACTACAGCAGTAATAATCTCTTACAGGCAAACATGGCTTTTGTTCCAATAGCTAGTGGATATTCCTCATAGTTTATGTGACCTCCTTCTACATTGAAAATTCAAGACAATGTTTCCCATTTAAAACTTTAAATATTCCTATTTTATCTGAAAAATGTGAAACAAATTTCCGTTTTAAGATAGCATTTAATTTAAGATGTAAAATAATTTCATTAATTATTTTTCAAAAATGAAAGTCAAAGCCGGTTTTTCAGTATGATTTAAAACTTTTAAAACAAGAATAGTAAAAAAAAACTGGATATTGTCAACAATATAATAGGAAAGAGTCCATTTCTCACATTTCAATATTACCGAAATTTAGAATGAAATTGTAATTTATTTGAATGTATTTACAGCGTTCACGTAATATCCAGTAGTATGATAAATATTATTAAAATCATAGTAATTAAGTTCAATGGTTTCATTAGTTTCAATTTGGCAGTATTCATTTGATTATTAGTAATAAACTTGAGATATTTATTTAGATGAATTGAGAATTTATCATTACTGTGGAAATTTATTATTATTTTATTAAATTTTCCTTTACATAAGAGTATCGCCTACCTACGCATTTGAGTTGTCGCATATTATGTTTATAGTCGCTAATTATGTTAATAAATATTAACCACATTTCCAAATATTATTTAAAAGTTAAAATTCCCTCTAAAAATAGTCATATATAATAAATAAAAATAGACAAATAATTAATTACCTTTATTTAAAGTAATTAAATAAACCTCTTTTATACGTATTTAAATAGAAATAGAATATACAATTTCACTATATGTAAGAGGGCACGAGCAAAATGAAGAAAAAGAACTAATAATATCCTCCTTTTTAGGTATATTTAAACAAATTTATTTTGTTAAAAATAGTAACTACATCTCTGACAATGCCATCACTAATAATGCATGCATACGTTTGAATGTGTGCTCGCTGTGGGCTTTTATTTATTAATTGTGAGCAGACTAATAGTCAAATCAGTTCTGCACTTTATATTTTTTAACTTTCCTCCCCGAACATTCTTTAACCATTTGTGGGACGAGTGTGGCTTATCCTTAGTCGGTTTATGACCACATTCTCACACAGGTTTGGCGATATACTCCCAAACTGGATAAATTTAGCCCTTTTCTATCTCGTTCAGACCTCAAAATTTTTAATTTAACCCTGGCATGTTTTTTAGCCCTTTTTTTGCTAATTGTAGTCGGTTTTTAGCCCGTTTTGTTTTTTTATTATAAAATTTAGTGTAAAAGATACTTATCTAGTATTTACAAGAAAATCTGTGTACAAGTTTAATGCCTAGCTTATTTTGATAATTTTATACACATTTGTTGTATCTATGCATAGTATCTACTCAAAATTATGAAACTTCTTGCAAACATCTGGTTCAAATCAAGTTCATTGCTCATTGAAAACTCGTTCAAAGAACGTCCAAATGTTTGATCTGACAGACAGAGAGAAAAAGGAACTTGTTCTGTTTTAACTCATCTTTATTTTTCTCAAATTGTTGCTATAAAAAGACATGATTAATCCAAAAAAAAGGATTCTTTTCTCTAAAATAGTGTTTTCTGGCTTACTTTATAGCACTTTACTGTTTGCAAGCATACCCAGCTCCTTTGTCATCTTATCTCTTCACTACCCCTCCTCCCTCTATCTCATTCTCAGTGTCTTCCCCATTCTAATACAGATGTTGAGAGAGCATTCAACTAAGTAAACATCATTAAAAACAAACTTTAGAACAAGATTAATATATCTACAATAAATATAGCATACTGACATTACGACATGGACTTAAACATTATAAAAAATACTCTGATTTTGATATTCCTTTTGATGTGATTATGAAAATTGGGACCAATAATATCTATGAAACCAGAAAAACTGATGATGTTCATGAAGAATTATTGCTGCATTGGATGACAAATTTTGGGAACTCTTTGGTTCAGCTCATTAAAGGAAATATTGTTTAATCTTGTTCAAAAATAAAATATAAAAATATTTCTTAAATTGTTATTTATTTTATATTGTCACTTGGTTCTTTTTTTTTTTAGCTCGTTTTGAAAGTTCTAACCCTTTTTTAGCCCATTTTTTGTACAATTTTCTTCCAGGATTTTGTATGATTCTGTGCTTTGAGTGTTCTCTCTATTCCACTCAGTATTCCATTTCTGAAGTATTATTTTTATTTTTACCCTTCTGATGTCACCAGGTTGCTTGGAGGTTTCATTTCCTTCATCTATTCTAGTCGCAGACTATCCGGTACTGTGTACAATGTCGTTTCCTTCTCTGTACTGATTATACGTGACAGGGTATACCCATGAACTTCATTTATTCATCTTTACCATTTAATCTATCCAAACTTTCAAATTTTTTTGATTATGAGAGAGTTCTTTAAATTTTGGTGATCCAGTAATATCAAAGTTAATATGGGGTAAGAAACAATTAGGTTCTTAATGTTTAGCTCCAAACGGCAATGGTTAAGTGCTTTATGAATTGCCGTTAGCTAAGCTGTAAATAACCTGGCTGTGATGCTCATTAAAAAAGCTTTTACAATAATTATCTAAATTTCCGATGACAACATATGTTGGTTACTTTTTTAGATCCAGAACAATTATTTCGGTATTCTCCAGGAGGGGATAGTAAGTTGTTCATAAGGTAACACGTTAGCACTTCCGAGTTATACTTTATACAAATGCTCTTTAGACTTTACACTCAGTTAGCCATTTTTCAGATTATTGTTACTTTAGATGGATGAAAGGAATCGCCTTATGATTCCTTTCTTTGATATTACTCGAGAAGGTGAGTTTCTGGAGAAAAAACATTTCTACACTCTAATTGTTTAGAGAGTTTATACCGTCTTCCTCTTTCTGCTGATGGTGAAGTGTTGCAAACTCTTTCAACTTTTTTTGTTGTAAAGATTCGTTAACTTTTTAATTATTGAGAATTTTTCTTTCAGTTCTTGGTGTTCTCTTTTATTTGGCATCATCCATTTATTATTGTTATTATCATTAATCCTAGGCATCAGTTCCTTATGGAAGCTAAGTTATGAGCCATGAAGCCAGAAAGAGCAAAAACGCTACAGGGAACAGGAGATTTGTTTGGTTCCAATATATTCTTATAGGCCCACAAATACATTGTCTTCTAACCCTTTGTGTCCAGGTATCCATCTGACAGTGAATATATTTTTAGTGGTTATATTATTAATTTTTTACCCGTCAGTAAACCACAATCGAAGCGATCATTTGTGATTGCACCCATCTCAAGTATTTGGAAATCTTATATTCGAAAGAAAAATTTGAATTTCGTATCAAACTCAAGAATCTGTAAATGACATTTTTTTAGGTACAAAAATATATAATAGTTAGACGTTCAATAGGTTTCCCATTATGACGGAAGTAATCATTCCTCTTGTTATCCTTTGACAGAATTGTCTATGTCAGTGGTTTCCAACCTTTTCGAATTCTCGCCCCCCTTCATTAAATAATAAGTTCCCTGCGCCCCCCCCCCTCCACTCTGGTTTAAATATTGCTTTACTGTCATAGTCGGCACAAGTCAGAGATAAAAAATGTACAATACATAATTATGTACTCATATGTATGATTGAATGTATAGGCTTACCTTTACTAGTGTGATGGTTGCGCTTGCTTCTCTGAGCAGAGTTTCTCAAATCTTGGAGAATGTGATGAAATTGAGACCCGTAATTCCTTTTCTATTACTAAGCGAGAACGGTATTTTGTTTTGAGAACAGCAACTGATTCACACAAGTATGATGTCGCAAAACGTAATAAAATGTCAATGGCCTTAGTTGACAAGGAAGGGTACTCATCTTTAACTTGCAACCAAAATTTTTCCAAAGGTCTTGCATCAAACACAAGTTTCAGTGAACCGTCACATGACAAATCAATAAGTTGCTCCTGGTCAGCTGTAGACAGTGTGCTTGTAGAGTTATCACCAAATGGGTTCCTTATCCATTCGTAATCACTTGTGTCTACATATTTGAAGTAAAATGAGCACTTCCCCAAGAGAGTGTTCAAGTGCTCAGCAAACAATTCATTTCCACCTAGTAAGCTAGTATGTTTGAGAAACTCTTGCAAGTTTGGAAACATATCAAAACTGTGATTTTCTACATTCCTTTTCCATAACTCAATTTTCTTCATAAATGCACATATTTTGTCACTCTGTGTGAAAATATTCACATGGGGCCCCTGCATAGACTGATTCAGTTGGTTAAGTTTCTCAAAGATATCAACCATGTAAGCAAGTTTTTTTATGAAATAATCATCTGTGAACAAGTCTCCATCTTTGTTTTTATTTTCACAAAGGAATGTAGCAATTTCATTTCTAAGTTCATACACTCTCTGGAGTACTTTTCCACGGGATAGCCAGCGTGATTCACAGTAATACAGTAGAGCAGTGTGTTCAGCACCAAAATCTTTACATAACTGTGCAAACAGTCTGCCTTTCAATGGACTGTTCTTTATGTAATTTACAACCCTGACAACATCTTTGAGCAAATTACCCAATTCTTCATTCATACTGCCTGATGCAAGTGCCTGTCTATGAAGCATGCAGTGCGTCCATGAAGCGTGTGGAGTTTTTTCTCTCACCAAAGCTTGCAGTCCAGCATGTCGTCCTGCCATTGACTGGGCTCCGTCAGTGCACAGTCCAACACAATTTTTCCAGCTTATTCCATGTTCATTGAAAAAATTGTCAATCATGTTGAACACTTCTACAGCTGTGGCTCTACCAACAATAGGTTTACAAAACAACAGATATTCCTTAATTTCATTGGCAGATATATAGCGCACATAAGTTATTAAATGAGCATCTTTCACTACATCAGTAGCCTTCATCTACTTGCAACCCAAAATGCGAATATTTAAGTGCATCTGTTAACTGATGACATAAATCATCACTAATGTCTGAAATTCTTCTGCCAACTGTATTAACAATACAGTGAACTTTGTTCACCGAGCATTATTTCCACCATGTCAATAGCAGCGGGTAATACCAAGGTTTCTGCTATGTTGTGAGCTTTTTGTATCTTGCAATTCTGTAGGAAACTTTATAAGAAGCAAGCAAAGCACTTGCAGCTATGGTAGATGTCTTCGTGAAAGCCCGCCTCTGTTTATTATATTCATCAAGGCTCCTTTCAAAAAATTCCAGAGATTTACCAACATGTTCAGGGTGCTGTGTTTCAAGGTGGCGCTTCAATTTGCTTGGTTTCATGCTGTCCATGGCCAAAATATTAAAACACAACACACACTGAGGTCTCTCCGTTCCACTAACAACAGTAGATGTAAATCCAAGAGAAAGATAGCTGTCGTTATACTTTCTGATTTTCATATGTTTGCTACTTTCATTACATTTACTGGAGTGAGGATCACTTTCAGTTTCTTTCCTTTTGCCTTTAGTGATCAAATACTTTTCCATATTTCAAAATTTTCGTGAAATAAACGCACCCGTTCAGAACTGTTCCTTGTCTTTGTATGTTTGCAATTAATAGTTATTTACGAGGCATTTGGTACGTCCAGAACGGTCTCAGAGCTACCGTCTTACTACCGCACCCTCATATTAATGTGCCGTCGGGCGGAGTGCAGGGCGCTGCCACACGGTCGAGTCCCAAAGCTGGAGTACTGACGCTTCTGAGACGTGAACCGAACGGGAACCATACGAACGAAGCAGTTTCTGGTAATCATTGCATGATTACAATATTTATATTTACAGCACGTTTCTCTCTTTATCTTTTATAGTTGTTTAATTCCTTGGTTACTTAGTAGCATTTGAAATAATTTATAATTGTATTTAGAAAAATTACTTAGTAACTAAGTAATTTTTCTATTTATGAAGTGCTTGCGCCCCCCCCCCCCTTGGCAGCCCTTCGCGCCCCCTTAGGGGGGCGCGCCCCACAGGTTGGAAACCACTGGTCTATGTGATACATTAATGGCAATATGGATAGATTTCTCATATTTCATAGAATAGCATACAACTAATGGATCCAATTCTTTTAGTTCTCTCACATTAGTTCAAGAAATTTTGTAGAATCAAATTGTCGATTTACAGTTAAGACCACATGTTCTACTGAAGAATTCCCTGCAGCAGAAGAGTATTACTTAATGTAAATGTTACAAGCTCTTTCAGAATACTCAAGAAATTAATAATACTCCAAGGGAATTTCCATATCATTGATATTTCTAGCATAATATTTTAAATAAAAGTGTTTTAGACATCTACTTTCTTTCTCTTTGAGAAAGCTATGAGGACTGTTTTAGCAGGATTTATATTCAGATTCGTTTCCTTTGAATATAAATGGAAAAAGATTTATATTCAAATCCTTTTTATCTGACCATATCAAAAGAATGGGCATGAAATGATAATAATAGCGTCTTCAATATATATGAAGCAGTCTAGAATGATTCCATTAATAATTAAAGGGCGTTTTACTTGGTTAACAGAAATTTTCTGGACTTTGAGGACCTAAAATATGTAAATCTGTCGAAATCTCAAGATCGAATTTTCTCATGATAACTATATTTTACTTAGAGTAAAATAAGAAGTATTAATATGGGCTAATCTGGAAGATACAAAGTGTTCTTTGAAGTATTCCAAAGTGTTCAATGAAGTATTTGGATCGGCGCCCTTCTACTGACAGATACATTTCTAATAAATTGCTGAAAAAAAAGTGAGGAAGATGGTTTTAATTAGTTCTCTTTCACTGATGATCTAAGACGGCCGAATTACATGGGAACACCCATTATTATGGTGATTTTGTTGATTCCAATCTACTAATTAGTTGATTTTTAGTTGAATAAAGATCCACTTAAAGAGTTGTTGTAAATAGCTACTTAGGATTCAGTGATAGCGCGTTAAACAAATAACAAATGAAATAGAAATTCTTAATTATTTGGACAAGTCCATGGAGTGCTAGCAGGTAAGAGAGGCCCTAATCCTTTAGTGCTGGTCCTATTTACTACTTTTATGGGGCTATAAATAACACCTTTGACTTTTTTGAATCCCCTTCACTGCACTACACTGAATAAACACCAAAAATACTTCATATGAAAAAAGACCAAACCTCCATTAATTATAGAAGGGGCATAGCCAAAAGTATACTCAGGTGTATTAAGTTGATTTCCTAAGATGTTTCTATTAATGTTCTAGTTAACTTTTTAACTGTTTTAATTGTAATAAAAAAAATTGTTAGAGCTTCATGAAAATTTGTTTCTTGGTTGCTTATGAACTGACTGTTTGAAAAAATTCAGAAGTTTGTCTTTCAAGAGAGACAAACGCAGTCTCTCTTGAAGAAAATATATTGACACTGGACTTACCGGTTAGTACATTTTCACAGAGTTTGTTTATATGTCTACACGGTAGTCCCATTAAGTTAAAGAAAACCAAATTGGCTGTCAAACAGTTCGATATAAGTATATATGATATATTGAGGTGTAAGTTTGAAATAAATTATGATCTGATAAATAATCACAGTATATGATATTTTTTCGCCAATACATGCAGAGAATGTTTGTTTAACATGTATATTTCTTATTATTAATATGTATTATAGTGAAGTTGGGTGCAGACCACTTCAGATTATTGCATTTATTTACATAATTTTGAAAAAATATTTCACACTCGAGACAAATTCATTAGTCTTTTTTATAAAGGAACAAATTTTTGATTTTTTTTGATTTTCCTCGCAAAGTGAACTTCTTGGTCAATTTTTTGGGATTTCTACGTCTGAAATATTTCAAAACTTCACGAGTCCACCGTTTATAAATCCTGTTAAAAATTAACATATATCTTTTAATAAGGCAAATTTCTCCATAATTTTTTTTTTTGGAACTGTATTCTTCTCAATTTCCAAGCCGGTATTTATTTCACTCTTTGCGTTATTACAGAAAGTTTAAGCTCCATATTAAACTTGGTCTTAAAATGAATTACTATTATAAACATTTCAAAAAATTGTTTTTGCAACTTTCATTTCATAGTTTATCCGATAGTATTATAAAAATCAATAATTTTTCGTTATAATTTACAAATGGGAATTACCGCATTAAAAGAGATAAATTAATGTAATTGATATTCTACAAATTTTATTAAAAGTTCACCGTATCATACAATAATATGTCTATTGGATATCTAATTAAAAATAAATCTGTCAATTAAATTTATTCTCAGTGCGTCTAACATTACGTTTATGTACAGCAAAGTTGAGTGTAAACTGCTCAAAATTATGGTCGTCCTGATTGTATAGCATTAATGAAATTATGAAATAAGTCTAATTCATTCACAGTTCATTAATTTATTTAAAATATTACCCATACCAATTAATTATTATACTAACATTAATTAAAGTATAATGTTAATTAATTATTAGATTTGAAAAATAATTAATAATTAGTAATTAATTTGGAAACCCTCTCAAAATTATAAACGTTATAAATAAATATGAAATGAATAATTTGGTATTTTTAAAATAATAAGATTAATTGAAAACAAGTTAACGGTGTTTGTTATTTAGAATGTTCTCTGTGACAGAGGTGGTTCCAAGACAAACTCTCCCAGCCGCTCTAAGATAATTGCATCAAACCACTGTAACCTTTATTAAACATGCCAAACCCTTATCACTTGTTCAACATTAGCCACTATTCTGTAGTCAGGTTATTTCATTAAACCATTCCAAAATATTTTCAATACAAATCATATATATTCATTATGCTTATGCAAAGTGAGCTATTCTTTTTGGTTATTTATATAAACAATTGTAGAAAATGGTTTCAGGAATTACACATCAAATAAATTCTCACAAGATAATACATCAAATGGATTACAAAAACTCTACACTCTATTCGACTGCGTCGTTATCATGTATATATATATAAAAAGATTTCACATAAACACGTGAAACAACAATCAATGAACAAACCACAATAAGAAATGGGAAAACAAGACTAAGATCTTTCAACCGTAACAAGCGGTCTTCGTCAGAGTCAAAAACCCAACTGACTTTTTTGTAGGGTTTTTGACTCTGACGAAGACCGCTTGTTACGGTTGAAAGATCTTAGTCTTGTTTTCCCATTTCTTATTGTGGTTTGATCATATATATATAAACATATATATATATATACATATATATTATTATATATATATTATTATATATATATATATATATATATATATCATGATTTGTGTACTTGACCCAATATTTATATGATGTAATTTTTTTGAGGGTTGAGGTACAATGATTTTAAACTAGTCCTTTTTCCGACGTTTCGACATATATTTATGTCATCTTCAGGGCTACAACATGATTGTTTTACAATTAGCACTACTATTACTACTATTTGGTAATTTATTACATAATTATGTAATAGAATAATTATAACAATATCCTTATGTCAATATATAAAAAAAAATCCATAGTCGAAATAACTGATTTATCAATAAATTCCTTTTTGTTACTGTACATATTGAAATGTAATTAATTACCAAATAGTAGTAATAGTAGTGCTAATTGTAAAACGATCATGTTGTAGCCCTGAAGATGACATAAATATATGTCGAAACGTCGGCAAAAGGACTAGTTTAAAATCATTGGACCTCAAAAAAATTACATCATATATATATATATATATATATATATATATAAAGTCAAGCTAGTAGTAAAGTCTCATTCAAAAGACAAAAGTAAATAAAGTAAATATTGCGAATTAATAAAAAAAAAAATTTCAGAGTCTTAGAAGCGGCACTAATTTGTCTCCAGAATTGTAAATCTGCTCCTAGCTTAACTTCAATTGTTAATTATTTCGTTATTATGATTTATTTATTCATTCTAAACAGATTGATTACTTATTTAATTTATTTACTTAGTTTGTTTCTTTATTATTATTATTCAGTATTTATTTTAATAAATTATTTATTTTTTTATTTATTTAAAACTGTTCTATTTTTTCTTATACCATTACACGTATCTTTCTTCTGCAAGATAGCAATGATGATAATATATCACTTTTTATTTTATCCCCAACACAAAAATCCTGCTTAGAAACCGTATATTTACAATTCCTTCCCTTATAGATTACACATTTTTTACTAAGCTAAAATCATATAGTATATCTTATTATGTAATTGAGCACATATCTTATTTTAAATTTAAATATTACGTCAAGTAAGATTCATACACTTAAACTAAGAGTAATACATTTTTTTTTGTTTCTAACGATTCAATAAACATAACTAAACTAGTTATATATTTTTATTAAATTTATACTTAACATATTAGTCCCTCCGGTGGACTGATTTCTGGTGTAACCTCATTTAAATGTAGTCAGCAATTTTTGTAATTCAGGAACTATTAAACAAGGAGGGTCAGGAACATTAAACACTCAATTAGGGTATTTCATGATAGTTTTACCTATTTAATATTAAATCTTCTCTACTCAGACTGATAGAGTCTCCAAATTTATTTTTCTGTTTGCATGGTGTCATTCTAATAGTTTGTTTGATGTTTGTCATTGAAATTTTGTACGAGTTTTGTGACCAAACCTATAAAGCTCTCAGATTTCTAAAGGGCGTTTCATTTAGAACATTTAACTGTCAATGCCTAGTTGAATCTTTCTACTAAATATATTAAAACTTTTATAAATTTTTGTTAAAAAATGATTTTCCACCAGCACTGTGTATGTATTTTAAATTGACTTCTGATTCTTTCAAGTTGTCTTGAAATTGCTTTGGTAACATTGCCACCAGTATTATCATGATAGGATTACTCAGGCATATGTAGAAAAGTATCGACAATTGTAAGTAAATAATTTATTTGATTATTAGAATTAGCAAATGATCTTACATTTACATAACCATAATCACCACAAATAATGTTCTATGCATGTATTTCAAAGGAAAGGATTGTGCAAAATCCAATTTTCCATTTCTATGAAATTCATCAACTAAATTCCTTTTTCATTCAACATTATTTTGTAAATAAATCTTGCCTTCTCGTAATTATTGGAGTTTAGACTCAATATCGTTAGTAGGGTCAGCGTGGTCTGCTATACATCCTACCGTGGAAAATCAAGTCTTCATGTGTGTTCATTCAGAATTAGTAATAATACAATCCGCATACCTCGTAAAGTCTCAGAAAAGCTCGACGGTTTCGGGTCCGTCTGGACCCCATCTTCAAGAGCACCTAACTGACTGTGAATGTTATTTTCCTATAACCTACCTATATATATCATCTACATTGTGTAATCAATGTTGTCTGTGTAGTTATTTTTTTTCATATTTCTTTAATTGCTAAGTTTTTTCCTTTTATTTCTTATTTCATTATCTATTTCCAGTTCCTTGTGTCGTCTTTTAAATGTTATTAGTGGTTTTGTTAAAATGTCGGTTTGGTGGTTTGCTTGTTCATTGATTATATTGTCTGTCATTTTATGTTTGTATATTTCTATTTGTTCCTGTATGTTCATTCGTTGTCCTTTTTGTCCCGTCTGTAGTAAGTCCATTGTGTTTTCCATACTGTCTGGGTTATGTCCAAATTTCATTTACTACGTTGTCAAGTTCGTTAACCAGTTTTCCCACTTCTATTAATTCTTTACGTTCTTTTAACTGTGTTCCAGTTGTTAGAGTAATTTTAGAAAAAACTTTCTTTATTTGCTGTATGTATTTATTGCTGGAATTGACATTAATCTGCTGTTATGGAGAGTAGTTTCGTTTATAATTATGAGTTAATTCAAGCAATTTTTGATATTGTTGCCAATCATTGCAGATTTATTGAGAAAAATCTATTGGAATGAGCAAATTCAATAAACTTGGTTAGCATGGATCTGATCCCTTTTTTACCAAAAAAATTATTTGTATGTATATAGGCCAATGCAGCTTTACTATCGCACAAACTGAAAACATCAGTAGGAGTAACACAAAAAACTATTAGCATGCCTTAATCATCAAAACCCTCTTCTGATCTCTTTCTAATAAATAATTTTGTAGTACATAATGTTCATCTCCTGGTGTATTGTTCACTTCTTGAATTGTTTAAGAAATGTAACCCGTTCCCATTTGGTTATCTTCTGCCCTCTGCGCTTTTAATTCTTGTCTACTTCTAATATGTGGTGTAGATGTCCTTCCAGATATTGGTTTAAGAGTTATTAAAATTGCCGTTTTATTCTAATCTTGTTAGGTTTTCTGGTCAAATTTAGCAAATGGTTTACCAGTAAATTCCTTCAGAAGGAATTTAATAGGTTTCACGATCGGTATGGCAGAATGAAATATTAAGAGAAAGAACAGTAGATATTAGATTTGAATTTCGAACCGGTGAAAATGTACCTTCAAACACTGATGCCCATTTTCTATTACTCCATAACAAAAATATCGATTACTACCCACTGATGAAAACATTGACTAAATGGTAGGGATTAGTGCAAAATAACAACCAACAGTTCAGGGGAAAAATAAGCATATATCTAATTTTAGACCTTCACGGCCGTAATAGTTAAAACAATCGAAGCCAGCTTATTGTCAAGGAACTTTCTGTCATTAATTTAGGCTCACAATCATTTCATTACATGTTATGACACTTTCATGTACCAAACCGCATTGCAATAGGTCGATTTTAAAATACAATTCAAGTAATGTTAGATATGATTAATTGAAAGAAATTCTATACTTACACCTCAACCAATGAATATTCAGTAATATTTGTAAAAGGATATGAAAAGAAGCAGTTTCTTCAAACAATATTACCTGGCTTCATTATATTAAATATACAAGGCTATGAGGTTAAAAATTGTGCAATCATTTCAACTAGAAGAATTTCTCACAAACTATTTGCAACTGAAAAGACTTGCAGTTTAGCCAATTCTCTCAAGTTCAGTGAATGGTGTACATAATATCGCTTTGCTAATGATTTGACAAACTATGTGGAGGCAATAATTGTGTTAAATATAGTTATGATATTATTCTATACAATCAGGATGTTAGATATGATTAATTGAAAGATATTCTACGGGGTGATAACTAGTCTGTTTATAGTGAACATGATAAATAGTTTCCAAATTTCAAACGATTTGTCAACAATAGTTAGTTGTAAATAAATAATTAAACTATCTTGATGGTTTATTTCCAAAATTATATTTTTAGCAGAGCTGGGGAGAAGAGGAAAGGAAACCAAAATCAAACTATACTTTTTATCATGTGTAATGGTACTAGCCTATGAATGGTTCATTATAAATTCTGCTTGGATCATCCTTCCACGTATATTAGATACTCGTAGATATAGTGGATACGCAGATGACTTCTTGCTAATCGTGCAAAACATATATGGTTTTCGTTTTCGTACACTCTATCTTCAAGATCAAAATTAATCAAAATAAAATGCACTAATGGTCATATAACCTCCTAGTAACTGTTACCTAAATCTAATATGGTAAAATCTGTTAATTTATTTTGTCTTTATATATTTTATTAATTTGTTTTATTTATTATTTTCCTAATCTAATTATTTGATTATTCTTTCTATTTTCTGTTTAAAATTTACCATGTAGTCTCTTTAGTTGTTTTAGCAGTGCAAATAAAATGTCAGTTTATTGGCTGGCTAAATACATGCATATATTTACATAGTTGGGTAGTAGCCCTTCATTGATGCACATTTTGTTAAATGACCGCCTTATTATCGTAAAAATATATTCCTTCGACCATCTTTCTAGGTTTTTTATATAAAATTCAAATCTCTCGGGTACTAAAAATACAAGTTCTACAACATTTTATTTCTATATACTGACATGTTTTAGTCACCTAGACCATCACAGAATATATATGCAAAAAACTATGACTATACTGAATTATGCCTCCTTTAATTAATAATCTATAACTTAAATACATTTGCTGTTACTAAATAAAAAAATTGTATGCATATCTGGAAGACTACAGGAAGGTTTTACTCTATTTTTAGTGCTTGAGTATTTAGTAACAGGTATTGATAGTGTCTGAGGGATTAAAATGTGTATAAGGAAACTGGAGAAATGGTCAAAAGAATATGTTTATACGATAATAAGCATGCCATTTAACAAAACATATGTATATATAACCTACCGATCTCCAACCAATATAATCTCCATTTTAGTAGTTACCACACACCTGATATTAAGAAGTTTATTCCACGTTTTCTTTCATAACTCATTGTTAGAATTTGCAGTAATCTTCAAGACAGACATCACCAAATTAATCAACTGAAACAAAAATTTCTTGTACGCAGATTCTCCTAACATCTTATTAAGAAACGTTTCATCTCAGCGGAAATCAATCTTCTTTCATCCTTCCCTACTACATGCAATATATTCACTAAATCACTCCCTTTCTCTTCCGATATCTTTTCCGACAGAAACGTTGTCGTCCTATAACTGACACCTTTGGCACGAAGTAATGTGGCCAAAGAAATTGCATCACCTGTCTTATTAACCCCAACAGTCATTTCACTTTGACTGCTAGAAACCAACTTAACCCCTCTACTTTGCCAGTTTCTGCAAAACCAGCAACTGAGTTTATCGTTTCAACCGCACAAAATGTGACTCATTCTATGAGTGCCTGACTTCCAGGCTATTCTGCCTGAATAGCTTTCGCTATTTAAACACCGTATGAACTTAAATTGTTCATTTCATTAAATTCAAGTTCACTAAATTTTCCTTCATCTGGTATGAATCCATATTCAGTGTTACGGTTTGTGTAGTTTTATTTCTTTAAAACATTTAGGGAATATATAATGTACTGTTTTCACTTTCTCTAAAATATCCTTTATTGAACTGCAGGATAGACAGTGAAGGTAAATTCCAAATATCCATTTATCCTACAGTAAACAGAGAACAACCTTTGAAATGAAACTAGTACATATGTTGTCAAAATGGCACCATATAAACGTAAAGCGAAATAACTCATGACGACAAAACTATCAGGAAGTGTAGGATAAGTTCCAATATACACAAAAGAAAGTCTGAACAGTGCACTGGGTTTAATTATGAATATTGTAAAATGTACAAAACAGTGAGAACATTTAAGAGCTATGAAGCAGGATTATTAAGATTCCACATATATAGAGCACCTTCTACAAAAGAACACAAGAACATTAATTTTACCTTATATATCTATTATTATCAAAAATTGTTACCAAAGAAAAATAATTACATTGAAATTTTTTTACTCACAAATAACCGAACAAATTTTAATAACTTTAACAATGATTTGATCAAAACATTAAGGAAGCAACTCACTCCAGACACCACTCATTTTTAACACAAAATAGTATTTTAGACAAATCTCGTGCCGTTAATATTAAAAAATTATTAAAACGTTCATAATTAATTAAGTGCTTCGGCTAATGGCTGTGAATATAAATACTGAAAAATATTTAAAATACAATAATATATTCATTAATTATCCTGGTTCGGTAAACCCTATTTCAAGAATACTTATATTGTATAATACTAGTTTAAAGTATCGTTTTATCATTGCTTCAACAGCCTATGAAAAGGGTGTCAAACTCATTTTGGTCCAAGGACTGAATACAGCTCAATCGGATCTCAAGCGGGTCGGGCTAATAAGCTCACTACAAAATTACATAGAACTAACATTAAGTCCACTTTTTACATTGTCATTAATAATAATACTTATTGCAAAAAAAAATAAATCAATTATAAAAGTCTTTGTTAAAATCTCACACTCTGAATTCACTTTTTAACAGATATCTTTCGATGGTGAAGTTGTGAGGACAACGGAAAAGTGGGCAATGCGCCTAAAGACGCTGAACAGACGTTCACCTACCGCCGTGTTAGTTCCGGTGCAGTTTTGCTTTCATGTTGTCATGTTGTGTATACAAATCAAAGGTTTCAAATTCGAGTAAATTCTTTCTTTTTTTTTTTATAATAATGCAGATTTATCTCCCGGGCCGTACCAAATCCCCAGGTGGATAGGTTCAGGGCCGACGGGCCGTATGTTTGATACCCCTGCTTTAAGGGAAGATACCTAATTAGAATGCATATTGAATATGATATTGTCAACACATCACCATATTTTAAAATAACTATCAAGAGATACATAGTCTCACTGCAATAAAATACCATGAATCAAACCATATTTTTTTTTTTATAAAAGCTAAAAATAATTTCTGATAGTTGTTTAATGTTGATTAGAAAGATACCCAATCTGAAGAGCCATTTTGTTGAATGCATGGCAAAATTAATAAATAAAATGAAAATGACCTCACCTCAAAATCAATATTGTTTGATGGAGCCTGATTTACAAGATATCGGATTAGATAATCAATTGAAATGAGTAGCAATTATTTCCTGCATCATCATCGAAAATTGTTATAACACTGTTTTTTATTTAGACACAAAATTACAAAGAAATACTTTGTATTATTGAATAAATACTTAAAAAATACATGAATTAATAAGTGTATAATTTAAACTTGCTTATAAATTTGCTTACTTTTACTCTAATGTGGTCTAGGAAAACTTTACCGACAGTAAACATAGGATCAAATCATTGATAAGTAATTTAGTTCAATGATTAATTGAAACACAGCTATCCACATTTTGCCAATTATAATAAAAATATGATCATAGTTACAGCATTTGAAAAAAATCAGACTCCATAATAACTAACAGTTAAACTGAGAAGTCACATTTAATAATGCAGAATACCAAAGCATAATTAAGTGGAATCATTAGTAATGTAGAGTAATCTCATGCATCAGAACCTACGGGGAAGTTTGCAAAGTTAATTAAATGCTCAATTTGTTTTGTCTATCACGTTACAGAGTTAACAAATAAATATATAATATGCAATATATAAATAACTGCTAAATGTATCCAAAGTAAATAATAAAGTTAATTATACTTAATTTTTTAAAAATCATTTAAACTAGCATATTTTTATATTTTATATAAGTAATTGATTATTTTAAAACCTGGTCAGGCCATATAAGGTCTGGTCTAAAATAAAACATACATGTTTCCTTTCCTTTTCCTTTTTGTACTGAAGATTTCAGGTTTGTATCTTGGCCGTGAACCTATTTCTGACATGTGGAAGATGGAAGATGTACCCGCCTGATTTTTTTTTTTTTTGCTAAAATCAGGGTAGTAATATGACTCACTCAATTAAACAATTAAAATTATTTCTGAATTACGAGTCACACTTCCAGCCCCTACACTATCACTAACGGTAAAAGTCTATTACAGCCTGCTTAAAACAGTTTCAAATAGAGTATATTTTACTTTAAATAAAGTCATTATACATCCATTTTTTTTTATTCCATTGTCTTCAAATGTTAGTTGAAATTAAATAGTTAATTAAAACTATTTAAATAGTTAATTAAATAATTTAATTAAATAGTTCAGTTGATTGTATATTGGTCATAATGAACCTATTTTTAAAAAGAAATCAATTATAACTTATAATTGATAACTTATACATTACTAATTTTGCTGACAAGACATTACAACAATTACTACAAAACTATGACTAATGCACCTGTTATAGGAACAAAACTGTTTTCAGAATGAGAAACTGAGCGTTTCTGTATAAAAGAATAATTTTATATCTTTTTTAGTATGCCATATCGAAAAACAAAAGCTATATTCCTAACGGATAAATTCAAAATCTGTTGAGTATGATTAAGATTTGTTAAATCGTGATATCTTTAGAAATATTATACATTTATAATGACACCGATATACACAAACACACACACACACACCCAAACAACCTAAAAAAAAAACATCAGAAATAGATTTAGAGACCACAATCCTTGATTATCTTGCCAATAAAGTTTTATATTAGCACTATATTTTACCTAGAGTAAATTACAAATTTTGAGTACTCTACATTCATTTTACTCTAACAAAACCACTTATTACACGACATTAAATAATCAGGTAAAAAATTAATTTATTTTAATGTTGATCCTACTGTTTTGCCAGTTAAGATGGCAATTTATTAGAACGACTCTTTGTAACGAATAGGTGAACCAATTATTCGAAAGCATGATACTTCTAGATCAGGGGTCTGCGACCTCTCTATTCACCAGAACTATTTTTCCTCCTTTTTTGGATAAGAAAAATAGTCAGGAGACGCAAAACATAGCACAGCTAATAAACTTTTAAAAGTTTTAATTTTTATTATTTTTATCTGTTATAATAATGGAATACAAAAAACAGAAGAGTGAAAATGTGCAGACCACATTTTATTTTGAAATAAATTAAACAGTGAATTATACAAGCCTATTTGATTCCTTACTATATTTCGTGTAAAATTAAATTAAAAACCAGTCCACTTTAATATGAACAATATATTTAGCTGCAGCTTAGCAGCTTTAAAAAATCAACATAAAATCTTTATACACTATTATCAAAGTGGCATTATTATAACTAAATTACGACTATTGTGTTTTTATAGTCGTATATATTTAGAGTCATTTACGTATTATTTAGAATCACGTTATTTTAACTTGGATTGTGCCCACATAGCCTACTCAATTATTATTAATAGCTTCTTAAAATTATTATCCAGAGTTGTTTTTACAAATATCTAATATGACCGAAGGCCAACGTTTTCAGATTTATTCACCTCCCACGTGTATGAATTGAGGGCCAGAGTGGGTATCAGACCACGGAACTACCAATTCAGAGGCAAGAACGTTACCACAGAGCTAACTTAGCCCCTTCACCATGCTTTACTTAGTTGAAACTGGAAAATCTGGAGTGTCTGACACATAAATCCACCGTATACAACATAATATCAAACTCGTTAGCAATTAGCAGTTAGATGTGGCATCGCATAGACGTTATATCAAACACTATTTTCTAGTACATTTTTTTTCATTTATTGTAGCTTTAACCTTATTATTAGCTGTAATAAAATTGAGATTGTTAATCTACTACAATCTGACATGTTATAATTATTAGAATCAAACTGATTCTAATCGTTTGATTATAGCTGGAGAAGGCTGGTGTATCCAACTCTAGTCTTTTTCATAAAATAAGGAAGATTCCAATCTAGGTAATGATTTGTGAACGCATGTACGTCTCCTGGAAAATATTCTATGAAAGCTCTTGTATCTAGAAACCTATTTGTCAAATTATTAACTTTTCGTTCTATTAAACTTTTGAAATTTTAATCTCCCATAGCAGACTTTCCTTATCTAACCAAAGCGTTGAGGAGTAATGATATTTTTAGACTAAAATAGAACTCATGTTTCTAGCAAAATTTACCTGCCTACCTTTTTTCTCATTCTTCAATTGCATCCTTGCGAATGTTGATGTGTGTTGTACTAAAATGCCCCATGCCACAGAAGGTACGTTTATAATCCACCTTTTCCTACCGGTCTACTACCGCATTCCTCTGTATTCCCTTGAGTTCAGAGAATACAGCAGAACACCACAGACTTAACTTATTTTTACTGGTTATATTATTAATTGTTCCGTTAGGCCCGTTAGTACTGCAAATAATATGGATACCTTTTCCATTTGATGTAATATAAATATTAATAATATATTATCATATATTGATCACATATTATTAATTGTACCGTTAGATAAATAATATGGATACTTTTTCCATTTCATGTAAAATATTTGTTTTATTTTAGATTTATAAAATTTGTGGACAGAATATAGTTAGCACCGTTCGATAAATCATAAGGAAATTATACCCGAAGTAACCATTTTAAATTGTTGAGCTGAATATTTTTTTAACTGAAATAACATTAACGGAAAGGGGTGGTATTGCACATTTTATGATTTCAGAAAATGTTTTTACTGTTAACATCTAATTATGGAACAATGATTTGTTTTTTAAAAAACAACTAACCTAAAATTATTAGACTATAAAAAAAATTCAATATAGTTCGATAATCGCAAAAGGCAATAATGCTATAAAAACCAAAAACTCATCTCACAGTACGTTAACTTCGAAATTATCAATAGAATTCAGTCAAATATAATTATTAGTTATAGGTTTAATATAAAAATGAAGTTATATTAAAAAAGTGAAATATTATATGTAAGAAGAAAAACTAATAAAATTAAAAATTTTTAAAAACATATTTAACTACAAAACAAACGCAAATCAATAAAATACCATATTTTCCGATGTGTCATGAATGATTGTCTAACATTAAGTTTTGTAATGAATTTAGACGTTGTATCATTAAATAAATCTTAACAGCAGATAAGCAATTCTTGTTTGTTTAAAAACACCATTAGTTTTGGGTAATATTGATCATAGGGCAGATACTTTTCATTGTGTATGACAAAATGGCTACTAATTTTAGTTAAATTCTATGGTGATTCAACAAACATAAAATTTTGTATTAAATAGTTTTAAATACTAGGTATGTTTCTTCTGCTTACAATATAATATGTAAAATTATTCTCAAAAACGAGAAGTTTTTGTAAATGATCATATTCATAAGAGAGAACATTGCTCTCAAATGGATAAATCAACGGATTTATGGATAAGTTATATAAATTTTGTTTAAAAAATAGAAAAATCATTAAAGCTGACAGAAATAACTCTTGACTTTTTCTTGGATGTAGAATAATCTTTTAGTAACATGCCTTTCAATGCATTCAATCAATGTTGATATATATATCCATGAACTTACAGTATCTCACTCAACAGGAATTGATTAATATAGGATATACTACAATTAAAATCGTGAACACTAAAAGTTGTTCTCAGGCAGGTGTGATGTCTCCCCTATTGTGGTAACTATTTGTCGATGACTTACTGGATACTCTAAACAATTATAGTTTTAATATGCAAGAATGTGATAATGATGTTATTATAAAAAGAAGAATGCTTGGTCGTGCAATCTTTGAGTTTATAATGCATGCTTTCCAAATATTTTAAACACATAAAAGCAAAACGATCTCTATATATATCGAGTAAAAGAATTGGTGTTGTACTTTTCACCAGAAGAGAGGAAGTATGTCTCAGGGACTAACATTTTGTATTAAATATTTTTTTACTAGGTATGTTTCTTCTGCTTACAATATAATATATTTCATGTAAGGTTTTATTTGTAGGAACACGAGAAGTTTTTCCAACATGGACTTTAATCCAAGCTAAATTTACTAAACTAGAAGTATCATAGGTATGAAAAAACGTTGTGGTCTTTTTACAGGAATGAATAAACTGGAAAAGTCATGTGATAGAACATTGCTTAATTCTACAAACTTAATGTTCATCTCTAAAAGATCTTTTCTTAGAAATGGATTCTAAACTTTAAATTAACACTAAACTTGGCTACACAAAAAAAAACTTTAATGCTCTGATAAAGTCTATTGTATAAGTGTTGTTTGTGTAATATTCTAAGTTAAATGAAAAATGCACCAAAATTACCCTTAATAGAGTACAAAGATAATCTATCTACGGATAACTGGAGCAATAACCACCTACCCTATCTACAGCATCAAATACGTATTAAACTTCCCCTTTCCTCTTTGATATTTTTATCAAGAAAGAGGCAATTTTCTGTCTATTGGGACTAATACGAAATGGAAATGGCTCTATGGGAGATGAAACAATCAGAAATTCAATAGGTTGAAACAGTAATAGTTCGGCCTATATGATGCCAAATACAATGTCCCACGTAGAATATTTTCAAGACGTGTCAATGTGATTACAAATGATCACTAGGATTGCAAACTCTTAATTGTCAGGAAAGCTGTTTTTGTTTAGTATACTGACGGGTCAAAAATGAATAATACAACCTGTAAAAATAAGCGAACTCTCATATTTATACGGGGACAGAAGAAAATACAGAGGAATGATGCAGTGGACCTGTCGGATAAGGTTCAAGCCATGCAAAGTTTCTCTGCCCTGGGGCCTTTCTGCGCACCAAGCTTTCTCAAGAATACAACTGATTTATGACTATAGAAGTAAGCAGAAAAAAGGGTGCTAAACATTCTGGTTAATTTAGTCTAAAATACTCATTCCAACTGTAATGTAATTACAGTTTATAATTGAAAATTTATAATGCTGAAATTTGTAAATAATGCAGATTTGTAAATAAATCATTAAAATAATACTTTTAAAAATTCATGTAGAATATCTAACCGAATAGTGTCATCTTAGCTTACACTTATATTTACTGTAAATAACATCATACATATAGTTTTAACTCTGTTAAGGGGAGCCACAAATCTTTGGACACATGGTATGTACATGCAAAGAAATCGTTATCAAGACGTTAAAGATTATTAAGAAATGTACCTACAATTAATAAAAGTGAGAAATATTCCTTCATGGACAATTATGTAAGTTATTAAATTACATAATATCTAAACTCCGCTGTGCACAAATGTCTGATGAGACTCTGGTTTTCACATTAATATAATAATAGCAATATGAAAAAGAAAAAGAAATATAACGTGTTACTTTGTTCTACATCAGTGATTTTTAGTTTGTGATAACCTACAAAATAAATGAAGCCACAAAGAACAAATAAAATAGTTAACTTAGATATGAATGGAATTTGAACATCTATATATTACCAGAGAGTTTGGCATTACGTCTACACTACAACCACATTAAAATAAAACCACAACTAAATTAATTGTCAAACTGTTTGATATGTTGATTGTACGATTTTATTTATTATTCATGAAAGCGATTTGTTATAGTTATGAAAACAGTTCCCTGTAACCATCCCATTAAGTTCGATCTGTTCTCCTCTAACAAAGCTAAATAGATTCAACTGCAATTCATATATATGCCTGGCTTTTTTTTTAGGCATATATAATTACGGGATAGAAAATGTCAAAACATTTTAATGATTAAAATAATTGAACAAGTCAGAAGGTAAGAGTGTTCAGATCTGTAGGAAATGAAAGCCTGGAGACTCATTTCATTATCAGGTACAGCACATTCCAACTATAAAATACCATGTGCATGCATAAATCATATCCATTAATTTTTATTTAGGTTAAAAGAGTCTTAGAAATAAGTAACCAAACAATGTAAACCTGTAAACCTCTGAAGAGTAATTTAAAAAAGTAACAGGATTAGTTTAAATTCGTTTGAATATGAGAAATTATTAACGATTTTAAGAAATAATATAATTTATAAATAAAAGATCAAACTTGGATAGTTAAGTTGATATCTAAAAACAATTGTATTCTCTGACCAAATCAAAATATATTGGGATAATCAGTCATCCAAAGTAATTAATGTTTGTTAAAACTTGAATCATTTGAGTATAAGACCTTGCATTAAATACCATAACAGTAGTAATATTACTTTAATAAATAAAATAAAAAATCTCGAGTAACCTACATCCAAATTTACAATAAGTAAACATAATATCAAACTTGTTGACAACATTTGAGTTTTCTTTCTATTTTAATTTGACTGTCATGTAGAAGTTATATGAAACTCATAGTTAATCGATGATAATTACATTTGTTTTAATATGGCTATATCAATTTCTTTTTTATATATTTATGTAAGTTGGATTCAGTGTATTAGGTTGAATGAGACCTCGTTTTTCTAACCAACTTTTCTCTGCTTCCTTCTTATATATTCATTAATTTGGGGGTAGAGCATATGGCAATGAACTGCACAAGGTTTGTTTGGGACCAATCTTTTCCAGCTAGTTCACTTTCTCATTCCCTAGCATTCTCCTGTGTTCAGGTACGCAAAGTTTGTCGTTATTCCTACCTCAGCTTTAAGAAAATTGGAATTTCTCCTATAATGCCCAATGCAGTTTGTTATTAATTTCCAACCCACCAGACTTCCATGCATGAGGATCTTTCTATAAAATTATAATGATTCGAATCAAAACTATCATTTACGATAATTTAACAATTTCCTTTGAGAAGCATTGTATCTAGCAACATATAAGCCAAGCTATTAATATTAAGTTTTATTAGGTTTTTTAACATTATAACTCCCAAGAAGATATGTTTTTTTCCAAACGGTATCATGTTCGCAGATGGGTTTATTTTTGATAGAAATTTCTAAAAGTTGAAGATAAATAATATTCCTATGCTGCATGTAGGACAGGTGGTCAATGCTCCTGTTATCCCTAAATTGACTTGCCTTTGTAGTTTATTAAGAATTGTTTAGTTACTTCTATTATTAACTTATTGCCAACACTGCCACACTGCCGATGCATATAATACCATCGGTTGAATCACAGCATTCTATAGCAAAGTGTAGATGTGTTGTTTAGACGCCAAGTTCTATTAAATAATGTCATTCAGAAGAACAGTTCATTGAGGTCTTAAACAAAGTATCTCTTACATCACTTTTGAATTTTAGTTATCAAAAGAAATGCAAATATTTCTACATGTTTTGGAGTTCCATCTCAGTACTTTAATGAAAAGACCTTTAACGCCTACACTCATTTTCCTTGAGAACGGCATAGGAACCTTCTCAGCTGATTTTAAATCCGAATCCTTCTTCTTTAACGGCCTTTCAATGACTCAGAGTGCAGGCTGCATACGTTCAAAAGCAGTAGCATAATTATTCTTCATATAAGAAGTTAATTTGGATATCTTTACGTATCGTCATCATGATCATTTAGAATATCTAATCTATCATTAACAACTAACGACCACAATAACGATATCACAAGTACCTGGGTACATCATTTTGTGACCAACATTTATGTGTAATATATCTTGTACATACACTAATTATTTTTGCTTCAGCAATTTATGAATCCATTTTTTTTGTTACTGAATTAGTAAATCTAAGTATTAGTGCTGATGTAATATATAGCAAGAAAGTTCTATCAACAGCTACTTATAAATATATCCAAGATGCCCAGGGTAATTTTTATTAGCCTTAAAGAACTTTATGTTGTTAAAACAAAATTTTTTTACCTGATTCTGTCAATTAGTTTACCACAATCTTTTAGATATACACCATTCAGCAACACACACACACACACAAACACAGACATCAACGAAGTCAATTTTTTATGATCGTTATACTTTACTCATAGTAAAGTAATAATGGCAAATGCTAGTCAGAAATGAAAATAAATCGATAAGCTCATCGGTAAATATAGCTGCGGACTTTACGCGAAACAGTTTCTTCCTCGAAGTCATATTTTGCTGAACTTATGACAGCAGTGGTGCTAAATCTTGGTAACACTTGATTACTACGCTCTTACAAACAAAGTTGAAATAGGTGAAGAAGTTAAACATCTTGAGCAAGCCCTCTTTGTAACCTGGAAGTAAGCTCAAAAATATTTATTTATACAATTATCATTATAGGTGGTTTCAATGTTTTAATCATTGACCAAAAAGACTTATCATCAATGATTAACAGCATTATTTAATAAGACAGTTTTTTAAACATAAAGAATTTGTCTAAAATCAGCACACTATTTACTAATTATACACAGAAAATCTTATCAATGGATAGGTATAATACAATTTAAATTATACCTTATAACTAAAGTTATAAGCATATAACTTTATAAGCATGTAAGTTATAAAGTTATAAGCATATAACTTTAGTTTAAGGTTATAAGGCGTACAAGATATTTGTGCATGCTTGGTTCACAGAGGTTTGAGTTCGAATCATTGGTAGTTTTTATCGTCAACAACTTTATTTTAGTATACGTAAAGTATAGTATTTCTTCTCAAGATTTTGATGGGTTTGCAGGTTTAGAGCTCCCTAATGACCTAAATCTTCCTAATTCTCCCTAATGGGTGAATAGGTGTGTATCCAAAAGCTTGTGGACAGGCTACAGATCACATCGTTTGATGGTTGAAATTCATATTTTACGCAAAAAAGACCTTATAGTGTAGATCTGCTCTGTTTTTTTAAACAGTTTTTGAGACTTCATTTTTTTGTGTATAATATGTTTTTAGGTAACATTTTTTTCCCTTAACTACTAACTGTTGACTGTTTAAACTTTGATGTTTTTCAGTAATTTTTCTGTAACAGGAAATTTTGAAATTTCTGACTTACGGTTAATTCTGAAAGTTTATGGGTGCTATGGAGATCACACTGTTCCATGGATTGGAATGACAATATAGTCCAAAATAGCATCTTATAAAGGGATTAACTGAATACCATTACATTGAAATTATGAATAACATGGGTGTGATGATACATTCACAAAATGTTTTTTGAAACTAATTGTCTAACTATATAAAAATGAATTCTATCCAAAAAAGTTTACCACAAATCTACAAAAAGCTTTGAAAAAATTACAATAATGAAAATGGGTAATAAAGCTATAAAAACTGAAAACAGAACTTTGAATAATGGATTACTCGCAGTACATTTCAAATGTGTTTATATTTACTTAGAAATTTTTTAACAAAATTCAGTTCATGATAATCCAATTTTTGGTTTAATAGAAGATATTTGAAGTTATTTTAAACAGTTAGTATAATATTCTTAAAACTATTAAAAGAACCTTCAACAACCATATATGTGTAACTTACGATGAGAGCCAAAGCGAAGGATAGTTGTCTGGCCATAGTGTTGCATTAAATCTACGTTTAACACCTTTTAACTTAACTAATTGCCAGACATACAGTTTTTAGTGTTTTGAAAATCTTCATGTCTTGTTAATACTGGGGCATGTGAAAAGAAGTTTTTCTTTGTTTATGATAATACGTCTACTATTTTATACAACATTAACCGTTTTGAACAAACATAACATATCTTATTAGGTATTATCTTATTACGCATATTTCATAAGCTTACAATAACGAAAAAGTAATATATCAAAAAAAATAACAAACTCTTTACCTATATTAATATGAAAATTTTCGGGAAATATACATTTTCATAAAGGAAAATATATTTGTCACAAGAACAAATCGATAGAATTTGTTCCAAATTTTTTGAAACAGGTATAAGACTTTGAAGTCTTTAATCATTTTTTCCAGTATCTTGAATATGAAAGGGCTCATGATAGACGCCTTTTTAGTACTATAAAGTAGAGCCATAAATCAATTCACAAAGTACCTATTGAATAGATTACAATAATCTTATAGAAGAGTAATTGGTATAAGTATTGGATTATCGTACATAACAATATGACACGTATACCAGCGGAATATACGAGACCAAAGAAATTCAGACCCTGAGATAAATAATAGTAATAAATGGTCAAATTAATCAATGATTTCAAGTTTCTTATAACCTATAAAATTATTATTGCTACATATAAACAGATTATTAATTATTCACATTATTAACATAATGCATACATTATTAACTATTGAAGAGTTTGACAGTACGTCTACACGATTTTAAAGTAAAACCAATCAATTAATTATCAACAAGTTCGATATTTTGTTTATGGACAGTAAAGTTGAGTGTAGGTCACTCCAGATTCTTTTATTATGACTTCAAATGGAGTGAAATAACAACTTATTTTACTTGTTAAGAAATTCAACCTATATAAATAAAATAATAATTTTGTCTGTACATTGCTTAGAACTGACTCATTTCAAGTTTTCTTTACGTTTCATACATTGGAGAAACCGAATCCACCCTTAGAGAAATTTCTGTCGGTTTGTCTGCTTGTCAGCAAAACTTTGTCACAAGTAAACTCAGCTACCATAAGACATATAAAGCTGAAACTTTTACAGTAGATTTGTGTAGGTCTAACTTAAAATATAGGCTCTGAATTATTGGAAATTCAACGTAGAAGTGAAGTTATGAACGTTTAAAGCAAAAATGTTTGTCACAAGTAAACTCAGCCACCATAAAACATGGCGAGCTGAAACTTTGACACTGGATTTGTGTATGCCTAACTTAAAATATGGGCTCTAAATAGATTCATAATTCAGTACAGAAGCGAAGTTATGGGGCTTTTAGCTGTATTTTCCTAACTTCACAGACAAGTTTGTTTTGAAAATACACAGGTGTGGCAAGTAGGTATTGTTAGTTGATTTTAATTTCATTGGAGCATATGAATATATATTGCGTATTTGACATCTTTGAAAAGGTGTTTCCCAGAGTTGAGGATGTACTATCTATTACGAATAAATAGTTTTGTAAACGAGCAATTCTCAACCCTTAATACGAACAGTCAGGAAAAATCAACAAACAAGTTCTTACGCTACATCATACCGAGGAAAGAACTTACAAGTCAGTAAAGAGATTGAATTAGTGATGAAGAAGCAGTTCATTATCTAATTGAATTTCTTGACTCTGAATTTATTTCTCCTGGACTGCCTGCTCATGAGTAAAAACTTCAAGTAGGAGCACTAATCATGTTGCAATTTAGTAGCAGTAACAAATTTCATGTTACGAAACATGAGTGCCCCAAAACTGTGCAACGGGACACGACTCTGAGTTCGTGCTCTACAAAGATATGCCATAGAGGTGGACATAATGACTGGATGTGGTATTGGGGAGTCTGTGTGTATACCACGCATACCATTGATTCCGAACCACTGTCTGTTTCCGTTCAAATGATTGCAAAGTCCCGTCAGAGTCTATTTCGCAATGACGTTAACTAAGTCGCAAAGGGAGACTTTATCTAACGCAGGAATTCAAGTTAGCGAGACCAAGTTTTTCTCACATGGTCAACTATACTTTACTTGCTCAAGAGTCAGAGGTTCCAACTGTTTGCTCTTCCGTGAACCTGAAGGACAGACAGCTAATGTGGTGTAAACAGAGGCATTTGTTTAACACTGTACTAATAATGGTATTTTGTACTATTCTGTAATTTCTAATTATAGTATTAGTAATATACTATAATTGATATTTTGGAATACCAAGTATAATAGAATTTTTGATTCCGTCAAAGACGGGTACGTTTGCTAGTTAAAAATAAAATAAAAAAAAACTAGATTATTGTCTACAATATTGTATAACGAGACTGACTTAACTGAGAGAATAAAAAGTCTATTTGGTTATTGATGTTCTATGGGTGTCTGCAACACGAATAATACAACTCTGTAAATTAAGGTTTTAAAATAAGAAATGAAAATATTGAAATGTTAAAAGTAAGAAATACGTTGTGAGAAGGAGTGGAGACTGAAAATTGTTTGACCTTCTTTGTCGTATTACACTGAACTTCTACTCAGAAATGTATTAAGAGAGGGTAATTTGAATATATATGGAGGATGTAAAGTACTTTAAAAGGACATTCATATTTTATTTGATATTTCATTTTGATTTGGCAAATATTTGTTGTAAATCTTTAATATTTACCTTTACCCAAGATATTACGTGTACTCTTATTAGAAGAATAATGTAATGTTTTTTAGTTGTCAACCGATTTTGCGAGAAATATATTTCAATATGTTTTTCTTATAAGTCAGTATTTTCATACTTTTTGATTTTTTTTTTAAGTATTACACTATTTACACATAACTGCTTCTAATTAAAAGATCAATAATAATTTGTTTAAAACAAACAGTTAAAGTTTTGCAAGTACCAATTTAATTTTTTTACATCATTTCATAGACTTTGCTAATGTAATTAAAGTGAATTTTAGTTATTGTACTAAAAAGTACCGTTGGTGGTTGGTTAAAAACCTAGTTGGGGTGAAAGTTATAAGGGGTTTGAGGTTAGTGGAAGAAAATGGAAGGATTTTGACAGACTGGGGCGGGCAAGTAGTCAGCTATTGTTGCGTGCCAGATAAGGAGGTAATTATTGGGCCAGGAGCAGTGTAGTTGAGTCCGATAAGAAAGAACGACGTCAGCGCATCGGCCGCTACCTTTGTCTTGCCCCAACACACGCCGCTGCTTCATGTTCCTTTACTTCTTACTACTCCTTGCTTCTTATCTCGAATCCTACTGAAAACCACTCAGATATCAATAACTTATATATAAATGAAATTGATGATATTATCTAGATTCGCTTTATTTACTGTGTTAACTGAAAAACATATTACTGTTTCAAAGTAATAGTTAGTCAAAAACAAAATGTTCCTCCTCAGCCATTGCACATGAACTAAGTGCCTTACATAGTACTTCATCAAAACATTGAACCAAACATTGTCAAATAACTGGAGTTCAATTTGTTTAGTTATACACTAAATTTCCATTTCACATTGTAAAAGTTTGAATTTGCCACTTGCACTCAACTCAGACTCTTTCATTTCCTGAGTTAGTTGAATTAGTATATCACGTCCTATTGAATTTATGTTGTATATAAATTAAAATTTATACATAAATAGCAAAAAGAAAACTCAATAAAGGTTACTAACAAACAGATAACCATTACAAAGAGACATTCTTCTAATAATTTATATATAAACCGCAATATACTAAGTAGAAAAATTTTTACTATTACTAAAAGTACACTACTAAGTACATTATTACTATTTTTTGTAATAATGAAATTTTTAATGATTATTTTCTTTTTTTTAGCTATATATATAAAACTTAAATAAAATGTGACACATAGAAAGAAACGTAACAATTAGGACACATATTTTAATAGTCCTACCGTTATTGTGGTTGTCATTGAATGAGTGAATACATATATATATAAAAAGATTTCACATAAACACGTGAAATAACAATCAATGATCAAACCACAATAAGAAAATGGGAAAACAAGACTAATATCTTTCAACCGTAACAAGCGGTCTTCGTCAGAGTCAAAAACCCAACTGCAACCCAGTTGGGTTTTTGACTCTAACGAAGACCGCTTGTTACGGTTGAAAGATCTTAGTCTTTTTTTCCCATTTTCTTATTGTGGTTTGATCATTGATATATATATATATTTGTAAATTTAGGGAGCAATCCTTCTTTTATGCATGTTTTGTTGAACGACCTTTGTACTGTGGCATGAATCAATTTCATAGTCGATCTTTCAAGTTTTCTCACCTTTGATTTAAATCTTTCTGGTATTAAATACACCAGTTCTCCAAAAGATTTATTTTTCAATACTGACATGTTTCGGTCTCCTAGACCATCTTCAGAGTTAAACATATTTACAAAAACTTATTCCTAGTTTTTATAATATAAGTTTTAATAAATATATTAATATTTATAATATAATAAATAAGTTTTTGTAAATATGTTTAACTCTGAAGATGGTCTAGGAGACCGAAACATGTCAGTATTGAAAAATAAATCTTTTGGGGAACTGGTGTATTTAATACCAGAAAGATTTAAATCAAAGGTGAGAAAACTTGAAAGATCGACTATGAAATTGATTCATGCCACAGTACAAAGGTCGTTCAATAAAACATATATACATATATATATATATATATATAGTTTAACATCTGAAAGCCGATCCAAATTGGCCATAAACAAGTTCCAAAACAAAGAGTAGTAACACACAGAGAAGGAAGCACACTTAGTAACTAAACTTTTTAGATAATCCGTCTTCGGGAGAAAAGAGAGTGGGAAACTAAGCACGCCGGAACACAATGGCAAGAAACCGTCCTGGCAATCCTGGGACGGTTTTCTGCCGTTGTGTTTTCAATGTGCATGGTTTAACACTCTATTTTCTCCTGAAGAAGGATTATGAGAAAATTTGAATTATTGAGTGTGTCTCCTTCTCTTTGAATTACAATTCTATATATATTCTATGTTTTGTTATTGAGGGCTAGGTCAAATAAAAGAAAATAAACTCCTTCCTAGGCCACCATTCGATGAATTTGTACTTCATCTTCAGGGCTAAAATTAGAGTAAGAACTATAATACATTTACCAAAACAATCTACAACTCACATAGAGAACTGCCACAAATTTTTGAGGCCAACAGATACATACAAAAGGTTATTTTATAATCAGAGTTGTTGAGTACACACCTATTTCAAAGTATCAGACAAAAGGAAATTAGTTTCACCTTGGAAAGTGTGCTAATGGTTATTTAAGTTACATGAGAATTAATTGGTTATAAGTACGAAAAACACTACTTTGTTATATTCATCTATCATTTTAACAAACAGGGAGGGTGAACATATGAAGGTTACATAAAGAAAGGTTAGTTTATGACTTAAGGTTATCATCCATGTTACAATGATTTACTATTGTTATTGTGACTGGGGATGGGAAAGAATGTTTGTATAAATATGGCTAAACTTTTCAATATCAGACCTCGAATTACAAGTGTTAAGAGTTTTCTGTATGTGTATCATTTCTTTTATTATTCTTTTCCCAGATCCTGCTTCCATGTCAATGATTTTTGAATTTTTAAGGTCAAAATCACACTTTTGTGTGTGATTTTGACCTTAGGAAGCGGTCTTCATCAGAGTCAAAAAACCAACTTGTTGAGATTTCTGATATTTCTGCAGAAAAGCTGTTCATATATTAAAAAATGTATATTGATTCATTACTAACCTGTCGATGTTTCAACAGGATTATGAAATTAATATGAAATCACCTCCAGCCAACATGAATACACTTCATTCAAACAAAAATTGCTTTACTAGTAAACACAAACTGATGTTTCCTTCTTTTTAGACTATATGATCCTTTTAGATCATATCTCGTATCACACAATTATAATTTTATAATTTTAACCATTTTATGTATAAAACATAACTTAAGAAGTAACGTAATATTGTTTTACCATCACTGATTTCAGAAGCCGTAAAAATATTTGCTAATCGACTCAAACAGTTGGCATATCTTATTTTCAAAGTTAAGTTGCATCCTTTTCGACTTATTGAAATGTTCTAAATTTGCAAATATTCTGGCAAAATATTGTAAAAATATATTTAAAAGCAGCTCTTTATCAAAGTATGTTCCTTTATTATTACATATTTTATATTACATATAACTATACATATATCATTGCTATTTACGCTATACATATATTTATTTATTTCATTATTAATAAGTACAGAAAGTTGCCTAAAATAAGAATGAATAAATTCGAATGACTCTTCGAATAAAGGAAACTTAAAATATCATCCTTAAAAGTGTTCAGGGAAAGTTGATATCTTTTTGAAGATGTACGTTTTATAACAAAACGAATAAAAATTGGAATCGTCTGTTTTTAAATTACAATGAAGAGTCATTTCTGTTCCATGGTTGTTTGATTATTCTATTTTATGTTATTACGGAAACACCTATTCTTTACGCGTTCAAACACTCTGCTAAACAATACTAATAACTATACAATTTCTTTTCTAAAGATTAATACTTGATAAAAGTATAATTGCTAAAGTCAATATCTGTATTACGTCAAAAATTGTCGTTACTTGTAAACTGCATTTGCCAACCAAAAAGAAACATTTACTTTATTCTGGATTGTAAAAAAAAACGGTACCAAAGATATACAACTGGGAACAGGCAAGTTCAATTTTTTTCCATAAACAAGGCATTGTTAAAGCTGGTCACCCCCCCCCCCCCCCCCCCCAACCAAACAACTGTCAGTTGAAGGGAGTGAGTTTTTAATTCACCAAGGCTGGGATCAGGCTGTGTTGCCGCATCACTCAGATAATTAGTGTAGCTGTTGGTGACATATTGGGCCGGGGGTGCCAATATTGAAAGGCTACGCCTCTTCTGTATCAAATACGACATTACCTCCCCTTAAACACATTTAGTCCACAGTTTTCCCTACTGCAAAGTTTTCTCAAACTAACAGTTAGTTAATTGTTAGAGATCAAACAATTTTGGAAGCCAAGTGTTTACTTATATTTGCAACTTCATACAATTAAACAATATATCATCTAATGATCAAACCACAATAAGAAATGGGAAAACAAGACTAAGATCTTTCAACCGTAACAAGCGGTCTTCGTCAGAGTCAAAAACCCAACTAAACACTAGATGCAGAAAACATCTGGTAAGGAGTTGAGAAGAGTGGGAGGGAAGAGTGGTATTTTAAAAGAGTGATAGCGCAGGAAAGGACTAATGTCCAGAAAGGGATGTTTGGGGAAACAAAGGAGTACAGTAAGAAAGAGTAAAAAACTATTCGCTAGCTGTCAACCTTTGTTTCCCCAAACATCCCTTTCTGGACATTAGTCCTTTCCTGCGCTATCACCCTTTTAAAATACCACTCTTCCCTCCCACTCTTCTCAACTCCTCACCAGATGTTTTCTGCATCTAGTGTTTAGTTGGGTTTTTGACTCTGACGAAGACCGCTTGTTACGGTTGAAAGATCTTAGTCTTGTTTTCCCATTTCTTATTGTGGTTTGATCATTGATTGTTCTTTCACGTGTTTATGTGAAATCTTTTTATATCATCTAGATAAGCTAAGAAGTTAGCTATTACTATTACATTAAGAACTTAATTAATGGTTGTGTTATATAACTAACAGTGTGGACATAATAATATCATTCTTGTAATAACCAAAATAGTACAATTAGTTGATTTCATCATAGTGAAATTTGCAACACGTTTTATAAGATATTTGCTAAAATGTAATTTTGGTGTCTTCTATTAGTCTGTTATCACAGCTAGACTGTTTAGAACTATCGATACAGCAATTAATTGAACCAACTCTAGTTCCACTCTTATCTTAACTAAGCCATTCCCTCCCTCATCCGTTATAATAGTTCAAGATATATTCTTTCTCAACATATAACTAGTAAATAGTAGCCGTGTAAATTCTCAAGTATGACGGACTAAAATTTATAAATTCATTTTATAATATGAGTTGAATTAACATCATTTTTAATGCTTTGTTGTTAATATATATAATGTGTCTATACATTTTAGTGGCTAAGCTCGCATTTATGTAACTGAGTATTTTTTTGACTGAGTGTAGTTATAGTTTTCATATCATTTTTTAAAGTTAGTGGTTAATATTTTTATTTTGCTTTTCTTTTTTCTTCGTATTAGTTAGTGGTGATTCTTACTATTAGAAAAAAATAAATACGAATAAAACAATAAGTTCAAGTTCTACAATAATTTTACATCGTAATAAATATGGCACAAGACCCCTGTATGACAAAATAATATTCAAGCTAGTAATCGAAGCAAATGCTAGACAGAAGACGACATACAGATAGGTATTTGCTTAATAATTCGACTTGTCAGCATTTAGTTATATAATCCTAGCCCATAGACATTGAATTACAACCGAATCTTCGGAGATTAAATCTTTGAAAAGAAATGATCACATAGTATCATAATATAGCCAATTAAGTATAGTTTTAACTTTGCGGAGAGCCGCATTTCTCCGTCTGACAAGGACGTTACGACCCGTTTGAGTGGCTAGCCTAACGCTTTGACTTTAAGACCTTGTCAAGTACTTTTAATTTTAATTATTAGTACCTTGTTCAAGGATGGTAAAAGCTTGGCAGCGAACCAGACGGTGTAAAACGATAGTGTTGGACCGCTTTTAAGTGTTCGACCACTTCTGGTGGTCTAAAGAAAATACAGAGTGTTAGCTCTATGGTCTTCACAACTTTCTAAAATGTTTGAGAATAAAACAAAAAAATACTTGGCATTTTTTCAGTTGGATGTCGAAAACCCTGTATTCCCTAGCTAGAAGCCAGTAATGAATATTTCTTTAACAGTTATAATGATGTCACAGTCGTAAACAATATTTTTTTATTGAATTGTTTCTTTGTCAACTCACAACAATAGAATTTGACATTACAAGTGTCCAAGTCGAAGTCAGTCAGGTATGAATATCTACTCTTGAAAACCTAATTCTGTATAGGTAAGCTAGTTATTTAGTACCCGTTGAGTGTAGTCAATTAAGAGGAAAAGTTGGAATGAGTAGGTTTCGAAATACGAGATTATGACCTGCAGGAAGGAAATTATTAAATCATTTATAATCTGATATTCAACCTGTTCAATTTTGTGTATGAAAGTACTATATCACTAGAAATTTAAAAGAGGACAGGATCAAATTATGTATATAGTAGTCTCCGGTTGTCCAATACCGCATAACCAAAGTGTTTTTAAAAACTCCTTGTTTATAGTTAGTAATGAATTTAACCGATTAGTTTAATAAAATATAGACTGCATTCTACCATTTATTTAGCTGTGTCTATTTTGTTGAGTCATTTTGTTTTCGGATTTATTTTTTGGAGAAATTGAGAGTCCATTGAAAATATGTCATTTGAATATGTATAGGGTAAATAACATCCGTATTGTCCTTTTTGCATTCAATCTATATTTCATAAAAATGCATTAAGTATTATAAAACAGTTGAACTAGAAGATAAAATAGTAATTTCATAATTTTGTGAAAGGAAATAGTATTTTTTAAATTTCTTTCAATAAATTATTATAATATATCTAATAACATAAACTCTTTTTCAGTAGTGCAGAAAAAAAATTCTCTCTCACTCTCTCTCTCTCTCTCACACACACTCCCTCTCCTCCATCCCTCCCTCAAATATCTTCTGTTTCTCTAGAACACAGCGGATATGTTCATAATTATACGTTTTAATTATTACGTTCATAATTATTCATAATTAATACGTTTTAAAAGAATTTAAATACCTGCCCACATGATTTTCAACATTTTGAGCTTAAAATATTTTGTACAGCTGAAAATACAATATTACTTTTTCTGAAAAAATATTTATAGAAAATTCATTCGTTTTATGCATTACCTTATTAATAACAACTACTTACACCATTTACATACCCCAAATGGGTAGGTAGATATCCTAATGTTATGGGTTGCTGCTGTGCGCAGCGCTTGTAGGATCTAATTCATATTTTAAATAAAAATAGGGCTGATAGTTTACATGTGACCTATTGTTATGGGCAATATCTCATGATATGAATATCAGTTGTATTACCAAAATGTGTTTTTAGAATTTTTTCTCCTAACTTACCAACTCTAGATCCTTGAACTTTTGGCATTATCATGCCAAAAATCAGAGAAGGAATAACTGAAAAAAAACCTCAAATTTTTAAATCAACTGTAGAAGTATCTTCTTTAATCAAATATAAAAATTTTGAATTATGAACAATCTAAAAGTTTGTGAGGTGGTTAAAAGTCATACTGTTTAATGGATCAGAGTGAAATTATACGTAAAAATATAACATTGTCAGTACATCAGCTGAATACATTTTTGTTAACATTACTTGTGTAGAGTACGTAGTAGTTTAATGTTGTCAATTAAATCCTAAAAATTTTATAGCAATACAAATGATGTTAATTGCCAGGTATTATGTAGCATTACTGGCAGAGAGGAAATAGTTGTCATAAAATATTTAGCATTCAGAGCGTTGGTCGTTAAGAAAGAAAAACAGTTGTATAAAAGGTTATTTCGGGTCAAAAATTAATTTTTACCTGATCAAATCAGTACAGCACAATGCTTAAAAAGTATATTAAAAAATTATTGTTCTAAATATTTATTTATTTATTGAATGTTTGCCGTTATATATATATATATATATATATATATATATATAATAAATTTAATATTTGTCGGCAGAAATGCCACTGAAGATAAGTAGTCAAATAACTAGCCTCTAAAAATCGAAGCAGTAGAGAAAATGCTAATCAGACTTTGAGTTATATGTTTTAAAATGTATACAATTAAAGTTTCATTTGTACTTTTTTAAAACTTGCTCTATACGAAGAGCAATTCGTAAGTTTAAGGTAAGTTAAATGTGCTACTGGTTACAATGGCTTGAAGTTCTTGAACTGATGGTATAATTTACTTGTTGTATTCAGTATTTGAACTTCTTTTATGTATGATGGCTTCTTTTTAAGGCAACATATTTAAGAAACACATTTTTTGAACAAGATTTCATTTCGTTATTATTAAGTTTTAATTCTGCTTTACAAGACACTCACTTTCCTTTCCATTTAACGCCCTTTAAACTTTGTCATCGTAAGAAATGTATTTGATCTCCTAGACTTCCCATCCTTTATCTATTAATCTTATACTGTAAGTCAAGTATAGTACTCATGAAAACAGTTGATATTGAGATTTTGATCGATACATACGTTTTAAGACTCCCTGAGTCCATTTTTGAAGGTTCCTCAACGATGTATGTGTTTGTGTGTGTGTGTGTATGTGTGTGTGTTTGCGTGTGAATGGATGAGTGGGTGGCGCATTTAAACCAAAAACTTTGTGGACAAGATAGAGGTCACACCATTCGGTAGTTCAAATTTGTATTTTTCTCAAAATCGTGCATACGGTTCAAATTTACTGTACTGATTTTTAGCAATATTTCGTCATGCAAAAGTCACTTCTTGCCAAAATTATACTTTTATGCAAATTTTGTTTCTTCTAAATGAACAACACTAGAGCATTGCAAATTTAGGATTATTGTAAATTTAATAATAGTTTTAACTAAAAAAAAATCTGATTTTTTTGTATTAGAAAAGTCAACTTCGTGATAAAATATGAAAACGTTAACTTCTTTTTTATTTTGAAAGCCTCTGGACAGGGTCTTGTTACACACGTTGACGAATCATAGGTTACAGATAAAATATAAAAACAAGAACTTTATACATATTTTTCATAATAACTTGAACAGAAAGAGGTATTATGATACATTTGTGAAATCATTATATATATTCATGTGCTAAACTGTTAACTAGAAAAGAATAACATTTTGTGAGGAAAATACATCAAAAACTATTATACTGAAAAACATGGAAAAATGACAACCCATTTAAATTTTTTATATGAACATAAAAATTGATTTATCAAAACAGAGTCAAACATAATTGTTGTTTAAAGGCTTGTAATGGATATTTGAACATCGTCTATTGATTTAATACTATAAGTAAAAAATTCTTAAAACAATAAGTGCAAACGTAAGTCAACCATATATTTTTCAATTTTTCCCATCAAATAATGCATGGTTGTCTAATAAAAGTATTGTAATCAATCCACTTGCCACACTGATAACAAAATCTTAAAATCAGATATATAGATGTTGGTGTGTGTAAGGACTCTAATGTCTGAGGGTAATATTGAAGCATGGGAAAGGGTAATATTGAAGCATGCTATCAAAGCATTGAAAGCATATTTCACTCACGTGAAAGAATTGTTACTAAATTTTAAGTTAATTCTATAGCGATTTAATGAACTTGACATTTGTTACTAGGCATTGCAATATTGTGAATATTTCATGAACTCATAATATTGGAAAAGTAATGTAACACTATACATGACAACTTTTATGTTGATTAAACAGAAATTTTTGAAAATAAGCCTCCACAAAAAGTACAGCATATTAATCAAAAGTAAGTCAACCAAATCAGCTTTAAACATTATTTTTAGAAAAATAGAGTAATCCTTAAGCCCTAGAGTAAAACTTAGCTGCCCACTCTGAGCTGTTTCTTGGATATTGAAGGAACTTTCAGTAACACATCCTTGTATCCATTGAATCAGCACTAATACATAAACGTAGTAATCTATTCCGAACGTGCTAACCCAACGACTATTGAATGAATTAATACAGTGTTGATATAAAGAATAATAATTCATCTACTATAACTGAAGTTCGGCCACTAAAAATTATCCTGTCTGCAGGATGTGGGTTACTGCCCTTATTGCAGTCATTAGTTGTGGATGACTTACTCATCCATATGATGCGATAATATGGATAATATAGATATGCGAAATAATCAAAATTGAAATACGCCAGAATATAGAGATGACCGTGTTATTACATGAAACTGGAAGGTTAGTGCTACTGTCTTTGATCCTATGTATGACGCACTCAACATTTTGAAGAATGAGTAAATGAGAAGTGTTTTTATATAAATACAGTATAATTGTCCTTTCTGAAGGAGAAATAAACTAGATGTAAAACCCTTTTTATAAAAAATACTAAACTTGCTTTCTCAAAAGTAACAAAATACCTTGCACTCTCTTTAGATGAAATCCATCAAAATTCATTTAGCAGATACATAGACTAAAGCCATTAAAGCAATATTCTTCGGTAAGAAAAATTATTGAAATTCATTGATAGAACTTAAGCAAAAATCAATGCTCTATTTATTCATTGCAGTTATAAAAGCAATGTTATCACATTCTTTGGTAGTATATATTGAAAACATACAAAAATTACTCTTTACAGACAGCAAAGTAGAGTGAGTGTAGAGATAACAGGAATGATGACAGCCTGTGCTTTAGACAGCTCAGAAAAAAGATAAAACTTCATTCCCTTAAAAATGTTTATTAAGAAAGAGTTAATATTTTTCTCTGAAGTATAAAGAAATAGTTTTAAATAAAAATGTCTAGATGGTGGAGAAAATGCTAAAAATGTTAATAGTCTACATATATACCGGCATAGACAATGCTTCTGAAAGAAATTATTTTTTGTAGATTTGAAGAGAGATTACTTAATATGATGTACAGACAGGACAGAGAATAATAAAATAACATGATTATGTATTAAAAACCCGATTTATCAATTTCATATCAATTGACATGTTTTGTATGTGACAATCATGCCACACTAAAGGCTCTAAGATTTTTTAATTAACTGTATTAATTTAATCGATTTTTTAATTTAAGCTAATATAAGAATATCTGATTTCTTTTCAGAATCATTCTAGCGTAATAATGTAACTCTCAAGTAAGTACATGGACACATAGAAATACAGTGGATTGAGTTAGCGAACTAGTGCAATTATTGGAACCAAACAAATCTTCTGCGCCCCTGAGCTTTTTTTTACTAAATCCTCTTTTATTCGGTTCCTACAGTTAATCGATAGATAAAGAAGGATGCAGATAAAAAAAAGGAAGTTAGAAAATCCATTTTTTATTCGGTCTAAAAAGCTCATTTCATTTGAACTTAAATTTATTAATAAAACAATTTATCTTTAAAGGAAGTGTTTAAAAATATGTATAAAATACCATTCGTGACACTATTACTTATGGAAGGTGAAACCAAAATCGGACAAATGATGCATAACCTATCTGGAAGAGACGGAAGCCTATCAATAAATTTATTACGGTTGCTAGACAATCACTTTTAAGTGGTTAAAGGTGTCTACCAAATTATACCTAATACCAAAGGATGTCAAATATACTTCTCCAAAGACAATTATAGAATTGATTAAAGAACTTAAACTCTAATAATATTTATTTTAGAAAGAATTAAAATAAGACAAATATGCCCATAGTGCGCTATATCTGATGCCACTCAGGCCGTTTCAGTCGTAATAAAAATAATAATATGTCAGATCGTTCTAAAAAAATTATTCTATATTTCCTAAAATTTGATAAGAGAGATTTAGCCATATTAAAACAACAAATAAAGTCATTAAATTTAATTAAATTCATTATCCATTTGTTTGTTACTATTTCACTGTAGAGTTTGATAATATGTCTATGCGATAGTCAAATTGAAATAAAACCAAAACTAATACGATTATCTGTGAGTTTGATATTATGTTTAGTTATAGTAAATATGACTGTATGCCACTCCAAATGTTTTGTAATTACGGTCAAATAAAATTTGGTCATTATGTTATAAAGTCATTTATATTTAGTTTGGATAATTTCAGTTTAATTAATTTGTTTTACATTCATAGACAATATCTATTTTCTAATATTGTTCAATATGTAAAAGCGCACGATTCACCAGAGCTGGAACTTTCCAATAATTAATGCAAAGGAAATTGTTAGTTAATTTCATTATTCATGGGGTTATTGAACAAGTATGGCGTCTTCAGGGACTATAGCAAATATGTTGATGAGATAAGCCCTTATAGTAAATTATTTATTTTGAACAAATTCAACTGGATTTATAGCGGTAAAATGAAAACTTTCGGAAGTAGAAAAGATTATCTGCCCTGCACAAGAGTGATTTCTTTTTATACGGCCCCATACTCAACCTTCCTATGAATAATCGGAGGGTCGGGTATCAGTCTAACACAACTGTATTTACCCTTTGTATACTTCATAGTTCTAACATTAATTATTGTTTTCGCGTTAAAATTATAAAACTATTTTTTATCCTATATTAGGATAAAATATATTAGGACTATATTTTTAGGACTAAAGAGGTAAAGAGAAACAGTACGTCTGACTCAAATTAAAAGATCAGCAAGTAATTAGCCCTACAAACAGAAAAAGAAGAAGAAACTTTCTCTTAAAAAGAACTTTGTATTGTCTTAGTGGGCCAACTCGAAAGAGATATTATTACGAGTCTTTTCACCAATAGGTGGTCTCTGAGAACAGTCACTGTCTCAACAATAATCCAAAACTTTGGATATTGCCGTCTGTTTGGCAGTTTACATATAGTATTAATATAATCAAAGCAATAAATATTTTATCAAATATTGTCATATACAATTCTAACTAGCACATTTGCTTTTCATTAGCAACACTGACTTTTCAAGGCAATAGATTTTTGTCTTCATCACCACTGAATAACAAGATTTGATAGCAAACATTTGAAATACAAATCAACGTTCAAACTGCAATAAGGAGTTTACAAATGTGACTAAGAACTTTGAACTATAGATATGGTCATTGTCAGTTTCTTGCTGAAACAAGTGATATAGGACATCTTGTGTGGTATTGAGAAGGAAGGTAGTATGAGAAATATATCTATGCATGCTTGAATGATGTGAAATTAGCCTCTATTGATTCTAAAATCATCTTATCAACCCATCCCCCACAGTTACAGCAAAGCAATTTTCGATTATGGTAAGGACCACCTGAAAATAAAGAAGTAATTAGAGAGTATCATTTTGAAATCAGCACATGTGCAGATCACGTGTCGTGATAGTATTGTGCCTATTGCGCATAGGCGCAGGTAAGCTCTGTACTCTCAGCGTGCTGGCAGTACCATACGATGAATGTCCGTCTGCTGTACTTTTATATGCTTGACTTATAAGTTATGATGTTTTGCAAGTTGGGCATTTTATAAGGTGATTCTCATTTTTTATATAATTCGAAGGCACTCATTTGTTCACCTCTAATTACGTTCTGTTTGTGGTGTTTGACACATGTTTTTAATTATTTAACGGTCTGATCTTATGTATATTTTATGACAACATCTACTTCAAATTTCATAAATAGCATAATACCCCAGTTTCCTAGGAGAGTTCTGAACAAATTACCTACATTATTTCTATTAGAAAAAACTACTTTGAAGTCAAGATTTTGAGCAAACATAGAAAGTGTATGCAATGAGTCATAATAAGATAAATCTATAACATTTGACATCAACTGCATTTCTGTTACTGCATTGGAGAACGTCTTTTTAGTACCTTTTAAAGCTTTGTCCGTATAAGAGGTGGGGTATTTTAATGAGTAAGCAAAACAAGTTATGTTATTAATTTTATCATTTAAAAATTCAGTGAAGCATATTCTTAACGCCCTCAAAAACATATATCTAAAACAGTATTTCTAAGATTTCTTGGATGAGGAAAAAGAAAATTTACAATGGGCATTTACAATGTATTTCTTCTTCCTTTGCGCATTCGATTAGCGGCACTAATGAATTTTATTTTGTTAGAACCGCACGTTATTTATAGTTTTTGGACCAATTCACAGAATATTATCAATATATCTGAACTATTTATCTTGATTTAGCATAATTGAAGTTAACACGTTCGTTAATCTCTCAAGAGATTAGCTATAGATGCATTAGTAAAAAAGAGACTTTACATGAAAACTGATCAATCTATATTCTTTACTAATATTAACGATTTTTTGTTTACTAATTAAATCTAAATTAGTTTTAATACGGATGGCTGAAATTTTACCAATTAATGGGCCCAAGAAACCCTATTTGTATGAGGCGGAGTAGAATCCATGTAAACCAGGGATGGACAACCTACGGCTCTTGTGCTAAACGTGGTGCACTGTATGATTTAGAGTGACGCATTCCTTTCTTGAGATAAAGATGAATTAAGCTTAAAGTACTGTTCATTTGTTATTTATTTCCAAATTTTGTGAATATCCTTTTATATTCTTATAGTATTCTCATTAATCAGCTTCCAGGTTAGACATGCTTGATTAATCAGAGGTAAATTTTATGTATTTCAATTTTGTGAAAATGACCATTACCCAGTGAATATTTCTCTGAGCTAAGTGAATCTCCTCAGAGATTTATATGTCGTTTTGGAACGGCATATAGATGTATAAAAGCATGTTCAGTCATGAAACTTATTAAAATTAAAACGAGGTCGCATCTGACAAATTTCAATTTGAAAAATACAATGCTGCTCTCATTTACAAATTTAACTCCGAGTATTTAAAATCAAAACAACCTCAAAAGTGTCATTAAGTACGTAAAGTTGGTCAGCATTATCAAGTATTGCTTTTAGTTTATTTAATTTAATATTATGAACATATAACTATAATATATAAAACAATGTTATATACTCATATTTGAGGTAAGTAGAGGTTGGGTTACAAGAGATTTATGGCACAGCTGAAACACTTTGTTAAAAATTTGGCGACTTTATGTAAAAGTTTGGCTACCCCTGATGTAAACATTGTTACTATCAAACATTGCCACAATTTAATTTTTTTTTTTTTTTTTTTTTTTGGTAAATTGAACTGAGTCCATTAAAGTCAGATAAAAATAAAGTTATATAAAAAACCTAAACCAAGTATTGTACTGATATTCATACCCTGCAATGAATAGATTATATTCTCTCTCCAAACATATTAGCAGTGAAAGAAATAAACTGATACTTTTGTAGTTAAAATATGTCTAGTTTATAAATATATGAACAAGGATTATTAACATTTTTTATTTCATCAATGCTTGGAGATCGTATTAAAGTTGTATCACATCAATGTTTCCATAAACATTAATTTATTGCGCATTTGTAATAATTTGCTAGTAATAATTGTAAGGTTTCATTATATGTCGTAGATATTATATTAAAAAGAGAGAAATGAATAAATTAGTGCACAACTGTGATCACTTTGAAAGCTTTTGTGTCCAAAGGCAATACATTTTAGAGAAAACAATGAACAAATCTATTCATTTTTGCATCAGATTTTTTCTTAGTCTCTTAGAGAAAGAGTACACAAATTAAATGAATGTTATGTTTTGGTTGAGCAGTTCCAATGAGTGAACAAAAACACTTCTCTCCTGCCTCACCGCCGTGTTGATTACGTATGGAGTCATATATTTTATCTTACCCAAGTTTATTAGACTGGGATGTTTAACGAGTGCCTGACATCCTGTAGACTGAGGATTCAGTACTGATAGCTTACTTTATCTCAAAGGACATGAGTTTTAATCGTCTTCATGAAACCTCAACGGTCATTGGTTACATTTCAACTCTCAACTTTCACACCCTAAATCTATTTATGACTTGCTCGTAATATGAATATTAGTCGAAGGCCATATTATAATGAATAAAAGAATGATTTCAAAAACCATAAAAGGATTTAAAACTTAAATTTTAATTTTTTATAAACATTCAAAACGTTACAAAAAATGTTTTAATAACATTAAAATTTACTAATTAATTTGGTTTAATTTTTATAAATAATTTTCCTATTAAAAGAAATATTAATCCTATCAAATGGATTGAACATTAACTTAAAATAAACACTTATATTATTATTGAAATTGTTCACTCTTTAACAACCTATTCAATATTGAAAAGATGAATTAAGGTAAGAGAGATATTAATCTTTCAAAAGAGGTGTGTGGTTTTCTTCACACCTCTTAAGTTATTTACAAATAACTGATCTAATTATTTATAAATAAGATCAGTTCTATTCTATTATATTTATTATCATTAAATAGTATAACAAGTTTAACATTTGAAAGTGCTTTTGTTTTTATCTTAAGAAGTAGAGTATTATGAAGACATGATAAAAGTACGAGTAATAACTATTAAGACTAAGTGAACTAGAAGAAAAAAAAGGCTCTTTAGAATTTACTCTGTTTGAAATTTCTCAAACAAATCCTCCTGAATAAAGTTAAATACATTAACGCGGAATGTTTTTAGCACTTGACAGTTTTTAATAATCTCTTATTGATTTTTAGTCATTACTTTGAAAATATTTTAAGGAAAATGTTATTTTTGAACATTTTTTTAAGGAAGAAATTATCATTTTTAATCACTTTAAGAAATGAAAGTTTTTTTCTTGGTTCTACAAGGTTTTGTAAGTTTTAATAGTAACTTCAGATACCTCTGTATCTTTAACCAACCTTTTATATAATCATTAATATTTTTAAGTTTCTGTAGATGTAGTCATCTTTAAGAATGAAACAACTACGCTAATAATTCGTTTTTCTCTTTTTGAATATATTTAGGGCATTGATATCTATTGGTATATGGTAACTGATTATATATATGTATAATATATATATATATATATATATATATATATATATATATATATATATATTATATACATTATATATACAATATATGATCAAACCACAATAAGAAATGGGAAAACAAGACTAAGATCTTTCAACCGTAACAAGCGGTCTTCGTCAGAGTCAAAAACCCAACTGTTGGGTTATTGACTCTGACGAAGACCGCTTGTTACGGTTGAAAGATCTTAGTCTTGTTTTCCCATTTCTTATTGTGGTTTGATCATTAATTGTTATTTCACGTGTTTATGTGAAATCCTTTTATATATACAATATATACTAACATAATATACATATATCAATATTGATAAAAGTATCGACCGTGGAATAGAAAGAAATCTAAAGTTTATCGGACTCGGTCAGTTCTTCAGGTTCAAATTAAACTCTCATTGCCAACGTTTCGGTTTTTATTTAAAACCTTTTTCATAGCAGAAGTATAAATTTTGAAACAGAAAAACTAAGTATTGCATTACAAATTATTTTACAAAGAAAAATAGTCTGTGGATTTCAACAACAACTGTACTTTGAATGAACACGTGACACGTGACAATGAATAGTGTCACGTGTTCGTTCAAACTACAGTTGTTGTTGAAATCCACAGACTATTTTTCTTTGTAAAATAATTTGTATGCAATACTTAGTTTTTCTGTTTCAAAATTTATACTTCTGCATATCAAAAAGGTTTTAAATAAAAACCGAAACGCTGGCAATGGGAGTTTCATTTGAACCTGTAGAACTGACCAAGTTCCGATAAACTTTAGTTTTGTATAATTATATATATATATGTTATCTAATCGGAATTCGGTCAAATTTTCTAGGTTCAAAAATGAGACTCTCATTGCCGACGTTTCGGTTTTATTTTAAAACCTTTTTCACAGGCCTGCACACAAAGGATAATAAGAAATCACATATCAACATCCAACTTATAAACAATTTGAAAATGAATTATTACAACTAATGAATATTATAAGCAGAAGTATTTCAGAGATAAATAAAACAAATTCTTGCCACCAATTGGTTTAACATTGCGGATTTAGCTTATAACTCATTTCAAATGCTTACAGTAAGTAATATTGTTAAACTCCTTAACAATACTACTTTTGACTTTCAGTCATTGATTTGAAGGAATAGTTTGATTTATTTGAAATGTTCTAATCTCAAATAAACGCATAATCTTCTGAATGAATTGGAATGAGGACATTTAATTATATTCGAGGATGGTAGTTTTCAAACTGGTGTCTCAGAACCCCAGGACGTCTATTAGGTTAGGTTAGCTTCAGTGACTGTCCCAATAGAGGACACACATACACAGAACATTGACGCTTTATGACACTCTACAGTGGAAGTACTAAATTTTGCCTATCTCAAGTATATTTAGAGTAGGGATATTTAACGAGTACATGACAGTCTTAAGACTAACGGCTCACCGAATGACGACATGCTCTGATTTATTCACCATCCACGTGAATAAGCCCAGGGTGATAGTGAATATTGAACCCCGGACCTACCAGTCCAAAGGCGAACACGTTGCCACTGAGTTAACCACGCCCCTACGCCCCTACCATAACAAAATTTCCTAAAGAAATAAATATTTCAATTTTAAGTATGAGTTTGTTACTTTTGAACAATATTATTGTTTAAAAAGAATAATAATACTTTACGGAATAAGTACACTATGTTAATAATATTAGCCTTTTTTCAGCATAAACAAAGACATAGTACATTTCATTCTAACGTGTTTATGACGTATTATATTTTAATCGCAATACCCTTTCCAATCTTTTTACTGCTTATTGATTTTTTTCATTATTAATAGTTTATGGAAAGTTGAAGATGTAACTGACAACTTAGAATAACTCCAATTTATTAAAACATTGTAACATTCTAAGTACTTTTATTTTATCATAAAATACGATTTTATCTCGTAAATACTTCACCAAGTTTATATACTGAATTCTTTTATAAGCTCTTTTTAACTCTCATTGCTGACAAAATACAATTTTGTTATACCTAGTATGACATCCTTATTTACGTTTTGACAATTATATAGTTCTTATATTACTTTAAGTATAGCAATTATGAAATAGAATTGATTTTTATTTTTTAAGTGGTTTAAGTGTAACTATCAGGTTCCCAGATTTATTATTCATATTCTGCTATGATACCTGTGTATGTGTGTGTTTTTTTTCCTCACGGGCAGTACCCCTGCCATGAGGGAATTTATTTGATTCTACAGCATGCCCCACAATTGTCTTACATGCAATTTCCAACATTGTGACAACATTTTTACAACTAAACTTAAGTAAAATTATTAATAATTGTATGTGTGAGTGTGTGTGTGTGTGTGTGTGAGAGAGTGAGTGAGTGAGTGTGTGTGTGTGTATGTGCGCGCATGAGCGAGTCTGTTGTGTGTGTGTGTGTGTGTGTGTGTGTGTGTGTGTGTGTGTTTGTGAGTGGATGTTATCCAATATTTTTTTAACAAATTCCAGGTAGTACTATTTGATGAATTGTAATGAAAAAAAGAAAATGCTTCTTAGTTAGAAAGAAATTAATTAAAATAGATTAACTTTGTTCCCATTCATCCGTTGTTCATATATCCATAATCACAGGTAAATTTAATATAAATATTACTTTTAAAGAAGGGTTACTTTCAAATAAACTCAAATAAACCTATTCTTCTATTAAAGTAAAGAAATCACAAACTATATTCACTTACCACATTTGCTTCAGTTTATCATATTTTTATCAATTTATGAAATGAGATGATCCTATAAGTGTAGTTTGAACTGCATATTAAAGGTTATGCTTAATGAATTTTTTAAAAATACATGACCAATAGGAATAAGTCAAATCTTTAATCAAATTTGTCATTCAGTATAGAAATATGAATGGAGTGTGCCTAAGTAAATGCATATATTTCCAAATTCAATAATAACAATTTTAACATTGGTAATTTACAATGATAAAGTAGAATATTTAATATTTAACATTTCATGTTATTCGGAAAATTTTAAGAATCAGGAAGAGGTTGGGTGGTTTTTTGTCTTGTTTCTATTTCGAGTATCTCTTCAGTATTCAGAATTTCTTCAAAATCGCAAAAAAAAACAAAATTCCTTCACATAAAGTTCCTTATCAAATAAGTAAAGTTATCATTGGTTCTGTGTTTGCTGCTCCATTTCAGGAACACCAGTAAGTTAAATGAGAAATTGTTTGGTTACAATTCTTCTTGTTTTCGAGATATCCTGCTGGCTCTAAACCAATTTCATTAAACTCAGTATACTCAGTATAAACTCACCTCGAAACGTGTATGATATCAAAATTTCGGCAATGTAATACTTTCATTACTTCACAATTTACATTATTTGCGAAAAAGAATGTAAAATCATTTAAAAGTCATAAAAGATTTTCACTTTTACTAAGGACTAGATATTTCAGTTCATACATCATCATTACCTAAAAATATATTATACTCTAAATACACACGTTGAAAAAGCAAGTTTATTAACTGAAGTATATCTAATATAAAAAAAAACCTGTTAAAATTTTTTATCCTTTTGGAAACTGAAGGCATTAATAAAATGAAAATTACGAATAAAGAATTAAATATTTGAGAAAAATAAAAAAAATGAAAATATATTCACCAAAAGAGTAAATTATAAATAAATGTAAAAAAAAAAATATATGTTAATATAAAATTATCTTGTATCAAATACACCAAACTACTTATGAATTGACTTGATATAAAATACTCTGAATTTTTTATAGAATGACTCTATTTTGCAAATTTTAAAATAAACAAAAAAATAATTGAAAATAGAAAATTACATTAATGATAATTAAAAAAATAATAATTTAGTCTAACTTAAAAAGAAAGGAGTAAGAAGTGTTGTTTAGGAATATGATAAGCAGAAGAAGTGGCAACCTTATCATCAGAGGAAGGGATGTTACATTGTGGATTCATGGAATTTTGTATGATTTAGCTATAATTTATGAATGAAGTTTTGAGATCATTATTACAAGGAACCAAAAGATGCACTTCGCTGCATGACGATATGAATTAGAACGGTCTTGAAATTTTTTTTCAAATCTATTCCAAACATATCATAAAATATGAATTAAATATAAAATACATACTTCCAATTTTATATTTTCTAGGACATTGCTTTACTATGTAAGTAATTTATTTAAAAGATTCTGAACAAAACATAAATTTATTATATAACTTTTTATATAATATAGTGTAAATATTGCTTTTTTTTTATTAACTCTGCTAATGAATACCAAGATGAATTCAAAACTTTATTTCTTCAATTAAACTAATAAACAGATATTTGTTAATAAATTAAGTTGTTAATTATTTTCAGCAATTTAAGATTTTATTATCAGTTATTATAGAAGTTAAAATATACAATTTTAGAAAATAGTAGAGTATATTACAGAGATTTAAAAAAATATTGTCTAACACTGAGAGGATAATAACAAAAATTTTGTAAATTATTTGTAAATTAAGTATAGAAAGAAAAAAAAAGCTGAGATGACCAATGGTCGACAGATGGTCGAAGTGTCCAACGAGACAAAATGTTATTGCATACCAACCTCTTTTCTATAAGAATGTTCTACATGAACGTCAGTAAAACTTGACACGCAGGACCCAGTCCTGGTCTCCCACTTCTTTACCAAAGACTCACCTAAAAAAAAACAAGAAAAATAATCAGAAATTATGAAAATGCTAATTTTAAAATATTTAATTCACGTTATTTTACTTATATTTTATTGTAGTTATACTTTTTTTCAGCATCTACCGAACAATGGAAATGCTTTTCATAAATTTCTTTCTGCTTTAAGTAATTTTTATATTATTTTTTATTATTATGAATTGTAATGTGATTTCATCCTTTATTAATCTTTATTTAAGAAACAAGCTTTAATTTTTTAATAAATACTTTCAATATTTCCATATGCGTAAGATGTCTGCTACAAAACAGTGTACATTACTCTCTGAAACCCAAACCCGATGAAATTCATAAATTATAAAACGGAAAATCAAGTTCAAACCTAACAATGAATAAAACTTGTTTGATTAGTTGACAATTTGTAAACTATTTATTAAAAAAAATGTTTACAGGGCCATGATGATTTCAGGATGATATACTTATTATGTTTATTCATTTTTAACGGTAGATGTACAACGGAAATATTTGTTTAAAATACTTTAGTTCACCAAAATATAAAACAGTTGATCATACACTTAAATTAAGGTTTTACTAATTAATTGCGGACTATATTATTTATTGCTTTCCAAAATTTGAATGTTAAAACATAGAGGAAGAGAGAATGAGAAAGAGCAGTACTTCAGTGAGAGGATAGTCCTTTACTCGCGCCTGCTGGATTATGAATCTGATACATTCGTCCTGTCTACTGTAATTGCATTTTTCACTCTTATAAATGACTGTACATGATTTGTATGGGCATAATGTTAAATAAAAGTTTCAATACTGATGGAAAAGTGTGCTGTAATCGATTCTTGGCCTATCCAAAGAATGGAGGGCAAGAGGTCCTTTTTATCATGACACTACTGTTTAACTTCGTCCTAGAATTAACTATATTTTATGTTTTATTCTGTTCTTTTAAGTCGAAGATTTTTGGATAAAAATTTTAATTCTAAAATATTATATCTGAAGAGTTATGTAAAGGAACAGAAGATTTAAATTTATTTTTTTTTTATTTTTTCAATTATTCATAAAAAAAATATCCTTTAAACTATTGTAATTTTAAAGCCAAAAACCATGTTTTTATTTAAAAAAATGTATTGAACAAAAAAAAGTATAGATTAGCCATTCTACTAAAACTTCTGCAAAAATACTTCTTGACAATACAATTTATTACAAACCAAAAATTGAAATTAACAAGATTTTTTTATTTAATCTCCACACTTAGAGGTGTTGGCCTTCAGTACTGTCCAAGAGTAGGAGAGCTGGGCTCACTTGTTATTTGGCACCTGTTTGATGTTGCAAGCCGCATTACCGGGTTGATTCTATTTTGGAACTGCTTGCTTTTATCATACGCAAGTATATTTAGAGTTCTTAAATGAGTACCTGACACAAAAAAAAAGGGTCTATAATACAAGATAAGTTTATATATTCTCCCAGTCATGTCCTTTGCAAAATTTCCCGTCTTTTTGGTGAAAAAGGTATTTTCAGAGTTAACTCTGAACTCAACATCGCTTTGACATTCATTTATCACAGAATTCAGACACCATGAGTCCAGCTCCAATCGTAAGGCAATCATAATTTCTGATATTACCTAATCTTAAGGCATGCTATCTAATTTAAGGGCAACTGGGTGATAAACCAGTGCATGTGTTGGGCGCTCCATCTGCTGGTATGGATTCTCTTATGGAAACTTCAATAGCCACTGAAGTTGTCTTTTCACGGAATGGTGCCCGCAGTGGAAAGTCTACTTGATTTTATGCAGTTCTGGAGTGGTTTATCTCTCCCGTTAACAGGTATATCAATTTCTTGGAAGATGTTGCCTCCTTTGAGATAACGCCCTTAGTTGAAAGGTTTACTGTGGCCAGCCGGGTACAGGTTTAGTGTTTGTTTTTCTTTACCCTTCTCTTTCTACATCTTTAGTCTTTCACCTCTTACTTCATCAATTAAATCCTTCTCTCGTCTTCACTTTTCTTTCGTTATTAATATTTCATCCTGTAACCCAAGATTTCACCTTATAATTTTCTTTGTTTAGTGATGATCATTGTTTTAAAGCCCATTAGGTTGAAGATGTGTTTCATGTACATCGTGGAAGCCCTCCTCCGTGAGGCCCACCTTGAGAATATCAGAGAGTTCCACAAAAATATATCACCTTCACCTGCTTTATCATGCTATAGCCCAAAAGGTAAGGCATCTTACTATAATAAAAACAAATAACCCGTATCAGTTCAACCTACTGCTTATTGCTGCTACTTATATATTTATTTATAATACTTATGTATGTTTATAGATTTCTGTCATTCAACATGTGGAGGTTGATATTCAGCTTAACTACACTAATAGTCCCGTTTTTCTTTCAAGGAAGATTGAACAAAATCATCAGGTCTGTTGGATGGCCCTCACACTCAAAATAGTAGCATTTGGTGGTAGAAATCAAAAGGGTTACTATCAATGAGAGAGTTGTTTGCTATTGAAGGCCTTTTGAGTAAGAAACTTGTAAGGTACTTGTATGAACTTCCTGAAGTAATAACACTTTAATATCTAAATTTTAGAACACTATTTAGGTAACAAAAATATGGTACTATTCAAATGAGGTGTATTTATTGTTCTTAATAAAGGAAAATAATTCCCTGGTATGGATGTAAATGAAGGACATTTTATCTTTTTGGTCACTTAACACATTACTTACTAAATGATGATTAACACGGATCGAATGAATTATTCAGTTTTGTGTACATACTGTTTTTACAGGTTCATTTTAGATTTTCATAAACAAAATAGTCTCTCCACGGAAAGTAACAAATTGTTGTTATGTAGTTAATAGGAAACATGCATAGGGTACTTAAGAAACTCAACATGGCAAATGGATAATTAGTAATTAATTTATGTTATTGCTGTCGTATCGAGTAATTTGGCACAAGTCATTAAAATATCCAGTAAATTATACTTATTTTACCCATGCATAGCTGTTTGTCATCGATTTACTGAATAATGAAAAATTACATGCAAATTGATAAGGTACGAGACGAGGTGAATTCACGCAATCTATCAAAATAGAAATTCTAAAATTTGGATAAATCTTATTTAGATACTCATAAACCCCTTTTATTTTAAGCCTCATAGAATTAGTAAGGGTAAATTTACTAGTGCTGTGAATATTGTTCTAACGAAAACTCTGAACAAAGACAAGCAGATCGAGTGGGGACGCGGAAAGGCGCTCTGTCCCAAGATTGATTATTATGGCTAGCAGACACGCAGTCCAGTAGCGCCGTCCCTCCGCGCCAAGCTATCACTCCATTGCCTACTTACAAATGACAACTCAAATACTCGTCTCATTTCTTCTTCCAAACAGCTCTCCATTAATAATAAACAAATTTACCCCAAATGTATTGACTATTTCATTATAACAAAAACTTTTGGAAGAAAGTCGGCTTAAATGACCCTACACTTATCACGGATATTAATGTTCCTATTCATAACTCTTTAACTAATGGAAAGATTTCATTTTGCTTTTATTAAAAAGACCAACTGTTTTATGATCTAGCATGTTTTAGAAAAGATTTTTAAGACTATAATATTTAATTAGGTCATAAAACAAATGAATATTGTCTATATGTAATCCTTAAAGATAATCGGGACTACATCAGTTTCTCAAGTTTCAATAAAACTTTCAAAACTTAACATATTAGTTTTTCCTTAAAACCCTTTTTATATGCCTGTAAAACAGTGGACAACAAAAATTGCGCATCACTTACAAATATGCACATAAAAAAAGGGAATATTGCAATATGTGAAGTGATACAAGTTAAAATAATTTAATTCATATTTAAAAATTTACACAAGTAATAATTTATTGAATATGAAAAACTATAAATTTTACATTATTGGAAGACTAACAGTGCGAAGGATACAAAACCGTTTATTGACTAACGTTAGCATAACTATAATTATTAAAGATAGCATTAATACAATCTAGTGGGATTGTAAAACGCAAATAAAAACGAATTCCTCATATTTTAGAATTATATATCTCATCAAATTATATTTAAGAATTCTAATATCAAATCAACTTAATCAGCTTAATACACCCGAGTCACTGTTATTCAAATTTGATATATCACTTTTGTAATTAATTGAAATGGGATTCTTTTTAATATACAGTAATACCCCGATTAACGAACTAAACAAAAGAAAGAAAAATAGCAATAAATGTCAAAAAAATTTAGTTGCTTCAAAATATCTTGAAAGAGAAAGAGAGAGAGAGAGAGAGAGTGAGTAAGGAATAAATAAAATGCACGAACAAATTTGTTACTTTTCCTTCGAATCAAAACCATTATTTCCTTCGACAATAACATTATGTATTAACAAAAAAAATTGACCAATAATGGAACAGCATTTTTGAAAAAACATGCAAAGAAATTTTGACAAAATGTACCCTCAATTTAAAAACATCTTTAATAATGAAACGGAAACTATTCGATAATGAATTATTGTTAAATTGCCAATAATCTTCTGTAGGAGCATGATCAAGAGCTCACAAATGAAGACCTCATTGAAATGGAAGAACATTAAGAAACCGATCTTCTATAGGAGCATGATCAAGAGCTCACAAATGAAGACCTCATTGAAATGGAAGAACATTAAGAAACCGATCTTCTATAGGAGCATGATCAAGAGCTCACAAATGAAGACCTCATTGAAATGGAAGAACATTAAGAAACCGATCTTCTATAGGAGCATGATCAAGAGCTCACAAATGAAGACCTCATTGAAATGGAAGAACATTAAGAAACCGATCTTCTATAGGAGCATGATCAAGAGCTCACAAATGAAGACCTCATTGAAATGGAAGAACATTAAGAAACCGATCTTCTATAGGAGCATGATCAAGAGCTCACAAATGAAGACCTCATTGAAGTTGAAGAACATCAAGAACATGAAGAAGATTTGAGGTATATATAATATAAGAACTTGAAATATATGAACATAAAAACACCGATGATTTAATAAATGAACAAATTAATCACCAAACGTATAGACTATTTACACCAATAATAAAATTAAAGAGATGATTGGTCGGACCGGCTAATAAGTATAATAATAAGTTTAAAAAGCAATTAATAATACTTGAGTAGGTTATGTGGGCATAATCGAAGTTAAAATAACGTGATTTTAAATAACTGAAGGTAAATTACCCTAAATATACAGGACTATACAAACACAATAGTCGCAATTCAGTTATAATAATGCCACTTTAATGAGAGTATATAAAAATTGTATGTTTATACAATAAACATTAAAATTGTATGTTGATTTTTTTAAAGCTGCTAAGCTGCAGCTAAATGTATTGCTCATATTAAAGTGGACTGGTTTCTAATTTAATTTTACACGAAATATAGTAAGGAATCAAATAGGCTTGCATAATTCACTGTTTAATTTATTTCAAAATAGTTCTACACATGTTCATTGCACTTCTGATTTTTTTTTATTCCATTATTTTAACAGATAAAAACTAAAAAAGTTAAAATTTTTGATGGTTTATGAGATGTGTTATGTTTTGCGGCTCCTGACTATTTTTCTTAGCCAAAAAAGGAGGCAAAATGGCTCTTGCAAAAACAAAGGTCGCTGACGCTTGCTGTATTTGTTTTACTCTAAGTATTTTACGTGGAATTTAAGATTTTGTCAAAGTTAACTGTTCATTTTAATAATATATATGCATAAAAATACCATGTAATGAAATATAAATAAACATATATTATTCTGCATTTACTTATTAACATTTATTGGAATAAACTAATGTTTACATTATTCCAATTGTATAAGGACAATTTCACATCCCTTTTAGAGTTTACCTAGCAAACTAAAATAAAAAAAGTTCATAGTCTTTTTGAAAGCTGAATTTTTTAATGATTTTGTTGACATAAGCTGAATATTTGGAGTTTTCAGTTCATGTTCTATTATGAGTTTCTTACAGCACAATAGTTCGTTTGTGGCCTTACCCAAAGTTTCTATATTCAAGAATATAATTACTAATTTCTTATATTCTTTAATCTAATTACTTTAAAACTTTCGCATTTTTCTATTTTTTTAACGTTCATTTTGAGAACAGATTCTATGGATGGCTTTTCCAGTTAACTCTTTCTACTAAAGATACTGCAAAAGGATTCAAATATGTTTTATGGTTCTAGCTTAATATATATAATGAAAACGTTTCTGACATCTACATTCTTTCTTCCTTAGGAATATACAAGGACCCTTTTAGCATGATTTGTATCCATACCCTTCTGCTTTACTCCTCTTTCAACATTTGGGGAGCATGCTCCATAATCTCGAAGTCAGTACTTCCTTCCTCAGTACTTGCTCGAAGTCAAGCATTTTCTTCCTCTGTTAACAACGTCATCTTATACTCTTCCGTATCACAACCATCATTATTTAGAATGTACAGTGCATAATCTACAACCACTTGCAATACAAGAGCAATATCACACCTCTCTGAGGATTAGTGGTCTTGGTTTAAGTTGTGGTAAATGCAATGCTTCCACTAATATTAGATTACTGTCATCCTGGATTAATTGATTTATATACAATTATTACTGACTCAGCCGATTAAAGGGAATCTATCAGGAGCCCCTTCTACATTCAAGTAACATTCCAAACTAATTTCTTTAAAGTTTTCGCGTTTTTTTGTAAACATTGTTAGAACAGATTCTATCAATATGAGCTTGTGGCAGGTAAGCTGTCGGTTATGATATTCATAAACTGGCTAAAATTCTACAAGTAGAATATTTTACCTAAAATATTTTGTTAAAACATTTTTGTCCCATGGTCCAATATTATCCAAAACAATGGTGTTCTTAAACACACTATCTATCCACTATATGTCCGATAGTTGGTTATGTTAAAGCACACAGGTGCTATACGTAGATTTATTGCAGCATGTAGATCTACTGCAAAAATTTGCTAGACAAACTTCATACACCCTGGTGAGTAGCATAAATGATATGGTTATTTGGCGTTTTAAGTTTGCTTCAGGTATATTCCATGTTAGCTGTTTATTATATTCAAACATCTTCTATTAAGCCTTAAAGCAAGACAAGGCAAGAAGGATTTTTTTAAAAGCTTAATTGGATTCAGTTTGAAAATTAAATCAGTTTGATAATCTCTCAAACGGATTTGTATGCAATCCACAATCATTTAGATTCAATCTTAAGTCATAATTTTTACATTTTTATGTGAAGTAAAAAGCAATTTTTACTTACAAAAAAGGTATGTAATACACCTTTTGGGTGTATAGAAATTTTGATTTTATTCAGTTGCTGATATATTTTTTTGTACTAACTGCCAAATTTTAACTCTTTAAATAGTAGTAACAAAAAAATAGGTTTAAAATCTCATAATGAGTAATTAAGTGGATTAATCATGATGGAAAAGACCCAAAAACTACACAGGAATCTTCTAAATTGGTTAATTTTGAATGGCCGGTACTCATCCAAGATAACTAACTGTACACTGACAACACAGGTACTGCATCTTGCATAGCTCTCACTTAAAAATATTATGCTCATTTTTTTTTGATAAATAGAAATATTAATACTAAGATTAATAAATATGTTGAAAAGTTTCAGCCAGTTAACTAATAATATGTTAAGTCGCATTACACCAACTTGGTTTTTTTTTCATTACTATTGTAATTTACAAGCTGAAATTAAAGGACATCTGCTTATAAGGATTTGTGTCCCGTTATCTTCGGCAAGAATAAAGCTCTTAAGTAAGCCGATTGGGCCCAATCCTCAATGGGTTTAGAAGATTTTACGTCAACTATACTCTTCATCTCTGACCACTAACTCGTTAGGACTCTGCGGAACTTGTCAACAATTTCTTCAACTACCAGCTTATCCAGAAAGAAGGTATAATCTAATTATCAATACAAAATACTGTGGAATGTAACGAGAAGAATATCATACAAGTGTTATAGATAAACATTTGTTTTGGTTTTGATGTCTATGTTCAGTTCTTTTCCTAATTTTTTTAGTAAAATATTTATCCTGAATTACAGTTGTGACTGTATATATCAATAATACAGTTTACGCTTCATACCTGCATGCCGATATGAAAATGCATAATCATGCTTCCTTTTGTTGCTACCTACTCTATAAAATGTTCTGTAATAGTTATATTTTTAAAATCAAACTTTTAAGTAGTTGAAAAGGAAAAAACAATGTTGTAATTTTATTGTTAAGAATAATCTTTGTTTAAACGATAACGTGTCTAATCATTTATTATTACTTTACTTTGTGAAAGCTTACTCCAAGTCTTAATTCTGCTGGACTCGTTAAAGAATTCCACATACAACAGTTGTATGTTTGCTCAGAGAGAGTAAACAGTCCTTCAAATATAAGATTACACGTGTTTGTTACATTTAGTGGTGCCGAGTTCAGAGATTCTTTCCTAACTATTAAGACGCACTTCTGAGATCAGACAACTTTTTCAGTCATTCTCAATAATTCAAAATCTCCCAATTCCCACAAGATTTTCTTCTACTTCTAATTTACCAAAACTTTCTATATCTGGGATATTAATATTTCAAAATAGACTACATTATTAATACATTTACAATATTTAATATATGCTTTTACATTTTTATAACTTAATGATAGAAATAACATTAATCTTATAATAATATTCTTTAACCTATTTTCTCTCTCTCCCTCTCTCTCTATGTAATACCTTATAAATTTATATGATTTTTTTTATTATCCTACAACGTTATTTAACCTTCCAATTTTTTTCTTATTCCTTACTTAAACCTCTTCTGTTGTCTATTGCCTTCTCATGTAACCAATTTTCCTCTTTTTATAATAGTACATCCCAATAATGTCGTATATCTATATATTTATTTAACTTTTATATTGTAACTATTGTTCTTTTAGGTTGCACTGAAGATATGTTATTAAAAAGAATTAAATCATTTTAATTATCAACACATGTCAACACTAACAATCTCAAAACGCTATAATTTTGGCTTCTATAGGTTATCTTTACCTGTTTGTCCTTTAATTTACTATTTTTAAATTAAAAAAAAAATAAATAAATAAATATAAGGTACGAATGTGATATTTTAAAGCTCGATAAAATGGAAGGGGGAAATGTTGGGTTAAGTAATGTTGTGTTTTGGGAAGAGTAGGGGGAATAAACATGACCTGATAATTCGACGACCTATCAATGCTTGGTCGTAGTACCATTTCCCATTTATTTAATTAGCTTGGAATCAATGGTGAAACTCTTATAACTAGGCAGCGTATTTAACCCATTATTCTGGACATTTAGGTTATGGTTTTGGTCTTTTATCTATAGGACATCAAATATTTATAGTCCCTTGGAATCAATGTTGCACTGGGTTTCTTTCAGCAAGTATCTGTCATATCAGTTTTATTGAAAAGAACAAAAATACTCCAGCAAGGAAAAAAAAATATGTCAGCATATTTTGTTTAGGTGCTTCTAGTAGCAAGTGGAGAGCTAACGTATGAATAACTGTTCTGTAGTTAATCCAATGCACTTTGATTGCTGGTCTGCACAGCTCTTAGTTTTCAATGTGTACAAGTAGACTAGGTGACTACGTTGAAGTTTCAGAGTGTCATTTCTCAGTCTGTTAAATATTAATAACTAATTCCCTTTTTTTTTTTATTGTTGTAGTATATTCCAAGCTTTAAGCTGTCTTCTTTGTTAGTAGGTATTACGTTCTTATATAGTATTTTTCTGAGGACTTATTCATCGTATTTGTAACTTTCGCCATGATTCCTTATTCCAGCAGTATTAAATATTTTTTTATCCATTAAGGCCTGCCAGCATAGCTAGTACTATACTACTTACAATACTTTGCTATATCATTCCTCCTTTTTTTCTTGTATAAGCTTTATTACTTTTCCAATTCCCTTAAGATTCCCTTCAATTAATATTGGGGCCAATCAACAATACATATACCATAGTTTTATATATTAATTGATGCAATTGAAGGAATTCTTTTTTTTTTATAAATTGTAGGAAAAGACGTAATAACTTTTAATTTTTCCTATTTTAAAATAATTAGCACATATTATTATCAATTATATTAAAACATTAGAATTTTTTAGTTCAATATTAGACATCCTCCAACAGTCTTGTCACATTGATGGATCAAACCCCTTAGTTCTGCAAAAAAAACACAATTAAACACGTCTAAAAACACAAAAAGAAAGAAAAACAAAAGAAATAAATGCTGTGAGGCCTTTCACTTTATGTCATCAGAGAGCAAACAAAGCAAAAGAAAAAGGAAGGCAACAGAAAAGTTTCGTTACCTTCCTCCTGGTTAACTTTTCTGTTGCCTTTCTTTTTCTTGCATTGTTTGCTCTCTGATGGCTTAAAGTAAAAGACCTCAGAGCATTTATTTCTTTTTTTTTTCTTTTTCCTTGTGGTTTTGGACTTCTTCGTTAGTGATCTGTATGAACATTTACCTATTCAGTCGCAATTGCAAATTAACAAGTTTAACGTTGATAATTATCACAAATTATTATTTATATTTCACAATATTATTAAATTGCAGTGGTTTTAATATTATGTCAACCTCTAACATCTTAAACTATGTATCCAAACTAATGGTGCTACTGGGTATTATATCTACATTTTTCCATACAGTCATCAATGTACATTATAACTTTTATTATTAATATTAGCTTCAATTATTATCAAATTTCGTAATATTATTAAAAAGAATAAGATGGACATATTTTACTCATGATACATAATCTACTCTGTAGTCTAAATGATATTCTGAATAGAGTTGCATTCAGTTTCAACGCTGTTTGCACCACAGATAACTCAGTGGACGAGGTAACACTGTTTACCTCCGAGGCAAATGCAGCAGTGTGACTAACTTAAGATCTACATCTCGCTTAAAGTTACCCTTAATTATGCAATCCTCAGTTCTCATCTATACGAAAGGTAAACTCTTCAAAGATGATGGACAGTCAAGTACTCAAAGGTTGAGATTTATCTTAACTTTTTCTTCCCACACATACTATGCAATGAGCATGTCCTGACACGTGCTCCCTTCAACATCAAAGCCATACCGACATGACTAGTATAAAATCCTTACTTCTCCTATTCCCTTATTAAATATTCTAAGAGATTCAGTTAATTCTTTAAAAATATAATGTCCGCTCCTTCTGTAAACATATAATTTTAGTAAAACAGGTGAAAAGATTTTCCAAATCGTTTCTTATATGGTTGTGAGTCATAACCAAAAGAAGTTCATGCCAGTTTTCTCTTTCTGATCATAATACACTGCATTCTTCAAAAAAGATGTATATTTAGAAAACACCATCACCCTAGAAAAACAACCTAATGGACTTCCTTTATAATTTTTTACGTATATTTCAGCTATATAGATAAATATCTCTGAAGAAGAACAAGACATGCACACTTATTATTGTCATAATAAATAAGAACTGTAATAACATCCCCATATATGGTGTGTACTTTTCTCAAGCTTAATACGCCATATATATTTCCAACCACCAGATTTGATGATGTGTTGTTGGTAATGTTGTTCAATCTATTGAACTTAACTTACATCACTGTAAAATATTGAAAGAGTTCAATATCACTCAACATATTTTTTTTTTAATTGCTTAATATTGAATAAAAGAATAATATCTTCCTTGACCGAGCTGTAAAGCTGGAGTGTCCAATGCACTATGCCACGTTCCACTCTAATATGTATTTATACTGTCCTCTTAGGTAGTAGGAGATGACATTTGGTGAAATAGTATAGATGGTGATGGAATGACCAATTACATGACGAAGTGACTAATATTGCGAAAAGCGAGGTTTCTAACTTGACAAAGATTATTACAATAAAAACAACTGAATGTTTTTAGAGCTTGTTATGAATCTACTGATTAATGATTGAGTAAATTAATGAAGATTATCATGTGTTGACTTAAATGTTAGTAATGATATGGGATATGATATAAATTCTGACATTAATATGAAATCTTTGTTGCCCAGCTAACAGGCAGGTTTAATTATTCAGTATAACTGGATAATTAAAACTGAATTTACATTAGAAATGAGACAGCCTAATTGAAAAAAAAAACGATTCTTCCTTCTGGGAAAAGATCAAAATTGTAATTCCTATTGGAATAAATTAAATTTCCAGCCTGTGTATTTATTCTGGATCTGCAATATGGAATAGATACATTAGAAATTAATGTTCTAAGGCAAAAAATTATAAATTATTGATGTATTGGTAACAGATATGGTGCGATAAAACTTAATGATGATATGCAGTGTAATGGAAATGTTGAAAGGAAATTCAATAGGAGATGTTTGTTTTGCATCTACTAGCCAGGTGTTTAGAGATGGATGTAATTATTTATGGGTAACTGGATGAACAAGATTAAATTTGAAAGTGGTTAATTAAAACTCAGTTCTTCTTTTAGGGAAAAAGTTACAATTACAATTCACATAGGAATAAATTCTTATGAATTCAGATAAGTCTTAACTGCGTAAGACACGTGGTATAATTAAAACAATAAAAGAACCAAAATCTGGGGAGCAAATACTGCTATTTTATGAAGTACACATGGGCACTGAATTCAAACAGGAAGAATGAACCTTTAGGAAGATCATTAGTAATAATGTTAAAACCACTGAATAATAGTGATTCACTGAACGTCACCATCTACTAAAATAGTAAAAGGACTCAAGACTTGCTGGTTTCAACCGCCCGATAGCTAACATCCCAGACTTCAATCGTAGTCACTTAGTGTACCAATACACTTGCAAGGAGGAGAACTGTTCAGCACTATTCGCTAGGAACATCGGGCTGACTACGACAAAACTGTTAAGATATCTGACTCTCCATATCACGGCAAAAGTCTTTAGGAATCATGCTGAAGATACCCACGGTCTTCCCCTGACTAGGCAATACTTGGTTGAGGGTACCATTATCCTACATTCCAATAGTAATTCTAATAGACTAAATATCCTTAATTCACTTTGTATTAAAAATAAATAAGCCAGTTTAAACAAATAAAAAGCGATTTTAATATTATTCTAGTTGAAAGAATATTGATAATAGTTTTCAATTAGTTAGAGAGGCCGGTGACAGAGGGTGAGTTGTAGGTAGGGCATGTGTGTTTTTTTGTTGACCCGCTCTCGCCCCCTCCACCAGCTTTCACCTAGACCTAATCTACCAGTGTTGAGTTGCCATTTAAACGCCAATATATTTCGTTAATATAAGTATACTTTTACGAACCCTATGATGACCCATGGGGTCGAAAGCTTGTGTATTTAGTGTAATAGTTAATTAGAAATTGATATTTACTTCCAAATGTTTAGTCGTTTTAAACGCAACTAAATGATTTCTGCCTTTCTGAATGTCGTTTGGTGACTACCTTAGGCAATTATCACCTTTACAACGGAAGATCGTGAGAAACTTAGAAACAATCTAGTACAAAGTTTGACCAAATATGCTTAAAAGAGAATTTGCTGTTGAAATAAACTAATATTTCAACTGTCCTATTGGACTCCCACTCTTCTCAACTCCTCACCAGATGTTTTCTGCATCTAGTGTTTAGTTGGGTTTTTGACTCTGACGAAGACCGCTTGTTACGGATTGTGGTTTAATCAATGATTGTTATTTTGCGTGTTTATGCGAAATATTTATGTATATATATATATATATATAAAGATTTCACATAAACACGTGAAACAACAATCAATGATCAAACCACAATAAGAAAATGGGAAAACAAGACTAAGATCTTTCAACCGTAACAAGCGGTCTTCGTCAGTTGGGTTTTTGACTCTGACGAAGACCGCTTGTTACGGTTGAAAGATCTTAGTCTTGTTTTCCCATTTTCTTATTGTGGTTTGGTCATTTATATATATATATATATAGATTAGAAATGCTTCTTGCATAATTTTTCCAGTTTTTGGAAGTCCATCCTCGTTTCTTTGTCAAAGTAGTGTTAAGCACCAGCTATTGCTGGTATTACTGCTAGATTAGCTAACTCCTATGGATATATATTTAAAATGAAATAACAATCCAAACGGTCAACTAAAGCTTAATATAGACGAAGAAACACAGACAGAATAAATAAATAAGAAGTACTGTTACTGGTGGACAGGTTTCAGGTGATACATCTCTCATCATCAGGACAGAAATAGTAATTGTGTTGGGGATTTATGATGTTTATAATTTAAAGAATGGTAGGGCGGTGGTTGAAAGTTGACTTGTTTGCTTTTGTTTGTCAGAGCATAGTTTAGGACATTAAGACAGGGTGGGTGGCTTTTTCATCTACCTGGCTAATCTGACGTGGTGTTATGATCATCACAGTGAGTCGCTTTGATTATTTTTATAAGTGCCACTTTGAAAATAAAATATTAAATAAGAATTCTGTATTGAAACTTCTTATTTATTGCAGGCATGCAGATGATTGTTTAGGGTTAAAAAACACGTAACTCATTTTAGAATCCTAAAATCAACATATGAAGCCATTTCTTACGTTATGTTGCAGGCATGTAGATGATTGTTTTAGGGTTAAAAAACATGTAACTCATTTTGGAATCCTAAAATCAGCATATGAAGCCATTTCTTACGTTATGTTTACAATAGAAACAACCATTCAAAAGAAAATCAACTTCTTTGACTTCAAAATAATCAACTAAATAGATCTGTATACAGAAAACCATATACACTATCAGACAAATCGGCTTCCTTCTAGGAAATATTCCTTCAGAATATTTATTCAACTGAACAGGCATTTCACAAACAAACACTTTGACAGCATTCTTAATTAATACTTTCAAAATAGATTAAACTCAGAAATCAATAACATATCAGGAATAACTCATATACTTTACCACAATACCAATATAAGGTAGAATATCTTACTCAAGAATGAATACTGAATATGATTGTAAAAAAGTATAAAGTAAAGTACATCAACTCTTAAAATAAGGTGGTTTTTAAAAACTTAATTAATTACTAACTTAATATCAAAACCCAACTATAATTAAAGTAGTTCCAATAATTTTTTGTTAGGAAGTTATGAAGGACAGATGCTTTCTTTTAAACTTTATCAATTCATAATGGTTTGATTACATTTAAACTAGATGCGTAAAACACTACCTTGTCTCTAAACCATATTCAGAAATAATATTGTTAGTTTGCCTTTTAGACCTATTTATTCAGACAGATTTCAATAAAACTAAAACGTGTCTATACAAAAATTTATGGTAATCTAGAAAACTAATCGATTCTAGAGAATAAACACTCACATTTCTTAAAAACTTCGTAAACTTAAGCCTTTCAAGGTGATGTACATATGCAAATATGTATGCACATGGATATATATATATATATATATATATGGAATTAATTAAATAAAACGATTCAATGAACCAAACAATATTTTCTTATTCCCTATTCTACACTTAATTTTAAATTGATTTTTGTCTACCTCATTCTCTATACCTGGTGCGCTTGGGGAAACACTGTTTATCCCCAACCAACTCTACACCATGCGCTTGGTTTATCTTTCCTATCTCTCCTGATGACGATCCAAACCAAAAATTAGAGACTATAGATTTTGTTTCGAATTTATATAGGAGCCTTTGTTTATTTTAAACTTTAGTTGTCCGTTTCTGATCGTTTTTTAATCGTTGTAGTGCATATATATATATATATATATATATAAAATCGATATATTAAAACGGTCCAAACCGGACAGATATATAAATGAAAAAGACAACAAATAGAAGAAGCGAGAAAACTTACTGGGTCGATATTTCGAACTGAAGTTCGTCGTCAGGGAGAAGAAGGGAAGAAGAAGGGAAGAGGAAGAGGCACGTGCGTCCACTCGCACAAGCAGAGGGCTACTAGAGTAGCCCTCTGCTTGTGCGAGTGGACGCACGTGCCTCTTCCTCTTCCCTTCTTCTTCCCTTCTTCTCCCTGACGACGAACTTCAGTTCGAAATATCGACCCAGTAAGTTTTCTCGCTTCTTCTATTTGTTGTCTTTTTCATTTATATATATATATATATATATATATATATATATATATATATATATATACATATATATACTTTGAATACTGAAAGAAACCCGAATGAAAACTCGACACTAAGAATTACTTTCAATATTTCGACCCGTCTAACGTCTTCCTCAGTAAAGGAAGTGGTACAGCGAGAAAACGAACGCTAACTCCTGTGAATATATATTTAAAATGAAATAACGATCCAAAACGGTCAACTAAAGCATAATATAGGCGAACAAACACAAATATAATAAAAACTCACACTTGCTGTCTCAAATGTTTGGTTTGAAGAGTCATCAGAAGAGATAAGAGAGGGAAACCAAGCACACCGGCGCAGAGACGGTTGTAGGCATAAAACAAACCATTTTATCATCCGTAATGTAAATATAGCGTAATGTAAATAGTTCCTTTATCCCAAATGTTATAATCCCTCAAAAACCAATTTTCTGAAACTAATATTTTAATTTAGTTGAAATTGTATAAAAATAAAGAAACGCCCCACAGGAGTAATATATTTGATTGTTTACATACATACATGTATACAACTCGTTTGATGTTATATTAACCCAAATTAATTCGTCCCAATTACTTCCAGTCAACATGTGAGAGAAGCTTTCATCAAAACTCCACTTTCCCTCACCCTTATGTTCACATGCACGTATTCTTTGACTCTTATGATATTTAATATTTATTTTTTCAGTTCTGGGTTTTCGAATGGGAAAAAATAATGAGCATTAAAATAACATCATTATAATTTATGAAAAATAAGTCAAGTCTTTTTGATAAAACGAACTGTCTCCAACCTTCTCTGCACCAGTAAGCTTGGTATGTGTGTGTGTGAGTGTGTGTGTGTGTTTGTGAGTATCTGTACGTGTTAGAGCGTGTCTACATACTCATCACATATATATTGTTGTTAAGAATTTTTCTAACATTTGCTTATACGTTCATTTGCTTGAATGATGAAAATATCTACCCAAAAATCTTTCAGGTCATTCTACAGTGGAGCTTTTTTCTCTTTCATCATCAAATTTTCACTGACGCAGAAAAGAGGAGGTGCGATAGATAAATTTGCCAGTTTAGAAAATTTGGTATATTCTAGAAACGGTGCTTTGGTTTGATTCATTAGTTTATCAGGTTATTTAATAGTAGGATGGTGTAGACTGAAGTAGTTGTGGGTGTCTACGTGATGGTATCACAAGAGGACAGCTGAAGATGTAAGTTGATAACCAAATTTATGGTATTGTTTCATAAATTGTTTATGGTAAATTGTAAATGGTCAATATTGTTTATAGTAAAACTTGTTCTATATATGATCTAATTATTAGTATATAGTAGGGTTTGGTTTCAGGATCTCTAGCTTACTAATTAATAGTATGCCGTCGATCATGATGTTAAAAATCTGTCAAGATGTGGCTGATTTTCCTACAATACAATGATTTCTATCTCAATTTGAAATTTATAAACAGTTGTTACATAAAAGATCTCAATTACATCAGGAATTTTAAACTTAGAAGTTTTCTCCATATATTGTTATTTTCTTTACCGACATATATCTCCAGAACTTATCGTGCGTGGACTCAACATTTATAGAGGTAGCTAACGCACTTTTCCTTCCACAGTAACCATCTTTTATAAATTCTATCACACGAATGGTTTGCTTAACAGTGTTCGAAAGTTTTCTAAAATACACATGCTTCTGACATCTGTTCGTCCAGGTAGTATTCAATTCTTCCCTGTACCATCTCCTCAGTAAATTTTTCTCATTTAGATAATCACCAGTGGCTGGCTATTTGGAGAGTGCAAACATTCTTTCTTTAATGTAGGGTAAACAAATCTCATTTGTGGAAAAGGTTCGTATATTTGACATCTACTGTCATCAGGAGAAGATGATTGTCTTCTGGTCAAATACCATATGGCTACATTACATTGTAGCAAATTACCCAATTAATTATACTTAAAAAAAAAGATTGAATGATTTTGGGCAATCTCATATTATTGTGAATATTATTTTTTAAAAGAAATATCAAGAAATTATTTCGGTTCCAAATTACTGGACAATCAAAAAAAAATGTTTCAAATAAAATAATTACTGAAATGTCAACAAGCAAGAGGTGTAGTAATAATGATAAAAGACTTCCATACAACAAAAATGGTTGAAGCACTTATACAAATGAAAAAAAAACGTTCAGTTATTATTAAAATAAATAAGTCTGAAATGTTCAAAAGAATATTTAATAGTTTTAATGGTACTGGAGAACACAAAACATGTCGGAAACTCTGATGAATTAAAATCATCATTATTAACTGAGGCATAATGAAAATTATGAAAATTTACTGAAAACATTATTTACTAAAAGACATTGACAAATATTCAATTTCAAGGAAAAAATTCATGAAAAGAAGTACATAATTCAATATTCTAAAATTTGAAAATATACAAAGCGTCAAATTTTATTTAAAAATTTAGAAAAAACATGCACAACTTTTGTAAAACAAATTAAAGATTTCTTGGATTATTCTTGAGAGAGGCTATAACTACTATGACTAGTGTTAAAGTATGCAGAGATAGTTTTCATCTACTGTCATTAGGTGAAAAATTTGTAATAAAAGTTGGCCGAATACAAGGTATTCCTACAACAGACGATGTAGATGGCTTAAGAAAATATTTTGCTGCATTAATATTGAAACCTATGATAATGTTATTATCCAATGTGTAAATTCTATTATAAAGAATAAATAATAATTTGTCTAATAGACTGGGATGGGTCCAAATAAAACCATTTTGATAAAGACATTGCGATCTGTAAAAGTGATAAACCTGGGTATATTGTCATAATGAAAGGAGAAGATTATAAGGAAAAATGAATGCTTTACTAATGGATACTGACACTTATTCAATTGCAAAAATAAATCTATCATCAACATCACGCAATGAATCGAATCAGACTGTTGATGAACAGAAGACTACAGACTGTTTGGACCTTCAAACTTCAACATTGATATCATACAATGGAATAGCACCACATATATATGGTTTAGTTAAGCTACATACGCAAGACGACTCTTAGTGATGAGTAAAGACATTGCTCGTCAGCAGGGATATCTTTTTTCTGTACAGAAAACGATAGAAACCTCCCTTTTCTAGATGTTCAAGTTATACAAGATGAAATGAAAATTTCCTAGAATAGTATACAAGACTGCTGCAAAACTCTAAATATTGATCCTCTCATGTTATGTACTAAATATTAAATTGCGTACAAAATTTAATTTAGTTCGATATCCAATTGAATCGTTCATAAGTAGTCAAACTTGAAAACTTACTAAATATGTAGGAAATTACCTCAGTTATATTAAAATGAAGAATAAACTGAATGCAAAGAACTCATTGAATTGCAGCGAACTCCATCCAGTCAATTAAAACTAATAGACAAATCCATCATAACATGGAAAGCATCAGATATTATATGTTTGAATTACATTCATTTTTTACATTTAATTTTATTATTTTACATCTCATATTATGATATTAAAAATTTTTTATTAAACCTCTAAACATGAATTTTATTTCAGTTCATTCACTCAAAAAATGTCTAAGTCAATGTAAATAATTGTAAACAAATAAGACAAGTATAGCAAGTAAACCATTAGTCCGGGATCAGTATTCAGTTTTTATAACTTTACTAGCAAACGTACCCGTCTTTGACGGAATCAAAAATTCTATTATACTTGGTATTCCAAAATATCAATTATAGTATTATACTAATACTACAATTAGAAGTTATAGAATAGTAGAAAATACCATTATTAGTACAGTGCTAAACAAATGCCTCTGTATACAAAGATTAGATTTTAAGTTAGACATACACAAATCTACACTCAATGTTTCAGCTTTATATGTCTTATGGTGGCACTATTTCGTGGACAAACCGACAGACAGAAATTATTCTAAGGGTACATGTGGCTACTCTGAAGTATGAAACGTAAAGAAAACTTGAAATGAGTTAGTTCTAATTAACGTGCTCCCAGTCAAAAGCTAGCACGCAAGCCACTGGGCGACTCTGGTTCCATACCTTACTTTATTACCAGTGTTTATATTACGCAAATATTAATTAAAAAAAAATATTTTTGTTGTATTTATTTACAATACATTTTCACTACTGTCATCGGCGAGCAAACAAGCTACTGGCTACCCTGGCTAGATCCCTTTACTTTATTACCATTTTTTATATTATCCATATTTTAAATTCAAAAAAATATTTGTTTGTTACATTTATTTATAATACATTTGCACTACTGTCATCGGCGATCACGCAAGCCACTGGGCTACTCTGGTCCCATACCTTACATTATTACCAGTGTATTTATTAAGCAAATATTAAATTAAAAAAAAGTTTACAGTTATATATAATACATAGCGAACGTACCCTTCTTTGACGGAATCAGAAGTTCCGTCATTTTTGGTATTCCAAAATGCCATTAGAAATTATAGAACAGTAGAAAATACCATTATTACTATAGTGTTAAACAAATGCCTCTAAATACACTACATTAGCTGTCTGTCCTTAAGGTTCATGGTAGAAGAAAGAGTTGAAACCTCTGACCCTTGAGCAAGTAAACTACATTTGACCATGTGAGAAAAACTTGGTTTTGCTACCTTGTATTCCTGCGTTAGATGAAGTCTCCCTTTGCGACTTAGTTAATGTCATTGCGAAATAAACTCTGACCGGACTTTGCAATCATTTCAACGTAAACAGACAGTGGCTCGGAATCAATGGCATGTGTGGTATACACACAGACTCCCCAATACCACACCCAGTTATGATGTCCAGCTCTATGGCATATCTGTGCAGAGCACGAACTCAGAGTCGTGTCCCGTTGTACAGTTTTGGGTCACTCATGTTTCGTAACATGAAATTTCTTACTGCTACTAAATTGCAGCATGATTGGTTCTCCTACTTTAAGCTTTTACTTTACTTTACTTTACTTTAATGAGTTTTTACTCATGAGCAGGCAGTCCAGGAGAAATAAATTCAGAGTCAAGAAATTCAATGAGATAACGAACTGCTTCTTCATCACTAATCCAATCTCTTTACTGACTTGTAAGGTCTTTCCTCGGTATGATATAGCGTAAGAACTTGTTTGTTGATTTTTCCTGCCTATCCGTATTAAGAGTTGAGAATTGCTCGTTTACAAAACTATTTATTCGTAATAGTTAGTACATCCTCAACTCTGGGAAACACCTTTTCAAAGATGTCAAATACGCAATATATTCATATGCTCCAATGAAATTAAAATTAACTAACAATACCTACTTGCTTCACCTGTGTATTTTCAAAACAAACTTGTCTGTGAAGTTAGGAAAATACGCTTAAAGCCCTATAACTTCGTTTCTGTACCTAATTATGAATCTATTTAGAGCCCATATTTTAAGTTAGGCATAAACAAATCCAGTGTCAAAGTTTCAGCTCGCCATGTCTTATGGTGGCTGAGTTTACTTGTGACAAACGTTTTTGCTTTAAACGTCCATAACTTCACTTCTACGTTGAATTTCCAAATAGTTCAGAGCCTATATTTTAAGTTAGACCTACCCAAATCTACTGTAAAAGTTTCAGCTTTATATGTCTTATGGTAGCTGAGTTTACTTGTGACAAAGTTTTGCGCACAAACAGACAAACCGACAGAAATTTTTCTAAGGGTGGATTCGGTTTTATCCAATGTATGAAACGTAAAGAAAACTTGAATTGAGTCAGTTCTAAGCAATGTAGAGACAAAATCATTATTTTATTTATATAGATTATTCTTTACTGTAATTGAAATGCCATAAATTTTTTTTGTATAATTTTTTATTTTTTGCTCAATTTTTGGGCAGAATTTTATTGTTTTTTTAATGAGCTGTTTAGCGTCAAAAAAAATTTTCTGAATACGGAAAATGTACTTTAACGCCCCCTTATTAAATGTAATTTTGAAAAAAAAATCATCTCAATTCATCCTCCACATAATGTTCTAATTTTAGGCATACTTTCAATGTCATTCCTTAAACGGTTTTGCTTACATTGCACTCACAAGCTTTCATATTGAATTATAAGTCAATATTTTTACATTTTATTAAAAAAGTGTTTCTTTTTATTTAAAAATCCGTGAACAATTTTCCTTTATTGATTTTGTAGCCTCAAATGTAATGCCAAAATTTCAACACTCTAGAATTAGTAGTTTAGGAGAAAAAATATGTTAAAAACCAGTGACTTTCCTATCATGCATAATTGCTCCCAAACAATAGGGCTCATCTATACTGTAAGGACCATTTTTGTGTAAAATATAAATTTGATCTATCAATAATTCTGGACCGTAGCATGGCCACAAACTTTGGATACATACTCACCCACCCACCTACACATACACATACCCGCACACATACACACACGAGAAAACTTCATAAAACGACTTCTATGACCTCAAAACATGTAATTCCATCAAAATCTCGAGATCGAATTTTTTCACAATAACTATAATTTACTTATAGTAAAGTAAAAATTAACAGTTATATTAAAAAGGAATGATTGACCAAAGAATTTAATTGTACGTTATTGGTATAAACATTTAAAAAGAAAAGTCCAATAGCAATTATATTAATCTCCAAGTTTCATGCAAAAAGTATTCAAAATTCTATTGATTCAGGGTTTATCACAGGCAGTTAAAAAAGTGTTCATAAGAAATGTACCAGAAGTTACTCAACTTCTCTATAATAAAAGAAAAGTTGAATTATTGTTCTCCAAAGTAAAGGAAAAAGTACCAAAGATGTTACAAAGTTGCAAAACAAATATAATTTATGCTATAAAATGTAAAGATTGTAATAAAAAGTCCTTGGGGGACAGCCTTTTTTCAAAAGAGAGATTATACCAATATTCTTATTTAATAAGAACCAATAAATGTCGTGCATCAGCTCTTGCCCGACATGCATTAATTGAACGGCACACTACAATTCAATACAAGACGAACAAACGGAAGAAAGCTGGGAATCTTTTATATTAAAAGGGATCAGACATCTGTTAATAATGTAATACTAATAATAATATATATATCAAATTTCAACAATATTTATTCTTATTTGTTAAGTTGACTTTCTAGTATATATTATTAAATATAACTTGCGATCATATATCTTTGTTACAAATATATGACATTTAAAAAAAATGAAGTTTTTTCTATGTTACTTCGTAAAGTCGCTCGATCGAACTTATGTTTCAATCAACATTTAGCTGAAATAAAGAAGAAGAGCTGAAAAATAAGCGAAACTGAATAAAATGAGAAAATGTTTTTATAAATAATAAAATTAAAAAAAAAACCCTTCACTTATTCCTAGTTTATTTTTCTTACTTGAGACTTGAACAGGCACGCGTGTGACAACACTGTTGGTCGCGAACCGTCGCTTCGCATGTGCGCTTGCTGTTCCATTTCTACTCTCCTGATGACGGTTCAACCAAAAATTAGAGACTGTAAAAGTGTTCATTCCTTTAATATGTATCTGCAGTTTACTTTGAAACGTTTGTTGTCCTTTGTGGATCGTTTTCCTGTTAATAACACACACACACACACACACACACACACAATATATATATATATATATATATATATATATATATATTGGTTAAAAGATCATAGTTCAATTTGTTTCCTTCCTATTGTAAACCTATAATGGCAACGTTTGATTTTATTTCAAAACAGCATGTAGCAAAACGTTTATCCAACTCTACATTACAAAGCTTAAATATATAAAATACGGAAGAGAATAAAACACTTATTAAGTTCGATATTTTGAAAAATAATTTCTTGTCAGGAGGAGATCAGAAGAGAATACGCATGAAAGATGTGTCCAGACTCGCAGGTTGAAACGAATAAGTTTTTAGCTATAAAACTTTGTACAGGGGATGCTGCAGTCGGGTAACTAAGCTGTTGAAACTCTGTGACAGAGAAATAAATTAAATAGACTAATTTAAAGTTAGAAAAATACAGAAAAGTAAATAATAAATTAAATATTAAAAACACTAAATATAAGAGAAATATTTTGGGTGGCCTATACTCAACTTTTTATTAGTAAATGTAATATCAAACAATAGAGTTTTAGTTTTATATTAATATGACTGTGTTGACGTAATGTCAAACACTTTAGTAAAGTATGATCAAGAGACCTTATATTTACGAGTTTTATTAACAATTTCTGATACTTCAGAATTTCAAATCAAAGTCAATTTCCAGATAATCCAAGAAATTATCCCTGGCCATTTTTCTGCCTTCAGTAAAATAGTCAATGAGGAGCGTTGCACCAAGAAACATGTTTGCCAAATTATTAATATTTTGGTGTATTGAATTTGTTGAACAATTTTTCTCCCTTGGATGCATTTTATTTTTTACCAGTCTCATGAAACCACAAATTACATTATTACAGATGATTAAAATGTATCTAAGTTATTGTTGCGTTTAAAAATTTTGTAAACTGAAGATAAAGCAGAAGGTTATCCTCGGACACTCTTGTGACTGTACACGCTTCTGTTACTATCTGTTTTACCACAGCAATAGTAATTTTGTAAAGCACAAAATATTGATTAGCTGTTAAAACTGTTGTTTTAATAATTTAATAATTCTAACATTAGAGCATTACTTTTGTGGTTTCATCATTGTATATGTTGCATAAATTTTCGAATTTAGTCATGCATCTAAAGAAATGTCAACCTCTTTGCATATTGTATGCATCTAGGAGTTGTATTTTAGTATTTGTAATTGAGAAGTCCATGATATCTAGTTTGTTTCTCCTTTCGAAATGTATAAGAACTATTTTATGTGGATTTATATTTAGGCCTTTCTCCTTTCCTCATCTTTCACCAATTTAAAGGTATGACTCCAAGACAGTACCATCAAGCACTACTCGTCTTATAATCACAAGATTATCTCGATATTCTTGCCGATTGTATCCTTGATCAGTTAGAGTGTCCAGTGTGTCATCTATAAACAACGACTAAAGTTGTACACCTCCTTAAAGTTGTAAAGGATAGTACACCTCCTAAAGTTAGCCTGAAGAGGATACGATTTCGGTTGAGGCGTATCCTATGCTTACACCAATTATTCTTGCGTTAGCTTGTAATCCGTTCTATAGTTTTTGAAATAAAAAATCTACATTTATTAATATTGATCAACTCGATTTTTGACACATAATCACAATTTCTTTCAATACATACGCAGCAACTCTGCGTGTTTACTTTATCGTGTAAACTTGTGAGAGAAGTTTCACTCTTCTTTCCTCTTTGTTCTCTAGTTCAACTGTATTTCAACAACTTCTTTCACCTTTTTATCACAATCCTTCTAAATTTATAAACTGATTTTCTTATAGTACAATCAAGACTCTCAGACACACTTAGGTCTTTCAAGACATTAAGCAATGCAGACATCTTAGCCTCACTTCCTCTGTTATTAATCTCAAATCTTCCTTCTTTAACCTTAATAATAGATATCCTAACTCGAGTAATATTTCCTTCTTGTCCAAGAACAATACTTTCTGACTGAATAGTTACCAACGTGTTGCCTGGTATACTGGTTTCCTTTCAACCATGCAACGGCATTAGTGTTTACTGGCCACAGAGCCTCAGTCAATGAATGCAGTAACCTCCATGCCACCATCCACGCTAATAGTTAAACTCATTTCTTTAAAGACTGTTTTAAAGTCGGAATTTTCATACTATTCTCAAAAGTAAGTCCACATTTAGTTATCTGAAGCCCGCTTTGAACCCGGGTTAAACCAAAATTGTTAGAAACTTATTTAATTTTACTTTATTTGTCCAAATAATTGTATCTAATTGTTTTCTATTTTTTTTTAAATTTTATTTATTTCTTCTGTCTCTCTTACTTTAATTTAGCCAACGTTAACGTACTCTTCTATTCACTGGGTTTCCATGCGTTAGTTGAACGTGTGTAGGACTCTTTGATTGGATCTTTTAGGCTGGATACCTACCTTGGCCAGAGTTTAGGAATTAACTATACTATCATAACATAAATATTTATAAAATGACCAGCTGTAATTTTTTTAAACTAAGTTTAGAGTGCTAATAAATTAAAAAATTGCATACAAATTTTATATTGTTTTATTTAAAGAAATAAGAAAGTTTTCGAGGAATTGCAATGCATTCGACATAATTAGATTATGAAGTTCCTTTCCTACGCTTCAATGAAACTTTTGAAAGGCATATTTCATACAATGAGAAAAGTTGATGTAGTAAGTCTCTAATGTAGAGTAGGTTTCCCTGATTGAATGAATGTAGAAGAATACAGACATTATTCATGACTTTACAGATGCAATAGGATATTTATATTTGCTTTCCAGGAAGACAAACTTCTCATGTAATATAAAACATGAACAATCGAATTCTATACCTTATATACATAAATGACTACATAAACCTCAAGTAAATATGCAATGACTATACATTTATAAGATAATAATCATTTCATAAAACAATGGCTAACAAATAGATGACACCTAATCACTAATACTAGGAGTATGTTAATTTTGTAATGAATAAAACATTATTTCATTTCATTAGCATTTCACCTAAAATATTCCAGATATTTATTTCTATTATTCTTTAACTGATTCTGTGATGGATATTTATTTTTAATTATTTCAACTACATTATTGTTTAACTTTGAAATACGGAAACATTCAAATTTTTACAATGATTAATGCCACAATAAGACATGAGAATAAATACTAAGATATTTCAACCGTAACAAGAGGTCTTCTTCAGAGACAGTTGAAATTTGACTCTAACAAAGATTATTGTTAAAGCTGAAAGACCTTAGACTTTTTTCTCATTTCTTATTGTGGTTAGGACGTTGATATATACATATATATATTGATAAAAGTATTGACCGTGGAATAGAAACGAAACTAAAGTTTATCGGGACTCGGTCAGTTCTTTAGGTTCAAATTAAACTCTCATTGCCAACGTTTCAGTCTTTATTTAAAACCTTTTTCATAGGTAGGAGTATAAATTTTGAAACAGAAAAACTAAGTATTACATTACAAATTATTTTACAAAGAAAAATAGTATGTGGACTTTAACAACAACTGTAGTCTGAATGAACACGTGACACTGAACTGAAATAACCAAGTCAGTTCAGTGTCACGTGTTCATTCAAACTACAGTTGTTAAAATCCACATACTATTTTCCTTTGTAAAATAATTTGTAATGTAATACTTAGTTTTTCTGTTTCAAAATTTATACTTCTGCCTATAAAAAAGGTTTTAAATAAAGACCGAAATGTTGGCAATGAGAGTTTAATTTGAACCTGAAGAACTGACCAAGTCCCGGTAAACTTTAGTTATATATATATATAATATTTGTAAATTTTGGCAGCAGTCCTTCCTGTTTACATACATTGTTAAAAAATAGGTCATATTTAGCTGAAACTTGCTTTTTCATAATTTCCTCGAGTTTCCGGAATATATAACTTCTTATGATGATCATCAGTTAAGTAAGTATGTATTGGACTGGCATATATGGTTATATAATTCTTTAATGGTCTTGCTAATAGATAGGTAGGGCTGGTTATCTGTGAGATGATGAACTGCAAGAGATTCCCTGTCCTTTCATCTTTTACTGTGCCATAGAGAAAGCTATGTTGAACTAAATTCACCTGTTATAAGTTGTAATACCTTTGCAGACATTCCTTTGTTAACAGCTGGTGTGATTTTGTTCAACTGAGTTTTTAACTTTCTTATGGGATTGTAAAAGTAATTTTTAAATAGTGTTTTCAGAGACTATGTCAATTAACTTGCTGTTGTATTCAAATCCACACATAATTACTAATGAGTTCGATTTATCTGCACGCCTTATAATAATGTCTAGGTGTTCTCGGAGTTCTTTGGCAACTATTGTTAGCTCTTTAGTCCTTAAAACTCTAGGGGTAAGTCCTCTTTATTTTGTAGCTTCTGCATTCAGTTGGTCCTGCAGTGTTGAGTTCACAGTTCTTTTATTTTGCTATTAGAGTCTTAAAATTGAGTTATATAACATTTATAGATCAACAATTTTTCGTTTGTGGTGACTTTTTAAACAAAATGATAATAATTCTATTTGCTCTCTCTCAGATCATGTTTACATAAATTAATGAAATTATCCTTAAATTCAGGTAAGTAAAAATTACCACCTTATAGATTTCTCAATTTCTTCCTCATGCTCCCTGATTTCCCTTCATGCTTCATAGCATCATATAAATAATTAAGTATCTCTTCTTTGTAAGGTGATTTATCCAATAATCTTGTAAGTTCAATTTTTTGTCACATTTCTTAGTTTCAATTCTAGATTTTTCCTAAACTCCTTGGTGAAGTATTCTTCATGAACTGCTGGGTTATAAGTTCTAATACTCGTAAATTGTTTTAGTCCTTAGAATTAGCATATATTATTAAAAAGATAACCATAATATGTGCAGATACTGTTTTCTTATTAAGTTTCTCGATCTTCCTTAATAACGTTTTGTTCTTACATCTAAACTAAACAAGATCCTTTCTACTGTCAACAAGTTTCGACAATTTCTTAGAGTTATCTTTGGGGAGAGAATAATCCTCTAAATGCTTTTCTTTTTATGTAGATAAAGTAGCTATTTTCTGTTGTACTATTTTTTATTTGTATATTAATATGTGGTTTCTTTTTTCGTATACACATTACTTCAATAATGCTAAACCCGTGATGATTTCTTTCATTTTTTATTATTTTGGTACCTGCTACAGTAATTTCCCAAGTTAATTTGGTCTTATGAATTAGCTCCATGTCTTTCTTGGGAGCTACAGACATCAAATGCATTGCGAGCTTCCTTGACATGGTGGTTACTTTAAGTGGTTACTTTAAAGTTATATTAAAGTGGTTACTTTAATGTAAACATTCGTTAACTAGTTCCTTTGTAAGTATGAGATAAATCTTCTCTCCATACAGAACTTATTAATAACCAACAGTGTCGTCGCTTTCAGAGTTGCTATCAACTTCTTGTATGGAAGACTATTCCTAGATCTCCTCTATTCGCCTTCATAAAATTTGGTACAGCTTGTTGATTAATCACTTGTTGTCGTGTACACTACATTAATGACTTGAATGTTAAATTCACTGAGCGTGGCTACAATCCTAATTTAATCAATAGTCTTACCTCCTCAAACTTATTAATATTCTAGGGCTAGGCAGGGTCATAGGGATTCTCCGTTTTTCGTTAATACTTGTTTCCTTGAGGCTTGTTAGCTGAGTTTGTTATTATGAAGTTTTATTTATCCTCTCCTTTTTTTTCTTTTACTTCTTCAACCTTCACTGAATCTCCATGCGGTACCAGAATCCTGAAAACCTTAAGTATATTTTGTCTTCCTAAGAGTTTGGTGGTGTATCAATGAAGAACTGGACGTCATAACTGTCAAACGTGTTTCATAATAAATCCTGACCTTTACTTCACTACCCACCTGAATAATTAATACCTGCTTGATAAACTTCAAGTATTCCTCTATCCTCCAAATCTTTGTCTACCGACTGGACTCTACTCGGTGTGATGATTTTCCTGTGAGTTTAACTTTTACTGAACTGTGCGAGCATATGAGTCTTCATCCTGCTACTGTCGGTCAAACAGCAACCTTCCTACCAACATTCATGCAAACTCTCATGAACTAATATTCAATGACAGTTCTGAGAGCAAATTCTTAAACACTTTTCCGTTTCTAACTCTATTTCCTCCTTGAGAGCCTGTGATGATTTCATCACAGGTTGATGTTTTCTCACAGTTTATCACTGTGAGGAAACACATACAAGTGTTTTTGTTTTTAGAATAACACTAGAGTCAATCTTCAACGTTAGCTAATTTTTCATTGTTTGTTTATTTTTGTATTTTTTATTTATCTCTGTTAGTTAGTTTTATGGTATTTTTAGTTTATTGTTTTTTTTCCTTTTATATCATTATGTGCTCCGTATTTTTATATATTAATTCTACTTTTTTAGTTACTTTATTTTTTGATCCTTTATCCTCCCAGCATTTGTTGATAGCACTTGTACTGTTAATATGATGAAGGGATTCTTCAGTGTTGTAACTCTTCAAGTGTATCACAGACCGTCTTCTAATGACATCAGTTTGTCCAAATTTGAAGTGGGTACGCAGTAGTTTTTGGTGTGTTTTTTCTTTATGTTATATTACTAAATTAAAACGTATTAACAGTTTGTTTTAGAAAATACATTGACAGAAGAATTTTACATTCATACTAGAAAAAAACAACATCAGCATTATAACCAACATGTTCATTGAATATTACATTGTGTTATAGTTTTATATTTATTTTCAATAGTCACCTTGCTCTTCTTAAACAGTAACGATCCAGTTATGTAATAACTTCACCAAAAATTATAAAAATGATATGATATTGAAATGTGCTGACCATCTAAGGGAATACATGTGATATGATATAGACAGAATAAACAACTTCATTGAAATAGAACAGAAATTACACCAAGTTTGTTGAGAAACGACACCAGTTAGGTATTTTACCTCGTGCTTACGTAGTCAGATTTTTGTACTAGTCATGTATAATACATTGAACTATTTTGCATTGGCTTCTGCATTGTCCTTACCATATCGATCAGAAGGAGGCTACTTCATGCAGACCTGCATTATAACTTAATTTTTAAGATGGTTCCAAGGGTAAAGAACCTATGGCACTTGTGGTGCAACAGACCACAGCATCGGACAATGGCAATCCGTTTCTTCGGAAGCTTGCATCAATAAGTTACTTCACTAACTCCTGTAAAATCAACATCCGCTTTTTATCATTTAAAATGCTATGGTCTTCTTTTGTTCGTGCAATTTAATTATTATTTAAGAATTATATAACTTAGCCACTTAAAATACATGTTTCTTAATTTAGTTGAATTTTTTATTGAACATAGTGGCCGAAGTAGAAGAGGAAATTAAATTGAAAATATTTGACGATAGTAGGAAAAGTTTATTTTAATCTGTTCCTGTTTTCCACTATAGACAATCTATTAAAAAGTTTTCCCTTCTCTGGTTTTCTCTCAGCTGCCAAAATATTGTCATTAATTTCCAAACATATTTTAACATATTGCTAGCATCCTATTCAATCAAATCTATAATCAGAACCTGTTTATACTTTTATAATTGATTTAATTATACAAAGTGTAAATTATTTTCCACAAACTAATATAAAACTCAAGTTTAATATAAGTTATATTTTACTTTTACTTTGTTTTATACAATTTATGGATCTATTTATTATTTTTATCACTAAAAATAATAAATATACCCATTTTACTTGTTTTACTGAAATTAATCATATTTTAAGATCAAAATATATATGATGAGATGATAAAAATTCTTTGTTTCATGAATGTACGTACAAATAAAAAAAGAACAGAACAGTCATAGGAAACCATCCAAATCCAATACCTGTACCTGTTTTAAGACCTTAATGTTTATAGTAATTAAGAACACAAAACGATAGAACATAAATCCTACACGCTTTTTAATTAAATCAATGTGTTTTTTATGCTTTGCTATGGGTAAATTATAATGATTATGAAAAAATTGGATCTCGATAATTTTACGGATTTATTTCTTATGAGGTCCCCAATGTCTTTACATGACGTTTTTTCAATGATGTGTATGTAGTTGTGGATGGGTTGTATCCACTAGTTTGTGGGAATACTATAGGCTACACTGTTTGTTGGATTATATTAATATCTTACCAAAAATTGGAACTTATTGTGCAGATGTGCTCTATTGTTTCTGGGCAATAATTGCACTGTAGAAAAGTCACTTTTGTGGCCAAAATATAATTTAAAGAATATTCTCTTCCACTTTAAAAAAACTTCTTCTAGATCGTTAAAACTTTAAAGTTCTTATAACACTGACAGAATTTAAAATTGATAAAACCTCAGATTTTTAAAACATTGGCTTATTGGTCTTTGGACAATTTTCGATTTATGATAAATTCATTATCAGAGGTCACACTAATTGATTAACTAATGAAATTGAACAGAACATATTACGATTTGGGTACATAAATTGAGTACACATTTTTATTAATTACACACGGACAAAGGGATGTAATGAAACTGAAACATTTTATGATTGCGGAAGATATGTTTTGTGGCCTTTAAAAGTTTAAATCCCTCAAAATCTTCAGAACGAACATTTTCCATGATTACTATATTCTACTTAAAAACTATTTATAATAAAATAATAACAACATAATCAAATTGTTTGTTAACAAGTTTGATATTTGATAAAGTTGAATGTAGGTCACTCAATTTTTTTTGTAGTAGTATTCAAGTGAAATGAATCAATACTGAAGGTGTTTGTCATAGATTGTTATCAAAATAGTAGCTATTCATGGATTTGGCTAAATTAAACATCAAAGCTTTGTTTAAGGTAGCTGGTGTAGTATGGAGGTAGTATGGAGATAGTAACTATGATGCTTTGTCTATGCTTCTTGAAAAAATCTACTAAAAAAGACAACAGTGTATCTTTGTTTTCCCCTGAGAACCTTTTCTTATCAATTAGTTATATAAAGGTTCATAAACAAATAATAATTTATTATAAAAATAAAATATTTATAGCCACAATAAAACAAACCAAATCATTAAATTGATTAGGGTAGTAATAGATTAAGTGCCACCAATAGCGTCTAACACTAAACTCCGACTTGCAGCCTTCACGAGGCTACCCTGTTAAGCTGCTGTACGCAGGGACAAACGAAAGAGAAGGAGAAGGTGATCAAAGGCTGGGCCTGACCACCTTCGTTTCACATCCTTCCTAATCCCCTCCTTTTATTTCAGCTCCAATCTAAGGTGTTATGCAATCCGAAGGATGGATGATACAGGGGTTACTGTATTATAAACGGAGCCTCAAGGGTTCTAGGCGACCCCTTTGAGTAAATAGCCTTACTCCGGTATGCGGTGCTCTGCTAGAGCGGACAAAATACCACCGATAGAGATACAGGGATTTTCCCCTGTATGATACTAAGGAGAAGGAAGTTAAGGAGCTATCCTCCCACAACTGCACCTAAGGACCTGAAAAAGACTGTCCTTAAGAAGGAGAAAGTAAGTTACTTTCTCCCAAAACATAGGTAGCCTGAATGGACATTATCAATGATGGTTATGCAGAGAAGAGGTCTGCAAAGAAGAGGAAGAAACACCGTTGCACCTGCTGACTGACTGTAAGGGAACTTTGCTGCACAGAGGTAGGTGTTTCGGTACAGTCAACAAAAACATAGAAAAACGTTTACCGCTGCAACCAGCAAAAGTGCAGAGCTTCTTGGAGGCGTTGAAGCTAACTTCAAGTTGGGGTACTTTAGTACAGAAGAGGGGAAGTACAATAGTTTTTAAGACGCAGTGCTATAGTCACCCTCAAAAAAAAAACTAAATTCATTTTCTATAAGTTTGTTAATTATTCAACAGATTCTATATTATAAATCCATTACGATAGTTACCTTAAAATAAAGCAAAATCTCAATTGATTGTCTACAGTTTGCTATTATACTTATAGTAATGTTGAATATTAGCTACTTCAGTTTTTTTCATTTATTTAAAAGGAATTTTTTTTTCAGAAGCAATCAACGTTTAAGACATTTGTAATAGTTTTTTATTTACAAGTCAATTCAAAGCTCAACAATGGTATAAAAATACCAAACAGTATTTATATAGTCAAAAAATTACACATCTTATTTGAATAAACAAATTAGCTGTGTGATAAATGAAACTACTTAAATACTAATGTACACCCAGGAATTACTTCAAAGAAAATACATTATTGTGAACATATTTGCAATAAGTACACAAGATAGTCTTTTATGACATAAAAAAACTGGAGTGTATACTTGCTAGTCTATGCAAAAATAAAAATATATTAGATTAATCATGGTCATTGCTTTATTTTGATTTGGAAATAGAATAGAGTTCGTTAATTTATGCTTACGTCGATTTATTTGCAGAGTGGATGAAATTATGCCAGAGGCTGAATTAAATATGCTTATACGTTCAATTTTAATACAGCGAGAAAGATAGGTATTATAGACGAATAATTCACTTATCAGTAAGTATGTACAAGTAGGTACAAAATTACTTATCACTTTAATATCAGTGAGTAAAAAACATTATTACATCATTGGAAGACGTAAAGACCTCCAAATAAAAAGAAGATGCTCCAGTCATAGTCCTTCCTCAATTTCTACAGACGCAGTACATGTGAACCCATTTTCATAGCATTTACAAAACAGCCATAGACACTAAAACTTATCGAATGCAAAATGTATTAAAAAAAAAAACAGAAGAGAAAGGGACTGTCAAACTACACTAATACAACTTCTGCCACAAAAAACAAAGTTCATGACTCCTATGCTTGCGGCAGTGTTGCCAAATTTAAATCTCTTGATAATACCAGAATTTGAAAAAAAAATGCTTAAAAATGTCAAAATTATTTTCTGTGTACATAAAAAATTACCAAAATGTAATTTATTAAATAAAAAGTTTTGAAATACATTTACTAGAAACATAACTTAAAAATGATTCTTCAGGAGCTGTTATAAAGTTGTAAGATTCCATTATCCCAATTTCGTTAATTATGGAATTTGGCAATTCGAAGTTTTTAACATATTTGTTGTACATTTTGAAGCCATATATAATGGTAAGATTAGCTGAAGCTCAGCAGCAGCATTTTCCTCCTCTGTTTATTCTAGAAAATATTCATGCTGCGAAATGCTTCTTTAGCATTTGAATTAGGAAGCATTGGAAGACTAATTGCTAGTTGGAAATACTACCATGTTAGCATTTGATTGGCTGTGATAGGCCAGAAAGCAACTTTGTTTCATCTACAGTTTTTGATTCTAATACATTGTTTCCCTTCCCGAACATGTTTTAGAATTGGATGCAAAAAAAAAATGAATAGCTGATTCTAAGGGTCACAATTCATTAACACTTGCCATTTGGAAATCAGTCTTCAGTTCAATCCACTGGCTTAATATTCTGCTGATTGCTGATTTAATTAATAACCACCTGGTTGAACAAGAATTAAAGATCTTTAATGCTTCCTCGTCATTAAAGGCCTCAAAATGCTGACTGTAAGAAATCTATTTGAAATATGTGAAAACCATTTCTAAATTTCACTTTATAAAAAAATCAAAGTACTCTGCAGAAAAACAGCACAAATATGAAACACTGCCAACTGAATTGAGTAGCACAAACAAAAAAAAAGTATTCCTGGTACTACAGTTTCAATTTCTTGAAAAGTATTATTTATTTCCACCATAACAGTAGCATTGTCAGTACCAATAGCAAAAAGAATATTTTTGTCAATTTTTTTCTGCTAATGCACTTTCTTATAACATTCACAATGGCATGTGTATCCCATATTTCTATAAACGTCATGTCAAAGTATGTATAGACTACTATTTTATGTTGGTCAGTATAATAAATCTCAGTGATATTAAGCCAATAAAAAGTAATAAGCGGAATTTTCCTGGGTCTATACCAGAAATCAAATATTCAATGAAATAATCAGGAATCACATTTTTCAAAGTACTTTTACATTTAGTACGTTACATTTTGACCTTTTTTAAATCTTTCAGTATCAGATTTAGAACTTTTGCATGTCTACTGCATAACTACATGAGTTTACATGAAATAATCATGACCGATTTGCCTCAAATAAAGATATTTCATTATTTTACTTCAAAACATAGTTCTCAAGAGAATTAATTTATGTGGACTAGAGAGTTTATGTTTCCTTATTTTGCAATGGCTTATTAAAAGAAAATATTCATCTAGAATGTAACATTTGCAAAAGTTACAGTAAGCTTTAAAAGGGTCGGTGGGTACTTCACAAAGCCACTTTGTAAAAGTAGGAACTTTTAACAACTCATAACGAAATTTTGTTAATATAGTACTTTACCTTTACTCATTATTGTAATGAAGAGTGCAATTTTTTACTTTACAAACTTTAAGAACAAATCTGATAGATGAAGCCATCATAATAGATAAAGCAGTTTAGCATAACAAACCTTTCGCAAAAACAAGAGTAACTGATAAGATGAAGTTGTCAGCTGCCAAAGAGGGAAGGCAATTTATATAAATATATATGTATATGTTAATATATATATATATATATATTGTTAAATAACGTCCCATATTTGGCTTGTATCTGTTTCTTACACAATTTCTCCAGTTTCCGGAATTCCTTCCTCGTCTCTTCATTAAAACTATAAAGCTAATCACCAATCACCAATCATTCGTCAATAAATTTGTGGTCGTAAAATATTAAAAAAATATTAGTATTAAATGGCCATTTCTACAAAGCACACTCGCATACATACACAAGAAAATATGGATAAATATACTGTAACAACCTGAAAACAATCCAATATGGATCAAACTAGTTCAGTATGAATAAAGATAAACTTACTCGAATCAGGAAACACTGACACTTACCTTCTCAAATTTCTGATTTTAACCTCTATTGCAATGAAAATAAATAAAAGAATACCAAGTTAGCCGATGCAGAAACGTTTGAAAACAAAATTAGCAGCCATACTCAATGTCAATAATATATATCTATAAATATATATATATATATACACTTTTTCGTTGGAAATACGATCCAAAACGGACAAAAATAGTTCAATATAGACAAAGAAACAGAGAAATCAAAAGAACACACTTACAGTCTCTAATAATCGTCTTCAGGAGACATAAGAGAGGGAAACCAAGAGCACTGGTTCAGAGACGGTTGGAGACCCGTCTGGTTTGGTCTGGTTGGGTCTCCAACCAGTGCGCTTGGTTTCCCTCTCTTATCTCTCCTGAAGACGGTTCAAACCAAAAATTAGAGACAGAAGTGTGTTCTTTTGATTTCTCTATGTTTCTTTGTCTATATTGAACTATATATATATAGGGTCAACGCAAAAACCTCCCTATTGCTATCCACTCTAATTCCCATGGACTGGATTTTAATCACTGCTTCCGGGTCCAAGTCCTTAATCATATCCCTGTTCCGTCTTCTCGGGTTACTTTAAGAGCTTCAGAGGAGGCAATTATCTGTCTTCTCAAAGCTCGCTCTCCTCCTGGCCTTAACTTGTACCGTTAATTTAATTATTTTTTTTTTAAATTGTTTATTGCTTCATTTACTATTCTTCTCCTTCTGTTATTTTTATTTGCTTTTATTTGTTCTTTTTAGTTGTTTTTCTCTCTGTAGTTAGTAGCTTACCTAGGGTGGCCGGCAGAGTGCGTGCGTGTTCGTTTGCGTTCGGCCTACCACTCAGTTAGCTTCAGCTACTCAAAGGGACTACTTCTACCCGATGACGACGACTGTCGAAATATCGTTGTGAGTCTTTTGTGTGTGTCTTTATTTGTTTTTTCTCTTTCATGTGTTAACTATATGTATATATATATATATATATATATATATATATATATATATATACAAAACTAAAATTTATCGGGACTCGATCAGTTCTTCAGGTTCAAATTAAACTCTCATTTCCAACGTTTCGGCTTTTATTTAAAACCTTTTTCATAGGCAGAAGTATAAATTTTGAAAATTTTCAAAATTTATACTTCTGCCTATGAAAAAGGTTTTAAATAAAAGCCGAAACGTTGGCAATGAGAGTTTAATTTGAACCTGAAGAACTGACCGAGTCCCGATAAATTTTAGTTTTGTTTCTATTCAACGGTTGATACTTTTATCAATATTTATATATATATATATACGAGTATATATATATATATAACCCAATTGGGTTTTTGACTCTGACGAAGACCGCTTGTTACGGTTGAAAGATCTTAGTCGTGTTTTCCCATTTCTTATTGTGGTTTGATCATTGATATATATATATATATATATATATATATATATATATATATATAAGTTATTATATATATATTACAACATTATATACATGTAAATAAATTTAAATGAAATAATATATCCAATACTGAAATAACAACATACAATCTACAAGAATTAATACTCCAAACTATACTCGCTAGACGAAACAATTTTACAGATCATCATTATGAGCAACAGGATTACAAAAAACAAGAGGACTATAAGAGGGGAATGACTTTATACATCTAGAATTCTTAACGTGATGCATTTCTAAAATAAATTCAGTTTACTATAAATATTTAAGCTATTAAACTGCATGGAACAATAATCAAAACGCAAACTCACTACACAAGTTCTCTTAAGGCGCTTAATAGAGCCTTTCTAAAGATGCTGAATGGTGGGGAAAACAGAAGTAGCTTGTTGGAAGGAAAAAAATTATAAGTCTTCTTTTGTTAAAGAAGGAGCAATTTCATAAAATGATTAAGGGAACTTCCTAACTATTTGGAATGGTCCAATTGTTATTGGGTCCAACTTTTATTAACGTTAGTTTGCTTTCATTGTAAGTATACACAAAATCTCCTACACTAAACTTGTGTTGGGGTCGATTTTTATCTAACTTTTTCTTATTTGCTTCAGAACTTTTAGTAGAGTTGTCAAATGCTATATTAAAGGTCTTGTGCAAGAGATATTTCATTATTCTCTGGAAAAGGAGGAACAATAGGTTTCTGTCTAAACAGTAAATATGAGGGTGCGAATTGTGTGGAATGCGAACTGTTTCAGTATATTCGTTGACAATTCCTATGTGAGGGTTGACCAAGCTCAATTATTAGTGTATTTACCTTACATCTCAATCGGTTTGCAAGTGTCTGGTTTAATTTTTTGTTGAGTCCATTTTATTCCGGGTGCTCAATGCAAGTAAAAACAATCAGTTTTTTCTAAATAATTTATCGATGATGTATTGATCAGCCAAAAGCATGGAATTTTTATGTTGTTTTGCTACTGGATAAATTAAATTTATAAAATCTTGAAAATTCACCCTCTTAGTTACAAAAATCCATGTATATCTGCTGAGCTAATCTACCAGAATATACGTATTCTTTTTGGTGCATCGGTGCTTCTGAAACCACCTGCTCTGTCAAATGTCATAATTTCAATCCGTTTAAAAAAAACGGCCAAATTGAGATTGTAGGTCTATATAACGACTACACCAAGTTTTATTTTTCACTCATATTTAACAATGTTTGAAAAATTATGTGAAGCTTTATAGGAATCATTAAAATTATAATTTGATCATACGGTAGCTATAACCTGACCTGGTCCAATTTAGCCATAGTTTTGATAATCAAAATTGGCAATCTCATTGTCAAACTTAGGTAAAACAGAAATTTTAGATTTCTCTTTTAATTTTTTTTTAAATTATCCCATGTTTATATTCTACATATTTTTCAACTATCATCCCGTTTAGATATCTGTCTGATCTTGTATAGTAGACATAGACATAGCTATTAAATTAACCCATTAAAAACATAGATTGGAAATTATTCAAGAATAGGATTCTAGCTAAAAGGTTAGCTAGAGTATTATCTTTTCTTTTCTTTATAAATAATCTTAAAGCGCATGAGGAAAAAAGAAACATTAAGTCCTCAAGTATTTCATGAGTTTTGGGTTTTGATTTTAAATTTTCTAACTGTTTATGAACACTATAGGCCGTGAAGAAATCAATCAAATAGTTTTACCAGTACGTTGTCGCGTCTTTGATGGCTTTGTATATTTAATGGTTTTACCTATTTAAATGTTTCATTGAATAATAAGCTACACGGTATAATATTTATCATCCTTAGGTGTTTCAGTGTTTTCCCGATTCCTTGGTAGCTTGTATCTGTCTCAATAAAAATGGTTTTATTTATATCATAATTAGCCAAAATTGGTTTAGAAAGAAGGTAACATTTGATTATATTAAAAGTATCAATTTTATCAGAACATCAAAATTGAAGTTCTGTTTTAATAATTAGTGTTGTGGTTGTACTTTCTGAGTACTGAGTACTATGAACTTCAAATAAAAGTTAAGTGTCTTTGCGGAGTTTTCTTGGACTTGCAGAGCTATATTCATGAAATAATATGTCCCAGATATTTAACTGAATCAGATGCAAACAACATTTGAATCCTTTTATTTTAAATCCTTCATTTTTAGTTACTTGTAAACATTTTGAAGAGTTAAATCTGTTCTCCATAAGTTTTGAAAGACAATCAATATCATCTATGTAATTTATGCAAAAATCATAAACATTATTTTTTATTTATATTTGATTTGATTTATATTCATATTTGCATCTGAAAAATTTAAGACCGTTTTGAGACCAATAGGCAAGGCTTAAAATACAAATTTTCCATGTTTTGTAACAAATGAAGTTTTCTGGCTATCCACTAACTTTAGGGTGATGTACTAAAATGTAAAATTAATATCCAAAACGATAAAATACTTACAATTTTTTTACTTCTTCAAAAAAAACTTGAATTGTAGGAAATGTAAAACATTTTGGAACTACCTATTTGTTTAATATTCTAAACCAATACATAAAAAAGGTTTTTTCCATTATCCTTTTTTTTAAGCCAGTATTACCGGGTAAGCATAGTCAGATTCCTCAATAATTTCAGCTTGATGCAACGTTTTCACTTGGGTTTTTATTTCCTCGTCTTCAGAAATTGAACGTTTATATGGTCAAGAAGTGACGTACTCATCGCAAAGTAGTTTTATCTGTGCTTCTTTTGATCATACTTTGCCAATATAAAATTTGTTTTTTCCGAACATGTCCTAATGTTTTCCAATTAGCTTTAAAATTGATTAGCTCCTCTCATAATCTGTTATATAGTTTTAACCGATTTAAAATTGCATGTCTTTATATATTCATTACAGTTTACTTCAACACATTCAAAATTATTTATTAAAACTTTTTATGACCACTGATAGACTCCTCTTTCCGTAAACCTATAACTTCTTCAGTTTTCAAGAGGTGAAACATTTGTAAATATCCGTCTTCAATCCACTGAAATTTCTTAATGCTTTGCATTTTATGTAATAAAACATAAGAGATATCATTTTTAACAAATTAAGCTGTTATATCGTTTGTAATATCATCAATACAAAGTTTCGTTAAAGCCCAGCTATTTAGTTTAAATCAACATTTAATACCTCTCCGTCAATCATAATTTTCGAGGGATCTGCGTTTTCTCATTTCAATTTCTCGCTGACTGCAGGTTTATTACGGAATCCTGATAATCGATGATAACTTTTTGAAAACCCAAGAGTAGCGCAATTTTGACATTGTTTACATTGAAAATTATTTATTTTTAGAGCTTCTTCATTTTTGTGTTAAAATAGACTTTGTAAGTAACTAAGAAATGAGAAGTTTTGCTTTTTTTTCTCTAACAAATATTTTTACAGAAACATTTTCTTAATTACTGAAGTGCAATAGAGCTTATCTAGAGAGTTCAATTTTTCTCTATCTAGCTCATTTTGAACGTCGTTGGTAATCTAAAAACAGTATAATTAATGCCTGATATTTGTGAACCTTTTTGTTTTGCCTCTGGACACAGTTTTTCTTTTGCATAATCAATTAAAGAGCCACCCAAATATTTATAGCCAAAAGCCTTCTTATAATTGACCATACTTTATCAAAAAAAAAAACACTTTTAAATGAATCCTTTAATATGTTCCAAACTGATGAAAGCCCATTTTTCTTTAAATTAATCTCATACCAATCTTTAGCAGAGCCTTAGTGAAAAAACGCAGAGGTTTTCCTTTTAAATAATCATCAACAATTTGAACAAGTATACATTCGTTCTCAAATCCTTGTAACCATTTTACTGAATCATATTGTATTTTTTATCAAATTTATCTAAAATTACCTCTTTTCGTATCTTATGTAGCTTAATTTCTTATTTTTAATTTAACTTTAGCAGTTGCTCTAATTTTTCTATAAGATCTCCTCTTTAACTGAAGGGGCTCGACAGATTTTGAATTCGACATTGGTATGTTCTTTTTCAAGACAGGGGATTGTCTTGGAAGGAAACATTTTCAAATTTATCAAAATAAACGAAAAATATCCTCAGATTTCTAAGGAAATATTTTTTTTTCAATGAAATGTAAAAATGTTTACTTATAGTATAATTCAATTTGAAAGCTTGTGAGAGCTTTCTCTCACAAGCTGGATACAAGCCATACCGTTTGACGAATCAAAGGAAACTATACTTAAAAATAGTACGCAATGTGGAGGATGAGTTGAGATAGCTTTTTTTTAAAATTGCATTAACCAAAGGACGTTAGAGTACATTTTCTGTTTTCAGAAAATGTTTTTTGTCGTTAAACGGTTCATTAAAAAAAAAAAAGAAATTTGGCCACAAAATTAAATGAATAATTATAAAATTTATAAAAAAATATTTTAATGTAAATTACCGCAAAGAGCAATAAAGCTATAAAAACTCAATAGTGATCCTGGACTAATGGTTTACTTGCAATACTTGTATTTGTTTACACTTATTTACATTCTTTACAATGACTTAGAATTTTTGAGGTATAATGAAAAATTTTTAAATAATCTATGAACTTAATATGAGTGTAAAAGAATAACATTATTACATGGAAAAATTCAACGCCAATTAAAAATATAATTTCTGATGCTATCCATGATATGATGGATTAGAGCATTTTGTCTCACAAATGTTCTAATGCTATATCTTGCACCTTCAACAAAACTTCATATCACATGTAAATATTTTTGTGTTTAAGAATCATATTAACTTTGGGTAATATTTAAGTGTGAGGAATGGACTCTTCCCTATTAGGTTGTAGACAAAAATCGAGGTTTTTTACTATTCTTCTCTATTAGTTCATATCTATTATTTTCAAAAATTTCAAGATTTCAGTTATAAAAATATTAGAGTCTCTTGTAAAGCAGATTTGAATTTGATTTGAGTATGAAAAACTGGTTAATTACTAATATATTTTTTCTAAATATACATTTATAGCTACCTTATAACAGAGTACAACACGCAGAAAAAAGATAACACTCAGAGTAAATTGGATTTTTATTATTTTTGATAATGAGAAAGAAAAGTATTTTTTTTTAAAAAACACATTAGCAAGCCATTAAAATTCTCAGTATAATAACTCTATAAAAGACCAAAAATGTAAAACATAATTCAAAATTGAAAACATAATTTGAAAAATAAAAAAAATTATCCTACATCTTAAATTAAAAATTATCTGAAAACGACATTTTTGCTCACATGTGTCTCTCATTTTTCAAACAAAATATGAATATTTTCAAGTTTTAAATTGAAAACCTTGTCTTAAATCTTCAATGTAGAAGGAGGTCAGATAAATTATGTAAGAGATTCACTGGCTATAAGAACAAAAGCCATGTTCTGTTATAAGAGATTATTTTGTAACACGAAATCTACAATTTCGTATTTTTCGATTTTACAAAGTACAATCGCTTTTCAAAAATGCTATTACTGTTATAGCTATACTAATGATATCATATGTATCAGTGGTGTGATATACAAAAATAAGCATATATATCGATAAGTGGTTCTGTACTACCTCTAGGAATGAAAGACCAATAAACATCTCCCATTTAGACATTTATATTATGCTTAAATATGATATTATATATTATATACCCAAAAAGTTTGATAACATCTTTCGTTATAGTACAGTTGAGTATAGGCCACTCCAGACTGTTAAAATTGTTAACGTGATTGTTTAGTAGAATTTGCAAATGCAAACCGAATCTATGAGAATTCGCATACTTTTTATTGTATACCCTACCATCAGAAAACCTGTAGGCGTTCATATATAAGCTCAGCTTTCATCGGAGCTAAGCAGTATTGTACGGGTTGTAGTCCTAAAGGTAAACTCAGTAAGAAGAATGCAAAAGTACTTATGAAGAAATGGTATTTGTGATTCCATTAAGGAGAAAATTTATGGAAGGAATATGAATAAAAATGGGGCATGTTAACATATTTGCATGACCATTTAATGACAATGAGCATGAACAGGACCAAATAGAAAACTCGATAAAATTACTGCACAAAGGAAATGACAAGAACAGTCAATAACAGAAACACTTAACATGTATAAAATATAAAACAGTAATAATTTATGAACAGAACAGCTTCTAAACAGACTACTTATTTAGGTCATGGAGTAATTCATTGGTAGGTAGGAAAAAACAGAGAGATGGATAAAAAACTGATAATGAAATAAAGGTAACAAAGTAATTAAAATCATATAAATGAATTTGAATTAATATAATTCAAAGAACAAACTTAAGTTAATTGAAACTTGTTAACTGAATTACGGTCAGCAGTCCCTTCATCTTAACGTTCATTAACATTCATAGATGTCATCTGTCCCATGTGAAGGAGACCTTCACTAAATCTCTACACATATACTTTCATAAAATTTATAGCAATTTTGAAAATACTAAATAGATTTGTGCATATTTTTTAAGTCTCTATATAAAATGAATATATTTTACAAACAGAATCACACTGAATTAAATAGAGTCATATTTGCACTACAAAAAATCTTATATCCAAAACAGTAATTTCATTTTTTTAACCTCCATGAAAAATATTTAATTTTTTAATAAATAACCTAACAGCTATATTAAAGATCTTAGCTTCCAAACAACCTATTCAAAAGTGTTTTTTTTTCAACATTCCTAACTCTCGAAGTGTATTAACTGTGGTTTAGTATCAGCTGACGTACTTCAAGGTTCTGGCCCTAGGGAGGATCGTAGTGATACTAATTTCTTCATTACTACATTTTTTTGGTGCTCATAGATTGGGCACAGTTATAAGGAATTTTCTACTACTTTTTCCATCATCGTGTACTGAATCTATATTATTTGAGGTGGTTTCATCTCATACTTCCTATCCTCTCTGTATCAAAGGTAGTATACTTCACTGTAGACATTGCAGCTGTTTAATTTGTTTTATTGTCAATCCTGTTTCTTTATTTATTTTTTCCTTAATAATTACACATACCCTATTCTCTATAAAATCTCTTATACTTTCTGTAACTGCGTTCATAGTTTGGATTGCATCCAATGCCATGCTGTTTATGTTGGCTTAGATTCCACACAGCTGAGCTTGCATATGAATTCACAGGTCTTCTATTGGTAAGCACAATGACCTTCATCCAAATTCTGACTCAATCTTGTTGGAGGCATACTATTTTTATCTGAAAATTATTAAATCAATTGATTACAACCTTAATACTACTTTGATGACCTCAGAGGAAGCACATATTTTTCAACTAGGGGACTGATTATTTTTAATTATTCTTTTCTAATTCATAATTACTATGTCCTTGGTAAATTATGCATATGCTGCGCTTATGATAATATGTTAAATTAATTATACAAATTCAAGCATAAGATTTTTAGAATGGATTGAACGTTTCCTTGAGGTGGAACAATATTTAAATACTGGAAAATAGAAAAATGAAAATGCAAGGGTAGTTCTTGTAAAACATTGTTAAACTCATAAATTGTTACATTGGTATGTAACTAGTTATATATTGTCTGTTATTTTAAAAAAATATTATTATTGATATCTCATTTTGTATTCTGAATGTGCCGAAGATCATGTGGATTGGATTGAATGTGTTATCCAATGTACAAAGATTATGTGGATTGGATAAGTTGTGTAAATTATTATAATAAACACTCTCACACAAACTCTCTCTCTTTCACACTCACGTGCAAGAACATTCTCTCACACACGCACATACATACACACGCACACACCACACACACACACACACACACACACACACACACACACACACACACACATTAAGACATGCTTGATATATATAGATTGGAAAAAAAAATAAAATTAACAATTGATCTTCAGCAATTCCAGCCGTTATTCTTTCATTTATCATCTTCATGAAAACATAAACTCATAAACCTACATGCAATTGATCAACATGTTAAATTGACTATATAAATTCCAAACATATGAGTTTTCTGCAAGCGATTGAACATTTCCTTGAGATGGAACGAAAATAACTGGAATTTGGCAATAATCTGTCATGATACATTTGGGATGAGATGGCGTTCTAGACGAGATTGAATGGTTCAAGGAAGAAGAGGCTCCTTCGGGAATACTGCCTCCCACAACCACCATAACAACTTGCCCGTTTCATATTAAACAAGTATTCTCAACTTACAGTACACTTGTCTCTAGCTTATGAATGAAACACTTAGTTATAACTCAGAGTATTCATAATGGCTTAATAAACTGTCTATTTAAGTATGTTCTCATTTCATTTTACATTGTTTGTAGAAAATATAATAAACTTTTTTTTTTAATTTGAAGTTAATATTAATTTCACAGTCAAGTATGGTAGTTGTAAATTAGTGTAATACCAATTGTCACTCACATTTATTCAAATTACACTCACATGTTTATTATAGCTATTATGTTAGTAGAGGACCAACTGCTATGGCCTTGGTCATATTGTAATAAAGTTAAATACCTGATCTTCCAAAGTGAGTTAAATAGTATTTAAAGTAAGTAAATACATGATTATATATCAGCTGATGAGGTTTAGTGTTAATAACCTCTATTGTATTAGTAGTTTAAAGGAAAAGTAAGATCTGAGATTGGAAGTTGATAATATTTTTTTTGTATTTCGTTTTTTTAATAATGTATATTGAACTTATTTGCTTGAAAATATTAAAATATTACTTTCAGGTAACTCCTATGGGAAAGTATTATGTTCTAAAAAACAGATGCCAAAAACTTGAACCTCTTCATCGTTTACTGAGGAAGGAAGTTAAATTTCAATGGAGTGTAAGCAAAGTCTCATTATCACAGATTATTTATGTTCTCAACCTATCTTAGATATATCCGATGTTAATAAATCAGTTTTTCTAGAAACTGATGCGTTAGAAAGTAATTGGTATCACGCTCAAATAACCACAAGAAGATGGAATAGTGCACCCTATTGCATATTTCTCTCGGAAGTTCTTAACACGGGAGAAACATTTTTATATCACACATTTAGAATGCAAAGTTATTAAGGATACTTTATATTTTGCCAATACTACCTATTTAATACTACCTAATACGTACACACACACACACACACACACACACACACACACATACACACACACACACACATACACACACACACACACACACACACACACACACACACACACACACACACAATTAGCAGTGTGCATTGATCATAAACCATAGAGAATTTCACAACAAAGCCAGAACAGATGAAATTTTAGGTAACTTAATTCTTCACATAATGCAGGTTAATTTCGATATAGCATATAAAAAAAAGGAAATTACGACATTCTAGTTGATTTATTGTAAACGAATATTTCGAAAACAATCATGCAATCACGGTAGTCAATTTATTAGAATTAGGTCCTATACTGAATGATCAATTAAAACACCATTCTAAGCTAAATCTATTTTAATATTTTTCTTACTTGACATCGAATTTCATCTTCATGTAGCATCTAACATTTGGATGAGTGCGCTGTAACACATTCATCACGAATCCTTTTTCTTTATTCGACTCTTGGAACATCGAATTTATTCCAGCAAACATTTGTTATATTTCTCAATGTTTTTGAAATTGCCAATCGTTTGCTTTTTTTCTCTGATACGTTGTAAGTTTGTTGTTAAAGCATCAATTGATTAATTTTCATTGATGTTTATCCATTGGCTTCTTTAGTAGATTTGTTGCATTTTTGAAAAAGAAAACAAATTAATTCTCATTCTGAATAAATTTGAACTTTTAGATAACATCACTAACTAGCAGGAGATCATTCTTAATATTATTGTTACTTACTATATAAACGTTTAAACAAGCTGTGATATTTCTACTACTGAATGTAAGATTAAGCCGTCTCGAGTGAATCAGTCAATTGTTTTTGATAGGCTATGATTTTTTATGACTTTTAATTGTAACTTCAACAATTTTGCAATTACTTATAGTCGTGTTTGAGAAATTATTAGTTTGTTAATTAGAATTAAGTCTAATTTTATCATAGAAACTAAAATTCCCGGGCTTAGAAGTCTAAATGCAGAGTTACATTTGTATCACTTTCATTTTTATCATTTAAGGTATCAGTAAAGTTGAATTTTACCGTTTTTTTTTGTTTAAAATTTACATTTTAAGCACCGTACATGCTTATTCCGACAACGCATTGGAAAATACATGGGCTATTTCAGACCAGGCATTTACAGGTTCTGCATAGTTTATGAAATTTACTGGTATTGTAATTCTCCCATTTCTTTACTTATAATTGTCATCCCATTCTCAGGTTGCCCATCTTATTTTTTTCATTTTATTAAATATATTTTCCAACTTATGTAATTCAGAGAACACATACTTAAAGGTAGTAATATCTTCTAGACCAACTTGTTTTACAACTTCAAAAGTAAGCCAACAACAATAAGATTTATATGAGAAATTTTAATTATATCACTTTGAGACTCTGACCATAATTTCTCTTTGGTGAGAGCATAATCAAATAGAGAACCAACAAGGTACTAAAAACTGTATGTCTTCCGGATAATTGTCAAACTCATATAAACAATACTTTTAAAACTGAAATTTTCCAAGTCGACCAAATATATTCAACACTATTTTTTTTTCTTTATTGAGGTTCGGTCAAGAGTCAAACAGTAAAACAACTTAAAGCTAACGTTCTGTCTATATATGTAGACACCTTCAGGGCTAAATCAATATATCGGTTAATTACAGTAACATGAAAAAATATATGAGTTACATTATATATATGAATATACATTATTATCTTGGTATTTTCCTATTGCAAAAACTATACATGAATGCTACTTTTAGCGACACTTTAACGAATATTTGATATCACACTTTGATCATTCTGAAAAATTTTTGAAAAAATCTCATGCAAACTACATTGAGACAGAAACTGAAGCTGCAAAAATATTGTTTAATTACTAATTAAACTATATATTTTACTTAAGTTATCAGTAGTCGTTTTTTTGTATTGCATACAAGTTTGGTTATTTTAATGTAAATCATAGCTTTTATAATCCTCTTATCTTTATTATTATCATAATCTATAATTTTTGTGTCGTCTAGATTATGAAAATAATAAAAATATCCCTAACAAAGAGGCTTATAAAGGAAATAACTCACATTCAGAAAACGAAAAATGCATGCAATAAAAAAACGGATACTGGTAACCTAAGTAAAGATATAGTTTATTAATTAGTTATTAAAAAAAGTTTCTGTAGCTTCTAGCTTCATTTTTTATGTAGTTTTCATGAATTTTTTTAAGTATTTTCTGAGTTATCAAAGTGTGATATCGAATGTTCATTAAACTGTTGCTAAAAGCAACACTGTAGTTTGTAAGATTACAACCGTCATGTACAGTTTTTATAATAGTAAATAATCATATAAACATTGTATGTTCATTTTTATTGTATATTCACATATACAATGTAACTTTTATATTTTTCATGTTACCGTAATTAATTTATGTACTGATGTAGCCCAGAAGATGTCTACAAATATAGAAGAAATTAAAGGTGTTTTACTGTTTAAAGGTTGGCCAAATCTCGATAAAAAAAGATAAATAGTATATATATATATATATATATATATATACCTCCCTTTCAATGATTGTTTCAGTGTACAAATCCCCGAGTCTAATTCCCATGTCACCCTTAGAGCTTCCGAAGAGGTATTCATATGCTTCCTTGGGGCTCGCTCTCCTCCTGGTCTTAACCTGTACCGTTAATTTTTTTTTTTTAATTTTATTTGCATTCTTATTATTTATTGTCTTCATTATTATTTCGTATTATATACTTTTTATCTTGTTATATAAATAAATTTTGGAGGGATTTTTATTTTTCCTCTCCTCCGCTGGGGGGCAGCATTGCGGTGGTTCCACGAGTTACTCTGGAGGCCAGAAGCAGTTTGCTTCTCAACGCGAGTACTTCGCACTTCTTCCCGATGACGACGGATGTCGAAATATCGAAGTGAGTTCTGTAGTGTCTTTCTGTGTTCTTTTCTCTGTGTTAAAGTATATATATATATATATATATATATACAGTTTACGTGATTTAGTTAGGCTAGGATTTTTTATTAATTTAGCATTATCTATATATATTCCAAACCTTAATTATACTCAAATAAAATCTATTCTAGTGAAAAATACTTGAATTCAAGTAAAATAAACAAGGTTTTCTTTAGAAGGATGTTTTCCATTCCACAACTAATAACTTTTTTTTCACATATGACCCTTCTATTTATGGTTTTAATCTTAAGTAACAAACCAAATTATCTTTTTGCTACTGTTCCTGCATTTTGCCAATCCTCTGATCCCGTTAGGTTATACATCTGTATCCATCCATTCATTTATCCTTTCAAACATGATGATGAAATCATTATATTTTCTAGTTCTCTAATTGTATTATTTATACCGCAATCTACAACAGTTTTCAACATCGCCTGTAGTAAAAATAGATTCCTTTTTTTTTTTGCAGGATATTCTCAAACAATGATCAGAAACTTGCTGATTAGAAGAAAATAACTTGTTCTATTTTTGGTAGTTAATTTAACCCAAATACAAACAAACAGCCATAAAAAAACTTAAGTATGCTTTTAATTAACGTGTTCCCAAGTTGGTCGATCAGAGATTAAAAAATATGATGATTATTCCTTTTAATAAAATATGTTTAACCAGTCGATGTGCGATTCTTGGTAAACCATGCTTGCACTCCATATTTTTATTATTAAAAGTATTAATTATTGAATTACTGAAAATTAAGTAGCAAAAAACTTTAAAAGTAAAACAATGATTTGTCCTGCGATTACTATAATCAATCTAACAATGGGATATTTAAATCGATCAAGTTAAATCAATCATCTAAACAAGTTTGCCGTACAAAAAAGTAAAAAAAAAGGTGGACATATCTTTCCACTTGTACTTCTTAATGATATTAAAACTAAATAAAAATGATATTAATATTTGTATAAAAATTTTAAGTTCAGAAAATGCAAACAATTTTGTAGCCATTTAATAAATATCTAGAAGGAAAGTTCATCATTTTTTCCTTAGAATTTACCTTTTGGTTTGACAACTTTTCAATAATCAGAGTTTTTTTTTTTTAATCTGGATGGTATCTAGTTTCAATTAAACTGGATAACTGAAGACCTATTATAGAGAAATTTCATTAAAAAAAATGGAGGGTAAATTGTTATCGTTTAAATTATTCATGTTCAACTCATGCTCCAGCGGATAATTAATCAGAGTTCATTCTCTGATAAAATAAAATTTCGTCATATATGACATAAATCAAATAAGAGATTTAATTAATAAAGCTTCCTTGACTGATCGTTCATTATTGAAGTAATTGACAGGTGGTAGGGTGCGACATGCAGAAAGTTTCTCTATGGGACATTCTACTTCGAAAGCATTTTATTTTCCATGTTGTAAACTTGATTAATAGGATTTCTATATGCACTTTGCAAACTTTGCTCTTCTTTAGAACTAACTTTGTTAAAGGATGTGACATCAAGACTATATTTTATACTTTTTGCATAATTTATTAAAAAAAGAAAAAAACATTAATATTTATGAACTGTTATTTATATCACTCATCTACTAGTTATACTAACTGATATCGTAGTATCATGAGATACTAGTATACTAAGAGCCTATAGATTCCTTTGAAAGATAGAAGTTGTGTTGTTGAGTTTAATTTCAGAATCTATTTTTTTCCAAGGTTTCGTTAATAACCATATTAAAACACCAACTATTTTAGACACCTTAATTATTAAAATTATATAATCTTATCAGACTAATGAGGAAATTAAATAGCATGGAGTTTAAAATATATTTGTTAAAAGATGAAAATATATTTACAAGTAAAATTTTAAATTGCATATCTTCAATTTAAATATCTTCACCACTATCAATTTTTATTCATGATGTTAAAAAATCCTTCATATTTAAAAGTTAAATAAAAACAGGTGACACAAATAAAGAAGTTGTAGTATTAGTAACAAAGTTTTCAAAAAGGTATGTCACAATTGTTGTAACTCAAGTGGCGTTGTATCTTGACAATATCCTTACAAGTCGTAGTCATCCTTCACATTAAAAAGCCTTTTTTTTTTTTAAATACAGTGTTAGTCGTTTGTTTTATAATTTCATATTAATAAATTTGAAATTTGAGACTTTTATACAGTGTGAATTGTTGAGTGTACACCTAGTAATTGTGTTATTCAGAAAATATTATTACTTAAAGAAATCACGAGTCCAAGGAAAAATTATCCGCGCTCATGGAGTAATATCTTGATTAAGTTAGTGTTCTACTCATTTTGATCAACTTTCAGGGTATTTATAATGGTTACAACATTTGTATTAAATGGAAATAAATGTTGATTTTTGAAAGCATACACAATATACTCTCAGAATACACAATCGACTCAAGCAATGAAGGAGGAAGGAGGAATGAATAGTCCTCTACTATTCTAACAGCACAGTAGGTATTAACGTCATCTTCATAATGTTTTCTTGTTCTCCCTTCAATCACAAAAATTATTATTATTTAAATACCCAATTTAAATGCAAATGATTTTCTTTACTAAAGAAAATCACAACACCAGTTGTTCTATTAGGGTTCATATGAAGGGGAAGACTTTTATCCCTCCAGAGTCCTGTCTCACGAGTTGGGAAATTTTTGCTTTAAAATTACAATTTAAATAAAGTTAACTTGCTACATATAACACACTTGTTAATCTATCGGGTTTTTTTTCCTTTAGAACCAGATTCTTTTTATGTCAACCATAAATAATAAACTGTTTTCATACCCAAAACTTGTTAATACAGGCTAACGTACAGTAGATAACATGCGCAAGAACTCTGAATTCCAATTAAAATACAAAACTTCTATTCCATAACAGGATTACACTTCTCTGTTGCATTAAAACCGTATTTTGATGGTGATGTATCCGTCAGTAGTGTCTGTAAAAATAACAGTCGTAAAAAACAATGTAATATTTTTTCTTAGTAGTAGTTTATGATTAAATGTACCACTTTATGATTAAGTATATCCACTTTATTAATGTGTATTTAGATTTTTTTAACAATAGAAGAAGTCGTTGATGCTTTAATTTGATTTATTCCATAATATAAATAATAAGGCAATTCTTTACAAGTGATATCTCAATCGTTTAAACTGCGAAAAATGTTAGAGTAGAAGTGATAGACTTTTGAGATTGGAGAGAGAAGCGTTGAAGAGAAAGTATCACTAGGCGGGGATTTAGTGGAAATGTAGGCGGTTTGCGATGAGTAGTGGCATACCTGTTGCGATAGCGTCGTAATCGAGCATGCGAGTCACAGGGATTTTATATATATGTGTAAGCTTCTCGCAGTTCAGTTCGTAAACAACCCTTGAACTACATTACTTACACTTAACTAATGCTAGGTCTTACCTATCAGAGAGAGTTAAATAAGTATTTTTTTGATGCCCTACCCAGCAATTACTTTTGAGTAATAAAGGAAACATGTATTATAAGATATAATATATATATATATATTATATACTACATATATAAGTTATATTAGAGATATAATTAAAGATAATTATAAAAACTTTGTAAAAGTGCACTGAGTAATATTTTTTCAATTTGTATTTGTTTCATTTTTTTGTCACTTTCCCCAGATTATTCAAAACTAAACAAAAGTACAAACTTATGGTTGATGACAGCTCCTCTCATTTTGAAACTTACTTTTTTTTCTTGTATTGATTATATATTTAGTAGGATGAATTACATAGAGAGTACTCAAATATTCACTATTTTACTTCATTAAGGAATTGATACTTAACAAGAACTAGTCATCGCACAGGAACTTTTACAAGCTCTGTTAGTGAAGGGGTGCACAACACTGTTCGTCTTAGTCATAAGATATCTAGCATTACAATGCAGTTGCTAGGTTCATTGCAGAGTTAAGTATTATTCATATATTACTAAAATTAGTAGGAGATTTTGTTCTTTTTAGAAAACATCTATCACTCTGCTCGTCCCATTCTGAACCACTTCTAGGAGAAAACCCTTTTCATCAAACCAACAACTGAGACTCAAGGCCTACAAAGAGATCACCTTGTATATGAATATAAATATACTACTGGTAACGGCGCAATGAATTAATGTATAAATAAGTCTTTCTTGAGAGAATATACCCTGGTTATACAATCCTGGGGTAGCCATACAGAGAGGACGAGGTATTCTCTGCCAGGTCTTATCACCTTTGTAACTGTGCAGACTTGCCATTGACATATCTAGAAACGGGGAACTGACATATGCAATGTTCTACCAAGGCAGTTATTGGTGGTCATTTAGATCTACTATTCAAGTTATAACTCATACCTTATGCATTATTACTTCAAAATAAAATTTTATTAAAGTAAACAGTTTTTCAAACAACTATTTTGTTGAAAATTTTGTGTGTGTGTGTGTGTGTGTGTCTTTTTACCTTACAATTTCTCAACATTCATGTGGTATTCTCTACCAGGCCTTATCACCTTTGTAACTGTGCAGACTTGCCATTGACATATCTAGAAACGGGGAACTGCGGGTTTACAATTGTCTGACATTTGTAATGTTCTACCAGGGCAGTTATTGATGGTCAGTTAGATCTACTATTCAAGTTATAACTCATACCTCATGCATTATTACTTCAAAATAAAATTTTATTAAGGTAAACAGTTTTTCAAACAACTATTTTGTTGAACATTTTGAGGTGTGTGTGTGTGTCTTTTTACTTTGCAATTTCTCAACATTCATGTGGTCAGTGTCATCAAAGTAGGTGATATCTATAAGAAAAACGAGGATATTACTAAATAATTAATAAATGATGACCCACTTACCTACCTGATTAGCCAATCAGCTTTCAGTTGACCCCACCCTTCCCTCTTACCTACTTTATACACCTCACTTGATTTTTAGGAACCTGAAGGTGTACATCTATATACTTCCAATCCTTCCAAAGTGGCATTCAAAGAAGAAATTTTATTGTGATGGAACTGACTGCCATTGATTTATCAATCAAAAATATGTTTCACATCATGTCAAAATCTAAAATGTTTCTATTTTCCACGGCAACTCTTTGATAAAAATGCACCACAAAATGAATTCACGCCAGATTTTAACCAAACAGATTACAAGAAACCGGCGGTTAATCTAAAAACGTTGGTTGCAAATTATTGGGAACTATATATGAAAGGCGAAGAGAAAGAGAGATTTATCGAAGAATTTTTACAGGACGACATTCTTTTTAATTTAGATTGCTATGGATATCCATGTTTGAAAAAATGCAAATATCCGAAATATCTACATTACAAACTATTTGCCACTTATGCAGCATGGATAATTGTGTAATGTTAGCAGAGTAGGTCGAAGAAAATTGCAGCATTATCTCTACGAGTTCCATAGAACCAAGAACGTTCTCGCTTCCTCCAGGGCAAAAAAAATGCTGATATCAGAGAATATAACGTTTGCCGTAATAAATGTAATGCATGTGAGTAAGTTTACTCTATAAAATAAACCTATATAAATTCATTTTTATATGGTCATTTATTTTATTTCTTCCAAGCTAGCAATAAGTAGCGGGCACAGACCTAAATACCCGTGGTTTTCTCAAGTAGGCAAGTAAGAATAAAAAAACAATAAATGTTAAGAATGTTAATTTATTACAAACTTTTTAGTAGTAAACATGTTTTAAACGTAAATAATATAAATTATTTTAACGTAAACATGTTTTTAAATATTGTTACTAAAATAACATTTTTTTAAACATTTAAGTCATAACTTTCTTAAGCCAGTTCATGAATGTAATTCTGTGTAATAAAACATTTATCATTCATTCTATTTAAAAGCAGTTTATTAAAAGGACACGAAATAATATTTTCATATTAGCAATAAATAGACTGAGATGAGTGAAATTCTTTCAGGTGGTCGGCAAATGAGGAAAACTTTCTGGTAAAAAGCAGTTTCACATCCTTATTTTTTCAAGTTTAATTTGTTCGTTAGTAAGAAAGAATACATTTTAGCATATAAACCAACATGTTTTGTAATTGGATTCATTACCGTTTCATCTTTAAACATACCAATAACACTTTTTAGGAGACAAAAAATTTTATACTACAAATGATCCACTTTTTTTAATTATTTAGAAAACATAAAAAAAACTTAAAAATGTTATGTTCAATAACATAAAAAAAAGGCATTTTCAAATTTAATATATGCATTCCTTCTCATTTCTGTATTCAAGTTGATGTAACCAGATTAATCAAAACGAATGCACAAATGTATTTATATTATTTTAAATCATTAGTTGTGCAATCCGTAATTGTGTGGTATTTACTCATTCTGAGGTAAAATGGATAAACCAACAAAAGTCTCCACACAAATGAAATTTTATTCAACGCGTTTCGAACACAGATGATGAACACAAAGTGTTCGAAACGCGTTGAATAAAACTTCATTTGTGTGGAGACTTTTGTTGGTTTATCCACTTTACCTCAGAAAATTATATTATTTTATACCCTATTGAGATAACTCATTTTAAATTTTGGTAAGGTATAATCAATCTGTATTTATTATCGAGAGTTGAAAGTAGATTTTTTACCCTCTTTATGATATTTGTTTTCTACCAGAAACGGAAGGGAATTTAACCTGTCATCATAGTCTATCGTCAGGCCTAGTACGTGTAGGTATAGAATGTCAAACTACGTCTCTGCATAGATTCTCAAATTCCTGGTAGACTAAATAGGCACCATCATTTTATAATTTGGGTGCTTAAACTGTAATGTCCACTTTATCGGGAGAGGGCATTTGTGAAATTGAAGGTGTGTGATGAACAAGAGGAAATGCAGTCATTTAAACTCTCTTCAGCAGTCTTGCTGCCTATGGAGATATAATTTACCTATGTGAAAAAACCGTATAAAAAAAAATTTTCGATTTCTGTAAGTCTGTATGAGCTCCATCCTAAAGCAAAACAGTCTAATGTTCCAATTTTATTAAGTAGTTTACAAACGACTGATTCTAAATATGTGTCTAAATCTGATTCGGGGAATAACAATTCGGATGTAGCTTTAAAATTTGCATTAGTAAATGTTGTCTCCACATCATTATTCAATTTGCATAATTGCATTCAATTACACTGTGATTTCAAGATCACACCATTTAGATAGGTAATCTTGAATAAAGTTAAAACTAACTACGGATTAAATAGATTAAATAAAACAGATGATAGATAGGACGCAATGAGAATTATTTGCAGTGAAAACATACGCTGGACTATCTTTGAAGTTAAATACAGGGTGATTCAAAAAAATGACCTGATTCTATGATTAAATATTTTTTTAAGGAAAAATATCAAAAAACAAAATTTATAATACAAGTATTTTACTAACAGTCAAGTTTTATTTCACATGTTACAAGTGGTCAATATGATCCCCCCACTGCAGCACAAACAACATCAATACGACATGAGGATCAATGATTGACTTCACATTATGTGATTTTTTTTCTCTGGGTGTTTGTAGATGATAAAGTTTTTATTCCACCATTACCAACTGACCTGGGAAACTTAAAACATCGAATAACAACAGCCATCAATTCAATTGATCCTTATGTGCTTCAACGTGTTTGGAAAGAATTTTCATATCGTATTGATGTTGTTTGTGCTGCAATGGGGGTCATATTGAACATTTGAAACATATGAAATAAAGCTTGTTTTTTCCTTTTTGATATTATTCTTTAAAAAATATTTAATCACAGAATCAGGTCATTCTTTTTGAATCGCCCTATATATTGACTACATCGTCCTTGCCCGGAAAGCATTGAAGGTGATAAGCCTTCATTTTTTCGGCTGCAAACTGTTGACTATTTAGACCACTATGATAATATGATTTTTCATATTACCAAATTTCTAAAAAAAAATAGCACAATAATATTATTCATTATTATACTTACGGGTTTTTATAGGTTTTTTCATACTGTTCTCGATATCGGATATTCAACCATACTGTGGATATTCCAATCCATGATATCAGGAGCAATAAAATGTTATATGACTGTACTATATCGATACAGTATACAATAGACAAACATACAAATCCTATCTTTGACAAATATTCTTGGTGGTTAAAAACTCTTCCATTTTGGCCGCATTTAAATGTTATGTATGAGAAATAAATATTAGAACCTTGAAACAATCATCAAACAAGTCATTAAAATACAGCACAAATATATAAACATTGAAAAAAAAATAAACGAGTGGAAAAATATTCTGCTTCAAATACAACAAGAAATATATAAATATTGATAAAATAAATATATTTTCTATCATATATTGAAATATTTTTTTTTAAAAATAAAAATTCATTTCAAAAAAATTGTATTAAAGTACACCTAAAATTTATAAATGTAACTATAACTAAATTACTTAAACAATTAGGAACCTTAACTACAAGTGGACACTAATTAGTTGGTTTGATTTATCAGTGGGCAATTTACTGCAGGTAGAGTTAGTTTTACACTTAAAAAATCATAATTAAAAACAACTTAACAAACGTTTAAGAAAAACTTTACAATATATAGAAGTAGCGTAGCGTAGCATCAGTATTCCGAAAACTGACAATTGATACTAAAGAAAATAGTAATTAAAAAAAAATTGAAACAAAACAAATACATGTAGTCTCAGTAGTATTTTGTGGTAACTTATATTATGTATTGTATGTATTCCCTAACTGAAAAAGATACTGAAAAATGATTATTAAAAGTATTTAAACAAATATTTCAAAAAAGAAAAAAAAACAAGGAACTTGATGTATGGTTACGTGGAGAGATGAAGTGATTAGAGTGATTGTTGAAAGGGGAGAGCTCTAGTGGGGAAGACAAGTGCGTTAGTTTCTAATACTTGTTCCCGATGATAACCGGAGCTGCAGAGGGCGATCTTAAAAAACCAATAGAAAATCACAAACCATTATATGTGATATTCCTTTCTTACGGTTTCAATAATTAATTACTTTCATACAAAGTAAATTGAAAAAAAAAATTATTTACAAACATTAAAAGGAACTTAAACTCATGTGGCGAGATTTTTAACAGATACTAAGCGATGAGAATGATAGTAAAAACAAACTTATAAAAATTTACTAACATTGCACATCAAGAACAAAAAATTGTTATTAAATATTATGGTATATCATATTACATTGCTTTCATATGTCTTTCTAGGTTTATGATGAATTTTTTCAAGCATAGTTTAAATATTCTAAACATACAATAGCAACAAATACCAGGGGCTCTCAACCTTTGTTTGCTTGTGGACCCCCTAAAAGCTGCTTGTGGACCCGCAATCCCCCCGGATACTTAAAAAACATAGTTATACAAATTTATAAATAAATATTTGTTTTTAGGTAAATGAATATCGTTAATTATGAAATAATTTCATTACATCTACAACGCATGCCGAAATACAAAAATGTTTTTAAAACAATAACAAAATATTTCTTTATTAACATTTTATAAAGTACCCTGAAATAAATTGTAACAGAATCAATTTTGAATGTACCATAAAGAGAAGTGCAATAGAAAATTTTAAAACATTGGAACATTTTAACATACTGACGAGGATATTAGGCCTTATATTTTAATTATGTTTGAATATTGTACGGCCAAAGCTTACTACGCTTTGATTTATTTTTTGTTTGCTGATAAATTCATTTAAACTTAACATAGAGCTCTAACCGCGAGTAATGGACCTTCAGAATACTACTTTCCTCATGGACCCCCAGTAATCCTCTGTGGACCCCGTTGAGAACCACTGAACAAATACCTTTCCAACTGTGGATCCAGACTTACTCGAAATACAGTATGTATAAGGTAATTTTCATTGTTCTTATCACTTTAATAAACTTTGTTTCAATTTACTAATGTAATCATCTACTTTACATATATATATTCGCTTGAGAATGGTTTAGTTTTGACAAATGGTAATCATCGAGAAAGATTTTTAACAGAGAGAGGGTTGTATACAAATGTGTTAATTCTTCCAAAGATCTGACTAAACCCTTTAGAATTGTTAATTCCAAAATATTATCTTAAAACAAATAATACACCAGCTGTGGTATTGGCTAGCACATGTGGGGTACATTCAACTGCTAACTTAACATCAACGGTTCTGTTTGAAAATTCAAAAGTGACCTAAAAGGTTTCTGTAGTTGATAAGATGCTCTTGACTAACGAAGTAAATTCGGGTAAGATGGGTATGGTAAGGTACTCATATACTTCCTACAATTTAGTGGATAAATAACTTAGAAAAGTCTTTTTTATAGTCATGTACAAATGAATTTTAGCTCATGATGGGTATCATAAGTAAATGCCACACTATGACAGATTGTACAAGTAATGAATTGAATTCTAGCCCTACCACAGACTCGAAGGTGTTCCATTCCGCCCCATTTGATTTATCATGATGGCACTGCTCACATCCCTTTTTTTCCTGAACGGGCTCTAAGCAGAATAATTTCTTGCCTTGCGTTAATCTTTTATAGTTTTCTTAAAAAACAGCATATTACAAAAGTATGACATTATATGGTCATTTTGTTGTATGTGTTTTGAATTTAAAATACAGATTTGTCCCTATCTCTGACATAACCAAGTATGTATATGTCAGAGGACATATTATTATGTCCAAAAATGTATTATGTGTGACAAGGACATGCATCATGTTTAAGTGTAGACGTAATAACTGGATTTCTAGTAGAATCCACTTCAGTACCTTTGATCTCATAAGATGAAACATCAAATGGAAAGTTAATCCACATTGTTCAGAACTTGGCCAAACTACCTGCTGTCAATTTCAAACATTGTAATCTTGATTTCATCGCAGTTACTTACTGTTTATGTGTTGAAGGTGCAATATTGAAATTCGGAAATATCAATGTTTAAATTTAATAATTATTACAGGTTGAAGAGTTATCAGAGCATTGGAAACTAAACTCTCTAAGGAGTTCTACCTTCAATAGTTCTATTTCAAATATGCAAAGATCACCATCGAAGGTGTTACCATTGATTGTGGATAGTGACAATAACTCTTATTCCAACAGATGTAAAAAAAAAGAACAAAAAACATATATTTGATAAAGTGTTCACATACGAACAAAATATAAGTATTGTCAATATGTTTGAGGTTAGGACCTATGGCCGAATAACAAAACATAAATCTGTTTTTGAAAAATCTTTTCAAGGTAATTGGACAAGTAAAATATTTCTGACTGAATTATTCAGAACACTACATATTGTTCTGACTACATATAGTCTCATTGATTACGAGGGAACTCGCATTCATAGAAAGCTCTGCAGTGAATAGATCCAGATTCTCAAATATACTGATGCCTACATTATGCGTGTTCTAAACAGAAAAAAAATATAAAATATTTTTAAAATACTTTGCATTTAGAAAAAAAACAATCAACAAAAACACTTACTTACTGCAATAAAATATATAAGTTATGTTTGCTGTTGTATCCACCTCTTTATGCATACTTGTAATTTTTACAGCAAAAAAATACATAAACAGATGTAACAAATAAAAAGAATATATTATATTCAAAATACATACTTGTGGGAAATAATTTCTCATAGTTTTTTAGCTATTGATAATGTCTGATTGTTTGAGAGATTTTACCATCACTGGTTTTTGAAGGTACACACAAAATTCGTACAAAAATGTACATTACTTCAAAGTACATCGTTCTCATAGAACTTTATCAGCAAACACTCAGAAGGATTGGCTAGTTTATCATAAACGAAGTAATCCCGCTGAGGAAATCTCCTCAATGTGTATGTAAAAATAAGGTCAAAATAAACAATTTTCACCACTATTCTGTCAGATTAACGATATATGTTTTATATTACAATCTAATAATAGATTGCACTTCATCATAGCTAACAGTTAAACGTACGTCTGTCTCTGTTAAACTTGAGAATATGAAACAGTTGGTTGAAAGTCGATTATGATCTGAACTAACTTCAGTTCATTTGGTATTAATCAAGTATACCTGTAGTACTTATTCGATCAATTGTATCAGTTGTACAAAATGTATTTGTTTAAAATAAGCGAGTAAATTTGAATAACTTTTGATGGTATAAAATGGACTGACATGTATGGACAAGGTCGAAGTCTAATTAGTTCTAATTAGATAGAGATCATCAAACCAATAAGCTTCACACTAGAAGCTCTCCTCTGTAGTATTATCTATACTCTGATAACAACTTTGAGGGATAAATTTCTATACTCTGATTCCCTCTTAAAAATTTAATTGTATAAACACATGTATACAAACATACACAAAAAATTGTTAAAAAATTAAAATAATTATAAAACTATTTGAACAAATATTTAACAAGTATAAGAACTATTAGAACATTTTAACAAAATAGGGAAATATATATAGATAAAAAATTATCAGAAACAATAGATAAATGCGAAACGTTTAACAAGTAAAATTTACCTTGGTGTACACACACATACTCACACACACACACACACACGCAACCACACACGCACACACACACACACACAATAAGTGTGATGAAGTAATTTAATTTACTTTAAAAATGATAAGGTAAGCCTGAAAACAATGTAGTTTGAGACTGTATTTGTTTTATTATAACTTTTATGATAAAAAATAATGTGTTATACTACGCTAATATTGTATTAACTACATAATGAAGACAAACGTGTGTTTGGGCAATACTTCATTTTTGAAGCACAGACGCTGGTAGTAGTCAATTGGAAATTTCAAATTTACTTATTCTGGTTTTTAGACTATCATATTTTCATAAATTGGGTTGAATATAGTTGTCTTATAAATTTTGAGAAATTGTAAGGTAGTATGATACATATATACACACTCTGATGCAGACACATACACAGAAACACACCGAAATTACTAATATTTCATATATATATATTAAAGTTAATATATTTATGCACAATCACACAATAACTTGCACAAACCACAAAATGATTAACAAAATAGTTAATTGAGCCTGTTTAATTAATAGTTTAATAACATTTAGAAGTAATCATGTGTAAAGTAAGGTAAGATTTGCTACTTAATTTCAGATCTAACTAGACTTCACTAACTACCTTTAAGCACAGTGGGTATATCAGGTGATTTCAAACTGACAGATCACAGTTCACATTCCGGTTACAATCATATTTTGTTTAAAGCAATCTTCAAGAAACAGGGTTAAAAAAATATGATAAAAACAATAGGGTAAGACTGAAAACAATGTAGTTTGAGGCTATATTGGTTTTATTATATTTTTTATTATAAAAAATAATATGTTATATTATGCTGTTATTGTATCAACTCTATAATGAGGAGAGACGCGTGTTTGGGCAAACTTCATTTTTGTCTATTTTATACATCAGACACTGTACTCGTGTGTGATGTGAAACTGCAGAAGTATGTTCCCTGAATCGTCAGTCTTTCCCTTCTCAGACCAGAGTTTGTAATAAAATATAACCCATATTAATACACTATGAACAATGTTGTTTGATCCCAACGTACTAGATATCAATAAATGTGTTAGTGTATGGTCCTGGATTCGTGTGGCATGTCTATTGATAAATGAATGATTATTATAATTACTTGTTAGTTGAATATGTTGACCACATATTTAAAATTTACCATAACTTATAATTTGTTGCAAGATGGTTGGAAATCAAACTGCACCAGTTCATTGTAAAAGTTAAAGTCGAAATAGTTAGGCAAATTTACATTCGTTTCTGGAATCCATACCTCACTCTGACATCTTTTCACCATTAATCAATCGATTAAACTGTGATCCCTAGGTAGAAAAAAAACTGCCTGAATATATGGGCTTTTTTAAAAGAAGACAAACAATATTATGTCAAACGGCTTTACGGTGATAACATTTAATATTTTTGATAGCAGTTAAATATATAAAATATATATCTCTAAAGAATTAAAACCGTTTATTTTCTTATGTTCTATTCGTTCCCGTCATCATTAATCACGGGATGTGCCAAACATTTCTGCCCTGGAATCCTAATTAATATATTTGTAATTACACAAGAAAAGAAAACAGATTACATTTTATATAGCTAAACATGTATAGATTATTATTATGATTATTATTATTATTATTATTATTATTGTTTGCGGCAACATGATAATTAAATAGTTCAAATTTGAAGTATCAATAAGCTAAGTGTAAATAGTAAAGTTATTAATTCAAAAAATAAGAATGATATTGGCCAAGTTTTGTTTTACATAAACAAGAAAATTATCAAGGGAAAATATTTTATCATTGATCAATCGATACAAACATTGCAATGACAATCAAAATATATATTTAGTGTAAACATATTGGTTGATTAGTCAACTAAAGTAAAAACTTCAAAATTGTTCCGATTTTGTTTAGCTATAAACTTGATAAATGAAAAAACACGCTTCCAAACATTTATATCATTTTTAGTCCTAAATTCTGCAGGTTTGTGAATTTCTCTTTAGGCAGCAATTTAAAAGTAATCTCATGTTCTTTCCTCTTCATTAAAAAAACGTCAGTTTGAACATCACATCATTTAAGTAGTAAGTTAGGGAGTTGGTCTTCAATTGTAGCTCCAATAAGATTTTTATAAAGCAATGGACTTCTTTTGACCTTTCAGTTTCCTCGAATCTGGTATTGAATTCATTATTTATTCTATGGTGTGAGAACTGTAGCTTCAAAAATCGTTTTCTTTAAATTAGTTAACTAAGTGAAAACAGCTAGAAATGCTTTTGTTTTCCATAATGTGTTTTCACACCTTTAGGTTATTATGAAAACCATTGATATAAAAAAGTCTGATACTGCTCAGTTTTTCCTTTGAAGATTCAAGTTCAAAATTATTGGATAAGTCTATTAAAAAAGTCTTTAAAATAAAAATTCTGTATCTTTCAAATTTTCTCAAGTTCAATGTTGTCAGATGGCACATATTTATTGATAACCAATGAGATAGAATCGTTCAATACACCTTTGTTCACTCAACTAGCTTGCATGATTGAATAATAATAAGTATTCATACTCAGCTTCTGTTTCTTGCAAAAGCTCTAAATGTTGTCTGCGTAAAAGAGCTCATTTCCTACATCTGATCAGATTTATAATCTTAATCGCGATTTTGAAAACTTGATCCTTTTTGATGGATTTTCCACACAGAGCTTCCTGGTGAAATATACAGCGGATTGTCGGATAAGTTACTCCGTTCTCCCGAAGCAACTCTACCAATCCATTCTTTTTACCTGTCATTGCTGTTGGCACATCTGTTACAATGGCAGAACATTTATTAAAGCCTCCAATTCTGTTCTACTGGTTTTTTCAGAGCCTCATGAATGTCTTATCCTTTGTTTTCCCATAAAGAGAACACATTTAGAATAGTTTTTCCTTACTAGATAAATTTTGAAAAATAGTTTGTGCAAAGATTAAACGCTTATTAACACCTATTCTATCAGTATGCAACAATTGTGTACAACAATTTGAGTTGTGGTAGATCGAATACTTAAACTAATTATATTTCCCTAAAATTACTCTGTCCACCATTGGAATGACAATTATTACGACAAAGGATGGTTGTCTTGCCATGTAGCATCCTTTAATATAACTAATTAACGGACATATAGTTCTTAGTGTTTTCAGGAACTCCTTTGTTTAGAGTAATATTGAAAGATGTTTATGAACTTCTTCGTTCTTTATGATAGTACGTCTACTTTTTTTTATACCACATCTCAGTTGAGAGAACATACATAAAATATCGTATAGGTGTTATCTTACTAAAAATATACTACAATATTTCAATATAGAAAGAGTAATATTACAGCAAATATTGCAACTGCTTTATCTATAGCAATATGAAAATTTTAAAAAAAATAAGAAACCCTTATAAAGTACAACAACTCTATTTCAAGGGTAAATCTTTCAGAAGCCAAATAAAACATTCCTGAAATATCAAAGGATCACCTTGGTTTGGGTTTTGGATATTAAGAAGATCATGATAAACGCTTTTCCAAATCGACTAATCGATGTAAATAAATGAATCACCTAATGATAAATAAATTACAGTAATTTTATAGAAATATAAACGGTTTAAGTATTGTATTTGCCACACCTTAAATTGTTAGATGCTAGAGACTGTTCTGAGAAAGGTCTGCTTCTATTGTAGCGTTTAGTTACAGATGACCTTGTGGATACTATAAAGTTAGTGCTAAGTACCATGCTATTCCATGTGGGAATTAATTATTTGGTAAGTGATGCATCAACTACAGTAGAAAAGATGCACTTTGTGTAGAATCTCTCTTTATTTAAAGGCGGAAAGGACCTATCTTACTTGGGAGGAGTCATTCAGAAGGCCATCAATGATAAATTACCATCAAAGTCTTTTGAAGTAATATCCCATTCTCTGTCCCTGCCACAGTTCTTTATTGGTACAAGGCGGATAGTGTATAAAATATCTCATACCCATTTCTTGGAATAACAATGGAATTGCCTTGGTTGACTTAAATTAAAGCCCCACATAGACAAATAGAGAGGGGAGACTAAACGAGCTCTGAACTTCATTTCATAATCAGATTGTGGGTTTACAGAGACTGAGGAGAAGATCAGGTTATCCAAATTCGAATTCTTAGTCTGCGTCAAAGATGGACTATGGATTCCAGATAATCAGATCAGCTAGAAGGTCCTTGTTGAAACATCTAGAACTGGTAATGAGTGCTAGACTGCGCTTGGCTCTTGAAACCATTAGAACAAGGCTTACCAACTCAACTCATTTCATGCACCCTGAGGACCACGCTCCATCGGAGAGCCCTTTTCTACAAGCCCTTTGTAGAGGTATAAATGTCCTTGCCAAACATCATCTGCGTAAACTATTACAGCTATTTCTCTACATGTTTAACGAAATATATGCATCATTATTAAAATTTGAAAAATGTAATCCAAAGTGCTGAATAAATATATGTCAATCAAAATCAAGAAATTATGCATGGTTATAAGATTTTACAATTGATAAAATAATATTAGCCCAATATTGATATGACAGTCCTGAAATGTCGGTGCTCTTTTTTTTTTAAATAATGATAGATGTTTGGCTCAGAAATTTCCTAGTTATTTTTTCTTTTAACCTCCCACCTCCATACAAGGATTTGCTTGTTTAAACCCTCCTCTAAATTCAGCCAGCTTAATTTAATTTAAATGGAGCTGCATCCAGGACCACTCTGCCTATTTAGTTTTCTTCTAATCTATCCTTAATCCTACTTCCTGCCTACTGAGCGCCGATATTTTCTCAAAAATTAATTAATTAAATGGGTGCATTACCATTACTCTTAAAGTAGAATATCATCATAAGTCGAGACAAGAGTCCACCATCTCTTGTTTCAATTATTACAATAATAATAATTATAATACTACTGAAAATATAAACTTCAAAAATATTTATAATTCTTACGAACATTATAAATTGTGGAAGCCACGTACCATATTTGTTCTTGTGAGAAAATTGAAGGAAGTTTGAGTCTGTATTTTAAACCACTCTGCATTGTTTCCAATATATTTTTATCTCTTTGTAGATTCTTACAAGCAAAATATTAACATCATGGACGAAACTAATTATAAGTTTCTCCAAAACATTCCTGCTACAGATTCATGGCCCAATTCTTCTTATTTTACTGTTATTAGTATATTTTTGTAAATACCCTGAAGTTTCTGCCATCGAATAACTTATAATAAAATTTGAAATAAAACTTTTTTGGTAAGGAAGAAATCTTATAATTCTTATGCAACTAATTGAACTATTTTTTTCGCTGAATAATTAATGATACAGGATTCGAATTTGTATTTATGATTACCAGAATAATGATACATACTATATATACTATGACTCAGAGAAAAAACGAGATTTGCTCAAACAAAACAACCTCTTTTAAAATATAAAAAACACTATATGTGCTTAGCTGTATTTTATTTTAAATTCCTTCATTAGAGCATTTTAGACGGTCAAATAATTGATTTAAAGCATAGAATTTTTGCAATGATTGAGTAATAAACAATAATCAAGCAAAGTTTGCAACATTTCAAATTATTTGATTCCTCCCAAACAATAGGGATCATCTACACTATGAGGCCCATTTTTGTGTAAAATATCAACTTGATCCATCAAAGATTCTGGTCCTTAGCAAACTTTGCTAACATAATTACCCACCCACCCACGCACACACAGACATCATCGAAAAGACTTCATAAAACGACTTTTAGGACCTCAAAACATGTAATTCCGTCAAAATCTCGTGATCAAATTTGTTCACGATCACTATACTTTACTTATAGTAAAGTAATAATAGATATGTCACTTTCCTGAACACGACTCCTAAAGTCAGAACTTAGAATGTCACAACTCCTGAAGAAGCCCATATTTCAACTTTATTTCCTACTTTTCTGATTTTTTTTTTATTTATTTTATATTTCCTTGATTGTTGTCTTATTTTATTTTATTTTATTCCATACTTGTTTAGTTTATTTTTTACTTCTTTAACAACTGCTAGTATTTTTTGTTTTCTTTGTGACCAACCTGTGCCGCCTAAATTCCGCGAAACTCCTCAGTTACTGTCGTCTTGTCACAGCACTCTCCTGACGATGAGGATTGATAGGCTGCATGTATTTAAAGTTTTAATCTTAAAATAATACAGAGAGAGTCAGCTAGTGTGTGGGCGGGGAGGGATTAGTAGCGAGGTGACCAGTGAAAGCTGTGGGATCATCGAAAGAATGGCCTGATTGTGATATCCTGAAGCCCTTATAGCTAGTCAATTTTAGTTAAAGGCTTTTCCCAATCCGTCTAGTATATCAATGAGTATTAACTTTATTCGTTTCTACGCTGTTATATTACAAGCATGGAACTAATTTGGCAAAGTATAAAACAGTAATTGTAATTAAAAATGGTCATATAATTGCCTTATTGGTGCTCGAACAGAATCAACTAATTTCCAGTCTCCTGTGTCAAAGACAAATCACAGTTGACTATTTCTTTCTTCTTCTTCTCTTAGTTTATATATATTATATCTAACTTTATATTAGATATAGATAGATACAATAAAAAATCGATTCCCGATCGCGGGTTAATACTCGTACGTCAGCACTTACGGTCTTTTTGTTTGATCATTTAACATGAAACAATTAAATAGTTTTTTAATGTAACAAAATGATCAAAAAATTCTTTCATTAATCTACTAGATGATTTTGAGAGTACTGGATTAACTAATGAGTGGGGTAGTAATGGAGTGATTAAGCGCCTCTAATAGCCTCTAACACTCAAATCCGACTTTCGGGCTTCACGAAGCTACCCTGTTAACCTGCTATATGCAGGGACAAACGAAAGAGGAGGAGAAGGTGATGAGGGGCTGGGCCTGACCACTTTCGTTTCCCATCCTTCCTAATCCCCAAATCCCCTCCTTTTATCCCAGCCCCAATCTAAGGTGTTATGCGATCCGTGCCGAAAGATGGATGATACAGGGGTTTCTGTATTATGAACGGAGCCTCAAGGGCACCCTGAGTAAACAGCCTTACTCCGGTATACGGTGCTCTACCGGAGCGGACGAAATACCACCGATAGAGCTTCAGGGATTTTCCTCTGTAAGGAGAAGGAAGTCTGGAGACCATCCTCCGGAAGCGCAGAGGGTCCAAAAGCGCTAACTAGTGGGAGCCAATCTCTCACAAGTACACCTGAGGACCCGAAGAAGGAGAAAGGAAGTACTTTCTCCCGATACATAGGGAGCCTGAATGGACATTATCAATGATGGTTTGTGCAGATTCTGCAAAGAGGAAGAAACACCGTTGCACCTGCTGATAATTTGTAAGGCAACTTTGCTGCAGAGAGGCAGGTGCTTCGGAACACTCAACAAACCATAGAAAAACTTTTACCGCTGGAACCAGCAAAAGTGCTGAGCTTCTTGGAGGTGTTGAAGCTAACCGCTGGGGTACTTTAGTACAGGAGAGGGGAAGTACAATAGTTTTTTTTTAAGACGCAGTGCTATAGCCACCCTCAAATAATACAAATAAATAAGAAATGACTAACGAGTAGTTTCAGCAAGCATGGTCCCTGATGAAAGCAACTTCTCTCCAAGCTCTTTGATATTTTGGCATAATTGTCTCCAAAAGTTCATCAGTTTTCAAATAACTTACGCAACAGATATGCTGCAGCAATATTATTAATTATTATTTGTTGAACAGTTACTTAACCAATTTTTTTAATTTTATCAGCTTAGATTTATTGATATTTTTACTTGACCATGACATTTTTCCTTACTTTATGTTCTTAATGATTAATTATAAAAATACTTTTCTATCTCTAGCTCAGGTTATGAATTGATTCAATTTTTTACATTTCATTTCTCTTGCATCAGTAGTTTAGGCTTGTCAGTTAATAGTTGTAATTAGTCAGCAAGTCGTTAAAATTGTATCTTTTGTATGGATAATTTACATAGAATAGTAATTTCTTATATATATACTATGGTATAAAAGTTTTTCATTCATAAATACTAATAAACACCTGTCTAAAATAAGTAACTGTATTTATCAAATAAAAGTAAAAAGTTAAGTTTTAAATTCATGTATATTGTTAGGACTACAGAGGTTAGTAAACACCCTATTATTAAACAAATCGAGAATCGTTTTTATAAACGGAAGTAGCTAATAATATGAAGTCAATTTTTAATGAAATCACTAATGTTTTTTTAAATTGAAGATCAAACTTGTGGCTGCTTATATGGAGTAGTAAAGTTGAAGTAGTAAAGTTATAATTAGGCTTTTTTCTACAGATATAAAGAGAAATATTAAATTGAACAAATTGCTGAAAGCATGTGGAAATGGAGTCTAATTTATTTAAATTAGTGTTTATATTATTGTTTTGTTACTATTAAATTAAACATACTATAAAGACATGTTGAATATCAGAGAGAGTTGAAGAGGACGTGGGTTAATTCCTTTTAGTAAGAGCACTTGGGAGCTAGTGACTTCCTTTACGAGTCACTAGGGTGTAATCGCTCCGCTCTCCATTTACAACTGTTATCAACTATAATTGGTACAGTAAATCTAACCTAATTCTAACATTCACTTATATTAAACATGAAAGATTTAATTTTATAATTTTTTAATTAACAATTTCATGAAATAATTTTATCACCTTTACTTTGGATGCAATTAAATTTATGTTATGCATGTAACATCTGATTATTTTATTACATAAATTCAGCAGTATATAAGAATGAAACAACACAAAATATTAGCTCTCTATTATTAATTCAAAGGGAGAAGAAAATCAATTTAATAGTTTGAGGGATTAGTAATAAAAGACAATTGCCGTTGTTCAAAGGAAAATAATGAAGGTCCGTGGACATTCTTGTCAACTTGAAGGTTCAAAAGACAAAAAACAGTTGTTTATAAAACTACAATATACATTCCCACCTTGAAAATTAGGCGTAGAAGATTTCTTGACAACCTATTGCAAAAATAACCTGGCTAGTCAAACATTATATTCCGTATCAAATGGGTAAAATCATGGACATTCCTTCCACAACGTATTCAAACCAACACAATCTCTCAAATAACACATTTTCTTGTATTTCTGAAATTCTTTGTAAATTATTTGGGAGGGGGGGGGCAGTTGTTACATGTTACCTAAAACCTGAATGGCTTGAGTAAAAGAATGATAATAATTTCGTCAATTTACTAAAAGATTCTGAAAGAACTGAGTAGTTCCAGCGATCATTGTTTCCAAAAAAAAAACCACTTCTTTTCCAATGCATGATAATTTGGCACCATCTTTCTCCAACATTTCGTCAGTCTCAAATAAGTTAGGCTATGAACATGTTGAATTGTATTATTAATTATATTTATTGAACAGTTACTTTTCGATCTTTTTTTACTTTTATCAGCTTTGATTTTTTTTTCCTTTACCACGACTTTATCCCTTAGCAATTTTATACTCTTAGCGATTAATTTCGAAACTTTTTTATCTATTTGTGGTTTAGGTCATGAATTGAATGAATTGTTTAAATTCCATTTCTCTTGCATCAGTAGTTTAGGATCTGTGTTAATTAGTTAACCAGTCGTTAAAGTTCTAACGTATTAATTATCTTAGTATAGGCAAGGTAAGCTAGTTTTGGATTGACCAGATATAGAGGTCGTATTAAGATTATCAATTTCCCTCTCAATCTTAATTAACTTATTTTCTTATTTGATTGTGTTATCCATCTAACACTATATGATTCTGCATTATCAAACTCCTGCCTCATTTTAAATTTTGAAGTATCAATAAATATAATAAGTTCTCTTACTTATTTAACAAAATGACATAACCGTTTAACTTTCTCTGTTGGTTTCAATTTAGTTTATCATGATCTGTATTGCCATTCTGCTAATTTTCACCAAACTTTCATTTTAATATAAACATATCAGAAACAAAGTAAGCAGAAATATTTCTAACTTTTTTATAATAAAAAAAAGAACTTTATCAATGTACTTATTCAGTTAGAGATAAGTCGCATGGACTTATTTGCCAAAATAACTATCTCATTAGCTTACAGAATTAGTTAACCACATTGCGTTTACTCGTGGTTCAGAGGAAATGTATATTAATTTAATAATTTTGCCGTAATTTTTCAGTAGTAATCTGATTTGAAATAAAAAGTGCCCTTTGAAAAGAAAGGGTTCGTTCGCCTTCTGCCTTGATGAGTTACTAAAGCAGATGATTGTTTTATCGATTCTTCGATGATTATAGTGAACATTCTTAAAAAAATTATCTTTCAACAGTTTCTAAAATACTGATAAGTATTTTATCAGTTTTCTTGCTTTCATTTTAATTATTGTTTTCATTTATTTACAATGTAGTTTATTTTCTCTCAGAAACAATGTAATTATACTGCAGACTTTTTTGCCAAAATGATTCGATGAGCATAATTTTTCTTAGAAATGAAGTTGTACATACATGACCTGTTACAGTATATACTGAATCCGTAATTGTGTAGATTTACTCATTCTGAGGTAAAATAGATAAACAAACAAAAGTCTACAAACAAATGAAATTTTATTCAACAACAACAACGCCTTTCGAACACTTTGTGTTCATCATCAGGAAGACAAAGTGTTCGAAACGCGTTGTTGTTGAATGAAACTTCATTTATGTGGAGACTTTTGTTTATTTATCCATTTTACCTCAGAATGAGTATATACTCAATACACATCTTAATAGCTCTACTTATCAGTTCATTGTTTATTACATTTTTATGTATGCACGTCTTAATATGCTAAAAAAATATTACATCATCATGCTTAAGTGATAAGTTTTGTAAAGCTTTTAATAATTTTTTAAACTGCTTAAGAAAAAATAACAATACATCTGGATTTTATTAAGAACAACTTTGCTGAACTATTGTATTTATTGTTTATTGATTATTATTTATAGAATTATGTAGGATATTGGTATTAAAAAATGTTAATTTATCATAAAATATATAGTTTTTAGCTGCATGTTTGTATTATTTTCTTTTTTTGGTATATTCATTCCAACGGAAAGTACTTTTATTTTTTATTTTCTACTATCATACACATTTATTCATAATTTAGAATTGTCGTTAACTTACAATCTGGAATTTAGCCGGAATTTCTTTAATTTTTACTTTATGGGAATACAATGTTGTGTGATAAAAGAATTATCATGATACAAAGTAATCAACGCTTGATCCTCAGTTATAGCTTTAAGAAAGATGCTTAATAGTTTCTTAATGGAAATGCTGTAATTTATCATGAGTAACACTCACCTTGACTAATGAAAAAATTATTTTTATGCTGACTAAAATGCTATATGGAAGATTTATAATAGAGTCAAAAGACTTCAGATACAACAATAAATACTTTGATAGATAATAAATTGTCTTCTATAAGCTTAAAGTCAGTAAAATTATAATAATATTTATGATTAAGCAATTAACACACTGAACATTTGAAAGTGAATTAACTAAAATCAGTATAAAAGGTTCTTACATAAACTGAGAACCCATCCCTACTAGACTACCTAATAATAATATATAAACAAAATAAAATAAAACTAATCTAATGTAAGCTTAAGTAGTTATTTGCTTTCTATTATAGTGGTTATGAATGTTGTCCTAACAGTTTCTTCAAATTCATTAGAAATTGAGAAGTTATAAAAAACTTTTTTATCCCCAAAAAGAAACTCCAACTTTTATGATCAGTATCAGAACAAAAAATATTTGTTTTTAAATCGGCTTACAGTAACATAAAGCACCCTTCGGTCCGATTTCTTTCACATAAGACCTACCCCTACTTCAGAAGTACACCTACTTCTGGCTAAAAATGATTTTGTTTAGAATTTCATTGTGATTTCCAAACAGACCTAGCTTTAAACTGATAAGTGGTTGTTGAACATACTTTTACAAATATTCATGGAGATTTAAAAAAAAATGTATTGCAAATTCTTCAAAATATGTAAATTTCTTAAAAAGTGGTCAACAGTTCTGCTTACGAGTTTCATGTTTTATATATCATCAACACATAAAAGTTTATATTACATTAAGTGTATTATATAACTTAAACCCCATTTTTTTTGTTAATTGATAAATATATTTTAAGATAAATCAATATACTTTTATTTCAATATAATCATCATCATCATTATCCCCACCACAAACATCATCTAAAAAGCTACAACAACTCTCATATCATACTATCATCATTTTTGTCTCCTGATTCTCTTTCAATCATGTTTGTTCCTAACTTTCACTCCCCAGTTTCACATACTTAAGAGTTCAGAAATCCCCACTGATATCAGCTAGCCATCTCAATTTTATTTCTCTCGAAACTAAAAGTAACTCTAAAGTAGGACTCTTGTGTTGTAGGCTAAATACTTATGCATCTTCAAGTATAAGGTAAACAAATTCAAGATGAAATTATAAATGGTGGACTATCTAAATGGTTAAAAATTTGTAAACTTCTAGAGAATAATTATATTGAATTTTGTTTTCCTCGTCAGTAAATGTGCTCCTTAATGAAATAAGAAATGTTAGACTGATACAATATACGTCAAGGAATTGAGGTCCTTAGAAAATGTTGTTTCAATTACTTTGATGATTTTTTCTCCTTCTGTAATTAAAATTCTGCTTCAACAGTTTCAAAATTGAAAATTGTATTTCCTGAAAGTGTAATATTATAAAATGTCACGTCTGGAATGAAAGGTGGACATTTTTCAAATCTGGTCTAATAAATAATAAACATACCATAAAAGTATTACAGGTAAAGTAAAATGATTATGTGGATAGTACCACATTATTTGTTAGTAATGGCCAAGAAATATTAAAATGTAAGTATCGATTTCATTGGTTTTCTCTGTGTACTGCTTCAGATACTTCTGTCTATTTTAAAAAATAAAGTATATTAAATTTTGTTTTAGTGTTGAGGGTTGTCAAAAGATTCAATATTCAGACGAAAATATGATCTCTGTGTAACGATATTTTATAAACCTATCAACAGCGTCTATGCTAATAAATATTATATTATTTTATTTTTCTTTTAGTGTATTACAATCACATTTCAACGATGGTCATTAGTAATGATAAACATTGTTCTAAAAATATAAGAAGAAATATTCCCTTGGATAGAAATCTTGGGTTGATTTGTTTAACAGTAATTAATAACAGAACTAAAAAAATTGGTTAAGAAACGAAGTATGTTTACCTTGGCAAGTGATGAAGAGAAGGGGCAGGGTATGATTGAAGAGGCGAGAATGAGGCAGAAAGGCCCAACGTGCTTTACTCCTTCACTTGCCCAATTTGCATAACCGCATCGGCGTACATTAAAGTGGCTGCGACATGAGCTGACCAAGATGCCTTACCCTAATGCCACTTTGCCATTAGGCTCAGCTTACCCTCCACTGCCTTATTAATGTCTCTTCAAAATAATCTTAGCAGCAAACTTTTAAAAAAGGAACTTTTACTTACCATACAGTGAAAATGGCAAATCTTTTATCGAAGACAATCGCCATTTGCAAATTTAAATCATAATAGATTTGATGATGTATTACTGATAGTTACATGATACTGTCCATATAATTAGTTTTACCACAAAATCACCGACTTGTGCTTATTAAAATATAAATACTACTGATTCAATATAAAACAGTAATTTCATAAAATAATTCAACCTAATAATTTAATAATAATGAAGTATAGTACTAAATATAGTATCATTATCCCTTCTTGAAAACAGAAATACCACCGTTATTGAGTATAGCAGGTATATTTCAATCAGACGTAAGTAACAATGAACGTACTTCTGGTTCGACTTCTTACTTTAGTTTTAATATTTCATATTCAAATAGTTTTAATATTTAAAGCTGAAGAAAAAGCTTAGCTTGTATATTTCATTATAAATAATCATAATGATTAAACTTTTTTTCTAATTATTCTACCCTAATTGTCATTAGGGTAGAATAACATTGGGGTATTATTATTATTAATAGAAAACAAATCCAATATTATTTTAATAGCTATCTTGTGACACTATCCGTTCCAATATTGTCAGTATCACTGGACAAGAATAGTCCCATGGGTTTTGTGATTCTTCTTTTTATTTTACCTGCACTTTGTGTTATATGGATGTTAGCCAAGATTAGACAGACATTTCTAAACTGAGTAACTCATCATTCGCTGTCTTACTGGGAGTGTATCTACTCGACAGGATATCTGCAGAGTTACAAAAAGAATATAGAAGATATCCACTTGTATCAGTAAATATTGAAATATTTGTGGAAACATTTGTAAACCCTGATTCTCAACGTTATGATATCTGATCAGAGGAACAGATACTTGACGACCTAGAGCGTGCAAAATAAATATAAAATAAAAAATCTGGAGTGTCATCCACTCAACATTACTATAAGTAAACTTAATATCAAACTTCTTAGGTATATAATTTATAACATATCATTTAAGCATAACGTAAACATCTAAATGGGAGATCTTTATTATTCTTTCATTCCTGACATAGTACAGATAGTGATTGAAGGACATATCAATATGTAAACTTAGTTTTTTACATCATACAGCTGATTCAAATAATTTAATTAGTATAGGTACAGCAATAATAACATTTTTGAAAAGCCGAAGTGAAAATTTCTTGACACGAAATAATCTCCTCAAGAGAAGACGGTTTTTCTTCACATAGCCAGTGGATTTCTTACATCGTTTACCTGACCTCCTTCAACATTGATATTTAAGTAAAATTTTCAGATTTAAAGCAGGAAAATATTCTTATTTTCTCTGAAAAACATCATAAACATCGAAGAAAAAATGTCTTTTTAAGATTATTTATAATTAAGGATGTACGATAATTACATTTATTAATCTTCAAACAAAAGGTTTCAATTTTGAATTATCTTTTACATTTTCGGTCTTTTATATAAGTATTATACTGGGAATTTTATGGCTTCTTTGTATTTAATAAAATCATTTTCCTTCCTCTTTGTCAAAATCATATATACAAATTTTCTCTGAGAGAGTGTTGTCTTTTTCCTGCCTCCTGTACTCTGTTATAAGGTTGCTATGAATGTATATTGAGAAAAAATATATTAGTAATTAGCCAGTTTACATATTCAACTCAAAGTTCTATTCAATATAATTTAAATTTCTTGTAGTTCGGAGCCTCTAATTTTTGAAAATAATAAATATGAACTATTAGACTAGATTAGTAAAAAAACTGGATATTTCTCAATAAACAAGTCATCTTTCTTGAGGAAAGAGTTCATTCGTCACATTTCGGTATCATGGAAAGGTACTACAATTCACAAAGATAATGTAATTGTAACTGATATTAAGTTTTGCTCAAGAGTGCAATATATAGATTTATTAAAGCATTTTATGAGACAAACCCATCATGCCATGGAAGACAAAGGTAATTTATTTATGTTTATTGGCGGTGATTTTTTACATGTACAAAATATTATTCCTCTTATATCTCATATAAATCAATAAATTATTTAAATTTTTCCTTTATAAATATCAATTATATCTCAGTGGATTCACTCAAAAAATTTCTAAGTCAATGTAAACATGTAAGAAAATATCAAAAATTCAACAAGTATAGCAGGTGATCCTGCAAGTATAGCAGTCCAGTATAAACAAACAGTTTTTATAGCTTTATTGCTCTTTGCTATAATTGAAATGCCATGTTTTTTTATCGTTTTCTACTTTTTTGTTCCATTTTTGGTCAAATTTTGACAATTTTTAATAGCCGTTTCGCGTCAAAAAATTTTCTGAAAACAAAAATCCAACTCTAAAGTCCCATTGGTGAATGCAATTTTGAAAAAAAAAATATCTCACTCAACCTCCACATAATGTTCTATTGTTAGTCATAGTTTCAATTTGATACTTCAAACGGTATGGCTTGTATCACTCTCACAAACTTTAAGATTGAATTATAAGTCAAAATTTTTACATTTTATTGAAAAAAAAATATTTTCCTTTGTTTTAAAATTCTGAATATATTTTTCGTTAATTCCTTTTGTAATCTCAAAGATAATGCCAAAATTTCAAAACTCTAGAGTTAGCAATTAGGAGAAAAAAAAGTTTTCTAGAAAACGGTTTTTGGCAAAAAAGTGACTTTCCCGTCATGCATAATTCTTCTCAAACAATAGGGATCATCTACACTGTGGGGTCCATTTTTTTGTAAAATATCAACTTGATCCATCAACAATTCTAGACCGTAGCGTGGTAACAAGCAATGCTAACACACTCACCCACACACACACACACAGACACACACACACACACACATACACACATACACACAAATACACACACATACACACACACACACACACACAACATACACACACACACATACACACACACATACACACACATACACACACACATACACACACACATACACACACACACACATACACACACACACATACACACACACATACACACACACATACACACACACATACACACACACATACACACACACATACACACACACATACACACACACATACACACACACATACACACACACACACATACACACACACATACACACACACATACACACACACATACAAACACACATACACACACACATACACACACACATACACACACATACTCACACACACACACACACACACACACACACACACACACACACACACACACAGACACACACACACACAGTCTGGTTCGTGCTTCGGTATGGTAAAGATCTATGCGTCCCTGTTCTTGCCCAAGTGCGTATCCTCGTTATTCGCTGACTGTTAGTGACCTGTGCGATTGTTCTCTTGGGTCGTTTTACCCAGAGGCTCAGTGTGTCAAAGGACGCCGGCTGTGTAGTTGGATGTTGGGTCGGTTTATGGTGGTCATATAAGGCTAGCACTACACCCTCCACCGGTTGGCTAGACTACCTGCGCTCAGGGTGTTTTCTACCTGCTGTCTTTTCGGCTATCCTAACAAGGGCTCAGCAAGTATCTTTTCCTACTCTTGTTTAAAAGTTCTGGTTATACCTCACTATTAAGAGGACTATCAAGAAAATCTAGTCTCTATATTTTAATAACAATGGATTGTGATGACGAAGTTTTTAAGAATGCCATTAACTTACTAAAAAATGTTACTCAAGTTAGTGGCAATCTAAGGAATGATTTGAAAAAGGATATTCTTAAAGCTATCAAATCCTTTGAAAATATATATAAAGGAAAGTGTGGTGAAATAAAATCATTAAAAGATAGACTTGCTATTAGCGAATCACAGAAGAGACCACAATTGAGCTTTTCAGAAGTACTCAAACAGTCAAAACCTAGAGAAAATGTAAACCAATGCAAAACCCAGTCCTTTAAAGTGATAGTAAAACCAAAAACTTGTCAAGATAGTACAGTAACTATGAAAGACATAAAAACTTTAATTAATCCACAAAAATTGAAGATTGCAGCTAAGTCTGTGAAAAATATTTCGAAAGGAAGGATTCTTTTTGACTTTTCAGAAGAGGCAGCATCAAAAATACTAACAAACGAGATAAACAAAAACTTCGCAGACAAATTTGAGACCAACTCAGGTAAACGATTCCTCCCCAGATTAAAAATCAATGCTGTTCCCGAAGAAGTAAATATACAGAATGCAATAGAAATAATAAAAGAACAAAACAGTGATATTATTTCAGATGATGATTCGATGAAAGTAATAACTTTGTCTACAACAAAGAAAAATTACAGGTTTTTAATAATAGAAGTATCCCCTAGACTAAGAACTAAATTTCTCGAAACGGGAGTGAAGCTGCTGTGGAATTTATGTACAGCAGAAGATAGCATAGCTGTAAAGTGATGCTATAAATGCTGTAAATTTGGTCATCATGCCAGTGAATGTAGAGGTGAAACCACCTGCCCACTGTGCTCCGCGAACCACGACTTAAAAGCCTGTAAAGCGCAGAAATCCGATTTTAAATGCCATAATTGCCAAGTGTTTAATACCCATGCCCCAGCCAGACTGAAAGTAAACTGCCAACATTCAACAATAGACAAGAATTGTCCAAGTTACCGCAAGCAAATTGAAAAACTCAAACAAAATATTGATTATGGCTGCTAACAACGCTCAAAATAACTTCTCAGCAAACAAATATACCCTACGATGTATACAGGTCAATCTGCAGAAATCTATAAGGGCAACAAGTAATTTATGTAATTTCATTCTAGAGGAACAAATAGACCTAGCATTTGTCCAGGAACCCTACACTATAGACAGTAAAATAGCCGGCTTTCCGTCTCACTATAACCTCATCTATCAAGGAAGTGGAAGAATAAGAGCCGCAGTCATAGTCACAAATAAATATATTGACGTGCAACTCCTAAGCCAAGTCTCTTCAGAAGTCAGAGTTCTAACAGAAATTCACTCCGGCCCTTTTAAGTTCTTTGCTGCCAGCCTATACTTACCACACGATGGAGACTTAAGAGAAGATATAAATCACTTAGATGAAATTACTTCCATTTGCCCATCAAAATTTCTGTTGGCGATGGACAGTAACTGCAGAGCCACCACATGGTTCGATACATTAACAAATGACAGAGGACAAATACTAGAAGAATACCTTTTATCAAGATCCCTGTTCCTTCTGAACGAAGACTTAGGAGTTCCCACCTTCGAAACTATGAGAGGGCAAAGCAACATAGACCTGACAGTGGCGTCCAGTGCACTGTTCCCTATAGTCCACGACTGGAATATTTCAACAACGGAAAGCCTGTCAGATCACAAATATATCACTTTCCAGATAGGTAACGGATGCCACAACTACCTCTCCACGCCTGAATATAAATATCTCACCAAGCGTGCCGACTGGGAAAAATTTAAAACAAGCCTCAAAAATAACCTCAGTACCCTAATACCTCAAACATCAGACAGCTTGCAGCAAATTGACAGTAAAGTAGCAAAACTTTTAGTAAACACCCCTCAAAATAACTTCGAAAAATGTGTCAAATCAATATTTGAAGGAGTACTTGACTCGTGTCAACAAAGCATCCCAATAGCTATATCAGGAAGGAAAGAACCTAGTAATTTAAAAAATAAAACAGCAAGCTGGTGGAATGAAGAACTAGAAGCCATCAGAAAGAAAACAGCTGCCAGTCGACGACGATTCCAAAGAACAAGAAATAATAACATCCTTCGAGAGACAAGAAAACAAGAATATTATGCAAACAAAAAGGAATACCAAAACAAACTGCACCAAGCAAAACTTGACTCTTGGAGAACATATTGTAATGCAACTGGGCCAAATAATCCTTGGAATGCAATATACAAAATAGCGACTAAGAAAATGCGTCCTCAAACATGTCTATCCACCATTAGGCGAACAGATGGCACCATTACCACCAACATAGAAGAGACTTTGGACGTGCTAATGGCCCATTTTTTCCCTAAGGATACACCTCTCCAGGATGAGATTCCCCACACACAGTGCAGACAGGAAGTAATAAAACCAATAGACACAGAAAATGATGAAGACTTTTCAGCTGAAGAAATAGAAAATGCAATAAAAAGATTCAACCCTAAGAAGACCCCTGGGCTTGACGGATTAAATAGTGGTATTTTACAACAAGTATTCCTCCATTTTCCACAAACAGTGACAACAGTTTACAACCAGTGCCTTTCCCGTGGACTTTTTCCAAACATTTGGAAGATCTCAAAAATAATTTTAATTCAAAAACCCGGCAAGGAAAATAGCCAAGACCCTTCGAAATACCGACCTATTAGTCTCCTTCCGGTAGCAGGGAAAGTTCTGGAAGCCTTAATAGCCAAAAGAACCATGCACTACTTAACAGCAAATAATTTACTGTCAGAAAAGCAATTTGGCTTCCGACCACAAAAAAGCACCGTCGGAGCTCTAAAATACTTGTCGGCATTTGTAGAAGGATATCTAAAAATAAAATGGGAAATCATCCTTATCTCACTAGATGTTAAAGGCGCATTTGATGCTGCATGGTGGCCAAGAATTTTGGAGAGCCTACGTGAACTAAATTGTCCAAAGAACCTTTACAAACTTTCCGAAAGCTACTTTACTAACAGGACAGCACATATATTTCAAAATTACACATCTAAATTTGCTGAAGTTTCAAAAGGTGCTCCTCAGGGTTCTTGTAGTGCCCCTATGTACTGGGTCGTCATGTTTGACTCCCTGTTAAGATTACCTCTACCGCCACACTGCGACGCCTTAGCTTTCGCTGATGACTACCTTCTCATGGTAGCAGGGAAAAACCTGCTCGAGGTTGAAACTTCAGCAAATATAGCTCTGGAAAAAGTAAAAAGGTGGTCATACAGAAACAAGATAACTTTTAATAGTCTCAAATCAAAAGTACTCCATATATCAAGAAAACTAGAAGCTCCCTTAGTCCAGGTCATCTTTGATTGTAACACTCTTGAAAGTGTGAAGTCACTGAAATACCTAGGAGTTATTCTAGATAAAAAATGGAGCTGGAATGACCACATTGATTACGTTAGTAAGAAAAGTCTGCAGACAATTAATATACTTTCCAAAGCAGCAAAGGTCCACTGGGGACTTAGTCATGACTCTCTGAAAATCATATATACTGGAGCGTTCCTGCCGATGGTTCTGTACGCTGTTCCCATATGGATTGATGCATTAAGACTTAAGAAAAATATTAAAAAATTAGAAAGGGTACAACGAATATTTGCCATATGGATGACCAAAGACTACAAAACCATATCATATAATGCATCCTGTATAATTGCCGGCATTACCCCAATCAAATTAGTTGCAAAACAGACAGTCTCCATAGATAACATAACATCAGGAGGGCAGGAAGGAGATATGAGTGGCTCATTAATGGACAGACCACTTGAAAGTCGGTACTGGAGACACCCTAGGGCTTTCACAATTATAAATGAGAACACTGCAGACAACGAAATTTTTCGTTTTACACAGACGGCAGTAAAGAGGGTGAGCACGTGGGATGTGCGTTTGTAGCTCTTCTCCAAGGAAACGTCAAAATGGAAAAAGGATATCGCCTCGCTCCAGCTTGCTCTAATAATCAGGCTGAACAGCTGGCCATACTAAAAGCCCTGGAATGGATAGAAGACACAGTTATGCCCAAACAAACAGTATGTATCAAAACTGATAGTAAAATTTCATTGCAAACATTAAAAAACAATAGAAACCATTTACCTTTAATAGAACAAATTAGAACAAAACTCTTATTGCTAGAAAACAAAATAACCATCTCCTTTCAATGGGTTAAAGCACACGCGGGACTACTTGGCAATGAACTAGCCGACTTACTAGCAAAAGAGGCCTCCAAACAGAACCAAGATCCACATTATTTACAATTTCCATACTCAACTGTAATCAAATGGGCAAAAAATCGGAGCATTGAAAGCTGGCAGAAGCTATGGACAGAATCACAAACAGGCGTCTTTACCCGGCAATTCCTTCCATCAGTTGAGGAGAGATTAAAAATGAGCCATCTGTCTATAACCTGGCAACTCACTCAGTTCTTAACAGCCCACGGAAAATTCAAAGCATACCTAAAAAGATTTCAACTAGTAAACACTGCTGCGTGTCCTTGCGATAACACATCGACACAAACTGTGGACCATCTTCTGTGGGACTGCTCAGATTTAACACCAGAAAGAACAACGCTCATGAAGGCTGTGCTAGCACAAGGACTAAGCTGGCCACCATCTAAGAAACAACTGCTACAGTCCAACTGCTACAACCACTTCACAGATTTTATAAACATCTCATTTACAAAGAGTAATTTATTTTAATAATAATAATAATAAATGTAAAAAAAAAATATATATATATAATGTATATTATACAGCTGTATTATTATATATTTCTATTATATTATATATTAGGCCTGAATATTCCAGTATGATTAAACAAATATAGAACATTATCGTTCAACAAATGATATCATATAATATTAGAATAAAGTAATTACATAATTAGATTAGTGTATTTAAATCTAATTAATGGCACTATCTTTACAAATATTGTACTTACAATTATATAAACATATGATTACATGATCATATTGTAATTAAAATTATAAATAAGTAAACTAATGTACATATAGATTGTAAATAATATAGAAAAGTATTATACAATGCATCGAAGTGATATATCTTAAGACTTACTGTACATACAAAATTATTGTAAATCATTATGACTGGAACAACATGTAGTACTCTGTGTGGAGCATGTTGAAATAAAGTATTTAAAAAAAAAAAAAAACAGACACACACACAAACACACAGACACACACACGAACACACAGACACACACACACACACACACACACACACACACACACACACACACACACACACACACACACACACACACACACACACACACACACACACACACACACACACACACACACACACACACACACACACACACACACACACACACACACACACACACACACACACACACACACAGACACACACACACACACACACACACACACACACACACAACACACACACACACACACACACACACACACACACACACACACAACACACACACACACACAACACACACACACACACACAGAGACACACGCACACACACACACAGAACACACACACACACACACACACACACACACACACACACACACACACACACAGACACACACACACACAGACACACACACACAACACACACACACAGACACACACAGACACACACACAGACACACACACACACACACACACAGACACACACACACACAAACACACAAACAAACACAAACAAACAAAAACACAAACACAAACACCAACACAAACACCAACACAAACACAAACACAAACACAAACCCAAACACAAACACACACACACACACACACACACACACACATACACACACACACACACACACACACACACACATCACTATACTTTACTTATAGTAAAGGAAAAATAAAATATTTTTTTCTAAATACATAGCATTCTTTGGGGGATGGAGTGAGGTACTTTTTTTTTAAATTACATTAACGAAAAGGGTTGTTATGGTTCATTTTATGTTTTCATAAAATATTTTTAACGTCAAATCACTTACTATAGAGCAATAAAATTTTGAAACTACACGAAAAATTAGCAATTAACACAAAAATAATTCATAAAGCTCCAATCACAGAAAAGAGCAATATAGCTATGAAGATTGAAAATTAATCCTGTAATAATGCATCACTTGCTATAGTTGTTGAATTTAGTTTACATTTTTTAGATTTGTGAGGGAGAGACAGACTGACATGACTTCTTTTGTAATAGTATGAAATAATAGTTCCACCAACAAAATTAGCACTATTTTAGATCTAAACTACAATCTCAATTCTCCTTTTCATGCAGGTTTCATTCCACAGCCTATGAAATGTCTTTAAGATTAAGATTAATTACAAACGGTGAAATATGCAACCTATGCAAAATTTTCGACGGACGTCCATTCGTTAACTTGTATTCATACCTTACCATAAAAAAATCAAAAACAAATTGATGGTAACCACAAAGAACCTCAAAACTAATAAAAATTAAAATCTTAAAATCGATATTTTACATAATCACGATATTTTAAATATACTGAAAGGAAAATAGTAATTAGTATTCGTGGTGTTATCCAAAATATTTTCGACTGAAAGAACTTTAAAAGAAGGTCAGATTGTATAATTTTGGTTGTGTCTATTGTCAACTTTAAAATGATTCCATCTACAATTATTCATTGGTCGTTTTCGCCCTCTATTCATGGCTTTCTGAAAGTTTTTACTTACAAACTTTTAAAGACTTGCTTGAAAAGTTAATACAATGTATATTAAAATTTCATTATTGATGATATGATGCCATCACTTAGCTTCAATTTAAAAACAAAGTTGAGAGTTGAATTTGAACAGCAATTGGCGATACGACTGTTGGCCATCATAGGATAAACTTGAGAATAATTTTGGTGCTAATGGAATGTATCTTCAATTTTTTCAACAAAAATTTACTGCAAAATTCTTATAGAATTCAATACTTTTCACAGTTATATTGAATCACCAAATGATCGTTTCAAAAAATGTATTGTCGATTTTGTTTCAAAACTGATTATACAGTATGTTAAACATTATGTAGGTTATACTTATACAGTAACAATATCTTAAAAACAATATGTTAAACAATAAACAGTATGGTAAACAGTACGTAAAATTTTATGTTAACTATCGATAATTCATGTTTACACAACTAAAACCCCCTACTGTTTATAATATTTATAAAACACAAGTGCAACAATTCTACTATACTCCAAATATTTATCCAAAGCTACTTTCAAATTGCAGTTGAGTTTAAAAACTAAAAATAGTTTAGCAACAAATACTAGTTGAAATCGCATTATATATTACGAAATTTTATTCATAAAAAATACGTCTACTAATATTGAAGATGAGTTTCAGAAACTATTTCATAATTTAGTTATGTTGAACAATCTGGAAAATTTTGAATTACACCTGGTGCGTAAACAATATAAAAGAAAACCTGTGTAATATAACTCAGAAAATAATTTAAACAATTATTGATGTTTTGTATATAAATGTATGATAATTATATTATAATGTAAATGTATTACATTATAAAGTATTGTGCATATAAATGTTTTATTATATATATGTAATTAATTTATTTATGCTCTAAGAGGATTGTTCAAAGAATTAAATAGGTTGCTATATCACAGATTCTTTAACTAAGCCGTCTTTTAACTTTATATGCAAGACTTGAAATAATTTATTAGTGATTTGAACTAGTAACCCTTAGGGGGAGGACTTGTGATGAGTTAGTTGAAGTGAGTGTGTTTCTAAACCCAAATTGCCTTGAGGTAAATATTACAGTCGTCGCACCTTTTAATACCAAGCAACTTAACTCTTACCATTAAACCCTTCCACTTAATCCAACAATTTTTAAGTTTCTAAATACATGTATTGGTAAGATTGTTTGAAAGTAGTTTAAACAGCTAATATACCAAAATTTCTCTTTTAACTCTTAACAAATACTCTAGTAAATTTACATATATGTATAAATTTTGATGGATTTTTTATAATGCAACACCACACAAAACTAAAAAATGCTTTCCTTGTTTGATCTACAGGTCGTGATCAATTTCTTGTAGATGACATTTTTCAACTGTTTCAAAATCCATCATGAGAACGTGAATGAGCCTTGTTGGAATAAACCTCTACCACTATTGAGAAAACATCAATTAAATTCAACTAAGTTAACTTGCTACTGTATAACATCTCATATACCCTAACATTCTTTGAAACCTAGACAAAACAAAATATTCCTTGTTATAACATAAACTCACTAGTGTTTAATTAAGCCGCGAGAACTACTTAGAGCCCTTATTCATAGTAAGGCAGGTTAAAACTATTTTTCTGTGTAGCAAGTGTTTTGCTTTCATGTTTCTAATATTTATTTAAGATATGAAAACCACTTCAAACACTTTTTGAAAGTTCGGAAGGTTCAACCGCAATTTTTTGTAGAACTTGCGTTCTACCGTACAATATCCTGAGCTTTACTGCTGTTTGTTCTGTTTTACACAGACCGTCTGAGAGCATTTCCTGCAGTAAAGTCTTCTGGTCATTCCCCCAAGATCTATGATCTCTTCTTGGAGACCGGTTCCAATCAACTTAATGGTCAGTCATGAATCCATCCAAATATAATCTATTGTATCGCTCAGTTGTCCTATTTCTGTTGTATTCTAACCTCTATTAGTAATAACTAATTATAACTTTGTAAGTACGTATTTATAATAAATATTTCTTCTAAGAAAATTTATCAGCCTCAGCAACAAAGTTTGCATATATGTAAGTTCAAACACGAAGAAAAGTTATACACAGGGTAAAGAAACACGCTTAACAACTATAATTTTTGTGAAAATCCGTCCTCTGGAGAGAAAAAAGAAGGATATCAAGTACATTAGAGATGCAACGAAAGGCATCCAACACCTGTACACCCACTCATAATGTAATGAAAATTTGAAAATAAAATTAATGAAAGTAGTGCAAGGTAGGCAAGAGTGAATAAATATAATGTAGGTCCACAAAGATAACGAGAAAAATTGCCAGAAAAGTCTTAGTGGTTTTCTCATCCCCTAACCAGCCACTCTGGCTGATGATAATGGTTGTCGAGTTGTAAAAGTGAGTTTTGTCAGTTGTTTCCCGTATGTGTTTCATAATAATCGAACTCTTTATCAACATTATTAACTGTATTAATCTCCAGTTAAATAAATGTACTTACCAAAAATAAATCTACTAAGGTAGATTTTAGATTATTAGTATCTAGTGGGTGTTCATAAAGAATAAATTAAGCGATAATGATTCAAGTATTCATACATTAACTATACTGTAGTACTGATTCTTTAGAGTAATGACTGCATAACCTTTCTATAGTTATTTGTGGTAACTAACGTTGTTTTGCTTTTAATGGGTGCTTCAAGCTCGAATTATGAAACTAATTCCGAGTGAAAAGTATGTCTTCTTATATGTGACTTGAAATGCACTTACAAAGTCGTTATCATTAAGCTAATGTAGTTAATATTAAAGTGAAATTTGTATTTTGATATGAAAATTAATTCCATAACCTTGAACAGATAAAATCAAAACTAGTAATTCAATATTAATTACCTAAAATTGTATATTGCTTTCAAAGCGGAGATTAATCAATAAAGTGTATCTATCAATATAAATATCAGTGGCATTAATTTTAATTAAATAACTGTGTTAATGAGAATTCATTGATTGGATGTGTATGCAGTTTTACATTTACTTCATATAATTGTTATAAAGAATATAACAACTGAGAATATTTAGATTCCAGTACGTCAGGATAAGCAGAATTTAAATCACCTACTAAAGAATTCAATAAAGTATGAAGTAGAAATCCTAAAATAATACTTTTTAGTTATTCATGCTAGGAGTGGGCATATAAAATTTAAATAATAAAGAAAGTAGAAATACTCGCTTTATTTCTTAAGCAAATCCTTTGTTCAAGTTAGAATACTCAGAGTAACATCTTGTTATGTCTTTGAAAGAGGTTGATGTTAGATAAAAGGTTTTATTTATTTATGCTGGGATGAATGATTTAGTTGTGGAAAAGCTTTCCACGTATACAATTTATAAAACAAGAATACAAAAATCGGGAAAAAAATATTGTATTTTAATTTAGAAAATATAGGATAGTAAAACATATTGATTTTTGAAGAAATTCAAAAGAATGTCATGTATTTTATCGATAGATAGATGAAGATCACAGAAGGTGACATACAAGTTTTGTCTGAATTTCATGGTTTTGACTCATTATGACTATCAGGTCGTGTGACACAAGATAATAGACAGAATTCACTCGGCAGACAAGACATTGGAACTATTGCGTAAAGAATCGTACACTAATGCATTATGTACAGTTATAGCTAACACTTGTAATTAACGGTCAGATGTAATTAGTGCCCTAAAACAAGTTTATAAAAACTAAAGACAACAGTAACCTTCTCTGACTCAACATTACAAGGTAGAGTTTGGGGATTTGAGAATAATAGTTTTGTATTTATAATAATTTAGAACTAGTAAGACACACTTTTCACGGTCTATAGTAAAAAGAAAAACTAGCAAACAATTTTAACTCGCTACTTTTGTATTTCGTAAAGTGTTTCCCACATTTCCTCTCTGGATACTCAAACTTTGAAAATAACAAAAATACTTGCCATACGTGTACCCCATGGCATGTACACATTAACAACTGGTGAACATTCTCCAATTCACAGTACAAAACGGTGAACTATTCCAATATTTCAATAAAAGTTTAAAAACTTTTATAATGTGTATTTTAATGTTAAATTTAATGTAATGTTCAACGTAATATTAATATTAAAAAAATGATATTAGATACAGCATATAATATATTATTTGGACCATGCTAAATAAATGGATTTAAAAAAAAATCTACCCCAGCGTAATAGACTATGCACTAGAAGTCAACCATTGATACAATTTATATTTTTTAGACAGACATCTTCAGTAAACTTATACATCTAGATTGCTTGTACCGGCTTTACAATACAGCTCTTGCTTTTGTGTTTTTTTATAACTAAAGTCATCGTGTGCAATCAACTGTTTTACATGTTTTGTTAAATTTCTGTATAAACCATTGTAAAATGCATAATTTATATTTATTGATTACTTAGATGTGTTTATTATTCTCTTTTTCTTGTCATATATCGAGAATGGCTATCGTTTTAACCAAATTTGAAGAAGATATAGGACAAAGGAATGTTGATGTCCCAGAATTAATATTGAATATTGCATTATTACTCTACATATATTATACTTTTTCGTTGAAAATACGATGCCAAACAGACAAATATAGTTCAATGTAGAAGAAGAAACATAGAGAAATCAAAAGCACGCACCTACAGTCTTTTCCGGTTTGAACCGTATTCACGAAAGATAAGAGAGTGAAAGCAAGAGCACTGTTTCAGAGACGGTTGGTTTTCGTCTCTTATCTCTCCTAAAGACGGTTCAAACCGAAAATTAGAGAATGTAAGTGTGTGCTTTTGATTTCTCTGTTTCTTTTTCTACATTGGTTTATATATATATTATAATATAGTAATAATAATATTTATTACTATATTACATTATTATTATATATATTACACTATTGAATTAATATTGGCTCTAGACTAAAGGCAGAGCTGCCATTGAAGGCTAATCTGTCTCAATCCTGCGTTTATCTACTATCACTTCCTGTTTGGAATGTCGACGCATTACTTGTTTCGGTCAAATTGATCAAAAGTAATTCCAAAAGTCTCTGTTTGTAAAGTGAGATGTGTGTTTTGACCTCTAAATCCAAAAACATGAGTGAGACAATCATCCTTATGTCAATGATTGATCTCATGCTAATTCATAACTATACCTTTACTAAACTGATACACCAAGAACGCCATCAGCTCTCGACATATGCATATTATCACCTGACTACAGTCTAGATCAAGCATCTTTTACAGAATCAAAAATAGTTATATCTAGAATTCTTAAATAATGAAATGTTTACTATAATTAATAATACATATTTATTGGGCATGTTTACAGTACATTTGCATATAGATTAACATACTTCTTGCAATTCACAATTAAATGTACCTCATTGTGCATATTAATTTGCATTACATTAATTTACATTATTGGTAGCTCTTGCTTCTAATTATTAATGACCGTAATCGACGGTAAAGATAACAACATTTAATAAATCGTTTATCATCCAGTCTAAGATGCTAGTTTATTAAAGGGACAAAAATAAGTAAGCCTTTTTCTAAATAATCTTGTTATACTGGTAATAATGATTGCTAACAGAAGTAATTTTGACGTTTCTACATTTTTACTTTACTAAAATTAAGCTAAAATAATCATGACAAATTTTGATGCCGAGATATTTTCCCATTTATATGTTTTGAGGTACCTAAAGTCCTTTTTTGACGTTTGGTCAAAAATATGTGTGGGTGAATGGGCCTGGATCTAAAAGTTCATGAGCACGCTACAGCCCACTCCGCCAAATACGAGTAGATCAAATCCATATTACATACAAAAATTTTTGTAATAAAGTAGATGTACTCTATTGGTTTTAGAAAATATTAGATCATGAGATAGTTATTCTTTTGCCAAAAAGTGTTTTCAGACATTTTCTTTCTCCTAAACTAATAAGTCTACAGAGTTAAAACTATGAAATTATTATTAGACTTTTTATAGCATTAACTGAAAAAAAAATCAATTTTATTTAATAAAAGGAAAGGTCAGACTTCCAATTAAATGTAGAATTTTTGAGTAATGATTATTTCCAAAGTTTGTAGATGCGACACAGGTTACACCCTTTGATGGATCTCAATGAAATTATACCTCAAAATAGCATGTCGTTAGAGGATGAGATAAATCACTTTTCATTGTAATTACATTCAGGGGAATTGCTATTGTAGTACGCTTTAGAATTTCAGAAAATGTTTATTTCTAAAACTAAATGGTATAATACAGAAAAATGAAATTATTTAAAAAAAAATTAAATTAAAATGAGTAATCTAAAAAAAATTTAAGAATTTTAAGTTCCGATCTTGACAAAGGTAATATAGCAATAAAAACTAAAAATTTATCTTGAATAATGAATTACGTGATCCTCTTGTTAGATTTGTTTACGTTGACTTAAAAAATTTTCTAACATGATACAATCAATCATAATTCTTGTTTCAAAGTTAATTAGAAGAAACGGGAAGATATTTTAAACAGGTAATATGAGACGTATGGGCAATAAAATTCACAAAACTATAAAAAAAGACTCTAAACAACCATGTAATTTATGATCCCGCCAGAGTGAAGGATGGTTGTCTACTGCATAAATCTAATGTAGCAGCCTTTAAAATAAGTAATTGTCATACATATTTTCATTGTGTTTGAGAACTCCATTGTTTTGGATAATATCGGAGCACAGGAAAGGAAGTTTTTTTTTGTTTTGTATGACAATAAATCCGTTCTTTTTATTTCACAACTCCAGTAATTGAACAAATATAACATACCGTATTAGGTACTATCTTAGTACAAATATCTCATAACCTTGCAAATATCAAACAAGCAATATTAGATGAAAATGACAAACGCTCTATTTTAGTATTATGAGATTTTTATGGAAATAAGAATCTTGAGAAGGGACACGTGTCATACCTATCAGAAGGAAAGATGGACTGAATATGTGCTAAAAATGGCAACAAAATAGAAAAATCTTGAGTATTAAAGAAATTTCTTTGTCCTGCTTGTAGGATATAGAAGGGAGTTCATGATAGACACTTCAAATCGACTACTTGACCCTAATATATAGGTAAATTAATCCTGAAACTATAGAATAGGTTACAGTATTCTAATAAAAATACAATCAGTGCAAGAACTGGATCTACTATAACTTAAATTATGAACACTAAAGACTGTAGTGAGTAAGGTGTGCTATCGCTCTTATTGTGTTGATTGGTAATAGATGATGATCTACTGAATATTACAATAATAGAAGTTATGATGCACACAGATATGCAGATAACTTTGTTATTAGAAAAACAGAATCTGAATGACACTGCCCTTTTAATATGTAAATTAGAATATGCTTACGGATTAGAAAAATTATTTCTAATATTAAACAATATAATAATAGTTTGACCTACATGTTACTAGTTAAAATACCCGTCATAAAATATATCACAGTGGGTGTCCAACTGATAGCCTGGATCAAAACCTTCCTCATCTCAAGAAAAAGGCTACGGTATAATATACTGCCAAGTCAAAAATGAAAACTGAAATTGATGTAAATAAATTTACTCTAACGTGGGTACCTAGAACTAAAGGAATACTAAGAATGGAGGCCCATTTGGAAAATTATGGTACCAAATAAATATTCTGTGGCCTCGAACATTTTTGCAGTATACACCTCAACTTCTACAGAAGTGTATTTGATGAATAGATGAAGAAGAAAACACATAAATGGTGGCTAAAACAAAAAATAGATAGTTTAAAAAACTCATTCTAGCGGAATTGATTTTTGTAAGAGAATGCATATTTTCTAAGGTAGGGTTTAAATAAATATGTTGAATGTCTATCATGAATTTGGCTTATTAACCACTACTTATGCCAGCGGGAATGAACATCATAGAAGAGTGCAAACTGTCTAAAAGAGGTAGACACCCTTGATCACAGTCTATCTAAATGCCAGACAATTGCCTTGAAGAGGATAACAATTTTTGGTAATTCATGCCTAAAACTAATAGAAATGAGGAATACTCTCTAGGGAATATTACTAAGTTCATTCAAGTAGAACTTATCCATAAAATTCAGAAAAATGGGATGCCAAACATGATAGATATGGTCTCGGAACGCACGAAACTATGAGACTTAGGCCCTCAGTATAATAATAATATTGACAGGTCAGATCGATCAATGACTCAAAGTTTTATAAAACTGATAAAGTGATAATAGCCACATTTCAAGAAATGATGTCATTATTGATGATCTATGAGTTGTGTGTTACGTCCACATGATGGCTAAATTAAAACAAAAGGGAATATCATTTCTCAGTAAACAAATTTGACCTTTCGTAAAGTTCGGTATAGGCCATTCCTCATTTTTTAAATTTCGCTTTGTTAGTTACCAAGAAAAAATAAATTTTAGCATGTAAACCAACATACCTAGCGATGTGGCAAATTGTCGTTTATTTGTAATGTAATAAAGGTGAAACAGGGAGATACTATGATGAATGAACTTTTACCTTTATTTCCCAGAAGTCCTGATAAACATCGTCAATAATAACTGGGAAGAGAAATGAATCTGTGTCTATATAACAGTTCATCTAATCACCGATTTTAAAAAACAGGTTATGTTGTAAAAGTGGTATAGAAGTAACCATATGCACTATTATTCATTAATCTGAAAGTGCCTTTTTCAAATTTATTAGTCGATTTCTGAATTTATGTTTATGTAACTTTGTAACCAGGAGACCTGATCAATTTGATACACCGATGTGTTTATATTATTTTATATATCATTGTAATAACCTTATTTAAATTTTGGTATTGCATGATGTACATGTTTGTATTTATTATTAGAATAGAAAGCAGTTTTGTGTGTTTCCCTTTTGGTGGTCCTTTTGTCGGAGTGATAATTTTCGGCTATTGTATTTTGAAATATAGTGGCTTCAGCTTAGCGGTTTGCTCAACCTTTTTGTGCCATCTCCAATGTCTTGTTTTGTCATCTAGTGCATATCATAAGTAGTAGTAGTTTTAGTTTAATTCCCATGTGTTTCAACACTGATACAAACGAAAGGCTCGGAGCTGTTATGCACCTGCTGGATCCAATCCATAAATGGCGTGATATACCTTTCTAAAGCTTTAAATCGCGTCAAACAACAACACTTCATTTGATTTTATCTATAGTTTACTGTAAACACTCAAACACGATGGCAGAATATGTCAAGAATATCTCAAATATACTACTGAGTATATTTATATCCAGCATTACTAAGTTAAATCGTTATACAATTTTGTTTACGAGGTAAGCGATTGTCTTCTTGTCTTTCTCATGGGTCAATGTAAGCTTAAGGCTATATGCCCTGCCATAGAAGTCTTTTAGCATTTAGAAGAAATACTTGTTGCATATGAGGAAAGGAAGTTAAGTTAGGAATCGGTGTCTGTAAACGTTTGTTAAACGTGTCAATAAATCTTAACGACACATCCTATCCCAGAAATAACTTGGTGAATAATAAGGTAACGTTTCAGTACTGTTTGAAATGACTTTGATCTTACTACCCAAATGATCAATATTAGTGGATGAAAGTGAAGCCTGATTGAATGTGAATGAAAACGGGAAAATGATCAGGTAACTGGTAATTAATATTGAAACTGGAATGGGTAATGCTGCAATATTTACCAATCAACAGACAGGGATTGCGGGTCTTTTGATGTTTAATTTCTTTCTCACATATACAAAAAATGTTTTCTTCATTAGGAGTTTTAATTTTTTATCGTATCATTTGTCTAATAGGCACTGGAAGGTTTTATTGCCATTATTTTTATTGTATCCTACCATCTCACTTTTTTAATCTAAAACCTACAGATATCATTAATCTTGTTCGATATTTTCTGTTCTAGTGGTTTGACCTTAAAATTAGGATTATATTTGAATTAGAATACGTCTAATTAAATAATTAAGGCGAGGAAACATCCACCGATGCTAATTTAAGAGTAGAACTGAAATGTTATTACCCGAAGTATATTTAGGCATACCTATATTTAGATACAGTTTCCAGAAGGTTCCTTAAATAAATTGAAATCTTTGAGCGTGTTACCCCAAAAGTGAGTTTATCTAGACCTTGTGGTTTGGTTTAAAGCATTTCATATTTATCTCTCTAAATGGATCATAGAATTCTGCAGTAAAACTTAATTCTAAACGTCAGAAATATTGATAAATTTTGCATAAAATGCAACATTCTTGCTTTCTGATTAATGACCATTACTTTATTTGGTGTAAATATGGAAAGTAGGTGATAAAGACAGTAGAACTGTATGTAAGAATTAAGGAGAAGAGGCATTTTATGAACAATTTTCCAATATTTATTTGGTCAATAATATAACAAATTATTGTAATTTGCAATAAATAATTATGTATTTATGCAAAGTATTATTGAATAATAATCACTATAATACTTCATTTTACCATGTGATTTTATTTAACAAATCAGATAATAGTAACGTGTTTTCCTATTTCAAATAATTATTTTTAAATTACATAAAAACCTAATAGCTGTTACATCTATAAGTATTTAGCAAATATTTAAATCACCCTCAAAAATAAGTCTTGTGTAAACTAAGTAAGGGAATTCTACTACCCATCTTTTCAAGTTGGGCTAATGTCACACAGCCTGGGAGACACAAAATGTGAAACCATTCCTTTTGTCAGACGTGACTGCATTAACATCACGAACTTCGGTTTTTCCCAATCCTTAAATTTCACGCATCAGCCAACCCACTATATTACCAATACAACTGATATACTTACTTGCTTACTAATAGAGTGTTACTGATATTTTTACTGTCATTTTGTGAAATATAGCATTTAAATTTCACTATCAACCATTCAAGTGAATAACGTATATATATATATATATAAGAATATTTTATATAATATTTTCAGATTTTGATACACCAGCATATATTTTCAACAACATATTTTCAGTGGTCATACACCAGCTACGCACCTACGTTTTGCCTTTATTTTAGAGCATCTTCAGGACTAGAACAACATTTCAGAAAAAAAATTATTTTCAATGTGGGATAATATATTCTATGTGCTAACGTAGAGAACATAGTCGGACAGACAGTGTTCAAAAGAAAATCTAACTTTCCATAAATCAATAACAAATAAAGAAAAGTTTTTTTTTGTTTAAAAAGAACATGTTAACATTTTGTTGTATGATCATTTCAAACTGTAATATACAAATATACAAAATGTATAAATGAGTTATATATGTATCTATCATTTTTTAACTTTTGTTATAATTTTTATCTAAAGTTTTATGAACCGTTTCATTCGATTTTTTATACATTTAGGTTATCTGGAGAAATTGGCTGTCATCAGTTCTCTGGTTAATTTACTGTTACTGGTTGTATGTTCCTTTGAGGTTTCACTGGAAATATATGGCATTATTGAGAGAATTATTGTTATTGACGAAATGTATGAAATAGTTTGCAATACGCAGTCTCCATGTGGATATTTATATTCATATATGAGTCCTTGCTTTGTCGATTAGGCATTTTCCTTACAATGTTGTGGATGAGTCGTTTGCTGTTGTAACACTGTAATACTATAGCAGATAATAAGTTTTCGTTATACTGTGGTTCATTACAGGTTACATTATTTTTAATTATGTTCTTAACACTCCCTATGGTTCTTCCTCCTGCTTCGTTTATATGGCTTTTTAATATATTATCAAGATTTTTATTTGGATGTTCAGTGTTAACAAATAACTGTTTCATATTTTAATATAATTTATTTATCAATAAATTAATTAATAAAAGTGGAATTAAATTTTCGAGCGGATTCACACATTACCAGAAGACACGCTGAAGAAGTAAGGAAACTGGAAAATTTGAACAGGAAAATAGTATAACTGAAAAATGGCACAGTATTGAATAATAGATGCATTAAAGAAGGACTGTTATCGTATATTAATTCCAAAACTTCTGACCCAACAGATGAACATCAAAAATGGTTCAAGACTAGAGAGGAAGGCTTCTAAAATTTGAGTAGAAAGCCAAATTACTTCCCTGGATAAACTCTGTGAAAAAGGAAGAACTATAACAGCTAAATAAATAAATTCGCTAAATAAATGCACAGAAAATAACGAAGTGAATAAATTAAATTAGCAGTAGTTAAGGAAATAGAAAATCTTGAACATAGAATAGTCAATAAGAAAAGAACCAGAAAACTGAACAGATTATACTAGGTAATGTTTACTTTCCTTTTAATATACCATCATATATTCTAATTATATTTCCTAAGGTACTAACTAGAGAGATTTGAATTTTTTTCTGTGACCGTGTAACTACTATAGGGATTAACTGAAACAATTTTATCAACAAATGATCATTTATTTGTAGTTCCTTACTATAAAATATTGTGATAGTGAAAAAAAAAGAAGTTTTTTGACATTTTACAGATCTACACATTTCTAGGTGTAGAACATATCACTTTCTACCTGCCGCTGTAGATGTCCACTAATAATTCTTTAAACACTCCTCAAATTACACTGTTTGACAAACCTTAAAAACATTTCACTGACACATAATTATTGTGGGTTAAATAACCTTATTCCTTATCATTAATATTATTATTAATATAATAATAATAATAATTATTATTATTATTATATTAATGACACTAGAGAGCGCTGGACCTTCAAACTAATTAGAGATGTCCGATCATGGATTGAGAGAGGTCATGGAGAGGTGGGATATTACCTCACGCAATTTCTGAGTGGACATGGTTACTTCCGCGCCTACCTGTGCAAGATAGGGAAGCACCAAACATCCGAGTGTCTGTATTGTCCAGCGTTAGATGATGTGGAACACACATTCTTTTCTTGTCCCAAATGGAACAGCCAGAGGAGAGACTTGATACAAAGGATAGGCATATTCTCCCCAGAAACGATCATTGAAAAAATGATCCGGAGTTCTGGGGCATGGAATATGGTAGATGGCCTAGTCAGAACGATATTGACGACGAAAAAGCGATATTTGGAAGAGCTAGAAGGATAATAAAGCAAGCATGCCTCACCTAAGGTAAGCTACGACCAAGCCTGAAGTAATGTGGAAAACAGTTCCAGGCTAAGTCCTAGGTGAAAAAGGGGGTGTTTTAGTTGGTAGTCTGGTTCATACTGGGAGCCCAGCACTATGTGCGTAAATGCATTTCACCTCCTTACCCAAAAAAAAAAAAAAATTATTATTATATTGAAACGTGCATATAAAATATTAAATTTGTATTAAATTAAGCATTGACATATTATAAATATTGTTTGATAAAAATTTTCAAAATGTGTAATATGGGAACAGGAAATGTACATTTAAAATGAGCACTACTAACAAAATAGAAGTAGTGGTTCATTGCTGAACAAGACCAGAGGGAAAGACCTCTAAATTACTTCCCTGTATAAACTCTATACTATTTTCTTCTTTCTGCTGTAACTTCTTTCATTGTGCTATAACAATATTTATATTTTCGCTAAAATTGACAAAATTGGTATAACTACATTAAAGCAAAATGAAACTATTAGATTAATTGTTCATAAGTTTGACAATACCTCTTCATCATAGCCATATTAAAATAAATGAAGCAGTGGAATTGATTTTCAATTATCATTTTAATACGTAGTATACTCACAGTACATAGTACCATTCCAGATTTTTATTGTATTCTTCTTCTTATTATTATAAATAACATTATTTATTTGTCGATAGCTGTGCTTATAATTTAGTTTTACCATAAAATACTATTATTTCAAATATATTCTGAGAAAGGTGAAAAAGAAGTAATAAAATAAGTCTTAAAAGAAATAAGCTCTTTTTATCTATACTGCTACCTCCGCAATGTATATGTAGAATAGGCACAGCAATAAATAAATTATTTATTCTTTCGTTCGTCCTACTATCCACAATTGAGATCTACCATCAAAAAGATAAGGCGTGTTTCTTGGCTGTTCTGTTCACTTATAGAATATTCTAGTTCTTTGCAGTAAGTGTCTAATACATATGCGTCAAAGTTATCCCTTTAGACCCCAAAGTCAACCCAATTTTGGCATAATACCAGATTGAAGTCTTAGTAGCTCTTCATAAGATGCCACAAAGTTGTACTAGATATACATGTTTTATCTACCCACTATATCCTCATATAGAAGACTCATATTCATAGAGACCTATTACCACCTAAAAATACCTCTACTTTCGTTTAGTATTGTCCAGTTCATACAACAGTAGCCTTTAAGTCTGTCTTAGTCTTGCTAATATGAACTGGTGTACCACATAGATAAACTGACCAGCTGGTATTACAACTGACATGCAGGCCAACCTGGATGAAGTCAACTTGTTAGATGTATCTTAATTGAAACTTGATACATCTAACTTGTATCATACATCTATTTGTCTTCATTGTAGTAATAAGTACTCTTTATCTAAAGGAAGTTCACTATTTATGTATTATTCGGAATAGAAGGCTGATTTAAGACCGTGATAATAAGCTGGGTGAATCTGTCTGATCTCTAAATATAAAAAAACTTTCTTCACAACCGGTCAAAAAGTTGGACTATGAAGAGATCCGTACTTAAACTGTTACTTCTCACTCCTGTTGAACCATTCGGAAAACAACTTTCTCTCTCTCTCTTTCTCTCTGTGTTCTATAAAAGAGATCATAAATAATTATTTCATTTTTACGTCAGCCTTTGTCACATACTGGACAAAACTTCTAACTCAACTCACCTTTCCCAAAAAAAAAAAAAATTATTAAATATTATTTTCATTTTTAAGAACAAGAAATATAAATATGAACAATTTTTCTTTCATTTATTCACCTTTAATTATTCAATATTCAAAAAAATAACTAGCAAATTTCACATAGTGAATAAGAAATTTATAGGGGAAAACACTTTAATGCATATATCATTAAGATAACTGTTTTCAACAATTGTCTAATCTAGAGTTTTAGGTGATTTTATAACCAGAAATGTGGAGCTCTGGTAAAAAGGTTCACACCATGAGAGGATTTATTGGGGATTGCGGCGGGGGTGTCGGTTGACCAGACTATTAGGGTCATGTAGAAACCACGTGTGAAACTCACACTAAATAAATTTGCAGTTATTAAATATAGCTTTATAACCATTATAATATTATTTTATGATAAATAGGAATTCACTAAACATTTTATTTATTAATTCGCTCACCAATATCTATATCAGAAATTTTACATCTATTTTTTCTTTCGCTGTTATTGAATATCATAATTTACTACTTCATAAGAAATATTTCAACATACATAAATTATTAATTCCAGCAAATTAAATATAACCGATTTTATATTGTTGATTACAACATGACTGTTATTGCTATTTAAAATAAATCATATTATACGACAAAATTTTTCTGGCATCCTGACTGAAGAGGGGACTGAATTTGTTTAAGTTCGAAACCCTATCAGTTATAATTTAAATAGAAAATATTACTCCCTTTCATTCTATTGCGTAAAAGTTCCTTTGATTTGTTTTTACTATTTCAGCCATCAGTTATTTCAATGGAATATATTTTTTAAACTATTGTATATCTATTCATTTTCTATATATTTTTATATATACGACTATTATTTTATAATTTATGAAAATTATATTGATCAGACAAGACGTAGAACATTGTACTGAATCATTTTATTTGCTTTCAGGCTCCATTCATTTGTTTGTTACTTCAAGGAGATTATCGGTTTCTATGTAAACTGTGCAAAAAATATTTATGAGTTTTACAAATGATTTATGAGCTTTGTAAAAAATTAACTGACAGAAGGCTTGAAAAAAATATCAATTTTACACACATCAATAGTACTTTCTTTTCTGATGAAGTAAGCATGTAAACAGACAAAAAATGTTAAGGCCATGACAAAGCAAACATGTTGATGTCAAAAATATGAAAAATTTAACACAACTCTTATTTCAAAACGAAATCTAATTGTCATTCCTTCTTATTTTTTTCAACGTCTGCACATTAGTTTTACATCGTATGTACTGTTTTAACGACAAAAATGTAGCTCATTTGTTATTTACATCTATATAATTTGGTGAGGTAAGCATATCATTATTTCTTATTTAAATTTTGCATATTATTCTATTGATTAAACTTTAGGAGTTCTAAGTTTTTTTCCTAACAAATATTATTACTGTATGAACGATATGCTTTGCATACAAATAAGTATCCAACATGATGAGGCTAAGAACAAACGGTTTTATGTATTTTTTCAGGGCCATAAGATTGTATACCCACAGTTGCCCTCGATTTATTCATGCAGACTACATCTGAAAACGTCGACCTTCGGAGAGGACGTTAAGCCATCGGTCCATAGCCTCTACATTGCCAGATAGTCTTTAAAGATCGCTACTCTAAATACACTTAAGTTAGGCAAAAATTTAGGGTTCCCCATGTAGAATGTTAGTTATGTGGCGTCACTAAGGGCTAATGTTTAGCCTATGTCTGTTCTCTAGTGGGACTACAACTGTAACCTAACCTACCTCCGGCATACAAACTGTAAAGTTTTGACGAAGATTAATAGTCCAGATTTCACTATTTATTATTAATAAATTAATATTATTTATTAATTTTTTTGATTAATTTTACTCACAGTGCTTAAACTTTAGTAGACCAGTTTTACTCCTGATGACAATGTATGTCAAAGTATGGTTAACTGAGATTTTCTTCTTTCCTAGTTTCTCGTAGTTTTTTAATTCACAACTACATATTAAACTAGCAACAACTTGTGAAAGAATATATATTGAAACAATATCACAAGGTTGAATACCTAGAAATCTCAAATTAATAATATTTTATATGACCTTGATAAACCTACCATTATTGACGAGTTGTATAAAACACTTTTGGTGAAAAAATTATTGTTGTATCTAGCTTTTGAAACATGGATTGTACGTTGATATGTTTTTGATGAAAGTGAAAACATTTCAAAGGATACCAGAAAAAGTGGTAGAAAGTTGTTAATTTAATTACAAGTTCATCTAAGTGACAATACGCCCTCCGACTTTAGCAAAGGGTAAAATAAATACCACCTTCATCCAAACAAAAATCCTTTCATGAGATATTATGTTTAATAATTTGAAATTGCATTATTGTATTATTTTAAATAAATATTGAAAACAATTAATAGCCAAGATATTTATATTGAATTTTGTTCTATGATTGATTACAGCGTCACAGATTATTAGAAGGAGCATTACTAGGTTTAGTTGTGAACACAATTACATTATTCTAAGAACAGTAATTTCTATACTTAAGATAATAGTAAATTATTGCTGTACTCTTAAGTAGTAGTTTGCACTGAAGTCCTTTAAACAGCATATGGTTTGAAAGTATAATAATAAAATGGACTAGCGAAGTAAAATGGCATTTGAACCTATCTATTACTTGTTTCCATTTTCTTCCAATATTAACCACTAAAAGTATACGACACTATAAATATTCCTAAATGGAACATTTCATAAGGAATAGGTACCATTATTTTAAATACTTTCATCTTTTTGGCGGTGAATGTAGTCTCAGCATTAGATGAGACATTAACGTGCCATCCCATTTCAAGTACCGCCATCGAGTCCACTTCTCCATCAAATAACAGCTAACTTTAGCAACCATGAATTTTTTTTTAAAGTTATATGTATGTGGTATGAGAAACACTTACCATAAAACTCGGTAGATACTAAAGCAGTTCCAAACACATTCATAAATTATGTCTCTTCTACCACCATATGTCAAATAACGCTTCAACTTACCCAGTACTTCTATTTTTTTTTTTTTATTCATTCAATTGATTTATCGGCAGTATGAAATGACGTTACGTTTACAAGATATAACTCAATGTAAAAATGGATAAACATTTTTTGACAAATAAGGCAACTTTGTAGAACAACAACAAAAATCTGAAATGGTTTACACTAAACTTTATTATAAGTAAACATAGTACTAAACACTTTAACAAACATTGAATTTTGTTTTATTTTAATGTATTTATCATGCCACTTAATGTCAAACTCTCTTGCAATATATCATCAAATTCATTGATTTTAGGTTTTAATTTGTTTTATTTTGTGGCTATATCCATGTAAAAAGAAACTCAAAATCACTAACCGAGAACGATGTGACGTGTGATTACTGTTATTGTAAAACAAGGGACTGTAGTTCAAGAAGGGACTTCAAGTCTGTTTTTGAAATATCTAACTTAGGTTGGCCTGTATTAGGGTAGATCTCCTCTAGGATGAACTATATTGTTTTATCAACTGGTACATTTGTGAAGAGGGCTTCAACGTCCAGTGATACTGTGGCGCCTGTTGCGTTCAAGGCTTTAAGTAACTCTAGGAAATCTATAGATGAATTAAGACTAAAGTCCTTGGGTACAAATGGTGTTAATAATTGGTTAAGTTTTTTGGCCAGGAGATAAGTGGGTGTAGGTATTTGACTTATTATTATTATTTGTACCCAAGGACTTTAGTCTTAATTCATCTATAGATTTCCTAGAGTTACTTAAAGCCTCGAACGCAACAGGCGCCATAGCATCACTGGACGTTGAAGCCCTCTTCACAAATGTACCATTTGATAAAACAATACAGTTCATCCTAGAGGAGATCTACCCTAATACAGGCCAACCTAAGTTAGATATTTCAAAAACAGACTTGAAGTCCCTTCTTGAACTCTGTACGAAAGAGGCGGTTTTTACATCACCCCAGGGAAAGATGTATAAGCAGATAGACGGTGTAGCCATGGGATCACCTCTTGGTGTTCTATTTGCCAATTTCTTCATGGGACGAATAGAAAAAGACCTGTTCCGTAGAACAAAGAAGCCTTGTATCTATGCCAGATACATCGACGACATTTTCGTTTTAGCTGACTCCGCAGATGAAATAGCCCAATTACGCATAAACCTTGAAGAAGCATCAGGACTTCGATTCACCTCAGAATACGCTGCAGAAGGGAAATTACCTTTCCTGGATATTCTGATACACCAGAAATCCGGTGACTTCAACACTGAAGTTTACCGGAAGCCATCAAACCCTGGTCTCTGTCTAAACGGCCAGAGTGAGTGCCCAGATAGATATAAGGTGTCTACAATTAATGCTCATATAAAAAGGGCACTCACCCACTGTACAGACTGGACACTCATATACAACGAAATTGACAAGTGTACACAAGTCCTTGTCAATAACGGATTCTCAAATAAATCAGTGGCCAATGCAGTTAGAATATATTTAGAAAAATGGCACAACAAAAATATGAAGAACAACCGAGAACCTGGAGAACAAATACAGCTCTTTTATAAATCGTATATGAGCACCGAGTATAAACAGGAAGAACGAGCCCTTAGGAAATTAATTTATAACAATGTTGAACCGACTAACGAAGGTGACACACTGAAGATCACCATCTACTACAAGAGTAAAAGGACTCAAAACTTGCTAGCTTCGAACCATCCGAGAGTTGACGTCTCAGACCTCAATCGTAGTCATCTAGTGTACCAATACACTTGCACCAGAGGGAACTGTGCAGCCCTGCCCTCTAGGTACATCGGGATGACTAGGACGAAACTGTCAAGACGTCTGACTCTCCATCTCACGACAGGAGCACCAAGGAACCATGCAGAAGAGGGACATGGTATTCCCCTGTCTAGGCAGAACCTGGTTGAGGGTACTACCATCCTACATGTTAATTGCGATTACAATAGACTTAAAATCTTAGAAGCTCTGTACATTAAAGACTTCTTGCCTAGTTTAAATGTACAAAGTAATGATTTCAATGTAATTCCTAGTTTTAAGAATATAGATAATTTTTTTAAATTAGTTAGAAAAGAGGGCGATAACCGAGTTCGGTTGAGTTGAAGGGCCATAAGTTTTTTTTTTTTTTTGTTGACCTGCATTCACCCCTACTCCACCCTCACCACCAACTTTCACTTCGACAGAAAGCAGTTTTCAGTTGGCATTTAAACGCCAAAGTAGTCAGTAATATGTATATTTAGTTAATAGAAGTAGTTTAAGAACCTGATGATGACCCATGGGGCCGAAAGCTTGTTGTTATCTTAGTTTAATCTAGTGTAGTGTTTAATTAAATATAGTTATCCCCAGTGAAGTGGTTATTTCCAGCCTTCTGAATGTCGTTTGCTAGTTTGCTTTGGCAATTATCACCTTCTCAAAAGAAAATTGTAAGGAAAATAGAAGCTATAAGTAAGAAAGTCGTGAACGCAGAATCTGCCATTAAATTCAATAATATATGCTTGAAAGAGGACTTGCTGCCGAAATACACTAATATATATATATATATATATATATATATATATATATATATAACCGAAACGTTGGCAACGACAGTTTGATTTTTTATCCTAGAAAATTGACCAAATTCCGATTAGAGAACATACCTATTCTATTAAACGGTCGATATATTATTGAATCTGTTATATATATATATATATATATATATATATATATATATATATAAGCTGTATGTATCCAAATACTATAAAAATTACCATGCGGCGCGGTCACTTTGAAATTATAAATGATGACCATCATATGACCAACCCGTTCACATAAAGTTGCCCATGGCTGTTCTAGACAGTAAAGTCATTGTCATTTCTACGAGTATATATGCATTTTTTCGGGCCTCCCAGCTTCCGATGTTACATGAATACTCATATACAAAACTGGTCTCTCGACTCCTTGACACTTAATGTGTTCTTCACTACCATTTTACTAATAAGTCTGTCGTTATGCTCACATTGTCAGAGGTGATTCCATTCTGCAGATAGCGTTTTAGATTGTTTTGCCATCAAAATATTTGTTTGAGTAACTATTGTATGAATTTTGAGTAGCCAGTAATAAATATTCAACTAGGTGATTCTTATAGAATATTGAAGTTGTTTTCAGACCGACCCGGATTAGCCAGGTAGAAGGAGGGTTCAACCACCCTACTTTAATCCCCCAAAATTCTCCCAGATACAAGGGTGATGACAAACTAAACCTTCAACTACAATTCCACCTTGTCTATATAAACTCACCTATCCACAAAGATACCCATTATTGTCCTGAAGGTGAATGTAGAACATTGTAAACATACCGACGATTAATATACGTGTTAAATTAATTAGTTTTAACGAAAAGAAGAGAACAAACGTTCGAAAATTATAGAAAATTTGCAAAAAGCAGATACAAGCCAAATATGGAGCGTTATTTAACAATATATGTTTAAATTAAGAACTGCTACCAACTTTTTAAATATATATATATATATATATATATATATATATATATATATATATATATATATATATAGACAAAGAAACATAGAGAAATCGAAAGAACACACTTACAGTCTCTAATTTTCGGTTTGAACCGTCTTCAGGAGAGATAAGAGAGGGAAACCAAGCACACTGGTTCAGAGACGGTTGAAGACCCTTTTTTGTCCGTTTTGGATCGTATTTCCAAACTATGGTAACCATACTGGTAATGTATGGTAATATATGAGTATGATTTCAACTATGGTATCAAACAAACAACATATTTTGATGCAACATTTTTAATCAAACTCATATTACACATGTATTATTTATTATTCAGGATTAATGAACCATCATATTTTTGCTAATTGAACCATCTACTTTGTCAAAGTCAAATAATATAGATTAACACTATATATTTAATTGGTATTTATTGTTTTTCCATGTTAATGTCCTCACGCCTTACTATCAAAATCTCACAGATGTAGAACGTTCTACTTGGTAACTTGCTTATCTGTTTTAGTCTTGAGAGCCTCAAGGGATAAATTTGAGATAGGGGTTGTGACATGTCATTGTTATCTAGCCATTGCCACAGTTACCGCTCTCTCCACGTACCTAGCGCTTTTCAAACACAAATCATTTGCTTTCTCAGCTTCCTAGACAAATCAACCACTCCACACCCCCCCCCCCCCCCCCATCTGACATTTAGCTGCTGTTATTTTTATTACCATAGTAGTTCATCATTTATTGCTCCGTGTCTTTTAACGAAATCCGAACTATAAGGTCTTGGTTTTCAAACCAATATCATAGATTGCTCATGTAATTATGTAATTACATGTAATAAAACTAACATGTAATGTTTTTAATACAATTCATTTTAAATAAGCTACTATATATTAAAAAATTAGATATATTTATATGAGTTATGTTAAAATATACATTAAAAGTTAGATATTTTGCCCATAGAAATGCAGATAATTATGCAGGTAATGTTTGCACATGTTTAAAATAAATAAAAGAAAAACGAATATTAACTAAATTAACAACATGAATATTAAACAACATATAACTAAATACAACTGTCTTGAATAACAGGTGAAAGTATAATGAAGGATGAAGAAATGATATTAATGAAGGGGTATATCACATGCGGGTTGGTATTGGACAATATATGGAGATGAGTCAAAGTACGAAATAAGTGAAGAGTGTAATAGTAATAACTTGGTGATTCTTCATTTTATTTTTATCAAAGCAAAAAACAGAACAAACGTAAAAAAAAAGAAAATTAAACAAGTAAGAGAAAGATAGTAAAACACAATGAGTTGATGGGTGCCAATATCTGAAATTTTAAAACTATTCAGGAAAGGGACCTTTTACATATCTGCTGTATTATTTGTGTTAACGTTGACTTAAACATTACAATTAGAAAAGGAAGGTTAATACGAAAATAAAGCACCAATGAAGTTTATAATGACTTGTGTTAATAAAACCAATGATTTTCCAAAAAGTAACCGATGTCTCAAAAAAAAAAAAAGATTTAAAATAGAGAAATATCATAGTTTTTTACCATATATCAATTTCTTACATCAGTAGACATCATCAACTACTTCAGGGGCCAGGTTAACTCAGTGGTTGTTCACCTCTAAAGTAGTAGGTCCCGAGTTCAATGCCCACACTGGCACTCGATTTATTCACGTGGGAGGTGAATAAATCTGACTACGTCGTTTCTCGTAGAAGACGTAAAAATTTCGGTCTCGAGCCTGTACGATGTCAGATACTCGTTAAACTCTAAATAAACTTGAGTTAGGCAAAATTCAGGACTCCCAATGTAGAATCAATGGGAGACGTAATATTTCTGGATGAATCAGCATCGGTCAGTCCGCTTAGCCATCTACAAAATAAAAAAAAATCTTATTCACTAATGTCCTTTTTAACAATTTTGACTTAACTGTTCCCATATAACTGAGAACAAATACCAGTCTAATATTGGCTAAACCAGTGTATATATATTTCCTTGCCGATAATATTAAACTTTTTGCTTTTATTATTACTTCTTATTCACTAATGAGTTTTAAAAAAGTAAATTTAAATTAACTATTTTGAATTGCCATTTTTCTTACTTAAATAATATATCAAAATTTTATTTTGTTAAATACTTTTATGTGGATTCATTCATTTGGATGAAGGCATAAACACCTTTTTAATTATCTTAACAATATATGTTGTTGAAGAGAAATATGATGGTTTTGAATTATTCCTCTTAGGTACCCAACACATTTGACTATTTATTCATTACTACCCATCCCATCCTATTTCTATTGAGAGATCTTTTTTTAATCGAGTTTTCTAGATATTTCTATCAGGTCTATTCTTTTAACCATAAATATTGAACAATCTATTCAGCTGGTTGAATGTTCAAATATCCAGCTGTGTTTATCGATAATAATAAGAAGAAGGGAATTAATACAATGTAGGACAGACTGTCATTTAATACCACTAAATTCCGAGTTCTTAACTTTTAACGTTGGTTTCTTAAACTTTTACCTGAGTTAAAATTGTTGAGTATTATCTTTTCTTCATGATTAATGGAAGCATTACGAGTTCTTACTAAAAAATTGTCGTATAACTAGCTGGTAATGCCTGTGGTTTCGTCGAAGTAAACTCAGATTGTGAATGGAACAGATTGTGATTCTTATGATGTCTCTGGGTAAACGTGGACGAAGCTGCTGAGTATACCAACTAGTTGTTTAAAAAATATACTATGAAACCTTAATGTGTCTGTCAAACTCTCATGAAGACTGACATTATACCACACTGTTTAGCATGGACTGACTTCAAACTGCTGAACAACTAAAAGGAAAGGTAACTAGTTTAATCAGGTGAAACAGCACTCGTTAAATTACATTTTACAATTGCAAAACTTCATTTTAAGGAATATCAATTGATTTATTATATTATAATCTAACTAATAACTGTAATAAATAAGTGCAGCACATTAACCTTTAATAGTTAAAAATAATTTGGTTATAAAGGATAAAGGTTATGAATGATTATAAAGGAACCATTTTTGTCTACCCTCCTAAAATAGATACATACATATTTCTTGGTACTTCAGAGGGGAAATACCCAGCGATGTTTAATGTTTGAAGACAAACAATGAAATGAATGGAAATGGATGTCACAGATGCGATGAACCAGATACTGGATACCCCATCCCACTGGTATCCCACTCATACAGATCCAGACACACACACACATAATGCACCTACCCATCCACCGATTCCATTTGTGCAGGGATAACACATAATCGTGAAAACAAAGCTGATCTTTGGAATAAATTACAAATTGGAACTATGACTGAGATCTTTTACCTAGACGTCAAATAGGGACGTTTATTTAGTTAGGATAATATTAAACACTGTTAAAATGAAATTTTTAGTTATTAAAAATGTGAGGGTAGTCTTATGAAATTTCAATATTTACTGGCAAGAATACACTTACATACGTTTTATTCATATGAAAGTTTTGATAGTCCTATTAGGTAATTATTTAGTAAATTTCCGCAATATTAATGTCATACATCAGTCTATGAACAGATATAACGACATTTAAAAGTCAGAGACACTTTACAACTTTAATTCTTAGCCCCTAATAAATACACTCACAAAATGTGAAGCAAGCTATATTCAACTTTACTATAAGATAAAATCTTATAAACTCATTGGAAATCTATTCAATTTTAAATTTATTTTAATATGGATATTGTATAAATGTACTAACAATCTTTGTCTTAAAAGCGCTATCAAACTGAGATACAATCAATTTAATAACACCATTCATTATAAATGTGCTTATATCCATTTATCAGTTATAACAAAAAGGAAAATATTATTCGGGAACAATCTGACAAGTTACAGTAAGTAACGATTAATAATAACTTACATATAAAAACTTAATATCTGTAACTATTTGTATAATATTTCAATTTTCTATATTCTAATCATGATCTTTTTATAATGGTATATTCATGTTAACGGCATACCTTAAGATGCAATATTAAGTTCCTAGAATCTCAAAAAGGGTTAGTTCCATTAGTACAAATCTAAAACTATATTGTACCTGTCCAATTTTTCAACATCACGTGAAGACAATAGGGTTGTTTTTCACAACAAGAGCTGTATGACTGCATTTTTTTTTACGATTTATCTGGTCTTGTAACTTGTTAAGGGTTCCAAATAGTCTTGATAAGCATACTCTCACCATCATGCAGGCAGATATCGTGAAAAAAGTATTCCGGGGATATCAAAACCTTTAAAACCATATATGTAAATATATCAACGTCCAAACCACAATAACAAATGTGAAAAAGAGAATAAGATCTTTCAATTGCAACAAGCAGTTTTCGTCAGAGTCAAATCCCAACATTGGGATTTGTCAGTTTGTCATCAGAGATTTGTCATGTCATTGTCAGAGTCAAATAAGCTGGGATTTGACTCTGACGAAGTCTGCTTGCACGGTTAAAAATCTTAGACTTTTTCTCATTTCTTATCGTGGTTTGGACACTGATTGTTATTTCACGTGTTCGTTGTGAAAGTTTCTCGACCACTGATATTTCAAATTCACATAAGGGGTTATTGAGGATTTTGTATGAGGAGTTGTATGTTTTCTTGGTGGTCCTTTACATGGTATGTCTCTTCTTGGTGGTCCTTTTGACAGTTTTCAAAGACTTCTAATGAAGAAGCATATTTCAATTTGCAGAGAGAATGTTAAACTAGCTTTTTCCGATTCTAACTGGAAGAAGAGAATAATGGAGTCTCAAGTTCCTAATGTTTGGAAGGGTTTCATGTTGGATTATTGTTATGAAATGCTAAGGAATAAACGTAAAAAAACAGTTGAATTTCAAAAAAGAAAACTTAATTTATTGATAGTGAACAGTGAATGGCATAAGTGTGCTAACAATAAACTTGTTATTAATCTATCAAAGAAGTCTTTAAATGATATTGAAAAATCTGCTTTGGGATATGGTTTCAGCTTTGCGCCCGATGACAAAGGTGTCAATTACATACAACTAGCTAAGGGTTTTAGCCAGTTAGAAAAGTTAAATTTCGATGAAGCAAAATTAGCTTTATGCAAAGGTTTTATTTATGGCTCTATTAAAGAACAGGTAGCCCATTGTCCTAGAAGGTTCTCTGTAGTTTATCAAAACTTAAAAAAGAACAAAGAAATAAAAATAACAAAAGCCGATAAATCTGGAGCTATAGTATTAATGGATATGCCAGATTATATTTCAAAAATGGAAAATTTGTTATCTGATTCCACTACTTATGAAGCGTTAAATTCCAATCCTACTGAGAAGTGTAATAGTTCATTTAATAGAAAATTAAAGAGTATTCTTAAGAATAATAAGGAGTTGATCGCCAGTTTCACTACTAGATCTCCCTCCTTGCCTTATATGTATGGGTTAATAAAAACACATAAAGATGGTAACCCGGTTAGACCTATTGTTAGCTCGGTTGGATCTGTGGGTTACAAATTATCTAAATGGTTGGTACGCATTTTGTCGCCTTTGGTTGGTACTATTTCCCAGAGCCATATAAAGAATAGTTCGGACCTTGTCTCAAAATTGAACTCACTCTCTTTTCACAACTGTACTTTGATGAGCTTCGATGTGAAATCTCTCTTTACAAATGTTCCTGTTGAAGATGCGCTGAATTACTTAAAAACAGAATTAGATACAAGAAACTTTAGCATGCCTATTTCGGTGCCTGTCCTTATTGAAATAATTCGTCTTTGTGTTTGTGATTGTTGTTTCTCATTTAGGGATAAATTTTATAGGCAAAAGTTCGGTTTGGCCATGGGAAATTGTCTTTCCCCAGTTTTAAGCAATATTTTTATGGAATGTTTTGAAATGAAATTTCTTCCTAGGATTTTGCCAAGCAATGCTAGTTGGTTTCGATACGTGGATGATGTTTTGTGTGTTTGGCCGGACAATGAATGTGTTGCAGATTTTTTGAATACTCTTAATAAGTGCGTTCCATCAATTGAATTCACTTTAGAACTTGAAAGCAATAATAAGTTACCTTTTCTTGATTTAAATTTACATCGTTTTGGGCATAATCTAAGATATAGTATTTATAGAAAACCTACCCATGTTCCTTCTTATGTGCATTTTTTCTCCGCTCATCCATCAAATGTCAAAAAAGGTGTTTTCAGAAATATGTTTTTAAGAGCGTTAAAATTGTGTAGTGAAGAATTCCTGAATGATGAAATTGAAAACATCTATCAAATTGCCTCATCATTAAGATACCCAAGATCCCTAATAAACAAAGTTTTGAAAGAAACTAAAGAATCCTTAAGAACAAGAAATGAGAAAGAACCCTTTACAAATAGAAACCTTCTGGTTGTTCCCTTTAATCAAACTCTAAGAGACATCCCGGTATTTTTGAAAAAAATGGATATTTCAGTTGTTTTCAGTAGTGGTGGGAAATTATTAAACAGACTTGTAAATAATTGTGAAAGAAAAGAAAAGGAAGGTTGTGTTTATAGGATTCCTTGTAGAGATTGTGATTTTTCATATGTTGGACAAACGGGAAAAAGTTTGCTTACTAGAGTGAAGCAACATAAATACACTATTAGGCGGCAAGAAGAATCAAGTGCCTTGTTCCAACATATTAATTCAAAAAATCATTCAATAAAATGGGAAGATTCCAAAGAATTGATATTTCTCTCATCTGATGTGGAAAGGAACTTAGTAGAAAGTGCCCTAATTAAGTATAATTTTGATAAACTAATAAATATAAGTCATGGGCTTTTTAGATTGGATGAAATTTTAATTGAAGGTATAGTTAGGCAAATTGGTCCTGTGGGTGACCTTCAAAATGTACTTGCAACGTTGAACATGAACTCTGACCAGATTGTGGATTCTAATAATAGAACATAATTTTTATTTGACTTATTACTTTCTCATGTATTCTTGTTTTGTTAATAATTTAATATTGTTTATTTTTTGATATTGCATTAATTTAATTTGTATCTATTTGTTTATATTTATTATATATTGTTTATAGTTAGGAATTATATATAACACTTGTTTCTTATTCTATTTATATTTTTATATTTTTATTTTAATTAATTTTCTTATTGTTCATTTTGCATTGTTTAATTGTATTGGGTATTTTTTGTTTTTCTCTTATTATGCCTTTTCGACTCTTGTTTTCCCAGCTGTTTAGTTACCTTCCTTGTACATACCTTTTATGTTACTTTCTAGTTCTTACCTTGTTTGCTCTCTGATGACATAAATTGAAAGGCCTCAGAGCATTTTTTCCATCTGTTTTCTTTTTTTTCCTTGTGGTTTGTTTTCATTGATTGCATCACGTGTTTATTGTGATTTATCTGCATATATATATATATATATATATATATATAATTCTACTCAAAGGGACTACTTCTGCCCGATGACGACGAATCTCGAAATATCGTTGTGAGTCTTTTTTGTGTGTGTTTTTATCTGCTTTTCTCTTTCCTGTGTCAACTATATATATATATATATTAGTGAACGTTGGTAGCAATCCTTCTTGCAAATATTTTTCTAAAAAGTTTATGCCAATTTCATGCTTGGTTACCTTTTTAGAGATACTATCTCGCATGAAATTGGCATAAAATCTTTAGAAAAAAAATATATATATAAAATTCTCTTTTTTCATGATTATAATAATTTTTTAATAACTAATAAAAAAATAGCACATGTATCTTTAAAATTAGAATATTATTCATTAAAAGTATTGATACAGAACATACATATAATTTGAATATTATGATGTGATACTTATATTATAAATTTATAACTATAACTAAAATATGGTATATATTATAAAATTAATTCTTTGTAAAAAATTAATTTTTTTTTTGAAAATATTTAAAAGTCTAATAAACAGTTCTGTTTGATTTTGATGAACAGTTTTCTAAGTCAATTAAACAAATCCAAGAAGTAGCACAGGTAGGCGTTATTAGAAGTTATGTTTTAAGTTGTTGTTGGTCTATATTGACTCAACCAACCGTCAGTAATTAGTGAACTTTATATCGTAACTTTTTAATTTTACTCAAATGCCATACAAAAAGTTTTGCTGTCATAGTTTAAGTGGTCTGCTGAGTAAAAATAATTCCTTGTTTTACAAACTGTACTAAAATAACATCTTTTTTTAAAATAAATTTTACTTAAAAAATATATCAATCATTTTCCAGCTGAGAGCTATTTTTGTGTTTAATTACATTAGGATCTGTCAAAAGGCGTGATCAGTATTAGGTTCAAGAATTTTTATATTCAAACATAAGTCAAAATTTTTCCGCAAAAATACACCTTTTTTTCATTAAAATATTTGAAACTTCATAGTAATAGAGAATTATAACTTTCTAGTCTTCGTCTTTTAGGAGAATTTTTTTCCACTTGATAGAGCAAATATCTCAAATGACATATAAGTCCCATAACTATTAATTGAGGAATTTTAATGAAAAAAATGTAAAACATTGGTTACGGGGTCTATCTATCTATTGACTATAAGGTATCTATTAGACATTAGGGTTTTATTACGCCACAGGTCATAACATCTGACAAATAGATATATAGATTTTAGCAAGATAAATTACCATATTATTTTTTTGAATTATTAATAATTCTGAAACATGGAAAAGAAACTTTGTAGATCTCCATGTCAAAATGGAAATTAATTTTAACCAAGTTTTCTGGTCATTTCAAAAAGTTGAAATATTGTACTAAATTTAGCCATATGATAAATTTGCATGATACATATTCAGATTCTGTTTATTACTTGCATTATAAATACCCTTATTCTAAATTTTCCCACTTTCAATATTCTAAGTTCTAATATTCTAGAACTTAGAAAACTGGAGGTGACAACATTATGCGTAAGAGAAGAACTGTTGGTTTGTACAACAATTATTTAAATTTTGCATGAAATTGTAGGCATTTATTGTTGTAAATGGACATCAAAAAATTAAAAAAATGAATCTTTAAATTGATTATTCATGAGATAGATTACATTTTTGTCATTGATTTTGACAAAATGATTACATTAAAATAAACTGAATAATGAAATTATACAATATCTTGAACAATTAAACAAGGAATACACATACGTTGATTCTTAATGGATCTGATTATATCTTTACTTGTAATAAAGTTGATTTCCAATTGAAATTTGTTTAATTACAACTGTACTAAATTACCTATATGTAGAAACATGCATATCTTAAACATCGCGTTGCTCATTACCTTAAATAAAAGTATATCTAAGAAAGATTATCAGATGAGAATATTTCTCCATTGAATGAGAAAAAGTGCTGTAATTAATGCGAATCGTTGAGAGAGTGCAGTGAGAAAAAAAAAAGGGAAGAATAAATATTAGGTAAAAAGATTTTGTCTGCAGAGAAGTTTTCTAAGCCTCGTTCAAGAACATTCAGTTTACTCTTGTGATTTTCATATAAAACTAACTTTGCAAGTTTTTCTTACTCTTGACTTACTCGTTCGTAACCTAAAATAAAGTAGTATTTGAGATTCTTAAATAGGAGTTTGTAGCACAAATAAATATATTTTCCTAAGTATAATTTATATAGATTGGTTTTACAATTTTATTTGTTTAGTTATTATATCTATTGTTTATCCACACTTAATTTCACTCATCGAAAGATGCTAGTAAAGGTTATTAAACCGCTTCTCAAACAAGATGAATAGTGATGAGGTTTAACTTAGCCAGCCCTCACGCAGGAACAAGTTAACAAATATACGAGGTGTGTAAATAAAGTAGTGAGACTGGCAACGTCGCTTTCGATCTGGCAACGCTGGAGACGCGTGGCCTTGAGTAGCGTCAGGTGCACGTGTGATGCATCTCCAGTATGAATCTGAACTCGCCACAGTCATTTGTTTGTCCGTAGCGTTGGTTTTCGTGAAATGGTTTTTTCTTGAGCGTTTTAAAAATGAGTGACCTCAAAGTTGAGCAGCGGTGTGCAATCAAATTTTGCTTCAGACTTGGACATAATGCAACCGAAACTTTTGAAAAACTTCAGGAGGCCTATGGAGAACGTGTTTTATCAAGGGCACAGGTTTTTCGGTGGTTTAAGGAATTTTCAGAAGGAAGAGAGTCGATTGAAGATGAACCACGAAGCGGAAGGCCTTCAAGTGCAAACACCGATGAAAATGTCAACAGAGTACGGAACCTTGTGCGTTCAGATCGACGCTTGACAGTCAGAATGATCGGGGAACAGTTGAATTTGAATCACACCTCCGTTCATCACATTTTGACCAATGAATTGGAGATGAGAAAAATTTGTGCGAAAATGGTTCCGAAAAACCTTTCCCAAGACCAAAAGGATCTCAGAAAGGGAAGGAGTTTTTGGCCAGTAAAAACATTCCTGTTGCTCCTCAGCCTCCTTATTCACCAGACTTGAGTCCTTGTGACTTTTTCCTCTTCCCGAGATTGAAAAATCACCTCAAGGGAACTCATTTCGGGACACTGCAAAACATACAAACTGCTGTAACCGACCAGCTGAAGGCCATTCCAGAATCCGAGTTCCAGCAATGCTACAATGATTGGAAGGACCGTCTCCAGCGCTGTGTGGCTTCCGAAGGGAACTATTTTGAAGGTGACAATATCACATTGTAATTATATTTGAATAGAAAATTTAAAAAAAATCAGTCTCACTACTTTATTTATACACCTCGTATTAATAGCATTCATAATTCTACAAGCTTTATACTAGTATACTTACTATTTGTTAAAAAAAAATCACTGGTGCAGGAAATAAACTCATCAACCCTTACTTTTCAAAACGACATAACCAATTTTCAAATAATAATAATAACTATTATGACTGCAAAACTTTTACGACTGGAGATTTTGTTTTTATTAAAAATTACATTTAAGTAAACCGTAATCTGTTAGTCCCAGTTCTATGAAAAACTATAAAAACTATTTATGAAGTTGTTTTGAATGGATTTTATGAATTAAAGATATGAAATATCTTCTAAGAAGCAGAATTTTTTCAACTCTTTCCTTTTCCCCCTCATGAAGAGTAAACTTGTACACTGCTTACTCACATCATTAAACTAGCGATTCTATTGTGTTTTATTGTTATTACTGTTTAAATATGTGTAATTTAATTATCACTATAGTAGATTGAAATCACATCATAGCAATCTTATACATAGTTTTATCTTATATAAAAAATATATAATAATTCTGGTTATATGTTAGAGAAATATTTCTACAATGAGAGACTGTTGATAAATCCCGATTTTTATAGAGAAAAAGATATGAATTCAAACAATATATTATTAATAAGCAAAATAAATATGGTATCAAACTGTTTGATACGTTGATAACAAAGCTGCAGCATATATTGGAGCTGGAACATTTGACAATGTTTAGACTTTTGAACTTAGTGAAATTTCTCTGCTTCTTCAAAAGTACTGAATGGTCTTATCAATTGAATTGAAGGTTCAGCAGAAATATTACTACATATCACTCTTATACTTCAATTATATTAGCAACAAGACAAAACGCCATCATCTTACATTGGTGGATTCTTAAAAAGAAAACTCATATTGGTTCATGTTTTCAAGTAAGGAAAAAGTCAAGTAAGAGTGCATTACAGATTCAAAAAAAGTAATCTTTTAACAATGTTGTATCACTCTTAGAAGAAATAAAAAGTTGTGATTCTCTCTAGCATGAACTTTAATCAAATGAATGTTTTAATGAAAGAGGGAAGTGATAAATATATATTTCAATAAAACAAAGTAAGGCGCTGTGTCATAACCAATAATCTGATCTTTTTACAATACTGTATGCAAAACAAATTCAGATTTAAAGAACTAGGAAACATTAACAAGTATAGAATTACTCTACAAATTTTATAACAAATATGAAAAAAAGTTCATATAAATAATGTTTTAGCTGTTCCTAATTCTATACTTTATTAATAAATGCAGATTATTAAATAACTGTTTCAATCCCTTATTTTGATATAAACCCTTCAAACCAAAATCTTTTGTAAAATTCTTCATTGTCCCTTCTATATACCGAATCAAACAATTTATTCCGACCTCAAGTATCCAACAGTTCAGCAGGTAGCAATATCCTGCTATAAAGCGTTTCACAAAGAACTTCCAAAAACTAGTAATCCCTTAATTCTAACAATATCCTCCACAAGCATTCCAGAAATCCCAGAAGACGTCTGAAGAGGATGTGGCCAAGAGACTTATTACTATGAATTATTCTAAGTGATTTTTTTTATTTCTATTTATATCCACGCCAGGAAGTGTAGTCACTGGATTGCTTCTTCCCTCCTGTGTTCCCTCCTACATATGTGTTATCAGTGCCACTGGTAATGTAATACTTACATTGTTGTGACTTTGAGGAAATATAATTTAAAAAAAAGTCCTTATTTTAAACATAATTTACCGAATTAAGTCTTTTAAACACATGCTACAAATTAAACACAAATTTCCTGTTGGCTGCTCAGGAATAAAACATATTTTAATGAAATTCACACAATTTCATTTCATTATCACTATAGTATGTAGCAACCATTATAATTAGTATAATTTATTGTTTGTACATTTTTTGTTAACTATTTCTATGTTATAAAACTCCAGCACACATGCCAAAATACCACCAAATCATACATCAAACATAGAACCAGATCACTTCTAAATATGCAAGATAGATACAATCTCAAATATTTTCGTGGTAAATATGATTTATTTTAGTAACAAAAAAGTGGTTTTCTATATCATAATAGATATCATATTGCTTCTTAAAAATACCTCCAAATTACTTTTACCTGAACTTTAAATAGCAATTTTGTTTGATTTGAATTTGAAAAAAAATCACAACTTTCTAAAGTTAACAGTTTAGGAAAAAATCTTGGATGGCCTACACTCAACTTTACTATAACTTTTATATTAGAAATAGGTAAAACCGTCATACCTCGTAAGATGATCATGGAGTCGTTGTAGCGCTTTCTGACGTTGTCCATCTTCGATCGTAACAAATCGAGCTGTTATATATAACAGCTCAGTAGGTTTGTTGCAATCGAAGATGGACAACGTCCGAAAGCACTACAACGACTCCATGATCATCTTACGAGGGATGACGGTTTTCTAATGAAAATCATACTAACCTCAGCCGTATTAACAATATGCATCTATTTTACTATAAGTAAATATAATATCAAACTCGTTTTATTTTTATTCTCTTTTAGTTTAATGTGACTATCGTGATGAAGTTATAATATTTCTCAATATAATACTTCATATAACTTATAATATAACAGAGATGACACTCTGCTGAAGTATAATCAAACTTAAAGATAATCAATATAATGGTTTCATTTGTTTTATTAGAGCTATAAACATTGATTAGAAGTTAAAGATTTTCGGAAATCGCACATATAACCAGTAGAAGTGAGAAACAATTCTTAGAAGAGAATCATGAAGTATATTAAAGAACTTAAAATCTGAAGCTTATTTTAGAAACGAAAGAATGAAGCACAATAGGAGAGATATACAAAAGGTTGGAGTCCCACAAAGTCCATGCGGCCTGGCGCCTTTTTGTAGCACACTCCTCAGCTTTTTTAAAAATGCAGCTGAAGAATGGATGAAAAGGAAAACAGATAAAAGGTAGCCAGAAAAACGAGGCTTATTTTATTCTAAAAAGATCATTCAAATCGACCATAAATTTGTTTGGAAATTAATTAACCATAATATTAACTATTTATATTGTATGAGGAATATAACACGAGATATTATTATTATATATCACTTATTCAGGCTGCAATTAACATAATACGAATAATGCAGACCAAGTATCGAAGAGGGTTTGGAACGTCAGGTAACTCTTCACCTAGTAGTCAGTCCTCAATAAGTCTCTGAAATTGTTCACAAAAAAAATAAATAAACAAACATTTTCCCAGTTATGACAAATCTGAAATCGTTTATCTAAAATAATTTGACAAATTCTTCTTATTAATATCTAACTGAGGGCCTGAGACACATCGAAATCGTGCAAAGCGCTATGCTATATGACCTATCAATTTTTTCTTTTCGTTTTTGAAATCACCAATAAATTTAATTACATTATTGGCCTTCAAAATTATCCTTAAAACATTATGACATATTTTTATTGGTTATATGTTAAGTATGGTTCGTCAAAATTAATCATGCCCTTCATTGTGATTTCCTCGAATTCATGATAGACTGCGATCAAAAGTTAAGCAAATTGCAGTCAAAACCTGCATTAATCCTATGATATTAATTGCTTCTTATATAAACAGTAGTTAAGAAAAACAACGGTAGTCATATTTTACATCTAATTATAAACTCATCCCTTTAAATTACAATTATTTTATGTCAGTTTTGATATAAAATTTTTTTCTATATAACGTTATTTTTATATGGTCCCATACTGAATATAAGCAGAACAGCATACATGATATATATATATATATATATATATATATATATATATATATATAAAGATTTCACATAAACACGTGAAATAACAATCAATGATCAAACCACAATAAGAAATGGGAAAACAAGACTAAGATCTTTCAACCGTAACAAGCGGTCTTCCTCAGAGTCAAAAACCCAACTCGGTTATAACTATATTTTGTTATAGTATGTTCGTGTGACGTTCTGATGCTTACATGAATACATAAGATACACACACACACATACACACACACACACACACACACACACACACACACACACACACACACACACACATACACACACACACACACACACACACACCACACACACACACACACACATTTATACATATATATATATATTTATATATATAAGTGTGTGTGTGTGTGTGTGTGTGTGTATGTGTGTGTGTATCTTATGTATTCATGTAAGCATCAGAACGTCACACGAACATACTATAACAAAATTTCACAAAACACAGGTGAAATAAAAATCAATGTCCAAACCACAGTGAGAAATGAGAAAACAGACTAGGATCTTTCAACCGTAACAAGCAGTCTTCGTCAGAGTAAAATCTCAACATACTAACATACATCTGGTGGAACGTGAAACACATAAATGCAGAACTTCTTTACTCCTTGAAAGGTAACTCAACTGTTCTTTTGCATGAAGTTCCAAACATTGATTACGTTCTTACATTTGAAAAACCTTTTCAAACAAGTACTAAAAGAAAATAGTAACTAAAATTAAAAGATCCTTGAATAAAAAAATATTGAATTTCTTTTCAAAAATGTATTATAAAAATGATACTAAATTTAAAATTTTAATTAAAATCAGTTACTACACTTTTCAGAAATACATCTTTAGAATAAATATTTTCAAATCATAGCCATCTAAAATAATAATTCCTTTGCTTTAATTTAGCTTTACGTATATATTCAATAGCAATTTTTTTGGTATCGAATCTTGTTTTTTAAACCCTCTTTTCTTTTCGGACCTGTAATTATGATGAGTGTGGTCAAAAACCAATTGGCCCCATCCATTTCCTAATTGGGAAGTGAAATTAATAAATGACTGAAAATTATGTAACATTTTTAAAATTCAACGTGTCAAAATCCCTATTAATTGAATTCATTTAGTTTAGCCTTGTTAATGACATTTAGAAGCGATAAGTTTTAAATTTGTTAGCAATTCAATCCAGCTCACTGCTTAAAACACAAATGAAACATTTTCGTTAATAGGGTTGGAAATGGGCATGCAACCATTACCCTGTCGTGAAAAATCCTTTCATTTGCACAAAGGGTTGATTTTGATTACAGCAGTGAAGTTGCCCACCATGTTTTTGGCAGTCAGGCTAAAATAAATATCATCCTCTCTACTGTCATTCCTTTTAAACCTTTAATTACCTTTTTTTTTCTTAAAAAAAAAGTTCACTTAAGTAACCTGACGAGATTTTTTTTTTTTAGAATCTAATGTAATAAATTTAGTATAATGATGATAAAACATTAAGTGCAACATTTACTGGAATTTTTTAATATTTGTAAAATACTTTTTATTAAATTAGTTAATATAAACATTGTGATAAAAAAATACGAAAACAAAGGGAAAAATTGATATATTTTTTGATATTATATCCAAAATATAAGCCTTTAATTAATTTCGTTATATACATATAAAAATATTGTAAAAATAACGAAGTCCACATCGCTGGATAAAACATATACTAAAACCAGTATTTTAATCAACACTTTGTCATAAACAATAGATCAAAAGAGAAGATGAAGAAAGAAAATCACCAACGCAGGTACATAGTAACCATCTTTAAGAAATCTTTTGTTGCTTAACTTATATATATATATATATAAGAAAATTTCACAATAAACACATGAAATAACAATGAACGTCCAAACCACAATAAGACATAAGATATAAGAAAAAAGACTAAGACCTTTCAACCGTAACAAGTCATCTTCGTCAGACCCCAACTGAAACCAAAGGTGTAGAAACATCTGGTAAGTGGTTCAGAGGAGTGGGAGGGAAGAGAGGTATTTCAAAGAGTGTAAAGTGTATGAATGGACAATAGTCCAGGGAGAGATGTTAGAGTAAACAAAGAAGTACATGAAGAAAAAAGTAAAAAATTCTATACTTATATCGTATCATGAATCATTAGACCCAATTCCTAGCCTTGCGCGTAAACTTGATTTCAATATAGTTTTTTTCTATTCTTAATAATGTAAGCAATATGTTTATGATTCTCCTACAGTTTATTATCCCTCCTGACAACAATACTGTGAATCTTAGAGCATCTGAGGAGGCACACATTTGGTTGCTCAGGGAGTGTAGTACGCCTGGGCAAAACCATAAAAGATAAATTTGTTAAAAAAATTTATTTTTAGTTTTTTATTTTTAATCTTTTTTTTAAATATTTTTCACTGTGTGGTCTCAACTTTCTTTTTCTGTATTACTCGTACCTTTACTCCAACTATTAGTGTTTCACCTTCTTCATTTTTACGATTTTTTCACAAGAAAGTTTTTTTTTATATTAATACCTTATATATGTCTTTATGTATTTTTTCGTATTCTTACAATTCCTGTTTAGTCATTTATTCATTTTTTTCTACAACTCCTGTTGTTTCTAGTACCTTTACCTAACCGGAACTGCCTATTTTAATTTTTAATGCATCTGTTCTTCTCTAACTCATTGCTTCAGTACCGGGAGTATGCGGTAGCCGAGTGGGATGCCAGGACGATTTCCTGCTGTTGCCTTTCCGGCGTGCTTGTAAGTGCTAGTAAGTGTGTCTCTTTCTCTCTGTGTTACTATTCTTCGTTTTTGAACCCATATATATATATACATCCAAGTGCAATAATTTGATCAAAACTGAAACATTTTAAACTGAATGTTAAAAAAGATAAGTAGCAGCCAATACAATTACTATGAATGCTAATATTGTTAACCTTAGTGGAAATAACCCATTAACTACAATTACTATAGTTGATATTGCAAACGGCACTTTAACAGAATTTCAAATAGTTCTAAGCGTTTTTAACAGTAATCTTTTTTTCAATAGACAGAAAAAATAATCAATGGAAGCAAGGAAGGATGTGAGGTAGTACAAGCTAAGCTATGGGGAATAGGAGGTTGTGGAGTAAATGAAAGAAATTTCAATACCAAACCAACAACCGGTGAAAGAGACATTTAGGTGGACCACTCGCCGCAGAACTTTCTTTACAATAAATTCATAAATTAGCATTTGTCTCTATTTTAAAATCAAATATTACTCATCTCATAATCAATTATTTTTTTTACTATAAATTAATAAATAATATTATGCTCCCATGAATTAAATGCCTTAGATTTGTTGACGTAATTTTTATTTGGTCTAAAATTCAAAATACGAACTAAATTTGTAGTAACTAAAGTAGCCTCTTTTCAATATAAAAAAAATGAATATTGAGACTGAAACAGGTTGAGCATTGCTCTTTTTGCAGGTTCTTTTGACAAGGTAGGGGGATAGTTTGGTGTTGGATGTTTATTGAGTCCTTTTAATGCTGCTTCTTATATTCATTGTTGTTCGTCCCACTCCACTTTTATTAAGTCGTCTCTCACTGTTCATCCGGATTTTGATTAAAGGTTTTAGGATTTTTGGTGATGAGTTTTTGGGCAAAGAAGTCCAGACTTCAAAGTGCTTAGAAATTAAAATTATTTTTTTTTACTAGTTTTTGCTGCGATTTCCTTGATAGCAACAGATCTACTTTGAAAAAAATTAAACATTTTTTATTGAAGTTTGTAGCAGCTTCTGTATTTATTACAATTTGGCTGATACATTCTCATCTTTTAGTAAGATTATAATGATTTAATGATTATAATGATTTAGTAAGATTATAATGATTTAGTAAGATTATAATGATTGTCTCGCAATGATTTGCCGCTATTTTTACGTTGGTTAGGAAAATTCATATTATTCTATTTAAAATTCTAAATTACATTAGGAAGCAATAACTCATATAGTAACTGAATGACGACTAACAACCTAAAATAAAAATCGACTGGTTCTCTTCAGATTTACACTTGAACTGAAGTAAGTAAAAGCGGACATGTGGTGTGTGCTATTGTAGTAAGAGGGATACTTTAAAGGGCATAAGAGGGAAGGAAAAACATGGAATTGCATTATTTCAACTAATTGGTACAGAAACCCATCAGTACTGGAAATATTTCTAATTACTTCTCTTTCATTGTTAATGAATTCAAGAAATTTGATCGAAATCAGTAATCCATATTTTTTGGATAAAAATTAGAAAGTAACAAAGATGTTACTACAGAAACATCTTATTTTCAAACACTCACCCAAAAAATTAAATGAACGATTTTGAATCATACACGGACTGACGTGGAAGTACAGGGTAACAAGTTTTTTCAATTTCTATTTCTACAAGGATTAAAGCAAAAGTTAAAAAAAAATCATAAATGAATTACTGAACTAACTGCAGCATGGTATTTCAAAAACTTCCATACCAACGAAGTAGCCCAGAGTAATCTTTTATGCCTTAAATGTTTGCTGATTTTGTTAACAAAAATGTTTAAAAATAATTCTGTTGATTTATTCTTGTGATAAATATGTGGGCCCTTATGAAACTGAAAATTAGATAAGTTAAAGAGTGAAATATGTAAATTTCTTATCACACTTTCGCTTGGCAAACATTCTTCTTCTTGGTGTCTGACCATCACAAAATCCATGGTAGCTTCCATTCAGTCTTTATGGTTTTTAAAATGTTATTGTTTTTTACAATTTTTTTTATAATATCTTCATATATCTTGTATTAAATATTAAACAGGAGTAACATGTTTGAATGGATGACAAAATTTGTCCAACTCAATGTAAAAAAAAATGTAAAAAGTACAGCAGGTTATTCATTTATAAGCCATATTTAATTTAGATTTTCATTTATAAAAGCATGTGTCAGTTTTAGGTTTTTAAAGCAATATTGAAGTTTGTGGTAAAATATTTTTACAAATTTTGTTTTTTAGCTTCCTAATTTTAGGTTGATTTTTTTTTGAATAATTCCATTTTTCTATAATTAATCCGTCAAGCGTAAAAAATATTTCATGGCTCATATAATGTATATCACTCCCTTTTCCCTTTCATCGATAAAATATTGAGCTCATTCTCTCAAATAGTCTTGAGTTTGGATACAATAAATCCAAACATGGATACCAACCCACTCACACACACTCAAAATAGGACTTTAGGGACCTCAAAACATGTTTAACCATCAAAATATCTTGATTGATTTATTTGAATATGGCAATACTTTACTTTTAGTAAAGTAAAAATGTAGGGCTCAAAGACTTTTTCATTCTGTTAATGCGAGCCAATTGCGTTTAAGAGATTGACAATTTTTAGCAAAATATACCAAAAATCAGTAAAACTGAGAGATCCTTCTCTAAGGACAATTATAAAGTTCATAAATGCTCTTAAAATTTCATGTTGATAAAAACTACTAAGGGAAAGGAAAAAAACTCAGATTTTACCACTCTAACTATGAGTAAAATGAAACTACGACCATGATTCTAATAGTAGTAATAATATTTTATTGTTTTACACCAACGATTTTATATTTGAAGATGAAATAGTCGCTGTAAGTGCAATAAATTCATTAGTTTGACTATATATACTTCGAAAAGTATTATTCTCCAAAAAATCAACTTATAACTTGATATGACTTCATAAGGATCTAAATTACTAATTCCAGGTAGCTGATACATTATAATTATTATGAAACTGTTTGTAAGGCTAAATGAAAAATGTTCAGAATTTTTCAATAACTGGAAGTATAGGTCAGTTTTGCAAAGAAGTGTAAAATTTCTGATTATGAATTATTCTGGATGTTTGTGAGGACCATACAAGTTACACCATTTGACAAATGGTAATAAAGTTATACCAAAAAAATATCATTATTTAAACGAATAATAGAATTTCCTTTTTTTTCAAAATTATATGTACAAACATGGGAGTTAAGGTACACTTTAAAGTTTAAGAAAATATGTTTAACTATATTAACTATAGAAAAAAGTATTTTGTCTAAAAAATCAACTTACTATTTGTAATTTGTAAAAGAAATTCAATAAATTATTATGACTGCATCTATTATGACAATAGATTGAATTCTATTCAAACTGAAAACTCACTTGGAAAAATGGATTATTCGACTTTGATTAAACTAAGTACTATCCAATTAGTTTCCATTGACATTTTTTAATGAATCCATTCAATCATTATTATTGTTTTAAGGTTTAACAGAACAAATTTGAAGATATTTTAAAAATTTAATTATGTAAGCACAATATAATTCTTAACACTATAGAAAGACATTCCAAAAGATCATGTAATTTATGATGTTCACCAAGGTGAAGGATGGTTCTGTGGAGAAAGGGTTGCAATCAATCTACTTGTTGCACCTTTTAACATATTGAACTGTCAGACATATAGTTATTAGTGTTAAGACCTCCATTGTTTTGGGAATTATTAGAGCAACTGAAACTCACTTTTTATTCTGATAATACTACTACTATTTTTATACCATATCTCCGGCAATTGAAGAAACATAAATGTTTTTATTGATTATTGGCTTAATACGAATATTTCAGGAGCTTACAATATCGAAGGAGTAGTATTTTACTAAAAACAACATCTTTTAAATATTGTATTCAGTAGAAAAAGATGTTTTTATTAAATAAAGATCTTAATAATGTCGATCATACCTATCTGGTGAACAAATCAAATGATTAAGCTGTAAAAATTTGATTAAAGAAAACAAAAATCTCTTTATATCTTTAAGGAATTCATCTCACCACCTTTATAGATATTAAAGCAATTTTGATATCACTACTACGAATTTAATGGATCAGAATTAACTCTAAATGACGTAATGAAGGAAATATAATTTTTTGACTGCAATACAACGGAGGAATAGTCTTAGTACAGGATATACCACAACCAAATTTCTGCCCAGAAAATGCTGTCCTCTGGGAGGTTTGTAGTAATTAGTTTTGATTAACATTCTGAACACTCTATAATCGAAATTTTGATACGCAAAGACATAGAAACGATTTTGTTTTTATAAGAAGTTTAACTAATTTTAACTTTTAAGTTTAACTTAATGGTACTGAATATGAGCTCATTTAGATGCTTTCCAAATTGGTGAACGATGGGTAAAAAAGAAAGGCCTGGGTATTAACCCAGCTAATACTGGAGTTTTTTTAGCTCTAAACAAAAATCCCATATAACAGATATTTTGGCCTCAAAAACAATTGTTTTCTGTACGAGATTCTGTGGTAGATCATAGAGATCTATAGTATCTACCATACATCCTTCAAATCTATATTTTTGACTTTAAAAAATAACTATCTCTGGTTTGACAAAACAATGGCATCATAAAGATTGGTTGGAAAAATGATGAAGTGCTTTAATTAGTCTTAAATAGCTGCAAAAACAAGTGCGTTCAGGTATAAGAGTAACAAAGTCTATCTGAGCTACCTCCCTTGTGGAATAAATAACAATCACCCCTCAGCTCTTCCTCTATAAATATATCTATCAAAAAAGGGCGTCATTTACAGTCTGTTCGAACTAGCAAAATGTGAAAATGTCTCAATAGGAAGTAAGATTTCTAAAAATTATATTACATAAAATATTAAACGTTTTGCAATATTTTGATCAATTTCACAGAATATTTTACAGGAAGTATTAAAGTAATCACAAATGATGAGGTAGTAATGGAGTTACTAAGCGAAACAAATAGT